>CADEHL010001257.1:0-600000 GCA_902827135.1 Harpagifer antarcticus | reverse complement strand
CACTGCCACTTTCTGACCAGTCAGCCTGTGATTATGGCTCCATACTATGTGGCATTGAGATGGATTATGTTCCACGGCCCGTACACACTGTACATGTGCAGTCAAGATTAGTCACCGGTTTTTTCACTGTTGCTGTGTGTCCCGCGTTACCTATACGAGGTATAGTATTCTTGATGGGAAACGATATTGCGGGTGGCAAAGTGACTCCTGCACTGGAAATAATGGACGCTGTTCAGTCCGCAGGGTCGCCTGAGGTAATGAATACTCACATTGTCCCTAGTTGTGCAGTTACATGTGCACAAGGGCGTAAGACTGACTCAGATGTGACGTTGCCTAATACTATGTTTGTGCCGATGCTTCCAGATGAAGCTGTGTCCGAGGAAAAGCCAGAAGTTGTGGTTTCCCCTTCTCACGAGGATGTCGCGAGACCAGCGCAACCTGCCGGCTCAGACACGCCTCCCGCCAGACCGACTCTCCCGGTAATCCGAGAGTGTCTGCTAGGCTATCAGTTAGTCATCTTCGGTTTATTGTTAGCCTTACGGTACCTTGAGATTTGTGTGGGATCTAGCTTTTGGTTAATTGTGATGTGTATCTGCTACGATCCCTTCATGTTATGGACTCGCCTGTCCCGGCACCACCAGCGGCTCACGGAGTGGGCTCTCATCGAGCGGGACTACCAGGTTAGATATCCGCCATATAAAAGGGCTCAGAGAGTGTGTTGGCCGATGACATGTCCAGGCTGGTTGGTGTTATTTGTGTGTGTGTTACTAGATTGGATCGATAGTGTGTGTAATTTCACAAAACCTGTGGGTTTGTGTCTTAAGGGGGGGAAGTGTCACGGCTGCTGTCTTCCTGGTCATCTTAACTGTGTTACTCTGGGTTGTATGTAAATGAGCTGTGCGGGTGCCCTGACGTGATTGGCTGCCATCTCCTGGTCCGCCTCCTGAAGATTGTGATTGGAGCACGCCAATCGCAGCGCACAGCCGGCGCACAGCCGGCGCACACCTGCTGGAGATAACTACAAAAGGCGCATTCACACTGCCGTACTTTTCCCACAAAGGTTCATGTGAACTTAGTTCAGTGAACTCTTTAATTCGCATGAACTAAGTACAGATCGCGTTCACACCGGAAAAAGTCCCTGGGGGTGGATTAGGCAAATGAAGCCGCTGACGTCACTTCTTCTTCTTCTGCTTTGGGTTTACTGGCAGGCTACAAACCACTTCACGCCGAGTACAGTGGGTGGCGGTATGCACCTTAAAGTTGCAATCCGCCAAAAACCGAGAGAAGAAGAACCAAGATAAGAAGAAGAACAACACAAACTTCCGACCTCAGACATGATGGAGTTGACTGATGTTGTGGTTTTTGTGCTCGTGTTATACAGCGTTGTAACTGAGTTATTTAAGCCACAAAAGCAGATCTACACCACCTCAAATGAAATAGCAACGCTGCTTCGGAAGCGAAGACGGGTAAGAAGCGATATCAAAAGGATTGGACGACGGAATGCACGCTCTCTGGCATTGTTTGACTGTAGGGCGGCTGAGGATGATGAGCGTTATCACGCCATAAGAACAGCAATGGTAAGTTATCAGTAAATCATAATACTATCTAATGTAGGATTTGTGGAGTTATGTGGGTCATCCCAGAATTGGAAAACATTTCATGTCCCCCATATACAAAATCTTGGTGACCAACTTGCAAGTCAAATATAACATTTTAAATAGGGATTTTATTTACTTTTTTTGGTATTATTCTATTGATATATGTCTCTTGTAATGGTAAAATCAATTTGTTAAATCATAAACATATTTTAAATAACAGTAATTCTTAATAATTTTCAACCCTGTTACTTTCCACCCTGTTACTATAATTAGAGTAACCGGGGTAATTCTTCATTGGAATATATACATTTGATGCCTAGCTGGGCGAATCACTTTTTTTGATGGTTTATTATCTGTTTTTCCTAAATACATAACCATTTTTTATAAAATTAAAGGTTCATTTTTCAAAAATGTTGGTGTCTAAATTGTCCTCCAATTCTGGAATGACCCATGTAGAGCTAATTTGTGCCTTTGTATGTGTTCCAGATATGCGAATACTACGGTGCGCGTCGTATCCCACGCTCTCTCTGGGTGAACAATAGAACCTCGGCCTGGTGGGAGACGGTGGTGCCAACGTACACCGATGAGCAGTGGATTAAAGATTTCCGAATGTCCAAGCAGTCTTTTCAATACCTCTGTTCTCGCCTGGAAGCAACGTTGGGGAGAAGCGACACAAACTTCCGGGAGTGTGTACCCGTGTGTAAAAAAATCGCCATAGCACTGTGGAAACTTGCGACCAACTCTGAGTACAGGACCATCTCTCATTTGTTTGGAGTCGGCATCTCTACGGTGCTTTGCTGTGTGCACGAGTTCTGCTCCTCTGTTGTGACGCTACTCCTTCCTGAGTTTATGCCATGGCCGAACTCTGACAAGTTAAAGGAGATGGCGTTATTTTTTGAGCGCAGATGGGGTGTGCCACAGTGTGTAGGTGCAGTAGATGGATCACACATCCCCATTCTGAGACCAGAGGAACACCACAACGAGTATTTCAACCGCAAAGGCTGGCACTCGCTCGTCCTGCAGGGTGTTGTGGATGGCAAGGGCCTCTTTTGGAGTGTTTTTGTCGGCTTACCAGGTAGCATGCATGATAGCAGAGTGTTAGGCATGTCATCACTGGGTAGTTTTGTGGATAGGGGTGGTCTACTTCCTCATGTGACAAGGGATATTGGTGGACATGATGTGGGTTACTATATCCTTGGTGACTCAGCCTACCCCCTGCAAAGATGGCTGATGAAACCGTTCCAAGATAATGGAAGGCTCACACACGAGCAACATGTGTACAACTTCAAAACAAGCCGAGCACGAGTGGTGGTGGAGAACGCTTTTGGCAGACTGAAGGGCAGATGGAGGTGCTTGATGAAGCGAAACGACTGCAAGATTGACAAGATAAAAATTCAGGTGGCAGCATGTTGCATATTACATAACCTTTGTGAGAGTAATGGCGATGAGTACAGGGCCGAATGGACTGCCTTACCGCCGACCCAGCTTGATGGGCCAGCGCCAGCCATTGGCGAGGCTGGGGGGCAGCCTCCCCAAGACACGCGCACAGCCCTTATGAGGCATCTCAACAGTGTTGAAATTTGTTAATTGACAATAAAACTGATATTTTCTACAGTGCTTTTGGTTCTCTTTTATTTACCAGTCAAGACAGACACAATTACAATAGTGCAGACACACCACAGTTATAAGGGTACTTTACAACAATGTACATTTATTTATATAGTGTCCTCTCGGGCTGATTTAAGAAAAGGATATTAACCCTTGTATTTTCATTATTTATCTCAAAATGATATGATAAATTATTTGTGTATGCGTAAGACTAAGAGGAGAAATAAGCAAGATACAGGATCTGTTTAATCGCTATGTAGGTTCTCTTTTATTTAGCACAGTCAAGACATAACAATAAAGGCATCACGCTGTCCCAGGTGTGTCGTATAAGTTAAAGTTTTAGTACCAAAACAATATAGTAACAGTGGCAATATATATAATAACAATACAGAATAAACTGTCCCAGGTGTAGGGATAGGCTCCGCAGCAGACACTAGTGCAAAGTTAAGTGTCAGTATCAAAACAGTGGCAATATATATAACAAAACAAACTGTGTAGGGATAGGCTCAGCAGCAGACACACCTTAGTGCAAGTAAAGTGTCAATATCAAAACAGGTCACTTGTTAGACGCTTTTATCCCAAGCGACTTACATACTCAATACTGTGGACAACCACAGGAGCAATTTGGGGTGAAGTGTCTTGCCCAGGGACACAACGACATGCTGACTGCAGTGGGACTCGAACCTGCTACCCCCCGATTCAAAGTACAGCACAATACCCACTGAGCCACAGCCCCCCCCCCCCCTATATATATACACACAAACTACAGCGAAGAAGGCCTGTTGGATTTCACCAGCTCTGAAAGCACTGCCAGAAGCCCAACCTGGAAGGTCTGCTGTTGCTGCGCCTGGCGCGACATCGCCTCAGCCTGGCGCGACATCGCCTCAGCCTGGCGCGACATCGCCATGACCAGATTGTCGTCTGTTTCCTGGGACTTATGGACAGACAACATCTGTTCGTCATGCATCTCCCTGCTGGCCATAGCACGTCGGTCCTCACTCTCCTTGCTGGCTATGGCACGCCGGTCCTCCATCGCCGCGATGGTTTCAAGGAAGCTCTCATCCCGAGCCCGCTTTCCTAAGAGGACAAATAAGCAAAATACAAGATCAGTTTATTCTCCATGTAGTTTTACAACATACAAGGCATTTGTTTACTAGTAGGTTTTTCACGGAGACAACATTGGACAGGGTGTAGTCAGGGACAGTGTAAAAAATGCGGGTGTAAAGAAGAAGGTAAGATAGGATCAAATAGCATAATATATACACACATACTTTGTGTGTATACATATACACACACACACATACACTTTGTGTGTACATATAAATATATACACACACACACACACACACACACACTGTGTGTGTGTAGTGCCCTTATTTATTGTTTTGTATTTGTGAAGAGTGCTTAATGTATGCTTGAACTTAGTTTTTTTGGCAAAAAAATCTACCGGAAGTCATGCAACCTCTAGCCCGGAAGTTTGTGAGAGAGTGAAAAAAGGCGCTAAAAGTGTAAACGATGTATTTTCACAGTGTTTCATAATTGTACCAAGACGGAAATAAACGTGATTAGTGGACATCAGTTCGATGCATAACGTTATTTTCAAGACCAGAGTAGTAACTGTGTGTTTGTATGTACCTTTGCGTTTGGTTGGTGGTAATGGAGACGAGCGAGGACTGCTGTCCCGATCTGGAGGGGAAAGCTCACTCGTTTCTAGGGAGAGTTGTCCCATCTCTGCCCCTGAAAACACACGATTAGTTAGTGAAGCAAATTACAGAAACATTGCACACTTATTCACAAGTCAAAACGTATTCATAGCGGCCGAGAATAGTTAGCCAGCTAGCTGTTATTAGCCTGCTCAGGGTCGGCATGCTAACAGTGAAGTTCAGCCTAGCATGGCCAGCTCGATGTACTGAGCAAATAAAGGTACATATGAGACCAGTATTGTGCAGATTAAAACAGTGCAGTGCATATGTAGTTTATTTTTACCTTCTTCGTCGTTGTCGAACACTGAATCCGCCGTTTCAGCTGCCTCCCACACCAGCGCGCCCGAATCGATTGTTGACGCTGTGCCGGAGAATGAGGGCCTGTGGCCGAGCAGAGCATCCAGTACATCATACCATTTGCTCGTCCTCCGGTCGTTGCCACTTTTATTATTGTGATCTTTTATTTTTTTGTAGTCCTGGCGGAGCTTCTTTATTTTTGTCCCTACATGCGTTAGCGCTGTGGAAGATTCCCAGGTCGCGTAACTTCTGTGAACAACGGTCGTATAACTTTGAATTGGAAACTGCCTTTAGCAGAAGCCGCTGGGTCGCGTCCTCAGAGTAAATCGACAGAAGCGCCGACACATCCTCATCACTCCACCGCTCCGATGACTTCTTTGCAAACACTCCCATAACTGCTTTCAAAAATAGTACTCTCTCCGTTGGTGCGCTGGGCAATAATGCGAGGAAATAAACATGGCATTTTCAGAGTTTCACGGGGCGTGGTTTGCAATCCGCCCAGCCAATCAGAAATATAGCTCTTTTCTCAAAAAAGAGCCGCTCGAAAGTCCCTGCTCTCTAGCAGGGACTTACGAGCGGCTCTTTTGTGAGAAAAGAGCTATATTTAGTACCGGCTCTTTTTGGTGTGAACGCGATAAAAGAGTTCACTGAACTAAGTTCGCATGAACCTTTGTGGGAAAAGTACCGCAGTGTGAATGCGCCTAAAGCTGGGGACAGCTATCACTCTGGAGGCTCTGTTGCAATTAGACGCCTCACTCATCTTGTTCCTGTGTGGACACATTAAGCTAGTAGAGTGTATTTGACTACTTCTGACCCGTGTTTAGTGTTGTGTGTTAGAGGTGTTTAATTATGTGTATAGAGTAGTATGTGGAGATATGTGTTTAACGTAGCGTGTACTGTTATCTGTTTAACTTTAGAATAGTGTGTTTTGTTACCCCTTGGTTGGCTGCATTTCCCTGCAGCCTCCTCCGATTAGTGGTGATTGATTAGTGATTAGGCTCACCTTTGGAGTCCTCCTTCTGTTATTTAGCGGGACACCAGCGCCCTTTTGGCTCCTTTGTTTGGCTTAGGCTTTTTTTTTGTTTCATCTTGTTGTACACCTTCATTGTTATTTATTAAACCCTATTATAATTATAACCAAATCCATCTGGTGTGTGTTGTGTTCCTCTACCCTAGAAGGGGACGTAACAGCAACATTAATATATATATATCCACATGACAGCTCATTGTTAATTTGTAATTCTACTTCACTACAATTCAGAGGTTAACCTGGTATTTTTACACTACATGTATTTTAGTTACTTTGCAGATTCTGATTAATGATGTGAAATATAAACAACCCTTAAATCAGGCTTTAGCTACACCTCAGTAAAATTCAGGGAAGGTGATTGTCAAGTGCCAACAATCAGGCGAGATATTTGATAGTTGGTGCTTGAGAAGACTAAACATTTATCTGCAGATCCCTTTAAAGTATATTCATTACTCGTTATTCTCTAAGTTAGTTAATTAAAGACTATAATGGCTATTTTGCACATCCCTTTCAAGACTTCAAGATGTTCTAAGGTTTATTGACATATCATATACACAACTAATTCAATAACGTGCTTTAACCTCTAGGCGGTGCACACAAGGTACACACAGCCATAATAACTTTGTATTATTAGTGTAGGACACTTGTGTATGTATAACATCTGAAGATGTGTTTTATTCATGTTTTCACATACTTGTACAGGATATTGCTATATTATTTCACATGTTTTACTTATAATATCTCATTTGTAAAAAATCACAGACAGAAAGGTATATCTGTTATTTAATGGTAAGCTATTGAAATTCTGAATCCATAGATGTGTCTCCCATCACCCAAAACCCCTGACTATTCTTTCAACTCAGTATTTACATTCTTATATTCAAAGAAAATCAGTAATATCTTTAAAAACGACAAGTCCTTTTATATCAGCTGTGGTGTGAATATAACCTACCAGCCGAATTAGTATTGATAGTGTTGATACTGCAAGGAGACGTATTGTGTGAAGAGAAATTGAAGATGTTGTTTAATTGCTGATATATTTATGATCAACGTCGCATATTCAGTTTCCGTGGCAGATCTTCCAGTTTGTCTTCTCATCAGGGCTCTATAAATAGAGAACTACGGCAGATGTGTAATATTTAATGCAGCCGAACTGTGTATTACAATGCCGTTATGTGATGACTTTCAAAGAGAAAAGCAAGCACACTAAAGTATTATCTTTCTTATTGTTGAGTAAATAACAGTGTGTTTTGAAAAGAATAACAAATTAGAAGATTTCAGTATTTTGTGGCTCTGAGCCCCATTTATTTTCCTCACAGACGGCAAAAAAAGTCCGACATTATACGATTTAAAATAAAAACAATAAACGTGGCTTGATATTGAGTAAGAACATGTTTTTATGAACCACACAGCTTCCGGTCTTCAAAGACCCGACCGGACAAAAAGACGTGCTGCAGGCATGAAACACATTACCAGTAGGAATACATTGCATTTAAATTTATTCTGTGTGACACGAAAAAAAGGGGAAAATCGTGTTGGTGAACACGAATCAATAGATTAAATGTCGTGACTATAACACGAAATGCCGTGAGACTGGGTTGTTGCACAATACAGAGTTATTTGATCCACTGTCAATCTAAACATATTTATTTGTACAGCTCTAGCGTCTGTGAGAAGCACCAGTATCAGACATGATTAATTATCATCTCATAAACTCTTTAGAGAAGCCTTTGTAAATATTATTGTCGAAAAGAGAATATTTTCTTCCTAACTCTTGGACAGGTTCTTTGCTTATGAGGTCAAAAAGGTAAAAATAAAGTAGCTCTTATGGTCTTAGGAATCCTGCTGTTTTTGAACTTAGATACACGGAGGAGTGTGTTTACTGAGTTCTTCTCATTTATCAGAGCTTTGAAGTGTGTTTTGGTTGGTTTTAAGACAAATTGAAGGAAGTGTTTATTGGCGCAATTTGGGGCCCTGACCCACCAACACAGAGAATATAGATAGAAGAGGAGTGATAAGTGAAGACCTAATGAGATATTTAAAGATGTGTGAAGGCTAAGCTGACAGCCCTTTAAACAATAAATAGTATATACACTGACTTTCATTCTCTTATGTGAATCTCTAAAGTATGTATGCTATGTGGGCACATGTTGCATGTTTCTCTACAAGTTTGAACTTTTTGTGGTCCAGAAGTTGTAAGGAGAATACAAATATTACTTTTGAAGACTCCTCTCAGTCCTCTGCGGTTAGTTTTAGGATCAGCCTTGAGTCAGGGTCAGTATATGTTTTTGTCTGAGGCTGTGTGTGAAGTTCCTCTACTTCAAACGCTGTCTGCGGCCCCCTGAGGCCCTCTTAGACACCACACAGGTGTTTCCTCTGAGTAGACCCTACTGTCAACATTTCAGTCAGGAGCCAACATTTCTCAAACTATTAACCCAGGAAGGATAACTGCTCCTCGACATTATAGAGGCTCCTCATCTACAAAACAATCAACATCTGCTGGAGTGAAGTGCTTGATGTGACTCCTGCTGCGGCTATAACATGTGAACAACTTTTATACTTTAATTCCTAAAATTCAGTCACTTTCATAGCGTGTTTTCTTGAGAATAACAGCATACTCAGGTCACACAGACACACCCTCTCACGACTTTGCTAAGCAGATATAATGCAATGTTTTATAGGCCACTGGGTAGACAAAGTTTAACACGTGTGAAATACTGTAGGTCCACAAACCAAATAGAGATTTTTCAGCTCACAGAATGCTAGCAAAATATTTTTTGACGAGGTAAAGAACAGATCTTCAGTGAGACAACATGGACCCTTGTCACAACATCGCACCATCTCTGCTCAGTCAGCAGTAAATTCCTCCAGATGCTCTTGCTTAGTTATTGTGAAGCACATTCTAACAGGAGTGGGCCATTGACCTTGTTCACCTGCAGGGGGAACAGTAACAGGGCATGTTGTCTGTCTGGGTGTCCGGATGGATGATCGCATGGCTGGCTGTTCGGCAGACTGTCTGTCCACCTCTGACTCTTCCTCACTCAGTCGTTCTGGCTTCTGCTGCCTCTCCTCATGGTACATTTACTCATAGGAATGATTCTGAGGAGGAACTTATTTGAATATCATCAGCATTAAACTCTGTAGAGCTAGATATGTACTGCATTGATTTTGTCATACTGCCACCACACCTCTTAGAATTGGGTTCAAACTGTTGAAAGCAGCAAGTCATTGAATGCAAAAGATCCCAGATTACCTACATAAAGAAGTCAACTCCAAGCATTTCCATAAAAAATATTGCAGTTCTCGACAAAGTGGATTATTTGGTATAGTCCCCCCTTATGGAAATTAACCCAGTTACATAAACTAATGTGTGTTTTATATTTTTGATCAACTTTAGCTAGTCCTCCAAAAATAACTCTTTTGTTTTAATGTCAGAGGGTCAGCCAGAGATATGCTCATTAGCCTGCCATGATGGAGAAATCCTAAGGATGAGTCATGACTAAATCATTAACAATGTTTAGTCTGAAGGGGGGAAGACGTGACTGGGTCAAACAGTCTGTTCAGATCACAGTCAAATGATAAGAAGCCGCACCCCGAAGATAAAAAGTATAGAAAGCCACTGAATTTGGTCAACTTATTTTCAATTTCATGATATAGAAAACAATAGAGAAATTAAAAAAACTTTTGAATATTTTTAGCAAAGATTATAGGATGGCAACACCGACACCTGAACCTCCTACTTTGACGATTTACTTACAGTGTAATCATATCTAATCTTTAAGGCTTCTTGGGCCTCCTCCAGCTCATGAGCCGGAAGAGGAGCTCAAAGTAAAGCGCCTGGTGGTCAACTTTTGACCCTCAAGCCCCCTGCTGGGCTGAACCTGGTGAGGACACATGCCTCTTGGCTCACTGGATAAAATATCATAAAGTATTTAGTGTACCAGAAGCTTTTACTGTACAATTAAACTTTCTCAATTCATAACTAGATTTTGGTCGGATTGTTTGCAGAGGGGTTGTGAGTATTCATAGTAAATGTATTACCTATCTTTGATGTAGTTAATGATGTAGATGTATGCGTGATGTGTGATTTTTGTTAGTTTGGATTTACCAAAGTTACACAATGACATTACCAAACGAACCAATCATGGCAGCGGTAGACAAGCAATCTACTATGCTTTGTGAGGTAAAGCTACTGCTTTTGACAAAGGAGTCTGTTGTCTTTAAAGAAAACATGGTAACACTTTATATTAAGGTACACAAATTAACCATCAACTAGTTGTTAATTAACATGCATATTAGCAGTATATTAGCTCTTAGTCATTATAAAACACTTATTAATTTATTATTCTACATGACCATATTCTACAAGTAATTGGCCATTAGTTGAGAGTTTTTCCTCAATAACTCTCTAATTAGTGCTTATTTATTGCAAGTAAGGAAGTTGTTGTACATGAGTTTTGGTCTTAATATGCTCTGCTCAATATGGGCCTAATAAGGCAGTAGTACCTCAAGAAAAGTAATTCTCCCATAATAACACTTAACAAATATGATCTATTCTTATGTAACAAGACATGAAACTATAAGTGTTAATTGTGTCTAAATAACTCAAAATTAGATATTTATATCTAAGAATATGTTTTGGGGGATTGACAGTTCATCTACCAATAGAAAGGTGATATTGACCTGTATGTTTCATATTTGCACATTTATATTTTTGTAACATTTGTACTGAAGGTTAGACAGGAAACCGGGTACAGGAAGTAGGAGAAAGTGAACTGCATGGCAGTAGACATCCATGAGTAGACTGCTACTAATTTCCCCAATTCTTTCACACACACATACGGGTATTGGGCCGAGGGCGACACCGTACTTCCGATATCCGCCATTTTACGCGAGGTGCAAGCAGGCCGAGGGTTTAGCCGTACACCATCTAGGTGTTGCTAAGCTTCCTGTACTGAATATCATAGTCTATTGCCTTAATCAATATCTAGTCAACTCTAAAATACCACATATATGCAATGGCATGATAATATTATTTTGACAAGTGGGGTATTCACCTGGTGTTTCCAGAAATTAGACGTAGATGCAGCCAAAATCGACGAAGGCCTCTTTCGAGGGTCGTTTTTCCATACATCTGCAGGCAGTCTGTAAGGGCAATCCGACAACCCACACAGCTCTAGTTTACGCTGGTAACGACCTAGAGCACACCCCTCAAGTCCAGAGATGTAATCCAAAGACATGCAGCGATTTCTTCGGTCGTTAATTCAGAAAAAAAACCTAGTGCGCTCTGCCTGGCTACGTTAGCTAGCTGTTTATATTTGCACTTCCAGGATATTTGCACCTCCAGGAAAATGGCGTATTTATATATATATATATATATATATGGCGCGCGTTGCATTGTGGGTAGCTCGTGACGTCACTGTGTGTGAAAGAATGCAACCTGAAGAGTAAAAGGTTCAATTCTGTCAGAAAGCAATGACTGTAAGTGTATGTTTAAGCCTATAACTTACACTGTAAGGATTAGTAATATGTATTGTGTTTATGTGATGACATGCGGAGATGTTTAAACACAATGAGAAAATGTGTTAGCATTCGTGCTAGCATTTACGTTAGCATTCTTGCTAGCATTCGCGTTAGCATACACGATAGCGCAGGGTTGCCAACTTTGGGTACCTGGCTGGAGTGAGATTTTGATATCATGGGTTTAATTACACATGCGCACGAAATGACTGCTATCGTGTCAGCAGCGGTACCTTAGCATATATATAGGATATATATACAAATACACAATATTGGACACAGACTATAAAGGGCACACAGTTTCATTCACTAATGAAAGTCAAACACATGTTTGTTTCCACTGTTTTATTGTGTGCATAGGCCTGTCGCGATAAGCAATTAATTGACTTATCGTACGATAAATAAAAATGAACTCGATAACTTTTCTGACCTCGATAAATTTCCATTTACATGAAGATGTGACTCGCAGTTTGAAAGGATGTACTTGAATTATTATTATATATTGTCATTATGTCAGTGGTCTAAAATGGTCGACAATATTATCGTTTATCGCAATCATTTCCGGGAAAATGTATCCAACTAAATTAATTATCGTGAGAGGCCTATAGGCTACATGAAACACACACACACAAACAAATCTACAGACTTACTCCAAACTGCCAAATATATTAATTAACACACTCTCATATACTCTTTGACTCTATTTTGGCCTAGTAATAAACAGCAGACTTTTACTTTTTATCATTTCTACTGGATCTTAGATCTGCACATGCACAATACGGGTCTGGGATAAATCAACCGGCTCCCACTACTCTGCTGTCTGTTAACGTTGTTAAGAGTGGTGGGGGCGGGGAGGGAGCGGATCGACAGCTTGAGCAGCTGTCAACTCAACATCGTAAATAACCAACCAAAAACGATCGCCGATTCATCTTGTTTTTGTCGTGAGAATAGTTCGGGCAGCGGGAGACCGTGAGACCGTGAGAGCGTGAGAGCGTGAGAGCGTGAGATTGAGAGTGAAAGCGTGTGTCATACGCCAGATGCGTGAGAGTTGGCAACCCTGCTTTTACCCAAACATACATAGAAGCCAACGCGCATAATCATTTTCAGGCATTTTCTGCATTGATTTTTTTATGGAATGTAAAGGATGTGGTCAATGACTTACAGAACATCATTACCATGTTGTTGGTGGTGTAATCCTAACAAATAACTCAAGGCTCTGATATAAAATCCAAGCAATCCTTTTTCCCCATGAAGGCCAACTGCATGGATAGTATATGTTGACATGGTAAAAATAAACACTCTACCTTTAGTGTTAGCTAAAGTATAGCTTACATTGCTTACTCATAGACAATAAAAACTGCACAAATGTCAATATAAAGTCCATCGCAATGTATACATACAATGATGACATTGTATACTCTACACCTGTGTATGTGTATGTATGGAAAAGCCATTTAACAAATGCACTAAATTGGGCACGCCATGATGCAATATTCCCTTGGTAGCTAAATCATATTTTTTTGTCTTAACATTTATCGTTGGCTAATTCAACACCGAGACCAGGGCAAGAATCCAAACAGGAATATAGTATGTCCCAAAGGCACTTGTATCTGCGACCGGTTTTCCCTTTTGACAGTTGCGTTCTTTAAAGTCAATAATGAATGATTGTTAAGGGTCGTGAACCATTTTCTATTCAAAACAAACCCAAAGCAGCTGTTTGCGGAACAAGTTCTTAGTAAAGCAAATTCTTGGTAATGCAGTCAAAGGGTGGTGAACATACACATTCTGTGGACAGATCTCCTACAGTCTGCAGTATGTTAACATGTATGTAAGGAGCATGTAAACCATGACCTATTAGATCCTATAGACTTTGTGTCATTGTATCCATGTGTCATGCGTAATTGAATCAATCTATAAATATAGATGGGGGATGAACAACTTGGAAAAGCTATCAAAAAACACTTAATGTACAACACCTTCTTTGTAGCGTTCAAGTTGATTTGACATTGCAACTTGTAGCTAGCTTGTAGTATTTCTATCTCCATGTTTCTACTCTCTCTCCTCTCAATAAGTTACCTGGGGCATCACTCTTCAGCTTAGCCAATCACTTCGCTCTATTCCCAAGAGCCTATCATAGCGTGCCGTCAAACCCTTTAAACTCTGCTCTTTCCCCTCCGACAGCTGTCATTTCAGGTGACTCAACGCAACCCTCCTCCACCCCTTTTCACCTCCCGTCCCTCCGAATCCAGGGTCAAGCTAAACCGCTCCTCCTCAGACCGACCCAACTATCCATTCACCACCACCAGTGTCTAGACCCCGGGGGGTTTTCATCGGATCGGTTCTACCCTCCCGAATGATACTTCCTGCACAACGGGGCCTAATCGCCAAAACTACTGTCACATTCATTCGTGTATCTGGGCATTAAATATGTACCATCACATCAAAACCGTCTCTCCTGATTGAAGTACCATTAGAATTGTTTCTGCAACTACTGGGATGGTATTTATTATAAGGGCCCAAGCACTGACTTGTGTCATTGCTGCTTGCAGTGACTGTGTTTTTTTTTATAGTGTGTACCATATCATTAATTGATTAATATGAACCATTAATTAATTTACTTCGAAATAAGTCTTAGTGTAAATGAAATGTGGTCATAAAAAACATGGGTTCTTACATTCACAGCACCATGTGATCTGCCAACTATGAGTTGCTCTATGCTATAATCATCAAACGCAATGTTTACCCGTAGCGTCTTGATGGATGCCACCCTGTGCACCTTCACAGTCAAAGTGAGTGAAACCATAGGGTGACATCATGGTCCTTATTCCTGCTTTGGTTTACATTCAAACTTCCTGCCCTCTCAGCAGTGAACACAACACCGAGACCAAAGAAAGAAGGGGTGTGAGTGCAAAGCCATGTGAAAATATATTACATTTGCGGCTTTCAATACTTAGCAATCAGATTATATTAACTTGTGTGCCTGCCAAAGAACATATATGACACACAGGTAAGAACAAGAGATAATTATCGAAGGGAAAAAAGGTTACATGGACAGAGAATTTATAAGTTATGACGTATGGATTATACACCGATAAAGATCAAGGTAAAGAGAGAGTGAGGAGGTACGGAACACATGCACAGATGGCACAGCGGTTTGATTCTACTCTACAATGAATATATTACAATATTAGTTGGTTTCTCTACACAGTGACATGATTTACAAACTGCTACCCTCTACTCCTTTCTGCAGGGATGGAGCCCTGTGGAGAGGTGTTCATTTGAGAGAGACAGAGTGCTGACACTGGAACAGATGCTCCTGCTGTGAAGGTTACAAAAGTCTCCATATGTTTTTCCATACTGAAAGATCTGACCAAGGACGTTTCATGAAATAAGTGTGTGCGCCTATGTTTGCATGTATTATTATCATATTGCCTTAACCTGCCATCGGTTGTCCACTCTTTTTATAATCATATAAGGAAATATGTATCTGTTATGACCTGGCTCAAAAGGCCACAACAAAGAGGAGACACACCATGTCAACGGTTATCAAAATGTGTTTATTTACAGGAAACAATCCAAATTATTTGAAGTACAACAATAAGTAAGGCATGAGGTGTGGACGTCAGTGGTATCAGTAGTGTAAATGTAGGGTGAGGGTTGTATGAATATGTATGGGTGAGAGTGTTGAAGTGCACAAAGTAAAGTAATAACAACATATACTCAACAAAACCAGGGCCTGTACGGGAAAGCAGAGAGGGCACAGAGAGGAGCAGAGAGGCTCTAAATAGCTGCAGGACACCAGACCCAGGTGCCCTGAGTTACTGCAATCAATGCAAACACCAATCACCACAGCACAGCCACCTCCTCTCTACTGATGCACCCACAGGGGCATCACAGCCCCCCCCTTAAGACGGGGCCCCAAAGGGATCCACGACAACCCAATATCCTCCTTCTTAACTCCAGCTTTTTTACTTTCCTTCTTAGGACTGAGGACGCTCCTCCGCTGTCTCCGAACTCCTGCCCCGCACTGCTTCCTCGCCTCCACTGCCTTTATGTCCCACTCCTCCTTGGGTTGGCTGGCGTTGAGCCACAGCTTGTAGGCGCTCATCGGTCTCGCCGACCTCCTTCGGCCTCCTCTTCGGCCTCCTCTTCTGCCTCCTCTTGTTCGGCCTCCTCTTCTTCTCCTTTACCTCTTTGACTGTCCTCTCCTTCTTCTTTGTCCCGATCTCAAAGTCAAAGGACCATGCTGGACCACATTCTCCAGACTCCGAAACAGGTAGGTCAGTAGACATCCTACGGCTCTGCAAACGCGTAACAGTATAAATTGGCGACACACTTGGAACTTGCAAACCGCTCTCATCTGGCTCCACAGATGCCAACGGCCTGGAAACCACCACAGGCAGTGGCACACCAGCCCACACAGCACTACCAGCGAGATCGTTGCCCAAAATCATCTGTATCCCATCAAGTGGCAACGCGGGACGCACGCCGATAGACACAACTCCCCGCACCAGCTCGCAATCTAGCACTATTGTATGCCGTGGCACAGGAATCAAGCCCATCTCCATGCCCCTCATCAGCACAACTTCCCCAGTCTCTGTCTCTGATGAAAAAGGCAATACTGATTCAGCAATAAATGAGTATCTAGCTGCTGTGTCACGCAACACCTTAATCGGAACATACTTGTCACTACCAACTACTGACACAACGGCTTCCGTTATGAACGGCTCAAAAACAGAACCCACATCCAAGTCGGCACAAACCAGCTTCTTATCAGGCACCATGCCCGATCCTACACCCTGCGGCTTTTTAACCAAAACGGCAGAACAACACATGGCTGGAGCATGTGGTGAAGAACGAGGCTTCCCCTCAGGTTCCAGTAACGGACACTGCCCCTTCCAATGACCCTCTTCTCGACAATAATGACATAGGTCCACTTTGGCCCCCTCGTGTCGCCCTGTACCTACAAGTCTACGGGAGGAGCCTGGTGGAAACTTTGCACCACCGCGGGCATAGCCATTGTCTTCTCCCCGTTTCCAATCACCCCTAGAATACTTCTCAGTAAAACTGCCCTTATGTGTCAACACGAAATCGTCCGCTAATTCAGCAGCTCTAAACGCGGTGGAAGGTTTCTGTTCATTCACATAAGTGGCCACACGCTGAGGGAGACTGTTTTTAAATTGTTCCAAGACAATGAGCTCACAAAGGCCGTCAAAACTTGCAACCTTTGCTGCCGCGCACCACCGCTGAAAATGAGAAGTTAAATCACGGATAAACTCCATATGTGTCTGCTTATCTCCCTTGACCCAACTTCTGAACCTTTGACGATACGCTTCAGGAACCAGTTCGTAAGATTTCAACACCGCTGATTTTACTCTAGCATAGTCCAAAGCATTTTCGCCACAAACCGCTGAATAGGCTTCCTGTGCTCGCCCAGTGAGTACACACTGAAGTAACAGCACTGTCCAAATCTGACCAGTTTCTTGCCTCTGCTATGCGTTCAAATAGAGTGAAAAAAATGTCCGGGTCACGCTCATTGAACTTTGGCACTAATCGCAAGTAAGAAATGATATCGCCACTGCCTGATGCCGACCTATCACCACCATCCTCCCTTGGAGAAAACTTGCCCTCTCCCATCAGCCGTAATCTAGCATGTTCCACCTCACATTTCATCTTTTCCACCTCCAGCACCTTCTCCACCTCTAAACGCTTCTCTACCTCCTGCTGCTGACCCCTCAACCTCTCCTGATCCAACCTCAACTTCTCCTGATCAAACTGCATGGCCAAAAGCTCCTTTTGCTGCTCGAACGTCAAACCAGCTGTCTGAACCACTACCGGCATGAACCCTGCCTCACCAGACTCACTCTTCTGCAACACCCCCTGCTCAAACAAAGATGACACAATGACAGTTTTAATGTCATGTTTCCGCTTGCTCCCCACAACAGCAATGTCATAGTGCTCTGCTATTTCGACCAACTGCGCCTTCTGGCAATTATCTAAGAAAGACACTGAGGGCGCATCCACAAACGCTGACAAAGAAGTCATACTAGCCAATCAGAAAGCAAAGTACTAAACTGCCAACACGCATGGGCATAAGATTAACCCAACAGAGAATTTCCCCCTAACTGCCTAAACAAAATCTTCCTAATCTCACCTAGTCTTCATGTGGCTTGCGGTGGGTAATTACGCACTGGAACCCGGCGGAGTTATGGAGCGACCTGCACGCAGGTAACACCAAGAAATCACGCGGATGTGCCCCCGAGACAGCTGTCCGAAAACAGCTGACACTAACCACGTTGCCACAACACTATGAAAAAAACAAACAGACGCAACCCAAGGGAAACGCCACTTAAGCCTAGCGGGGAAAACTCTTTACAAAAGCGTAACAAGCAGCAACATCTTACCTTCTGATTGGCACACAAAACCTGACGCCATGTCAAACACTAAAGCTTCCTGAACCCCAAAAAACATGATGTGTCCCCCAAATAGCAGCACCGAGCCAGCACACAGCTGGACCACATCAACTAATTAGCTGCTCAAATGACACCATGTGCTCTGAGCACTACACAAACTTTTAACCAAATAACTCGTAGGACGAGCCCCCATTTGTTATGACCTGGCTCAAAAGGCCACAACAAAGAGGAGACACACCATGTCAATGGTTATCAAAATGTGTTTATTTACAGGAAACAATCCAAATTAGCCAAATTATTTGAAGTACAACAATAAGTAAGGCATGAGGTGTGGACGTCAGTGGTATCAGTAGTGTAAATGTAGGGTGAGGGTTGTATGAATATGTATGGGTGAGAGTGTTGAAGTGCACAAAGTAAAGTAATAACAACATATACTCAACAAAACCAGGGCCTGTACGGGAAAGCAGAGAGGGCACAGAGAGGAGCAGAGAGGCTCTAAATAGCTGCAGGACACCAGACCCAGGTGCCCTGAGTTACTGCAATCAATGCAAACACCAATCACCACAGCACAGACAGGACAGCCACCTCCTCTCTACTGATGCACCCACAGGGGCATCACAGTATCAATTATTGTCAATAGTATTTTCCTCAATTCTTATTATGTTAAAGATTTTACCGTGTTGCCACTAGCCACTGCAGAAGGAGAAAGGTCTAAAGTTTTACAAGGCATTAGTTAAGGACAACATTAAAGTGCCTGTTATTTCAAATCCAAATCAGAGGAGATTAGAGTTTAATGTTTTTTGTACTCATCATTCTATTTTGTCTGCTTGTTTGTGTTCTGTACTAATTCTGCTGTCATTTCAGACCCAGCCAATCCAATTTGCCTACTCCACCTGCTCATACTCTCCACTCACCTAACCCTAATCAGCTCGCTAGTATGGCAAGCCATTTGAGTATTTATTCCATATCCTTGATATCACACGGCAGCTGCCTACACTAGTTGGCTCTTTGATTTCACTTGTTAGATATATGGTCAAACTAGTTTGGCGCTCTGTTTTACTAGTTCAATAAAACATTATACTAGTCACTCTTTTTCAGCAACTAGTGGCACTTTTGTCTGACTAGTTACCA
Organism: Harpagifer antarcticus; assembly: GCA_902827135.1. NCBI lineage: Eukaryota > Metazoa > Chordata > Actinopteri > Perciformes > Harpagiferidae > Harpagifer > Harpagifer antarcticus. The sequence continues at coordinate 580,700 of CADEHL010001257.1, read as the reverse complement.
CATAGCCTTACTAGTGACGCCAGGAGCAGCACTAGTAGCACCAAAGTTCCAACTTGTATGCTTTTTGATGAACTAGTGGCCCTCTGACCGTACTAGTGACCCTAAAAGTCTTACAAGTTAACTAGTGGACTGCAAAAGCTCTGACATGTTAACTAGTTACAAAAAAGAAGCAGAACTAGTTAACTAGTGGCATACATTTGTCTGCACTAGTTAGCACCCAGAATCACTCACTAGTTAACTAGTAAGGGCAAAAGGTTCACTAGTTAACTAGTTGACACCTCTTTTGTCCTTACTAGTTAACTAGTGGGGCTCAAAATGTCTAAACATTAACTGGTGAACCCTTTGCCCTTTACTAGTTAACTAGTGAGATACATTTAAATTCAACTAGTGAATTAGTGAGGCTTAAAATGTTCACTAGTTGCACAGAATGCTAGTGAGGAGGAGGGGAACGAATGCATCGAGGTCTCCTATTGGCCCTAAGCTATAGAGCGCCACCCAGCCCAAATAGTTTATTTAAGAGCTTAAATACACTGTGTTTTAAAATACAGTCATATGACCATATTTACAAAAATATAAAACAAAAGTATTTTTGTAATTATGATCAGAGCCGTATATATCAAATTAGGTAAGAACATTGAAGACTTTCTTAAAATTAGAAAGTTGCCTTAGGACTGCAGACAGGATTATAGATCCTCTTTAAAACATTTTATTAAGCTGCAATTTGAAAGGTGCTTGGATTAGAATGGCATTGTGATAACAGAGTGACATTATTGGTGGATAGAAAGAGGAAGTAACCCTCTTCGGATCACAGCTTTGAGAGATCGCCGTGACTTCCGTAAATATTAGTCTAAGGCAAAATATGGAGAGGTTGTTTATCTTCATACGGATCTATCGTTTCCCATTAAGCCTGCCTCTAGACTCCAACCAGTGTTTTTGACCTTTGCCTGTTTTTCCCAAGACAGCAAGTTAGTTCAGCCCTTAACTTTATTTTTAGGTATTAAGTAAATACGCTGTTTTTGTAACTGCCTTTGTTAAATTGTGCTTTTGTTTTGTTTTTGTCTTGAACTGTGATAGCTGGCAGGTTAACAGAGCCAGCTTGGCTTGAAATGACCTCCATATTGTGTGCATCTCGACCGGGTGACGACACTACCTGTTGACGCAGCAACCACTGTAAGTTATATTCTTGTTTAATTAGACGTCTCTGTTTCATTTATTCTACTCTGTATAATTGTTCTGCAGTTATTGTAGCTAAAACGGCGCTTTTGAGAGATTTTAAATCTCAGATCTGCTCAAGTGATCCTGTAACACAGGTCTCAGTCGGGCACTCAAGCCTGCATTACAATATAGGCAGGGCCACTCTGCTGTCGCCCATCAGCTGTAGAGATTTAACTAATTAGAGGGGCGTGGCCCCACAGCTGTGAGAACTCAGCAATTAGGCTCCATTTTAGGTAGCTATTTCCTGGAGCGTCAGACAGCCGAAGACATTGGAGTCCTGCGGGAGTAAGACTGACAAAGACATTGGAGTCCTGCTGGAGTCCTGCTGGAGTCACGAGGGTGGCAAAGAGGAGGCAAATCCTACTTTGATTGAGCTAAGTATCGCTGGTGTTTTATTTCATTTTGTTGTTTAGCCCCTCATGCTATAATCATGTGTATTTTCTCCATTCCTGTTCATGTGTCCTCTCGCAATTATCACTGGCCCCGTGTATCTCGTAATCGATATAACCGGCCTGCTCTCGTCTATCCCACATGCTCCACTGACATCCAACATCTAGTTTCAGGTGGCCTGTGGCACTGCCAGTCAGCTGTTCCTAAGGCTGACTTCATCTCTGGCTACGCCTCCCTGCAGTCCCTGGATTTCCTTGCTCTCACTGAGACCTGGATTACTCCAGCCAACACATCCACCCCAGCAGCTCTCTCCACAGCATATTCCTTCTCCCATACACCTAGACCCACTGGCAGAGGAGGTGGCACTGGTCTCCTGCTCTCTCCAAAATGGAGCTTTTCCCTCTTCAAGCTACCTAACTTCACTCCTTCCACCTTTGAATTCCATGCCGTCACAGTAACCCATCCTATACAATTAACCATTGTTGTTCTCTACCGTCCGCCAGGCGCCTTGGGGGACTTCTTGGAGGAATTAGATAATCTCCTCTCACACATGCCTGAAACTGGCCCTCCCGCTGTACTTCTCGGAGACTTCAACCTCCAGACAGGGAAGATAGACTAACTAACATCTCTGTTAACCGCCTTTGCTTTCTCACCGTCTCCATCCCCACCAACTCATAAAGCTGCTAATGTCCTTGATCTCATATTCTCAAGGAACTGCACTACTTCTAACCTCTCTGTAAACCCGCTCCACACATCCGATCACTTCTTCATTTCATTCTCTCTACCCCTTTCCAAACATAACAAACTAATCTCTTCTCATCCTGCACCTGTCCGCCGTAACCTTCGTTCCCTCTCCCCCTCTACCTTTGCCTCATCGGTGCTCTCAGCCCTCCCTTCCTCTGACTCGTTCCAACTCCTGCCTCCAAACTCTGCTGCAGAAACTCTCCTCTCTACTCTCTCATCCTCTCTGGACTCTCTCTGTCCTCTCACATCTCGGCAGGCTCGTCAGTCTCCTCCTGCTCCCTGGCTAAATGACGCACTGTGTGCTAATAGAACCGTCCTTCGGGCAGCAGAGCGGAAACGGTGGAAATCCAGACACCGTGACGACCTCCTAACCTATCAGGCTCTCCTCTCCTCTTTCTCTGCTTCGATCTCTCAGGCAAAAAGCACTTTCTTTCAAGATAAGATCCAATCTTCCTATTCCAATCCCAAAAAACTATTTTCTATCTTCTTCACCCTCTTGGACCCTCCCAAAGCCCCTCCCCCCTCCTCACTTATGTCAAGCGACTTTGTTAACCATTTTGAAAAAAAGGTTGATGATATTCGCTCTTCTTTTTCTGACTCACCTTTACTCACCGCTGGGTCACCAGACCCTCCTTTCACCCACACACTAACCTCCTTTTCCCCTCTCTCTCCAAGTGAGGTTCTTACCCTCATTACCTCTGCCTGGCCTACCACCTGTCCTCTGGACCCTATCCCTTCAAACCTCCTTCAGACTATCGCTCCTGATATTCTACCGTTTCTCACCCATTTCATCAACACTTCTCTAACTTCTGGTCCTCCTTCGCACTCTCCAAGAACTTGGACTTTCAGGCTCTGCACTTTCCCTCCTCACCTCATACCTCAAAGACCGTACCTACAGGGTAACTTGGAGAGGGTCCGAGTCCAACCCTTGTCAATTAACTACAGGGGTCCCTCAGGGCTCTGTTCTTGGTCCCCTCCTCTTCTCCCTGTACACAAACACAAAGCGTCAGCTAAATGCAATGTAATGTAATATTGGATGCTACCCCAATGTTCGTACAAACTTTAAAGTCCACTGAGACAAATGTGAGATATTGGGCTATATAAACTTTGATTTGATTGATTCCCCACCTAAACATTTACTTACAATGCCTTTTAGGAGTGGGTCTATATGTAGCAGGAAGTGTAGAGGTTGAGCTGGTGAATAGGCAGCACGTCTGACTTTTATCAGTAGTTTTGTGTTTTCTCCAATTCTGTCCTTTACATTTTTTCATTCCTGCTAAACTTAGTTCCCACAGAGATTATATTGCTTGGTGTTTTAAATTGGTGTGTTGTGTGGATAATTACATAGAATGAAGGAGGAGAAAGTTAAAGCGTCTTTGAAGTCCCTGTCTAACGGAGCAGATCCCACAATGTGGTTCCCATCAGAACCAAACGTGACTCTGCAGGGGGCCGAGAGCAGGCGCAGTGGAAACAGTGGTAGTTACAATAATCACAACAGTGCACTGTCAGTTTCCTCTTGGCTTCTTTAAAGTCACGGGACACACAAACATATTAATGTATAGGTGAAGCGAAAGAGAGGAAGAGATAAAACATAAAGCAAAAAATGGGGAAGGAGGCAGTAATTCAAAGACAAAAGAAAGAGTATACTTGACGGTATGGAGAGTATACCCAGTGGCTGGAAATGATTATGACATCTAGAATTGTATAATACGCTGTGTTTTTCTTTACCCTGGGAAAACTCTGGGAGATCAAGGTCAGCACAGATCAAACTATTAGCCTTAATCAGCCCTGATCCACTGGCATTGAGGGTTTTTGGTTTCATATGAGCAACATTCTACGTAAAAGAGCTGCTCAGAGCTGTGTCATGGTATCACTGTGAATTTGGCCAAATAGAGAAAAATATGTGTCAGTATACAGGTTCAGAAAACTACATTTCACTATACAGACACAATTATGCTGTAGGCTTAAGCAGCTACATATACTGTAGACACTGCTACCCGACTCCTTATTATTTCTTCTTACATTAAAATGCATTTTGTGGTATGATATAACCTATTGCTCAGCAACGTATGTTTCCTGATTATTTGGGAATTAATCAAAATAATGTTCACTGAAAGTAACTTTGCCAAATAACTGTGAAATGTGTAGAAAATATATGATACAGTTTTAAGTTCTAAATCCCACTTTTGTATAAGCAAAAAAATAAGTAGACATTTTAATTACGTACATTTCCAAACTGGATTATAGTCCATGCCGGACCTGGGAATCATTGCACAAAGAATAACCACCATGTTACATGCTGAACATTGATTTGTTTTTCTTGCTTTACCTCATGCGTGTCCATCTGGACAAAGAGTGGAGTTCATATGTAATCAGTTTATTTTACTGTCTTTGGCTCCAATGGTGCACTCTGCAATATTTATAACCAGCTTGTTAAATATTTCATAAAGACACAACAAGGTGTTTTATTAACATACATTTTAAACACATTATGTCTGACAACATCAAAATCTGGAGGATTGTTTTTTGAAACAGTCTATTATTTTGTGTTAATCATTTAACTATTGATTGGCCACCGTGTAAGATAGCATAAGGTACATATGGTACAAATTCAAACAGTTTACAGTATTGTGAGTGCTAGCATTCCTAATGCTAGAACCCTCCCAGCAATGCAGGTAAGACCAGAAGAAAAAAAACTTAGAATCCATTTAAACATCAAACATTCCTCCGCCAAGGAAGTCATGTTTGTTGGTTTGGTTGTTTTGTCTGTTTTTCGTTTAAAAAGATGACTGACCTGCTTTTTAATTATTCTTAAAATGTGGCATTGCAAGAAATAAATCATTAAATGTTGAGCATATCTGAATGCACAGGACCGACATGTATTCTTTTTTCACTTTTGGTAAAGATTATGGCCATTGCGCTTTTATATGTGTCTACATTTTACAATACAGCACCTGCTAATCGACATTAATATTTAAAAATAAATACCTCAGATTAAGATATCACAAGAGCTGTTCCTCACAAACACTGTCGTACCATTGATCTAGGCCTAATTCACATGTGTGCCGGTGTATGCACTTGTACAGTGTGCGTCAGTGTTTTGAGAGACCTTGTTTGCAAGGTTTTGGCCCGTCTGACCTGTCTGTCTGAGCAATTGTTAGGAAGGCTTAAATTCATCAAGGGCATGAGTGGAAAAGATGAGAACAAGCCAGCAGTTGATTTAGTGCATTTTGAGAAGACCTGAGAATAGTGTGTGTGCACATAATCACTGTATCTGCATTTGATTAGCACAAGGGCATTTGTGTTTTCATACATATATGGGTGTGTTTGGACCCTGTCTCCATCTTCAAGTCTGAACAAGGACATCGTGATTTCTCAACTATTTTGTTGATTTATTTTAATTATACAAAGCTCTTCAAATAGCACTGATTAAATTAGTGCTATTTGAAACTTTGCAATGTAAAATTCTGTGTTGTTCTGACATTATCTCTGTCTTAAACAGCCTTTTTGAACACAAGGACATGATACTTTATTGCAATGCTCCTCAGTAATGAATAACCTCACTTTGTGTTTATATATCAACCTTGGATCATTATAATGGAACGCATCTGCTCGATAACATGATCACATATATTGTATTTACAGTTGTACAAAGCACAGATCATAAGTAAATAGATCAGTCACAAGGGCTGTTTGGTTCTTTATGTTGTTTTAGAGAAACAATGCACAGAGATTCAAAACATCTTGATAGATGTTAACGACGCAGCATGTGTGGGAACACTGCAGTGGTGGAAAGCCCCAGAGTTTAATACTCTCCAATTGGCAAACATATTGACTTCCTTAGCTGGTTTTTCTTTTGCAGTACCTCTTTGGCGGATGTTCATGGGCTCACCGTTCACAGATTTGGGCATGATTTAGATTCTGGATTTAGAGTTGTGTCCGCTTTACTTAAAAATGGGCGTCTTTTAAAATGTTTTTGTCAGAAGTCTTATCTTTAATGCTCCCCCAGTGCAGAAACTCTTGTGACCCTCTGCAGGTGCCACGGGTGTTTTTTGGGGGTCACTGAGTTGTATCATAAGTAGCTTATGTAGTTTAAGTAATACTGACAGAATGGAGTTACCACTCACCTCCAGTGACCTAGAAAAATAAAAGCATGAGTAAGTCTACAGCCATGCAAGGAACTCTGGTATCCTGTATTAATTCACAGGTGCACTTAAAACTAAAACTAACATGCTCTAAATTACAAAGCTAATATACTGATGCTAAGTAGGTATAAAAGTACCATTTTCATTTTCTTAGTTTAGCATGTTCGCCAGCTGAAGTTTATCAAATAGCAGTTCACACAAGTACAGCTGAGGCTGATGAGCAGTGGTGTAATGAAGCTACTTGAAACAGCCCAGAGATGAGAGGTGATTGGGGAGTATCCACCGAACGTAACATTTGCGGTGCACAGAATGACTTGCGTACATACATTCCTCAATCTAACTGTGATTAGGAAAGTGTAAAAAAACTGCATATACCAACACATATTAAATAGAAATCCATGACCATTTCTACAGGCAATCATGGTTCCGAAAACATTAATCTTAATGAATGTGCTGAGCCACTGACTTTCAGTCCACCGCCAAATGTTGTATACAGACATTCATGATCTCTGACTTTTCTTCTAGAAACATTATCAGGTCAAAATGTGTCCAGTACTTTGGTTTATACCTGCACAACTAATGACAAACCCATCAGCCTCAGTTGAACTTCATGATTTGTGCTAATGAGCAACTGTTAGGCTGCGAGTATGCTAAACTAAAAAGTTGGACATCTGGCATTTAGCTGAGCAGATCTGGGCCTAAGTACAGCCTCATAGAACTGCTAGCATGACTGTGTATACGGTGCCTTGCTTAAATTATTCTGAAGGGATACAATAACTCGAAGTACAGTATACTTAGTGTGGAACATAACTGGTGACTGACAATTGCTTGGCTTCGATAATTGAGAACTGTGTTCTCAGTAGACCAATTGGGATTTAAAACCCCTAATATTCACCACAAATATTTAGCCCAACTCTTTTGTCTCCTGCAGTCTGGCTTCTGCCCAGCATCAGTCACTGCCACTGCATTAGTCCAGATATGGGAATGTTCTTTGATGCTTGATGGTTTTTATCACATCTAAAGTCCAGGAAGGAACGTGAGAAGTTGTGGTTGCAAAGTAACCTAACAAGAATGATGTGCACTCGGCACATCTGTGAGAGCACACATGGACACTCAGACATGGTTTCACAGATTTCTTGCATATTTCTTTTCCTATTCATCACATTTCCACTGTCACTTTTGAATGTGAGCCAGTTAAAGCTGGTTCTCGTCAAAGAGCTAATCGTACTCTCCATTACCGTCATACACACACACACTGGGTCATGGAAACTAGGGCAATGGAAAGCCCCTTTTATCCCAATGCGCTACCTCTGTCTGTGTCCTTGTGTCAATTGCAGCACTATGGCTCTTGTGCATCAGAGCATCTTTCGTTATCACACCGGCAGCACGGTGGACGTTCTCCAACTTTCAACTATACAGACACTTCTGCAGCCTGCTGCCCGCGTCTCTAACATGTTTCCAGCTAAGACTTGGATGCAATCGGATTTTCTGAGGAAATCCCGTGTGGGGCTGGAGAAGTTCAAATATACCATCAAAAGTAAGACATACAGTGGTTGCATCTGTATAACGTAACTCTATAGTGCACAAGTAAAACAAAAGGCTCCAGGCAGTTACTTTCTTCTGCACATAAGTAGAGCTACAGGACAGTATGTAGAATGTCCTTCTCATGTGAGCTAACCAGATATAAAACCAGTTATCTTTTTAAAACAAAATGCATACATTATTGTGTTAGGCTTTTATCAATGCTTTCATTCAGTGTGCTTTTGAATCCCCCATATTCTAATATTGAACCAATGTTTTGGCACAGAGTTTGTGGTCCGTGTTGTTACTTTTAACAGATGTTGAGAAACATAATCGTGCGGGGAGAACAGAGCAGTTCCATGTCTGTTCAACCCAGCTTTGTGCTTATTTCTGATGAAAATTAGAGTGACAAAGCAAAGGATGCCAATCCCTAAAACAACAAACCATAATGTGCCACTGTCAAATTTGTAATGCTCCTGCTTTTAATTGAATTGCCGTACTAGCAATATGATGGAGCATCACCTGGCGAACCCTACGAACCCAGATAACAAACTCTAGGTCATTGTTTCATGTCACCTATCAACATCATCACAGTTTGTACCTTCTTCATTTCCTGATGAAAAAGCCAAGCATTGTTGGAAAATATAACAAAACATATAAAGTCCTAAACTGCAATGTTTTACACACAATCTTTGTACAAACAAGATTATGAGATCATTACCATACTGTGTCATGAGATTGCACATAAACAGTTTTTTGTTAAATGGTTCTGAAAAGTATAAAATGCTTACTGTAACATTCACTCAGTGTTAAATAGCATGTCTCATGTCAAATGCACAAAAGCCAAATGTTTCAAACAGCTGATGTGCACGACATTTTGGACGTTTGATGCTTTAAGACCTTTTTAGTATTTGTTCCTCACTGTATCAACAACATCCCTTTTGTATTTAGTATGATTAATCCATCAAATGAAATGTACAAGTTCATGTGGTCTTTGTAAAGTGAATGTTGTCTTTATAATTTGCGTTGGCAGTGCAGTTAGTCAGCATGTCTGGCTTGTATCTCTGATAAGCTTGTACTTTCATGGCTGTTGAAGCAGACTCCTTATCCCAACACTTCCTGTGACGCAGCATTAGGGGTCAGAGATCAGGAACTTCCGTTCAGCAGGAATACTTATAGGCTAGGCAGGAGTTCATAGTGACACATTTTATTTTATCCAGCAACAGAAACATATCAGGCGTTTCTTCTACAGTAAGATGTGAATGTCTTAGATTCTCTTGGGTCTGGTCATACAAAGTGAAGTCTACATTAAGAATGATAAGACAATTGCAAATTTGTCTGCAAATACTACATGTAGTAGTACATGTATTGGTCCTGCATGGAAAAATAACATATTTTACTTTTATTGCAGCCGCCAATTCCTTTCTTAAACACATTGATCCAGCATTCAAATTATTTGCTATTAACAACACTTTTAGATGGATCTATCCATCCAAACCGCTGCTCTCAATTTAAAGAACAATTCAACTGTGGATCACATACAGCAGAAATCATCTCCTGTGAGTTGAAACTTTTAAAATATTTATTTTCACAACTCCATGTTGTCACAGCAAGTGTTTTTTCTTTAACAGCAGATCGGAATCAAATCAAATCAGGTTTTATTTATATAGCACATTTTTAAAACGATTTTTGGTCGAGCCAAAGTGCTGTACATGCAAATAATAAATAACACATTACTACAGTCGCAAACAGAAGACAATAAATTACACCAGCAAATATAAAAATCAAACACAGGGAAATGTCATGAGTGCTCTGACTAGAAGGCCAGGGAGAAGAAGTGAGTTTTTAGTGTTTTTTTAAAAACCCCTAGGGTCTGGGCCGGACTGGCCATCGGGAGGACCGGGAGGTTTCCCGATGGCCTGGCCTGTTAAGTGGCCTGCTGGCCTGAGGAATAATTTTTTTTATGTATTGTGAACACAACGGTGCGCAAATGTGGGTCTGACTCTGCCTCACAGAGGGTAACTGGCTGTCTACATGATGTGGCCTGCCAACATGGCCACTTTCATACAGATCATACACTAATGCCCTCGATTCGATTGGTCTATGTGTGTCATTCAAGCTCGGGAGGGTGTGTATGTGTGTCGCGAGCGAGCGAGAGAGAAAGCGCGTGCACCGCGGTTACGTGTATTGTTGTTGCTGGTGCTAGCTAGCTGCGCTAACGTATATCATGAGCTGTCAACAAGGTGGAGGAGAGTCCTCTCCTGTCAGACTGAGAGACTGATAACTACAGCTCAGGTGAGGTAAGTGTTTAGATAGTTAACTTAGTCTAAGTTCTCTGTGGGTCTCAAACGGTTTGGTCACCATTTATGTAAACACATATTTCCATTTGAAGGGGGAGTGATTAGTGAAATATGGATGAATAATAAAACTAGGTGAAAAAAGGTAAGATACATTTTAAAAACGTGTTGAGAGCTAAAACTAGTCTTTGCTGCTGCCTCAAAGAGGAGCAGGGGGAGAGGAGACAGCCAGGAGAGGCTGTTTCAGGAGCACAGACACACTCACAACTATAAATGAACCAAAAACAAATAAATAAACAAGTTTCAATGTTTTTTCATATTGGATATTACATTACATTACATTGCATTTAGCTGTCGCTTTTATCCAAAGCGACTTACAATAAGTACATTCGACCAGGAAGACACAACCTTGAAGAAAACAGAATCATAAAGTACATCAGGTATCATAGAGCCAAACATTTCAAGTGCTACTCAACTGGCTTTAGATAAGCCAGTCCTTTATTAGTATATAAGTGCTTTGTTAATAGTTCTATCGCTCGAATTGGAGTCGAAAGAGATGAGTTTTCAGTCTGCGCCGGAAGATGTGTAAGCCTTCTGCTGTCCTGATGTCAATGGGGAGCTCATTCCACCATTTTGGAGCCAGGATAGCAAACCCATGTGTTTTTGCTGATGGGAACGTGGGTCCCCCTTGGGATATGGTATGTTATTGGTTATGGCCACGTTCTTATGAATTTATGATTATTTAAATGTATACAGTTGTGTTTCATATGGGTGTAGTCTCTTTATTTCCCCCTCAAAGTGTACCAGATTGATGCATTTAAGTCCAACATTTAAAAAAAAAAAAATCTTACCGGGGGAGCATGACCCCCGGTAACCCCCCTAGAGGATTTGAGGTCCACCTCCACTTAAAATATGTTCACATGGATAGGTTCCGAAATAGATTTGCACATTTTATTTAATTAGTAACCCATGTCCATATGTTTATTCTGGGGTAGTTGATTTAAAGTTTAGGGCTATCACTATGGGCAGCAACACTGTAAATATTGACAAATAAATCCAGAAAAATGGCACAAAAGAACACTGGTAGTGGCCTGGCTGGGTGTTTAATTCCCGGCCTGACTTATTGGCCCAATCCGGCCCTGCTCGGTGCCCTCAGGTTTTGAGCCTGGTCTTGGGCACTACCAGCAGCAGCTGGTCAGCCGACCTTAATGCTCTGGCTGGGGTGTAGCGATGGAGGAGTTTGACTGTATAGGCCGTAGCCAGCCCATTTAGTGCTATAAAACTAATAAAAGGAATTTAAAATCAATGCGGAACGGAATTGGAAGCCAGTGCAATGAGGCCAGAATTGGGGTGATGTGGTCACGCTTTTTGTGGCCAGTGCATAGACGTGCATCGGAAACACCTTTAGCCAAACTCTGAACAAGTTATCGCCCCTTTTCCAAATGTTTGCCATCTGGTTTCAGTGTTGATTTACCCTTTAAAACAGACATTTACTGATTCATACATACATACTGTAGGTCTTTCCTGTTTTGCTGGCAGGAAGCGTTTACACTGTCCCCTTGTTGGTTAGTGCTTCTCGGCTTCTGATAGGAACACACAGAGGCCCCATTTAGCATCTGTATGTGACGCACTCTGCTCCCAAATAAATCCAATGTAAACACAACCCAGCCAATATTACTGGCAATACAAATTCAAACCAAGTACTTGCTGGGTGGATGGGCCAAACAAACCCACAGCTCCCATTCAGGAGACAGGTGTATATGTCCAATGATATTAAAAGTTGAAGTTTATATTTTGTCATGTCTATTCGCAGTCCTACGTGACCAGATTGTCACATGACTCACATTTGTTTTTAGTTAGTGACATGACTTTTAAGTCACTCGTTCGTCACTTGACTCATTTGGCACTAAAGTTGACCTCAACCACAGCCTTTTAATTTTAAGTACTTTTGTTGACTTAACCTAAACTCCCTATGAATTTATAAGGATGTTTACTTGGAAACAAACAGAACATGTATATGTTGTCCGTGACCCTCCGAACTGAAGCCATAAAAAGGGGTTTAGACCAAGAGGCCATTTAAGAGGAGATGGGTGTGAGAATGTGTTGCTTGTGTAACTTTGTGAGCCTTAAACCTGGCGAAATGTTGACAGATTAACTTTATATCCTAACACTGTTAACTTAACCGATGTGAGCTTCCAAGTACACAGGAACGTTTTCTTCTAACTTGTCAATCCACAGCATACTGTAGAGTCTGTAGACAAAGACTAATCACCCTTTTATATTTTGGCAGCTATTTTATAGAGGACCAACTTGCCATAGTTTACATTGGGCTTTTAACACAAAAGGGTATTGTTGTAGTGCAGCTCTTTAGCGATGTTGCTAAATCTGTCAAAAGACAAGATCTTTCTACAACTTCACTCTACACCATGCTTTTATGTATTCTTTAGTTCAGCCTTTCATTGGAAGAAGTGATTCAGACACATAAAGTATAAACACAGATATATCAGGGTTTAAGGTCAGATAAATATAACCGCTTTCAGTCACTGGTGTCTCAGATGAGTAGACTCTAAACTCATTCCTGTCATAAATCACACAAAGACATTAGTACGTATTTCCAACCTTTCTCATGGTTATTGCAGGGTGGGGAGTTTAAAGGCTGCGTCTAGGAATTCCTTAAATACTTTACCTCAGGCCTTTGGAAGACACGTGATTCAAGATGGCGCCTGTGTCGGCCCGCCGCTCGCTCAGCTGTCTACCTATAGCTTTCTTGTTTTTGTTTTATGTTTGTCAGAATGTCTCTGCTCTGCTCGTCTATGATCGCCAAGCTCTCCTCCACCTCAGACCCTCACTGGAGTTGATACTGCTGCCCAAAACCACATCTGGCAACCAAAAATCGTCCCCCCCCCCCCTCTTCTGTTGGATATACCCACCTACCTGCGCCGGTTGCCCCGCATCCTGCCTCGCCGAAAGCGCTTCAGACGACGGGGAAAGCGTGGTGGTGCACTGGTCCACCTAAAAGCTTACCTGACGGCTTCTTCCGGGACCTATCCACGCCTCGGATGTCATGGCCCTCCCGCTGCACGCCATGTGAGGGATCGGTGGATTCGCCCTGTCTTTCCGGAGCTACGGACTCTGCTGGATCCGCTGGCAGCTCCTCCTGTCCGACTGACTGCTCCTCCTGTCCGACTGGCAGCTACTCCTGCCCGCCTGACTGCTCCCGGCCCGCGCGGCGTTCACCACGGACATCTTCGTCAGCTGAGACGATCTACACCGTCGGCAAGCCCGGAGCAAAAACTACGTCTGGCTTTGCTAAATGCTAGGTCGATAGCTAACAAAACGTTCCTGCTGAACGACTTCTTCACCTCCCGTGAACTGGATTTCATGTTCCTGACGGAGACCTGGGCACACGCTGGCGAGTACACATCATTCTTTGATCTTCTTCCTCCTGACTGTACATTCTTCAGCTCCCCCCGTGCCACCGGCCATGGCGGGGGCATAGCTTCGGTGTTTAGAGCTAGCCTCCAGTGCCGATTGCTACACCATGTCACTAGCTATGCTAGCTTTGAGTTGCAGCTTTTTGAACTGAATCCGGCCTCGCCTATACTCTGCGCAGTTGTGTATCGTCCGCCAAAGCACAATAAGGATTTCATAAATGACTTTTCTGACTTTCTGTCCGGGATCATGGTGAATTATGATCGTGTTTTGATCTCCGGAGACTTCAATGTCCATGTGTGTTGTGAGTCCAAACCTCTGGTTAGGGACTTTTTAAATCTCCTTGATTCTTTTGGTCTTGTTCAGTCCGTGGCTGGCCCAACACACGAAAAAGGACACACTTTGGACTTGGTATTGTCGTTTGGACTGTCTGTATCTGTGGATGAAATATGTGCAGCAACGCGTATCTCAGACCATTTACCGGTTCTGTTTACAACCTCCATCCCTTCCGCAGGAGTCGAATCACGTGCCCCTGCGCGTCGTCTGCGTTCGATTAACCCCTTGACTGCCTCACAGTTCTCTGATGTTTTTAATGCTTCTCCTATCTGTAAATTAGATGTGGACTGTGCTTTTAATGCTGATGAGCTTCTCTCTATGTTTGACTTGACATGCACACCAATACTGGATTCTGTTGCTCCTTTTACGCTTAGACGCAACAAAGTTCTATCAGAACCGTGGCTCAATGACTGTACTCGTGCTCTCAGACGCGCTTGCAGGCGTGCTGAGAGAAAGTGGAAAAAGGATAAACTCCATGTCTCCCTGGAAATCCTTCGTGCTTCCCTGTCTGACTACCAGACGGCAGTCAAAGCAGCCAAAACAGAGCACATTTCTCTGTTCATCTCTAAAAACAGCCACAAACCTCAGGTTCTTTTTAATGTCCTCAACTCCATCATTAATCCCCGTGATGTTTCTTCTGTTGTGCCATCGCCTGCTCTCTGCGATAAGTTTCTTAAATTTTTTATTGGAAAAATATCTGCTCTTAGGCTAGCTCACACTAGTGCTACCCCCGATCCTGCTCCCTCTCTGTGCCCTGCTGTCCTCGACCACTTTGAGCCTATTTCCCTCTCTTCTCTCTCGGACATAGTGGAGCACCTGCGACCGACAAGCTGCTCCTCGGACAGCATTCCCTCACGCCTTCTCAAAGAGGTTTTTCATTCAGTTGGAGCAAGTATTTTATTACTTTTAAACACCTCTCTTACCTCAGGATGTGTCCCAGCTGCCTTTAAACATGCCGTGGTTACCCCACTACTTAAAAAGAAAAGTCTCGACCCCTCCACTCTCGCAAATTTTAGGCCCATCTCCCAGCTACCGTTTTTATCAAAAGCCCTGGAGCGCGTAGTCTACGCCCAGCTGCAGTCTTTTTTAATCCTTCATGGCATCCATGAAAAGTTTCAGTCTGGCTTCAAACCCATGCACAGCACTGAAACAGCCCTTTTAAGAGTTTTTAACGATCTGCTCCTAGCCGCCGACTCAGGTAGCCCAGCTGTCTTGGTGCTGTTGGACCTGACAGCTGCCTTCGACACCGTGGACCATGGCATCCTGCTGTCACGGCTTGAACAGTCCGCTGGCATCACAGGCTCTGCCCTCGCATGGTTCAGGTCCTACCTTAAGGACCGTAGCTTTTCAGTGCAGCTAGGTGCCTTCTCCTCTGCCAAAGCCCCTCTTACCTGTGGGGTCCCCCAAGGCTCGATTCTGGGCCCCATCCTGTTCCTACTATACATACTGCCCCTAGGTTCTATTCTAACTAAACACAACATTCCCTTCCACTGCTACGCTGACGACGTCCAGATTTATCTCCCGCTCAAAGCAAACATAACACAGTCACTACAGCAGTTGATGGACTGCTTAACGGAGATCAAATCCTGGCTGAGCAACAACTTCCTGACTCTTAACGAGGGCAAGACGGAGGTCATCTTTTTTGGACCACAACCTCCAGCCTCTCAGGTTGATATTCTGGGCTCCCTCCAACTAAACATCCTCCCCTCGGTCATGAACCTTGGCGTGACCTTGATGAACACTTTTAAATTCGATAAGCAGGTCAGCAGCGTAGTCAAATCCTGCTTTTTTAAAATAAGACTATTGGCCAAAACCAAGTCCTATTTATCTTTTAAAGACATGGAAAGGGTCATCAACGCCTTTGTGACCTCGAGACTGGACTATTGCAACGCTCTGTATGTGGGTATGGACCACGCGTCAATTAAACGCCTGCAGCTGGTCCAAAATGCAGCTGCACGTTTGCTGACTGGACACAAAAAGCGCGACCACATCACCCCAATTCTGGCCTCACTACACTGGCTTCCAGTTCAGTTCAGAATTGATTTTAAAATCCTTTTATTCGTTTTTAAAGCTCTAAATGGGCTGGCTCCGGCCTATATAGTTGAACTCCTCCAGCGCTACACCCCAGCCAGAGCTTTAAGGTCTGCTGACCAGCTGCTGCTGGTAGTGCCGAAGACTAGGCTCAAAACACGAGGGCACCGAGCCTTCGCAGCAGCTGGCCCGAGGCTCTGGAACACTCTGCCCCTCCATGTGAGGTCGGCCCAGACCCTAGGGGTTTTTAAATCATATCTAAAAACTCACTTCTTCTCTCAGGCTTTCTAGCTAGAGCGGAGCACGACTACTGACATTTCCCTGTGTATTGTTTTTTTTTTATATTTGCTGTTGCTAAATGACTGTCTTTTTTACAATTGCACTGCAGTAAAATGTTTTTATTACATGTACAGCACTTTGGCTCGACCAAACATCGTTTTTAAATGTGCTCTATAAATAAAATTTGATTTGATTTGATTTGATTTGATTACCAGGAAAGCTGAGGTGCATCATCCCACTGGTTTTCAGTGAGGATAGAAAAAAAGTGTGATAGATAATCTACTGTCAACTTTATTCGGGATTAGAGTTTATTAAAAACTGTTCTGATCATTTGAGTCCACACTACAACATGGCTTTAAGGATGGCAATGCTAGCCTCTCAGTTGGTTGGTCCTCCACCTTGGTACAAATGAAATACCTCTTGATTGGGTTGCCATGATTTTTGGTATATTGTCACAGGAGAATTAATTGTGCTGACTTCGGTGAGCCTTTGACCTTTCTTAGTACTCCATCAGCATGTCAAGTTTCCATGTATTCAGTGAAATATCATCAATGTTATGGATTGGAATGAAATGAAACCAGTTTGAGTAAAATTCTTTAACAACTAATGTTAAGCCATCAAATTTGATGAACACATACATGGAAATATTAAAGCTAGCTCTACCTAACATTGACAATTGAATGCATGTTATCCTCAGGAAAAATGGGTCATCCATTGACTTTCCATTTGGTCCAGGACTACCAAGGTTACCATAATCTTTCTGTTAAAGAAACAAAAACAATTCCATGCTGTTCAATCCTAACAGCAGTTACCAATTAGTGTTAAATATGTCTGGAACATATTCAAACCAATAAAACAATCATGAGAAGCTATAAAATAACAGACTTAAACGTGCTCTTTAATGCTTTCTTTCCCATCTTTGAACAATGCATTCATTTGATGATGAAGTAGCCGGACAGTTCTAATTCAATTTGTGTAAGTTTAGTGTTGCAGTGTCCTGCACTGAACTGCAAGGAAACATGAATTATCTTTACAAAGATTATATCTGCTTCCCAATATTTGTGCAGGTCAATAATCACTTCAAATAATCAGTTTCTTTCCCAGATGGAACCTATCAATGAATTGTTCATGCTCGGATTTCAGTTCAATCTGCAATCTTGCTGACCAATTAAGTTCTAGTTTAGTTCAGTCATTAAATATGCATCACAAATCAAATGTGGCCTCAATGCACTTTAGACCACGTTCCAGCCAGATGTCCATTGTTTTTAATAAAGCAGTTTAACAGTGGCTGGCCTTCAGCCTCCTGCTCTACATAACAATTGTCCTACATTCATTACGTGAACCGGCTTTGCAACACTGTGGATGTATTTCTGTTTTGTGCCTCTTGTGATGTAGAGATAAGTAGAACTTTTGTACGCAGGAAATAAACAAATAGGTGTCAACCTTATATGAAAACAGTATTTGGAGTTAATTTACAGTCAGCTTCCTGAAGACTGTCAACAATGGAGCTATTTACTCCAGTTTATACTGACTTCTGTATTTAAGGCTCAAGACCCCAAAAACTGTGGTACTTGACAAGAGTCACAGCTCATTTTCAGGAGAAAATGAATCTCATTCATGGAGTGAAGAAAACCAAAACAGAATGTAATGAAACGTGGACTCAAGGTTAAAGACAGTTTTGTTGGGTGTGTTGAACGTGATTGCACAGACAGGTACGAGGCTGAGGTTGTTTTGTGTTTGACACCAGTTCATCTCTCGGATCAGTCCCAAATCTCACTCAGCACTTCCTAACAGAATCCAGCTGTTGGCAGGATTCTCTGCATTGTGAGTTACATCACACATGGAAAAGTCATATTTTGACACCTGGCCATCGCCACTACACTGATTAAGTTAAAGCCTTTTCATTAAGAAAGTCCTCCCTGCACACAAAGCTGAAAACCACACAAACTGCATGTAAACTACAGGTTTATTAGTAGTATATTCTTTGCAATACGATAACATGTTCAAGGCAATGACAGACAGTATTTACACTATCAAGAGGTCACTTCCCAGAAAAACACAAACCTTGTTTCACGCTTCTGAAGCGCACTGAGCCACAGCCTTCCCTAATACATAATGTATTGACAAAACCCCAGACATGATACATTTAACCACTGAATTCCAGCATTTAAAATAGCATAAAATGACCGTAGAGGAAACTGCAATTACTATGAAGCTCACAACAATGTTACACAATAGTGGCCTTGATTAAAAATGTGTCAGACAATACTGTTGCATGAAATCGCCAAATTAACAGTTCAGTTTTGATTTCCTTTAACAAACATGCAAAAATAGTAGTATTGCAAAATGTATCCTTCTCTTTAAATCTCTGCGAAGGAGGTGGTTGTGCTCTCGTTTGACATTTCCTCTCTCTTTGTTTATCAAGCAACAATCTCCATAATAATAAAGAGAATAGCGTCCAAATCCAGATCTGATGTTGCAACATTTAATCCTCTGATTGAATTACCAGGGAGGAGCAGAGAGAGAGGGGAGAAAGAAAGAATATAGTTACTCTACTTTCATAAACATTTTGGTGAGGCTGAATCTGTGTGAAGGTTTCAGTCGTCACTGAAGAGGGTGTGCCATCGTCAACACCACGGACAACGTCTGCTTTGCTTTCACAGTTAATAAAAGCTTTTTATTGCCACACCGCCCCTACTTGGTCTCATCCAAACTGAAACCTTAGTATGAGGTTTTTTTGTAGAAAAGTGTGTGATATGGGGGAATTGTCATATTCTGCAAATTCCTGCAAACATCCTACACTGTGTTTTAAAGCTGCAATAGTCAATATCTTTATACTATCAAAAAAACATTACTATGTGTTATGTGTAAGGTGTTGCTTGTAGTGACTTACCCAGTTACTTTTAGCTGAAACTAGAGCTGAGAGGGACTGCAGTCACTTTTAAACCCCATTTGGATGGGATAGCAATTACAGGGGTTGATAGGGTACATCATTTGTATTCTGCTCTCAGGTCAGTGACTTTCAACCACTGTGCCATGGCATACCAGTGTGCCGTGATAGATTGTCAGGTTTGCCATGGGAAATTGGCCCATTTCACTAAATAAGTCCAAAATATATTTTGTAGTTGCTGCAAATAATTTGCCATTGTTGAGCGTCTGTGCCTGCTACCTAGTGGCTGGCTAAGTACTTAAAAACTCTTCCATGCCATTTAGTGGCAGTCGGTAGCGCAGTAATGACCTTATTAATTCAAGACAGTAAAATTCATTGATTCACTATTTTGTTGGCCTGCGTAAACAACTAGAGAAACAGGTGACATTTATGGGAAGAAACACAAAGGTGTCTAGAAGACCCTCAAAGCTATAGCTACTAAAAGTGACTTGTCATTAAATTGTCATTATACTGTATATGCTAGATGTTTGTAAATACATTGCAACAGGAACAACTCATAGTTGATTCGGCATTAATAAATGGAGTTAATAAAGCTCAAATGTAAACAAATATACCCTAAAAAACAGCTGCTCAAAGAGAATACCAGAAGAAGACATTGCCCATTTAATAAGAATGTACTATTGTTGATCTCCTAATGGCTATAACTGTTATGTTGTCATCATATTGGCTCCCCAATACTGTTTCTTGTTGGTCTTACAATCAACCTGGTCTGGTTAAATGTATCTGTTTTGGACTATTTCGTTAGCCATTGTTTGCTACTTGCCTTCCAACTTCTGGCAAAGAGTCATCATAACAGAACATGCATGAATGCATCAAACAAAAGTGTTACGTTAAAACCACTTACTGTTATAACCCCATTAACTTTGAGAGCCTTACATTTAAGAAATGTGGGCAAATATAATTTTCCTCCTAATATTTCCCTCTCCACCGCTCCACCAGGCAGGGTTGTCCCTTGAGCCCTCTCTTATTTGCTTTAGCTATTGAGCCCCTCTCCATCGCTCTTCGTTGTGACCCCTGCATTAGAGGTATTTTCAGAAATGGGGTAGAACAGAGAGCTTCTCTTTACGCGGATGACCTTCTTCTTTATGTCTCTAATTTATCTGTGTCTGTCCCTGCAGCTCTCTCTATCCTTAGCTCATTTGGTGCTGTATCCGGTTATAAACTCAATTTAAGTAAAAGCGAATTGTTCCCTTTAAATAGAGTGGCGCGTGAGTTCCCTCTACATAGTCTACCATTTAAAATTGCACTACACAGCTTCACTTACCTCGGGATCCAGGTGACCGATACATTTAAAGATCTTTATAAAGCTAATTTTGACCCCCTTTTGTCCCGCGTACAGGAAGACTTCGACTGCTGGTCAGTGTTAAATCTGTCTCTGGTTGCCCGAATTAACTCTATAAAGATGAATATACTCCCCAAAATGTATTTCAATGTGTGCACATTTTCCTCCTTCAAACTTTTTTTCCTAAAACTGACACTATTATTTCTAACTTTATTTGGAACAAGAAAACGCCAAGGATACGCAAGCAATTTTTACAGAGACCAAAGGCGCGGGGTGGACTTGCTCTGCCGAATTTGAGGTTCTATTATTGGGCTACAAATCTGAGAATAATACAGTCCTGGTTGCAGTCTGACTCACAGCGCTCTCTGCCTGTTTGGCTTGAAATGGAGGCTGCTTCCTGTAGTCCAGTATCTCTTTCAGCATTGGCTCACTCTCTCATTAAGACCCCCTCCTCTGCTTACACTAAAAATGTAATTGTCAAAGCAACTTTGAACATTTGGAATCAGTTCAGACGTTTCTTTGACCTCCAATCATACTCTACACTAGCCCCTTTAACGGCAAACCATGTTTTCCTCCATACTTAGTAGATGGCGCATTTACTATTTGGTTTAACCAAGGCGTTAAAACATTCAATCCTAGGCCCCTGGGGGGGTGGCTAGGTTGAGTGTGAGGAAGTCCTGTTGGTTTTGCCATGTCTCAGTGAGGCAGAGAAAATCCAATTTCCTATCAATGATGATTTCATTAATAAGTGATGCTTTGTTGTTAAGGGAGCGGGTATTTAACAACATGAATGTGTTGGAGTTGTTATATGTTGCAATGGCTGGTAAAACAGTGATGCCATCAACACAGGCCAAGGGCTTCAGGTTAACACTGCACACGTGTGGTTTGTTGTGATGGCGTAAGTGGGCGGTGACGGGGCGCCGGGACCACACAGTTGGGATAGTGTCAGCTGAGCCGGTGTAAACAAACCCACGTTTGGAACCTCTATGGACATACCTGGGTCTGCCAACTCGTAACAGCCCGAGGTATTCAATGACTGACAGACATAGAGGGGGTGTAGTGAAGTGGTTGATCCTAAAAAGTTGCGAGGCGGAGTAACGAAGCATCACGATGGTATGATGCAAACGTTAGCACAGCGTTAGCTGTGGTCGCGGATCGGCCGGGAGAATGCGCTATCAGCCAAGAGTACAGATGAACCAAGACAGCAGGCAGCCCGTCCAGGAAGCGACTCAAGGACGGACAGCACTGAGGAGAGATGGTGGAAGTTGAAGAAGTTTGCCGCAGAGGAGCACCGGTGGTGGCCAGAGCAGGCTAGCCTGAGCAGGTAGAACTAGGCTAGCTTCTGATCGCCGTCAGACTGGCTGGGTGGAGAGGACCGTTGTTGTGTCTTTTGTGGCAGAACAAAATCAAACAGCAGCTAAGCAGGTGATACAGTGAAGCAGGATCGGGACTCAAAACGGGAAAATGAGACGGAGAATCGGGCTTGTCTTCAGATGGAGCCACTAACGTTAGCGATAGCGTTAGCCCTGAAGCAGGAGCAGGTGAGCAACATTAGCAGGTGTAGCAGGGTGGACAGGTCGGAAGCGGAGCATCCGTAAAAAGTTGCGAACGGGTGTTACAAAAGTGTCCAGAACAGCTTGTTCAAGCCACTGAACATATGGAAACTGAGGTAGAAACGTTGGTCCAAAACTCTGCAGATAAATTCGGACAGAGAAGCGGCGAACAGACAACGCCAGCGTCCTCTCTCTCCAAAAGTGTTGCTTTTTAATCTAATTAAATCTAATTAATCTGAAAACTTTTCACGGACCCCCTGGCAGAGTGCCACGGACCGCCGGGGGGTCGCGGACCCCACTTTGAGAACCGCTGACCTAGGCAACATTTCTTCAGGTATCTACAGATTCGCAGTTTTGTTAATAGATTTCCTCAGTTTCCTAATCACCCAACTGATTCGCCGCTAGACACATTCCTTAGGCCGTTATCTACTCTGAAGGGAATGATGACGCGTATTTACGCTCAGATTTATTCTCTTCGTTTGGTTACCCTGAACTCCATTAAATCTCTTTGGGAGACAGATCTTGGGGAGGAGATTTCAGAAGAACTTTGGGAAAAAGCCCTTGCTAATGTACACAAATCTTCTATTTGTGCTAGACATGGACTGATTCAGTGCAAAGTAGTACATCGCACACACTTCACTAAGCTCAGGCTCTCTAAAATATATAAGGAAGTGTGACAGATGTAGCCAAGCACCGGCGAGTCACGCACACATGTTCTGGTCTTGTCCGGTCTTACACTCTTATTGGACTGACATCTTTAGATCACTGTCAGAAATTACTGGAAAACCGGTCGCTCCTAATGCTATGACCGCACTGTTTGGTGCACCCCACCCACATGGCCTCTCTCTTCTCTGGAGACAGCCTTCATAGCCTTTGTTACCTTACTAGCCAGACGCCTGATATTGCTCATGTGGAAGTCTCCAACATCCCCTTCACACAACTCGTTGTTAAAAGAAGTCCTAAATTCAGCCAAACTCGAGAAAATAAGGTGCATACTGAGGGGCTCCCTGGGGAAATTCCACAAGATGTGGAACCCCTTCTACAAGTATATACGGGAGCTGGACATGCCGGATGTCTCTGTACAATAGGGTGGTGGACCTGCGGTGTTAAACTGTTATTAGTGGGCGGCTGACTGACCAACAAGTGCTGTGTTTTTATTTTATTTGATATATTTGGTATTTTTGTTCCATTTATACACATTATTTGATTTCTAAATTGCATTATGGTATTAATAATGGACTTAGACTCAGAGCCTTTAGATTCTGACTGTTTTTTGTTTTTGTCCTGTCGCAGTCCATTTTTTGTTTTGTTTTATTTATTTATTTTTTGTTTTGTCTTTGTTTTTTATCCTGTCGGACTCAAATCACACTGTTGTCATTCTAACTTGTTTGCCAACTGCTATTGCGTTGTCTGTCTGGCTGTTTGTTGATAAAAAAACTAAAATAAAAAGTTTAAAAAATATAATTTCCTCCTGAGTTGTTGCAGATTCATAAATGTTATGTTGGAAATAGATGACAACTTGAAGGTAAAAATATGAAAGAACCTTTGGCTTATTTGGATGAGTGACAGAGTAGCAAGTCGTTTTAATTCCATTATTGTACCCCAACACGTATTTTTACCATCCCCTCATTACATTATATTACATGTTACTTGTTAGACGCTTTTATCCAAAGCGACTTACATACTCAGTACTGTGGACAATCCCCACAGGAGCAATTTGGGGTGAAGTGTCTTGCCCAGGGAGTCCAGGACACAGCAACATGCTGACTACAGTGGGGTTTGAACCTGTGCTCCCCTGATCCGAACACCAACGCGCTAGTTCACTGCGCCACACGCCTGGTGCATTACCCCCTGCACTCTCTCTCTCATTTGCCCCTTAGTAGTCCCCCCGCCTCTTTCTCTGAGAGGGTTGTTTCCACAGTGTGGTTACATTCTCCTCAGCCCATTAAACTGTTTGGAACCAGTATGAGTCCTGGTATTGTTGGTAGTGAGGCCAATCCTCTGAGGGCCTTCTTGTGTGTGATTGCACAAATATATCACCATGGCAGAGCAATGTGGTTTAAATACACACTGAGAGGGGTAGCCAGGAAGGGAAAGAGTTTTGTTATTATGGGAGATTTTTTGCTTTTAAAAACTAAATAAAGAAAACAAAAATAAAGAAAATGCTGTGGTGTTTTCTGCATATTTAACAGCCTAACATTTTGTAAGGATGAGACAATACAATAGTGCTTAAAATAGACTCTCCAGAGCTGTTGATGCAAATTTGAATAAAAAACAGTTGACAGAATGTAGTTGCAATAAATGACCGTAAGAGACACTTTTGACTTGATTCTGAGAAGTGAGGAAATCCTTGGCTGTTTGAAATCTACAGCAGAGTGCCAGTGCATTTTCAATGCCATAGCAGCTCCTAGCCATTGATAAGCCATTGATAAGATGACCTGAAAATGAATTACAACTTCAAGTCAGCGTGATGGGCATTAGTGTTGTTACAGGATTTAGATTAAACAAATTACTCTTATGGAACATTATCATGTAGAATAAAGGGGATGGGCGCTCTATTGGTTAACGCCAAAATAAGCATTTTGCTATTTCATTCATTCATCACATATTTTTGCCGTGATAAAAAACACACATTTTGGTATTAGCAAACAAGCAGCTAGCTAGCTAGGTTATATAGTGGGGTGCAGTTACCATTAGCATACAGCTTCATCAGCAAGGCAGTACCATTGATAAGAAAAACGCTTATTTTATGAACATATATGTCTTGGTTGTCGGAACCAGGTGGAGAAAACAAGGGGAAAAACTTGGTAGCAAAAAGAAGGAAGGTAAATCTGCCACTGTAGCTGCGTATGTGCACTTTGAGAATGAAAAGTAACATAAGAACAGTAAGGGGGGATTCACAATAAGTAGCGTTGTAGAGTATTATTTAACTTTTTGGCAAGATTTATGGCATCCTTTATGGTTAATATCCGGGAAGTGTTTACTAAGTGTTCATACCCTCACGGTCTGAATCACTCTCACTGATAAACACAAGTGCATGCTCAAAGACTCTCCCACACACAGTTCTCTCTCCCTGTGACCACCCAATCCTCAGATCTCAGCAGGAAGTTACTAATCTGTTGGTCAGACTGCTCAGACACAAGCAGTGTTACCCTCCTCCAAAACCTCACGCTACTGTTTCTGCCATTTCATAATTAGTTTGCCTGTTCAACTTCTTAGCAGAATATTACTGGCATTGAGGAATTATCTAACACCCCCAGCCCCCAGCCCTAGCTGCATCATTAACTATGATAATTATCACCTTATCCACGGTAGGGCTTCATGGGACTTGCTAAAATGTTATCTAAGTACGATTGCATTAATTTCCCATTAAACCATGCTTGATAATAATTGCATTACTTGTTAGGTTGCTGAGCTGAGTCCGTGGTAGTGTGTTGCAAACGAGTTAACCTCTGGACTTCACAAGAGGTAACATCTGTTTGTTTGTTTTTTAAATGGTGGTAGCTGGTGCTTGTGTACTCAACCACTTACCCTTTACTTATGTCACTCACAGTTACTCTTGTGCTATGAGAGTTCCTACTCTGAAAAATAGTGCAAACACAATAAAAAGGGGGGGGGGGTGGGTCCTAGAACTATAAAAAAGGTACCTCCAGTCTGTAAAGCATCTCTTTCATTCTGCTCTGTTATCTTGTAAACTGGCCTCCAGCAATGAAGTGTGTCTTTAGGCGCATTCACACCGCAGTACTTTTCCCACAAAGGTTCATGCGAACTTAGTTCATGCAAACTCTTTAGTTCTCATGAACTAAGTACAGATCGCGTTCACACCGGAAAAAGTCTCTGGGGGTGGATTAGGCAAATGAAGCCGCTGACTTCACTTCTTCTTCTTCTGCTTTGGGTTTACTGGCAGGCTACAAACAACTTCACGGCGGATACTGCCGCCCGGAGTCCCCGGCCGGAAGTCCCCGGAGTTGGGGAAGGCTTCAGTCGAAGCTGCTGGGACTCCCAGCAGCTTCGACTGAAGCCTTCCGAGTAAATCGCCAGAACGCCGACACCTCCTCATCTCCACCGCTCCCATGTTTTATTTTGTGTTGCCATAAGTTAGTCTCTCTGCGTTTCTGCGCTGGGCTAATGCTAATGCTAATAATGCTAATGCGAGGATAATAAAATGGCGGCTTCACAAAACTTTTTGGAAGTTTTACGGGGCGTGGTTTGCAATCCGCCCAGCCAATCAGAAATATAGCTCTTTTCTCACAAAAGAGCCGCTCGAAAGTCCCTGCTCTCTAGCAGGGACTTACGAGCGGCTCTTTTGTGAGAAAAGAGCTATATTTAGTACCGGCTCTTTTTGGTGTGAACGCGATAAAAGAGTTCACTGAACTAAGTTCGCATGAACCTTTGTGGGAAAAGTACCGCAGTGTGAATGCGCCTATAGATATACACTTAACAGAGACACCTTTGTAACACAGAAACACAGTGGATATGGTTGGGGTTAAAGGTGTGAACTGTTAACAAATGTTGATCTTAAATGTGTCCTCTTCCAAACTAACCTTGAGGCACATAAACTGTCAGTTGGGTCAGAAGTAATGTTCATATTTTTGCAAGATCTGAAATATTGGAGTGAAATTTATCACAGTTGTTTAACAACAATTTCACTGCATTCCACTTCCCCCTTTGAATCAAGGTCGTTTTTTGGGCAACCAGTGCCTTTTATAGAGTGAAAGTAATGAAAAGGGGAGACAAAGGGGGTGACATGCAGAAGATGGTCCCATGCAGTCCAGATTCAAACCCAGGTCTTCATGAGGACCAAGACCCAGTATATGGGCCGGCAGCTCTACCTACTGATCTATACGGCGGCCCAAATCAAGGTATTTTGTGGCCAGAGTATTTCATTTGGTTTATCACGATTCCTCCATAGACTGTCTCTGTTTCAAAGTCAGGGAGCTTGTAATTGGGTTAAGTATCCTGGATGTTTTCTGAGAGAAACTTGAGAAGAGAGCCAGTCATGCTTCCTTACACATCAAAGGACACAATGAAAAGAGATAAATCAAGAGACATGGATGAAAAGAAGCCATTGGAATCACCATCATTACAAATTATAAGATTTTTAATTGGTAAACTGTTTTAGGGGGTTTCCTGCTTATATTGTGTGATAAGTTTAAACCTGATAACACAAAGAATAAATGCAGTATGACATTAAGTGTTGAAGAATAGACGGTTAAAGGAAAAATGCTTAAAATAACAATCGTATCCAAAACAATTTAGTCATGAGAAATATTGTTCCGCTGCTTCTGTCCCAATGTATTTTTTTTTTTTTAAACCATTGTGAAAACTAGTGCCATCTGTGAAATAATGTTATGAACAGTATTTTGTTTCAGAAAATGCTCAAACTGAGAATGAGGGACTGGCACTGTCGCTAATGATCTCTCAGTATAAGCGATGTGGCCTCAGTGAACTCAGAGGGAAGTTCCAAGTGAAACACACTAGTGCAAGTGTGAAGTGGTGTGTTGGATAGAAGACTCATCTACACTAAGGGTCAGTTCTTCTGAATCATCCAAGACCTTTTCTCTTCTTGTTCATGCCAACACAGTCTCACTCCCTGAACGTCCAGGAGCGACGTTTGGTCAGGGTCCCGTGGCGTGCAGTTAGGGGTGGGCGATATGACGATATATATCGTCGTGACGATATTAGGTCTCCACGATTTGCTTTTTCAGAGATATCGTATCTATCGTGATAAAAAAAAAAAAATTGGAATTCTTTTTTTTTTTAAATATATAAAAAAAATAAACTCATGTGAAAGACATGCTCTAAAGCTGTCTAGTCAGGATTCAGACAGTATTGCACTTCATTTATTGTCTTAGTTGATTCTGTTGGCTTATATTTTATTTTATCAATAAGGTATTTAGTTTTTCCCTTCAGTTATGCTAAAGTCTTTTATTGCACTTCAGGTCTAAAGTTTACATTTTAATTGTTTGGCACTGACTTTTCCTCATTGATGTTTTATGTTTTACTTAGTTATGTTTTACCCTCCTTTTCATGTTTATTGATGTTCACTGCTAGTGCTACCTCAGAAAGTTCATTTTTATACTGAGAAACTGTGCCTTGAAGCCATATCAAAATGTTGAATTGCTCATTCAGGGATTCATTTCAGAAATAAAACCAGCTTGAAATGCTATGTTGGTCTGTTACTCCTTTTTGTTTTAGTTTCTGTTACCTTGTAGGTGCTTGTTCTGTTAAGTAACTTGAAAAATAACCATAATAACCGACATGAAAAAATATCGTGATATATATCGTCTATCGTGATACTGCTTGAAAAATATCGTGATAATATATTTTTCAATATCGCCCACCCCTACGTGCAGTTGTGACGCGCCAAGTCTCCTTCAGCTTCATAAACGGACGCAAAGAGCTTTCAACTGATTGCAATGTATTCCCATCGGCGGCGGCATTTGACGCTCAGGGAAACACCGCATCTGTCCATGGCAGCGGCATGTAAAGGCAATGTGAGCGTCCATTCCCATTGGATAACGGAGAATTTTACACCCGGAAGTAAATATTCTCTTTACTGTCGATTGATTTTACAGTGATATCTGCACTACTCATCAACTCAAAAACACCAGATGATCCTTGTTAATTACACAACATTGATTGGTTTGAATTGTGTGCAATGCTTTTGTATTTTTCCCCTTCGATTTTGAGAAACAAATATTTTTTCGGAGTTTAGGTTGGCAGAAGACACTACACTACCCAGAATCCTCAGCTATCGTTTGGGACGACACCATGTGCTTTGCTCGACAAACCCCGTGATTAGTCCTCAAGCTCTGTGATTGGTTGACCTCATAGACCTCCAACTGCATTCCATATGAAAAAAAACGTTTCGTAAAAGATAAAATCATACTTTATTCAGCAGTGCTTGCTTTACTCTTTGAAAGTCATCACATGAATGCATTGTAGTAAATGGTTCGGCTGCATTATATATTACACATCTGTCGTAGTTCTTTATTTATCTACAGCAGTGCTTCTCAAAGTGTGGTCCGCGGACCACTGGTGGTCCGTGAGCGCCCCATAGTGGTCCGTGAGTATATTGGTAAAATTTCATATTTGAAATAAATAAATGTATTTAAGTTTTTCGCACTCTCGCGGGAATATCTCCGCAATGGAACGAGCTTAAGTTTCACTTTCGATTGCATGATATAGCCCAGAGCAACACCTTCATCACACATATTGCCACTTGTTTGTACAATTTTCAGGCGATTTGTAAAAAACGATGTGTTTTTGGATATTTGTGGAGTTAGGTGGTCCACGAGTGTTTTTTTATTGGTTAAGTGGTCCTTGGTATGAAAAGTTTGAGAAACACTGATCTACAGAGATCGGGCCTCAGAATAGACCGGAAACTATTCTTTTACCGTTCTGTTTTAATTTCACAATAAAGTTAGTCGTAATATTTTGTTTTAATATTATTATTTTTATTAACTACTAGACTGCCGGGTCATGTTAAGACCATCTTTTCTGTGTTGCTGTGGGTTTTTTCCATCGCTTTTGTGTTACAAATATCAAAACAATAACAAAATATATCCGTCGTAAACCAAACAGGAAACAGCAGTATATTTTATTTTGTTAACACTGTAAACTTGACAGCTTTTGAAC
The DNA here is from genome assembly GCA_902827135.1 of Harpagifer antarcticus. Lineage (NCBI taxonomy): Eukaryota > Metazoa > Chordata > Actinopteri > Perciformes > Harpagiferidae > Harpagifer > Harpagifer antarcticus. The sequence continues at coordinate 550,884 of CADEHL010001257.1, read as the reverse complement.
CCAAACCACCTACTGGTTAAAGCACGTTATTACACGTTTAGAGTAATTGCAATGCAGGTAGATTGTGTTGCTTTTTAATGACTGTTTAAAATGCCTTTTTCTTAATGTCTTTCAGTTTTGTAAAGCACTTTTGAATGTGTTATATTTTATGAAAACATTTAAATATTAAGAGTAGGCCTACATACAAAATAGGAGGAAAGTAGAAGGTCAATGATAGAAATATAGAATAGAACATACTGTAAATGATATCTAGAATAAAACAGTTTAGTGCCGGATGTACAAAGATATTAATAGGCGGATGTGCAAAACAGACAAACTAATTAGGCTTCATTCAAACATAAAATAATACTTTAGGTTAAGGTCTTCTTTTAAGGCGAGACACCCCAGGTGAATAGGGTAATTTTTTTAACTTAAAGGTATCAGCTAGAAATTTCTCCAGTTAATGTCTTACAATAAGGCAATTGTCTTTTGTATTACAAGTTTTCTGAAATAGCATGTTTAAATATGCAAATTAGCCATTATCTCATTAAATATGCACATATTTTAACACATTTCAGGAATCGAAATCTGAACTTTGGATAAAGCCAGGTTCCAAATTCTTGTTTCATTTTGTAGTCATATTAGTATCTAAGGCTTTTACAGAAGGGATATTGGATATCTCTTTTTATCACTCAATAAATCAGAAAATACTGTCAACAGCCCTAAAATATCCATTTTCGCCATGTTTTTAGGTATACAATGTTGTATAATTCAGGCTATGAATTATATATGAACAAACCCTTCTGTAAAAGCCTTCATAATATTGATAGGAATATAACTGGAAAGTTTGGTGTCTCTACATGCTTCTGAAGTTGAAATTTCGAACTCAGAGTAGGAGAAAAAACTCATTTTGAGAAAACGACCTTTAAAGATTGCAGTGAGGCGCTAGCTAAACCCTCCTGTTCTCTGGATGACAGCTCGCGCATCGACGCACTCCGTGAAGGTGTTTCATGTTCGGGGTCATTTGTTTTTTGTATAACCTTGCTTCGTGCAAGAGACAATTGTTGTCGTCTTCTCTGTGAACGTTTTTTTCGCCGTTCTTTTGCGATTTTGAGATTTCAATTTCTAGCGGAAAGCTAAACAGGAAGTGTTTTAGCACACCACGTGATGCATCTGAACGAATCACGTTGTCAGAAATTGACACCAGCCAATGAGATTTCGTTTCTTGGTTTAAGACCCCTTTGTGCTTTCACGATTGGTTGCTGATACAAAGGAAATGACCATATTTGGATCCGATGAGATTGTGCAGGAGAGACGGAGCTTTCCAACGATATCTCTATTGACATGGTGCACACAGCGGTCGCGGTACTTTATGTTACGTTAGAATGCTAACTTTTGGTGAATTTAGGAGAAATCTACAGACGCAAATAGACAAACTATAGTAAAATAAACACTTAAATGTGTATTTTGTACGTTTTCCTTCCAAAAGCCTGAAAGAAAACATGTTATGGAATCAAAATAGCACAAAATCTCAAAATTGACCAGTACTTGAAAAACGATGTTTTTGCCTGCCGTGTCTCGCCTATACATGTAAGCAAAAAGCTTTGGGGGTATCTGATAAATATTAAGCCTTACAAAGTACTTAACGTTTAATATATTGCATGGTTTGTTTTGGGACTTGACAATCAACTTTCCTGCAATGTTAACTATGTTGAATCACTTATTTTAACCTATATTATACATATTTATTATACTCTTATAAGATGTAAGTAGATAGAATAAGAAATGTGCAGAATATGACAGTTTAATGGTGGAGGTACACACATATTGATAGATGTCTTGTTGAGGAACCTATGACCCAAGTTTGTCATCATTGCATAACTACACCGTAGTTGTGTATACTGTATGATATGTCAATAAACCTTTGGAAATCTTGAAAGGGATGTGCAAAATAGCCATTATATACAGTTTTTGATGAACGATTAGAGAATAACGAGTAATGAATATGCTTTATAGGGATCTGCAGATACATTTTTCGTCTTCTCAAGCACCAACTATCAAATATCTCGCCTGATTGTTTGCACTTGACAATCACCTTCACTGAATTGTATTCAGGTGTAACTAAAGTCTGATTTAAGGGTTGTTTATATTTCACATAATTAATCCAAATCTGTAAAGTAACTAAAATACATTTAGTGGAGTAAAAATACCAGGTTAACCTTAAAGAAAGCCCTCAGGATTATAAAAGACCCCCATCACCCCAGCCACAAACTGTTCTGTCTGCTGCCGTCTGGCAGGCGGTACCGCAGCATCAGGACTAAAACCACCAGACTCAGGGACAGTTTCATCCCACAGGCCAGAAGACTATTAAACACCTGAACTTTGAAACAACATCCATAACATTCATCTGGCTGCTACTTAGAAATTATTTATCTAATATATAATATTCCAATCACTTGTTTATAGACTCTTATTGCACTATTTCACTTTTTACTATTTTACTATTTTTCTTTTTGTATTTACTTGCACTATTTTTTCTGTGTATCTGTTTTATTGTGTTGCACTGTTGGAGGAGCCTGTGACCTAAGGGGGGGGGGGGGGGGGGACACACGTTTGATTCCTGTTTTGGTTAGTGTGCCATCGGATTCATTCCATTTCAACGTGCTGTTTGATGCTCCATGTAAACTTTGCGCACTGCCATACCAACATCCAATCACAGAGCTTGAGGACTAATCACAGGGTTTGTCAAGCAAAGCACATGGTGTAGTTCCAAACGATAGCTGAGGATTCTGGGTAGTGTAGTGTCTTCTGCCATCCTAAACTCCGAAAAAATAGTTGTTTCTCCGAACCGAAGGGGAGAAATACAAAAGCATTGTACACAATTTAAACCAATCAATGTTGTGTAATTAACGAGGATAATCTGGTGTTTTTGAGTTGATGAGTAGTGCAGATATCACTGTAAAATCAATCGACAGTAAAGAGAATACTTACTTCCGGGTGTAAAATCCTTCGTTATCCAATGGGAATGGACGCTCACATTGCCTTTAAATGCCGCCGACATGGACCGATGTGGTGCTTCCCTGAGCGTCATATACCGCCGCCTATGGGAATACATTGCAATCAGTTGAAAGCTCTTTGCGTCCGTTTATGAAGCTGAAGGAGACTCGGCGTGTCACAACTGCACGCCACGGGACCCTGACCAAACGTCGCTCCTGGACGTTCAGGGAGTGAGACTGTGTTGCTCATGCACCTCATTTTATGGACTGTTTCTTTATTTGAAAGTTGAAAGCTTCATGTCAACAGTTTTTCTTTACTTTTTATCTATTGACAGCTGGGTCTAAGGTAACTGAAATGCACAACACATACTAAATTCCACTTGCCTACATTTCATCGAGAGGTAAGGGAAAAATTAAGTGTTTTTGTGATTAAGGCAAATGTATCCTTTAAAGTGGACCTATCATGCTATATTTGAAAAATATATTTTAGGGCCATACCTAAAACATGTCTGTGAGGTTTTTTTCAAAATACCAAACAGATCACCCATTGTAGCCATGCCTCATATTGCTAAAACCCCTCTTTTGCTGCCCTGTTAGAGAAACGCAGATTTTGGGTCCTTAGCTTGAAATAAATAAATAAGAGGAGGCGGAGCTAATGCCTGATCAGAATTCTACCAGAGATAAAGTTAAATTCGGTTGTGATAAAACGCCATCCTGTTTAAACCACGTCAAGGATTATTTCTGAAACAGTATGGAGCTCAAATGCTTTTTCTCTTGCAGGTTTATCACAAGGTAAGTTCTTTTTTTCCCCCTGCTTTTTAAACACATGTGCTCTCTAGGACAGGTTAGCTCTGAGTGTTAGCGAGGCTTGCTAATGCAAACAAAGACGTCAGGCATTGTTTCTGATAGCAACTTTCTGTGGGTCCGCTCCCGATTTGACGTCAGTTCGGATGGAAATCTGTATCCGCTCGTTGTACAAAGATTTGGGTACGGAGGAAAAGAGAGAGGGTTTTATTTTCTGACGCTGCGTGAGTTCCCCGACGCACCCGGGACACATATTTATGTATAAAAGACATCACAAAGTGCATTTTGCATGATAGGTCTCCTTTAAATTAGACAATATGCCTCTGATTGTCCCATTAAAACAAGCACTCTTAAAGGCCCTTTGAAACAAGCAATTTGATCAGACCATTGAAACAAGCCCTCATTCTGTATTGGCACGTTAAAACAAACCTTTGGATTGGCCCATTAAAACAGGTAATTTGATTGGTCTATCAAAGCCAGTCTTCTGATTGGACCATTGAAAGTTATTTATCTCAGCATTATCATAGCTAAGCATAGTAACTGTTGTTGAAAACCAAAAATAAACAGCTATAATTGATGTAGGTTTAGGATATCACAGTGCCGAAAAAATAATGTATCTTTTTGGAACACACAGAACAGGATTAGTACAACAGTTGTCGGATGTCTGGTTCACACTTATGTCTTTTGTTGTGGTATAGATTACTTTCTAGATTGCTAAATAATAATTTTTCAAAAAAAGTGGTTATAGTTACCAACAGGCATGCCCTGACATTTTACTGAAACCAATCATTTGAAAGCACAGTGTACCTCAAGGGTAACTCAGACACACACAGAATTTGTCAGTCTTTGATATCAGTTTGACATTTTGTGTATAGATGTTGTGTTTTATTTGGTGCTGCACTCCACTGTTCACCTTCATCATCCAATCAGGCATTAACAGGGGGATTGTGCATGCTTGACAGAAATCACACAGTTTCTGCCTGCTGTGAGTGCACACTTACTGCTTCCACTGTGCCTGTCTGTAAAAGAGGAAGTATTGGTTATTAATGTGTCTGCATGTACTGGTGCCTGTTCTTCTTCATCACATAGAGCCTGCTAGAATTAAAAGCTAGTGGGCTAATTAGTATTTGGTCTTTGGTTTCTCCGACAACCCCATGGCGTTCTGTGCCCTGATTGGCTCTGACACTGCAGGTCAGCAGCTAATTGGATCAACACAATTACTCACATTCTTACCATGTGAAGGGCTTTGTTTCATGTGTTGAATTTCATTAGAAACCCATGAAAGCACACTGATATGCGTGCACACACGTGTCAAACATTTCTACACAATTGTACATGCGAACACAAATGCTATTGCGATCTCTGAACTAAATCTCTTTCTCATACTGCCGGCCATCCTTCTGGTTGATGATAGGTTACTGTAAGGCTTAAGCGGTTTACAGAAAGTTGTAATGTTATACGTTAAGTCAGAAGAGATTTAGGGGAGCTAAGATAAAGAGTCTAAGTGCTTTGCTGACAGCCCAAGCTCATAGAAAATCCTGTTTCAACTCCACTTTCATAACTTTAAAACAGACATGTCAAATATTTCACTAACTCTCTGATTTGACTGTTTTCACAACCCCTTATTTAAGTCTTGTGTTAAGCACTGTTGCCCCTGGGTTCCTCTTTTCTCTCTCCTCACATGCTCATGTTTCTGTTTTTACTCCTTATTTCTTTGGCTTAAAAAAACACATCTTGCCGTACCTCCTCTGCTTGCTTGCTATGTGTGTTTAAGAAATTCTTATCATAAAAGCAAAACAGATGATATCGTATTTTGTAAATGAAATCCAGACACTGGGAGAGACATTTAGATGTCACTTCTTGTACAATCGACATAATTCACTTGTCGTTTTCCCTTCTTTATAAGCAGGTTAACAAGCATTTATATTCTAAAATATGTTTTGGATTGCTTCATATTTTTGGAATAAATAAGGCAATATTACATCAAGCCTTACCCGTTTATTTCACCCAAGAATAAAACAAGAAGATTTATATTTAAAATGATAAAACCAAAAACTTTTACAGAGAAGTTTGGGATTCATTTTCAACATTTACAGCAACTCATCACAGTTGTTAATAAATAAAGCTGCCATAATAGGTGTTATCACGGCTAAATCAAGGAAGAAAAAAGTTAGAAGTAAAAAAATGACAAATGCTAATGTAGCTGTATCTCTTTGTGGACTGCCTTCACTTACGTTCATTTGACCTTTATAAGCTGAATTGTTGAATTAACCCAAGGTGAGTATTGTGTATGGTTGAAGTTCTTTAAAGCTCTGTGATAAATGTCAGCATACCTCATTTGAAGAGAGAACAAAGGAGGAAATATAGATGTAAATATAATGGGAAAGACAGACAGAGAAGGAGCAATGAAGAAAGAGTGTGTGTGAGAGGAAGAGTGTCCAGGCTACATAGCAAACCACTTCAGTTCATCTGCTGCCCATTTGGCTCCAATTAGTGTGCAGCCCCCTCTAGCTCCCTCTGTCTCCACCTCGCTGCCTCCCCTGGTCTCTCTTTGCAGCTTGCTCTTATTCGCTCTGCTTCCTACACCCTACGTCCCTGACACAATTACCTCCAGTAGCTTTTCTGATCAGGCTGCCTGTGTGTAAGACAAAAAAGTGAATACGTGCATGGATGCACATGTGTATCAGCGTCTGTGTTTGTGTATGTGTGTGTGTACCTAACCTCCCGCTGTCTTTTTCCATAATGGCTGGCTGTCTGTTTTAAGACATAAGTACACACACTCACAGACTGAAACAAAGCCCCCACAGTTAGTCCGTCAGTCCGCTTAGCTGCACAGGGGTTGGGGGTTTGTAAATGGTAACATATTCCCATAGCCGCATAGGCGTAATAAGCACTTATCGAGATTTCAACAGGTGAGATTAAAAAATGGCTATTTTCACGTGGAAGAAACAGCCCCATACTTTATCTTAGAACTCCATGAATATCTCAAACATAAATGTAAGCTATGTCAGCAGTACTTTCCTTTATTTTACACCGATGCAGTTTGTGGTAAGCCAGTGTTGAAGAAATTGGCACTTTGAGTATTATAATGTCACGCTTTAGCATATGGTGAAAGGTCATGTCATCATAAGCAGTTCAAATAACATATCCCTTTCTCCACCTGAGAAAGGGGGTGTGTTTGTGTTACAGGACCTGACACATTCACTGGTGTTTTAACTGCTGTGACCCTTCAGATCAAGATGACATCACCATGCGCACATATGCACATCCATGGTCAAGTTTTTCTTCATGTTCTCTCTTGGTTGCTCATTTTGCACTTACTTTCATTAGCCCGGAATCCCCCCAAGGATGAACTCTTATTGAGTCATTTGGATTCCTTATACTGTCAGACCACCCAATAACAAGTACTGCGCATGACCTCTGACTCCTGCTGCACCCCACACCCTTCCTCTTTCTGGTATCTCTTCCCTAATTGATATTTAATATAAACAAAAAAGATTAGAAATGTCATCGGTGGTCATCAGGTAGTGCTCTGGGACATGTAAGGGGATCCCTAAAATCTGTAGGATTCATCCTCTGGGGAACATTTTTTTTACAAAAATGTCATGGCAATCCATCCATTCAGAACTGGTGGCCCCAAAGATAGCAATCATGCTGGTTGCTGCCTGGTACCAATCCTTAGTCAATCAACCACGCCAGTTAAAAGCAGCTATCAGGTATTTGTACTTTATTTTATTTAGCAGATGAAGATAATGCTTAACAGATTAAAAAGGATTGTGGTAGCCTTAGCCACAACACTATAAGTTTTACTTTCCTATCCACCTGTGATGTTGCTCTATCTCATCTTATCTCAACTGTCTCTGTACAGGATGTAATTTAAATACCTCAGTACATTTCAATTGATTAGTTGAATTACATTGCCACTTTTATAATGGTGTACACTGCAGAGTTCCCCTCAGTTTTAAGGGTTGCATTGTGTTGAGTCACTTTCGTATCACTGTTCAGAGTTACAAATTGTTTATCTAATAATGTGTTCACTTGTCTTTTGTTTGGGACAGAACAGCTGTGGAGGAAGTCCAGGGTTAACAAGACGAACAGTTGCTGAACAAAACCCAGCTTTAGTTGGTTCGACACAATGGGACTATAGCCATGCAAGATTTTAGGAAGCCAGCATAAATCCCAAGTTATGTCCTGAGGTCGGAAGTTTGAATTGGATAGAACCTTTAGCATGAGTCCAGGGTACCCCTGCCCCCTGATTTACTGATTGATAGATGTAAGTGTCCTCATGGCAATGCAGTTAGTTTTGCATTTGTCAGCGCATACACAACAAATCATGTCTACTGTACATTCCTAGAAGTTTAAAGATTGATGTACTCTGCAGCTGGTGGTTTCCATTCATAATCCTAAAATATGAACATCTTGCATAAGGAAAGAAATGTGGTTTACAAACAGTTAACTATTACAGGCAACGAGTAACATTTATGTATTGAGCACTAAATCCATTTCCCTATCCACTGACATCATTTGGTTTTGACCAGAAGTAATCCTAAAGCACATGTTTGTTAATGAGCACAATACACAAAAGATATCCACAGGGCGGACATCATGGTTTTTTTTAAACAAATGCGGATGTGAATCAGTTTTCATTGTGATGATGTTTAAATATTCAGAAACTGGCCTGTGGACTGGGTTAGTTTGATGTTGAGAAAGCACTTCAGATCAAAGAAACCACCAAACGGCATAAAATGTTCCAGCCTGCAGATGGTGAAGGTACAACAGTGTGGTTCACCTTCTCAAAGCTGGTACAGATGTCCAGTGGTTTTTATTTACGGTTAGAGTGGGGACAGAGGCTAACCAACTGACAGTTAACAAATGGTCTCCCAGCTTTTATAGAGCTGAGGAAAGGAAACCAGAGTGCCACTCAACTTCCCCTAGCCACCACACACAGAGACACACAGCTACACACACACAGCTACACACACACAGGCTCACATACATGCCACTGAAAAGTGATGAGGAGGGGATTGACTGCGGTCACATTTACAAGAAGACAGCAGCCTACAGTTTCCCAGGCAGATTTATGAGGGATTATATTTCAGTTATGGGTTAGCGAATATCCGAGTATCCTGCTAAGAACAACTATTATGATCTTATCAGCTCCTGACACTGATTTGTGAATTTAATTTATTTTAGGAAAATATATCGACAGGAAGCAGCATGAGACAGAACTTTGTTGTCAGGCCTTTAATTATCCTAGTAAACATGCCAACGGTTCATGACATGTATTATGTCATAAGTGTTTTGAGATGGTTTTACTGGGGTCTTGTTTGGTCTAAATATGGTAGCATACAAGCTCATTTAGACATTGTCAGAGAGCGTGTACTTTTACCAACACTCCTCAAAATGTAATTTATTATTCCAAATATAATTAATTTATATCTGGAGCTGAATAGAGATATACATGAAGATTTAAAGAAATATACTGAATTACTGGAATGGGGATTTGGGGATCACAAAGCTGATTAGGAAGCTCAGAGTATTATGTTAATGTGTTGCTAAGGCTGCATAGGTTGATAAATGCCACAAAGTTTAGCTGTGTGTTTAGTAGTATGCCCATCTTTTATATTCTGCTGCAACCATGTCAATGTTCCATTAGTTACATTTATTTATGGGATATATTTATAGGACTCGTCCAGATTGGCTTACAAGATAAGCGTGACATTTCTTGACCTTTAAGATAGTAATAGAAAAAGCAATCTCCAATCAACCTACTGGCTTGATTTAGGACGTTTGACTATTTCAAATGGTCTTCATCAGCAAAAGACCATGTGATATGGTCTACTATTAATTATGTTACATCCTCCTGCACTCACTCCCTGTTGACCATGTCCCCTGTGGAGATACAATACTATATCACCCTGTTGTCTAAAATAATCAAGCACATTTAAAAACGACAGGATCAAACAACACCAAGAATGGTTAACCTTAAACTGTGACATTCAGAGGGTTCACATCTTCAAACCCATCTATAGTATAATAGAGATGCATAGTACAGAGTATCCGTACCTCCTCAATGGACAGCCAAAACTAAATGTGTTACACAACAGCGAGAGGAAACAGCATGAAATCAGGTAGTACTCCAAATCCCTTACTGGACATCAAACAATGTTTCCAGAGTTCAAACGATTTTCCGTTTCAGTGACCACATGTCCACTCACTGCTGTTCCTTTCAAGGCTTCAGGGAAGCTTTTTAACCTGTGTCCGTGACCATGGGTCAGTCATTCAATTAAAGCAGTAAATCTGAGATTATCAAGCTGGAATAAATCCTGCTCCACAGGTGAGTCCAATTCAAGTTGACCGGCTCAAGCGGCGGTCACAGCAGTGTCCCGTTCACTCGTTTGCTGGGGTTTGGTTCACTTTGCTGTAAACGGACACCATTAGCTGGTAGGCTTGTTCAGCCACTTTGGGCTAATTAACTTTCCTTTACACGCAACACGCCCAGCTGGAAGGCGCATGTTTTGGTTTTTGCAAAGGGAAAAAAGAAAAGGAGCGGAAGACAAAGGAGAACACTATTTGGATTTCTTTTTTCCCATTTACATCTTCTGATCTTGCATTTAAATCAAAGTTTATTTATCATTGTGTGGTTTTCGCGTACTAATTAAAGACTTGCACAATCGTCTTTTGGTGCCATTTTTACCATGGTTGGTGCCATGGTGAAGATGGTAGGAAATGAGAGGAAGGATAAGGATAATAAAATGAACACAGAAGAAGAAAGGTCAGTTCAGGGGAAATTGAAAATGGTTAACCAAGTTAGAGATGAAAGGAAGAGGAGAGGAAGCAAGGGCGGCAAAACAGAAGTTCAGTGTTGTTTTCCTTCTGTATCCCACGGAAATATACAACATCTTTCAGCATGTTGACTACTAACTGACTACCGGAATCGTTTAGTAAATATCTTACCTCATAAGGGGGAAAGCAAAAGAGCCAGGTTTAGAAATAGAAGGGGACAGAAGTTCAAACAGAGTAACATCACTGAAATCGGATGTGAAAGTAAAAAAAATAAAATAGAGTTGAGATGGCTATAATCAGCAACCAAAATGATAACACAGACAAACATAAAGGGCTTAAAAATGCTGTGGCTACCAAATAACAGAGAAGAGAGGAAGACAGAGTGAGTAGAAGAGGGAAACACTTTAATGACTAAATGAGAAATATATACAAGAACAGGCAGAAACAGCAAGAAAGAGAAGACGTGGAAGAGAAGATTTAGTGTTCGCACAGAGATTATAGCCTTCTTTCCAAGCCCTGCAATAAAAAGTGAACAATAAAAAAGGTAAACAATTCACTAAATGTATCCCCAGCACAGTTTACAGCCCAGTCTTAATTCCACTGCTGGAAACATGTCAAGTTTGTATCAAACAAGAAGGAAGAGGCTCTCTGGAATGCTATATAAACAGAAATGAAAGGGGGAACACACCCCATAATGGCCAGCACATTGCAACAGCTTACATGACGGTTGCCTTGTATACTTTAATTAGAGGCCAACAGCACCAGGGCATCATGCATATGCAGACCTCATAGATACACACTGAAGTGAAGGGAAGAGGGGGATAGATGCCAAATGTACAAATGACTTTAATGAGTGGAGGAAAAAAGTATCAGTGACAAAGTGGACAGAACAGAATAATCCAGCAGTATGATTTGATGCAACACAATGTTTACAGTAACACAATGTTTACAGTAACACAATGTTTACAGTAACTTTCTTTGTCCACCATGTCTATACTGCTGCCCTTAATAAGTCACAAAGGGAGCATTGTTTCTGCGTGCCAATTGTTTTCCTGCTCAACTTGGAAGTGTACTGAAGTAAACTCTTGTGGCTTTTTTAAGGCAAATTATTTTCAATATATTTCATTAAACAAAAAGAATGTATACCATTCAGTTAGATATTTGGGCAACTACTGTTTTTATTTCTTCTTTATTTTGTAATGTTTAAAAGTGATAGCAAGGTCAGATGATTACTGCTCTTGGCTTAAGACAGGAATAAATAAAAAAGGCACTTTTAACCCATTTAGATCATATCCCCAGTCATATTGTGCACATCTTTAACATCACATGCCAACATTTTTTATATCATGATCAAATCATCTTTCCTTTGTGTAAAATCTAATTATTGGAGCTTACGTAAGCTATTTACAACCACTTCAACCAATATTATGATGACATATTAAATCCATGTCCATGAAAAATGACATGAAGAATTGGAGACAAGTGACAACTTTGGTAGAGCCTAATTACCCTTGAGTAGGTGCTTGAGTTCCTGTAAAAAAGGCCAATTATATTGCTATATTGCCTCAATTGCAGTCCTTTCTTTACTTCCTCAACATCGTGACATTCCTATGTGACACTCGCCCTTCTATTCGCTAGCACTTCAACACATTGTTCGTGATAAGCTAAGGAGCAGGACCATGTCTGAGCGGTTGACCAATCACAAGATCTGGTTTCAGACAGAGGGTGAAAAGAGGTGCTGCAGCACAGGCAGTACTATGAGAAGAATAAAGAGCTTTTTGAGCAGACATGTCACAGTAGAAACACAAAATACAAATATGAACCTGACAATGAGCATAATAGGGCCCCTTTAAAGCAAATTCAATTGAGAAAGTCTTAAACCTAGCCCTAAACAACTGAAGACAATGTGCCACATATTTAATAGATAACAAGTAACACCTGAAAGCTGAGAGAACATTTAAAAGAGAAGCTACCGGAAGCTCTGCACTGTGCCCCTATTTTCTCTCTCATCCTTCTGTTATTGTCTTATCCTCCTGGGGGTTTTCAATGTATCTTTCCATCTTAACTTCAATGTCTTCATGTCCACCCCTTCATTGTTCTTTCTTTCCCTCTCTCCCCCCTCCTCATCACCTCCCTCCACTTACTTCACCCTACTTGTTTTGCCTCTGTTATCTCCCTCCACTTCCCCTTTTCTCTTTCCTTCTGGAACTTGAAGCCATATGTTCTGATTGTTACCATGTGTGTGTTAATGATTACAGCGGTAGCGCTGTGCGACTCTGAGAAACTTTACTATAACACATAAAGGTGGCACCGACAGACACACATACTTGCTTTCCTGCCAGTAGTGACTCAAGATAAAGAGGAAGCAATTTAAATGAATATCCTCCCATTTCATGTCATTGTGGTAAATATTTTCATATCATGCTTTGGTGAAGTTACAATACCCTAAACCACAAGGGTGACTGTTTCACATAAATGTATATGGGGTGATGAACCCTCTGGTAAATGGCCCTCTTCCTCTTTTAGTGTGCCTTGGGAAAACATAATAGTCCCAACCTTTGTGTATTGTAATGCTGCCTTGGCCAATTAGAGGGAAGGCTGTCCTTGTCTTGCAAAACTAAATAATGACGTAGATTTGAAATCAAATAAAGATGAGCTAAACAAGGACGAAGAGGTATAGGCAGAGAGGGTGGGAGAGAAGGAAGAACAGTGATCTGGTTTCTTTCTTGTGAAGACCTGTAGGATATTCAGGCTTAACAACACACTTTTCATCATCAAGTTAATGTTAGGAGATAGATTTGCTATTGTATTTGTTTATTCTACATCTGAGAACCGCAGCTTCTTTGAAAAGTGTACACTGGAGAGATGAGGCAAAGATTTAAGAGTTGGATCCATGCTCCTTACATTACCCAACAAGACAATGTTCATTGTTGTTAAATGAAGCAGAACTCTATTGTAAAATGGCTTAATCCAACACAAGGCTTATATTTTTCTTCGAAATGATCTTTTAGGGATTTCTGTGTATTCTATCCCTACGAGCAGAGTGAACTAAATTGACGTTCAGAATCTCTGGACTGAATTAAGCGCTCCTCTCCTGTGACTGAGAAAGGGTCTCTGCAGAGGTCTTTCCCAGAAATGTTGCTCTGCTGGTCTATTCTGCTCTTCGTACGGTTCGATGTATCTTTCTTAGAGGCTTCAGCAGTGGCAGTATGCATGGTTGTAGAAGCCATTATGTTTATTGTGGGCATATTATTTTGCTCAGATTTATCATGCAATATTAACACTTGGTTGCAGGGGTTAGGTGCACAGGGTGTATAAATAAGGTCGCCAGAAAGGAAGGGCACAAGGAGATGAGAGCACACTGTTCTTAACAGAATGCCAATGCAAACAGCTTCAGAACTACAGGAAGACACTTCTGGGACTGTAAAACAGCTTTACAAACATCAAACTAATCTGTATCTCACGACCGAAAGTCATCTGTTTGTGTCTGCATAAGATCACTTTCACCACTTTCCTGATTGTTAATGGAATTGGCAAAGAGGACATTGGGTAATGTACGATGGTCTCATTATCTATTCCTTCTCCTTGTTCTATTATGAAATGTACAGTGACTAAATGAAATAAATGTGGTAGATTGTTTTGGTGTGATGTGACTCAAGCATTGGAACTACAGCAGATTGCAGTTGGCGTGCGGTGCTCAAATCATAGTCTAGAGATGCATGACAGTGCAACATGTAAACATTGATGGCTTCCACCTCCGCTGTACCTTTATGAAAATACTCATAACAAGGTCCGAAGATTATCTAGAGTTATTGGGTCATTATTTCTGAATTCTGAAGAGAGACATTGCTTTTGAGTTTTTGAAGTGTATGTTGCGCTTTGAGCACAACCAGCCATGTGCCATCTAGTGCCATTATAATGGGGAGAAGGCAAACATTTGAAGGCTGATATCCCCAACACTCTGCAACTCACACCAAGTCTAGGTTGATAAATAGCACTTATATATTCTCTCATCGTTTTGCTCTTTTCCATTCCAAAAGTTTCCCCCACATCCTCTTCCCCTCCTCTTCATTTGCTGTATCATTAATGTATCAACAGTCATGGTTGAACCTGAACGTGGGAAGGGAAGTCCGATTGCGGTTGTCAGGGTGATAAGAAGATTTATAAACCCCCACTGTCTGTGAATGTATCATTACTAAACAGTTCTTGACTATATTCCAACTGTAAACTGTGTGAATGAGCCAAAGCTAGTCACAGGGGAAGTAGATACAAAACCTGCAGACAAACACACACACATAAGATTCCCAGTAACGATACAATAAAGACACTTAAGATCCGAGTAAAATAAAATGGTCAAAATTGTTTATGGTTATCATCTTAATGGTTTTTGATATCTTATGAAGAGTTATTCCTATTTTTTCATTTTTGCTTTTAGTACATAGATTTTTCGACACATTTTCAACATTGGCTACTTGTCTCACACTGGACCAGAACAGCGGCCTCCTGGGTGAAAGTCTGCAGTATTTGGACCATCATCATGACCTCCTACTCATGCAGACTTTGACATTCTTTCCTATTTCACAATTTTGTGGATTACATACAAATGTATTCAGTGGGATCAAGACGAATTACAGTGCATTACTTGTTGTCGGAATGGCTACAAAGAGTTTACAATAACAGATGAGTACAACTGAAGAGTCTGGAAGACATACTGTATCTCTATTGAACTAGTATTCAATAAAAAGCACGGCACAAATCCACTTATGTGTTTCACAAAACCAGCCATTGGCATGTATTTAATGGTAGGTAGTGAGCTAGTAGCCAGGTATGCTAAAGTTTGCACCTAATGTAAAACCACATCTTTCAATGCATTTCGTATTGCTCTTGAAGTTCGGCTTTGGGAACGGTACCATCAACATTCTTTGTATACTAAATATTACTTGTAGTAGTGCTCCATGCACTCCTCTAATTCATGTTGAGATAGCTGAATCGTCACAGAACACTTTTTCCGAGTTACTGTTTCAAAACGTTCACGGTTCACAGGAGGGGTTTAGCTAAGTTAGTCAGCAGTGTCTATACAAATGACATTAAAGACAAACACATAAATCAATATATAAAACTGAAGGAACACCCTACTCTGATGTCACCCTGTGGACAGATAAATGGAGGAGAGATGGCCAAGTCTGGTATCCCCTGTGTGTTCATATGCACGTCATCCATCATGAGCCAACTCAACTTCCTGAACTCCCAATGAACTATTGTGACACATTCTCCTCTAATTAATTAATTTAAATTTCTAATAAATGTACTTTAATAACTTTTCTTCAATTCAATGTACCTCCCCTCGTCTCTGTCTCTCGCCCCTCCCCTCCTCACTTCCAGGCCTTGTACCCTAAGTTAGATTTCCAGTCCCTTCAGTAATAATTATGTAAAGTAAGAAGTGAGTAAAGAAAGTGCTATTTCTTCCACCAAAGCAAACAAAATGGTTAAAACACTTTTTCGTAAAGATATTTTGTCAATTATATGAAAACCTCAGTGACACCCATTATAAGTCGGTTCATTTATTATTAGTTATACTGAAAGTTGGTAGCACTTCCATCCTGAATACATAAGACAGGCATAAAGCCAGACATGTTCAGCCACAGATGGGAAGTTGAGGGATTTCACACAGGAGTGGTTGTACAGCCATGTGGCACCATCTAGTGACCTGTTGTTTTATCACATTGATACAGATATACAGACTTGACCATAAGATTAAAGTGTGCTTTTGCTGCTCAGGGACAATATGAATTGAAATGGGATTGAGGGAAACAGTACAGTAAGACAAATGAATGTAGCCTTATGTAGAGCACCTTAATAACCTGATTCATCTTCTTATTACAGACACATGCATTTCCTAACATTCGGTCTATATGCTGTAAAAGGTATTATCTCTTCGATTTACACACGGCATCTATTGCACGTCTGTCCGTCCTGGGAGAGGGATCCCTCCTCTGTTGCTCTCCCTGAGGTTTCTCCCATTTTTTCCCCTTAAACTGTGGGTTTTCTCTGGAAGTTTTTCCTTGTACGATGTGAGGGTCTAAGGACAGAGGGTGTAGTTTTTCTCATACTGATATTCTGAACAATCTGTGCTGTTGTATTTGCTGTAAAGTGTCTCTACTGTAGGCTATTTTTATTTTATGTACAGCACTTTGGCTCGACCAAAAATCGTTTATAAATGTGCTATATAAATAAAACTTGATTTGATTTTGATTTGAATAAATGTCATTCTTCCTTCCCTTCATCTGTGATGGAAATAATCTACTTTTATCAACTTCTAGTTAGGATGTGATTTTTATTTTAGGGAAAGAGGTGTCACCATTGTAGATGTATTATATTATATATTATATCAGTGGCGAACCGTCAGGGCCTTCAAGGTATTTAGAGAATACCCTGGAACACTCAGATAAAACAAACAAAAAATCGATTTAATTATATAAATAAAATGTATATAAAATGAATAAATGAGAATCGTATCCGTGTTGTTGATCTGTAGTATTACAGTGTTACGTTGATTTGTTTGTCCTTCTCGGACAGTGGTTTTGTGTTCGAAAATAAAGCAACCAATCAGATCTTGTTGGGTCTCTGGGTAGAATATCCTTCAACCAAGGTATTCTACATCCTTGATAGAATGCCCTGGCCGTTGCACTGAATGAGAGCGTGCGTTTGGACTGACAGTTTGATCAACCAATCATATATTGATTTGTAGCCAATGGGCGTATTCTTTCAGAGTTCCCCTCGGTTCCAGGGTATTCTAGAAGGCCCGCTAGTTAACTGGCTCGAGACAGAGGATCTAGATGAATGCGACGAAGCAATTCATGCCGTTTTATTGTTTTTAACGTTGAAATGACAAGTGCAACAGGTGAAGATGAAGTTGTTGTGGAATTGTTGTGAGTACCCTTTTCAAGACGACAATTCAGTGAAAGGACGGACATTATAATGCCGCGGAGGGGGGGGCGGGGCGGCGGCGGCTGGGTGTGTCTACAGAACAGTGGCGAGCCGTCAGGGCCCTCTAGGCCCTCTGTGAGGGCCTAAGATATTCTAAAAAAATCTTTAAAATATTTTTTTGTTGTTCAATTTTTCATTAGTTTTACCAAAATAACTTGATTTAATTGTATTTAAAATAACATTTCCAAATAAATAAATCCTTCGAATCTGCCTGTTCAGTTTCTGTTAGAATGTGAAGGGTAAATGCTTATTATACATCCATGGTTAAATGCCGTCTCTGCGAGTTACTGTGAAGACGGGAGAGCTTGTTGGTCCTATGGTTGGTCCCTCTCTACATTCACAGAGGGCCCAGCTATAGTAACTCAACGAGAGAGTAATGTCAAATGACAGTACAATTGACCAATCATATCTTCCCTCTAAATGGGCGGGCTTTATTTTCGCGGACTGTATGACAAGTTCCGCCCGCTGTGAGGTCTATGCAAGAGGTGCAGTGACGCGTCCTAAAACCTGGAAGTAAGCTGCGCTCGGGTTCCCTTGACAGAAAGCAATGGGATTTCTCCATAGGATTTTGGAAAATAGCTCAAATACGAAGTATACGGTGTGACGTAATATCTCTTCTTTTTTTTCGAGGGAAGGGGGGTCAGAGGGCCTAGGTATAAAAGTCACGGCTCGCCACTGCTACAGAAGGTCCAGTTGTGATAGACACGGTTCGCCACTGTATTATATACATACTGTATGTACAGTATATTGCAGATTTTATATTGAAATCTTATGGTTGGTGCTTAATAGAACAATACACGTTATTTTCTCTATGGTGACCCATCTTTGTCACCCAAATTGACCCATTATCTGAAATTGAATGGATTTATGATGCTGAATCATAATCTGGTCTCCACAAAGCATAAAGTGTGAATCACAAGCTTTGCCTGACTGTAAACGTTGTGCACAAAACAGCTCAGTGATGTTGGCAAACTGCACATTGGGAGTCATAGCTCACTTCTCTCCTATGTTATTTGAATAAGCTTGTATCGTTGACGTTTTGCTCATATCTTAACCTGTTTAGCCAATTTAAACCTTGGAGGTTCACCAAATGCCATGTCATTTCACATTGTCTTAAAGAATATGAAGGGTCGTCTGCATCAATACATACATTAGAGTGCTGTAAAAGAAAAAAGGAAGAAACGTCGACATCGTAACTCCAATCAATACATGTCTTTTTGACTAAAGCTGATGCACTTTCTTCCTTGTTAGGATTAACAATAAAGCCAATGTGAAAGGGGGCCGAATTTCTTTATTCTTTCATATCTTTATCTTTCCAGAGCTCAATACTGGACGTGTGTTAGCAGGTGTAATACCACTACCAGCTTCTTTCAGTAAGCACAATATTGGCAACTTCATAATAGACACTACTCACTCACTGTGCACACGGGAAATATGTTTAAATGACAGGGCCAGAAGAGAGGTGAAACCTGAATCAACAACATAGTAAAACCATCTTGAGGTAAAGCAGCCTTTCATGAGGCTGGAGAAATAAACTGCTCTTGATCTTGACTGTGCTCTAATGCAGCAGTTCCCCTCTGTGGTATTGTTAGAGACAGGCAATTTATCAGCCTTCCATTTATGCTTGTTTTCATCTAGCCGCGGGAATTTGTCTCAATGTTCAGGTCTGAGAGCAGATTACTAAACTCAGGCAGAATATCAACAACACAGTTTGACTTATGGCATCAGGGACAGTTTCATTACATTTGATTAATCAGAAACGGAACAAGCTACTAAATAAGTCATGGCTGATATTATATAAAGATAAGATGTTGCTCTTGCACAAAAAACACTTACATATTATGTTCACGTTCTGATGGTAGGGAACACATGTATAAATGAAATCGGCCTTACCTTTTGCATGTGTGAAATCTCAATTATCTTTATTATGTTAAGGCTTAGGTGATATGCTGACAATCTGTGCAGACTCTGTATTATACCATACACTACCAGTCAAACGTTTGGAGACACATTCTCATTCGAAGTTTTTTATTTATTTTAATTTTTGCTACATTGTAAATGTATACTGAAGACATCAAAAGTATAAAATAACACATATGGAATTAACTAGTAAACAAAAAAGTGTATATTACAGAATATAATTTGTATTTTGCTGGCTACTGCAGAATGCTGTGGTAGCCATGCTGGTTAAATGTGTCTTGAATTCTGAATAAATCAACAACAGTGTCACCAGCAAAGCCGCCCTGCACCATCACACTTCCTCCTCCATGCTTCACGGGGGGAACCACACATGCAGAAACCATCCGCTCACCTTCTCTGTGTCTCACAAAGACACAGAGGTTGGAAACAAAAATCTCTCATTTGGACTCATCAGACCAAAGTACAGTTTTCACTGTCTAAGGTCCCTTCCTTGTGTTTCTTGGCCCAAACCATTCTCTTCTTCTTGTTGTTCATCCTCAGTAGTGGATCTTTGCAGCAATTGGACCATGAAGGCCTGATTCACGCAGTCTCCTCTGAACAGTGGATGCTGAGATTTGTCTGCTACTTGAGCCCTGTGATAGTTGATGTGGGCTCTAATCTGAGGTGCTTTAACTTGCGGTTTCTGAGGCTGGTAACTCGTGTGTATTTATCCTCTGCAGCAGAGCTAACTCTTGCTCTTCCTTTCCCGGGGGGGGGGGGGGGGTCCTCATGAGAGCCAGTTTCATCATAGCATTCGATGCTTTTTGCGACTGCATTTGAGGATACATTCAAAGTTCTTGACATTTTCCGGAAGAACTAGCCTTAATTTCTTAAAGTGATGATGGACGGTCGTTCCTCTTCACTGAGTTGAGCGTTCTTGCCATAATATGGATTACAACAGCAGTCAAATAGAGCTATCCACTGTGCACTACCCCTACCTCTGCACCACACAACTGATGGTCTCAAACACATTCAGAAGGCAAGCAATCCCACAAATGGACTCTTGACAAGGCACACGTGTTAATTAAAAACCATTCCAGGTGACGACCTCATGAAGCTCACTGAGAGAAGCCAAGAGTGTGGAAAGCTGTCATCAAGGCAAAAGGGGGCTACTTTGAAGAATCTAAAATAAAAATCATATTCTGGATTTTTTTAACACTTTTTTGTTTACTAGATAATTCCATACGTGTTCTTTCATAGTTTTGATGTCTTCAGCATTAATCTACAAAGTAGAACTAAATTAAAATAAACAAAAACCATTGAATGAGAAGGTGTGTCCAAACTTTTGACTGGTACTGTATGTGTGTGTATTTGAATATGTATAGACTGTCAAATGAATTAAAAATAAATAAAAAAGAGACATCAAATATTAAATAAATAAATAGATGAATAAGTAAAAAAATAGATAAATAAATATACAATGCTTTCAGTCTAATTCATCTTTAACTTTGATTATTGTGCTTTTTGTCTATTTTTGGTCAAATTAACTAAACTTGCTTGTCTGTGTGGCTTTGTGGGAGGGAGACAAAGGGGAATGTAAAGAAACTGAAAAGCTTTACAGTGCCAACAATTGTTTTTTGTCTTGATGCTGACTCCTACATGGGGTTGATTCAAAGAGCTTGGCCAAATGACACAATTCACACGATGTGCCCTGCAACTCCAGAATACCTCGGAAGCTGAGTGATATATTTGGTACCTTTAAGTTGTTCTATTCAAACCTGTTTATGCAAAGCAATATTGATGCGTCTGCTTATTTTCTAAGGGCTAAGTAAAGACTGTGCAAACCAAGGACAGCAATATCAGGCCCAAGTCACCAAATGCTATCCCATGAAGTGTACCTGAGCAAAACAATAAATACCTTTCAAGTCCAGATTCACTTTGTTAAAACTGGCATTGTGATCTCATATGTTTCCTTCTTATGCGACAAAGTGTGGTGAATAGAGGCATCACTGCAGTACAAATGTTCTACATGACTCCAGCTCATAGACTGTATAAAGCTCCAGCTACATATAGAATGTGACGGGCCAAGGTCAGGAGAAATTCTCGAGAGGATCCAGTGGAGGTCACTGTTGCGTTTGAGTCCGTCTGTGTCACCTCAGGGCACTTTGTCTCAGCAATGCAAACTGTGAGTATCAAGCTGACCTCAGAATAACCTTTGATGATCCAGATGTGAGTGTGTTTTCTGTGTGTGATGAAAGGCAGGGAAGCATGCAGTTTCCCCACTGCAGACCAGCTTCCACTGAGGAAAGCACTGCAGCAACTGCACATGCACATATAGAGAAAGAGGGGTGGGCGGTGTGAAAATGGAGAGGGAGGGGCTTGTGGAGTAAGACACACCCCTCTGATACTTTAATATTCAATTAGCTCCGAGCAAAGGGGCAGGCAGGCATCAGCACAGTGACAAGTTTACGACAACAAGGCACAGCTCATTCATTTTCAAACCAGCATGCATGCTTTAAGAAGCCACTGGTGTCCTCCTGCCTTCTAGACAGAGAGTTGCTTTACTTTCCTCCGCCTATTTCTGAACTTTTCCCGGCAATAACACTATGGACCCGCTATGGACGGGCACCGGCGCTCGGGTACGGCATGCAAATACGTACTCTGACGTCGGCGATCATGTGGCTTTTGGCGTAGATCCTCCTTGTGATCGCCAATTTTTTCTTTCCTGTCGCCTGTTGTCTGCTCGGTTATTGGACAGCCGTGAGACAGTTTAAAGCAGATTGGGGTTATTTCTCGCTATAGCAGTCGCTTTGGGATTGTACCGCACTACCTGAGCGTCGCGCCAAAACGGTGGGCAGGTAAGAAATGTATAAACTCTTCCTCTGTTTTCCTACGCCCCCCTTACCCTCAAAAGTCCCTCAAGTTAACACTGCACGTAGTTGTTTTTGTGCCCCTCGCCTGGTTTGCTCTGCCCCTGCGTGGCTCCCAAACACCCACATGCCTCTGTCTAAATACTGTAACTTGTCTCGCCGCATGAACTTTGCCTGCTTGTGTCATTTACACCTGCGTGCTGAGACAATGTGTCCGCCAAGTTGTTAATTGGACGTTTTCTCCCCCGTGTTTAAGTTTCACTTTGATACGTGGTAGCCGCCGCGCGAGAAGGCAGAGAAGAGAAACATCGTGTCTACTTTTCCTCCTCCCCGTGTCGACATAACCAGCAAAACATGGCCGTCCTTTGCCGACATGTTGTTACGTCGGTGGCGAGAGGGGGAACATTTGGGGAGAGTGTTTTTCTGCGCCCCACTGTCACATTTCGGGCAGGCCGGGGGAAACGGCCGGTAAACTGCGCACCGCCCTGGTGTACCTGCTCACATTCAGCGCCACTGACGTTTCACAGCAACTTTTGGAGTCCGACGTTGTTTATAGACTTTGATTTGTGCGACTCTGTGATGTAGGCGGAACGTTACCCCTGGTGATGCCCCCTCCCCTCCGAGACCACGGCAGACGGACACACTGCTGTAGCATGGACTTGTATCCTGTCTGTGCAGCAGGCCTGTAACTGCTGTAAAAAGTCAGGCGTGGTTGTTTTTATGCAGAACATCAACTTATTCGGACCCAGCGTCTCGGACTGCAGGCAGTGGGTCTCACACGTAAATGTGTCCTCAGTGCACCCTGTAAAAGCTTTGAAGGGATAGTGGTTATTATATTTCACTGTGTTGAAACCTTAATGTTGTCCTGCACTGCATGAGAAGAATGATGCATACAGATCAGGATAAAACGTATCCATAATTCCAAACGCATAAACAGTCAACCACCCAGTGAAATAGTTCACACAGGGACATTCCCGCTCGTACTTCCTTGTTTCTAGCGTATTCCATCCATGTGTCATCTTACAGTCATTTCATACACAATGATAGGCCTATATCGTGTAGCCTATATTTGTTATTGGGATGATACAATACAAAAAAATTCTAAATCACGGTTTTCTTTCCATGATTTTGTACTTGCATGTCCCCATCAGACCTGAGTGCCTTATATGTAAGCCCTAAATAATTTATCTTATTGCGTTATGGAGAATTAACACCAGACCTATGTTGTGTATAGTGCACACTGCACAATACTATTGTCTTTACGTTTGATTGGTACTGGTGCTTACACAGTCTAGATTAATGGATTGGGTTTTCACCAGGACTTGACCAATCCACATAACACACAGTTTATGTGTCAATGTTATTCTAAAAATGATTGTTGATATCCTTAATGAATTATATTCTTCCAGTCAGTCATTCGGGACACAGTTTGCGGTAACGCAGCAATCCGTGTCCTCAGGTTACCTTACAGGAACATTATTCCAATGAGTTCCGTGCAGTGAGATATATCAATTAAAAAATGTACTGGTAGTATATTAGCCCTACATTTAAGGTATGAGAAGAGCAAATGGGTGTATCCCTAAGGAAAAAGAACACTTTACTTTGATTATTCTACAAACAGAGATCCTATAACAGCATGCATGTTGAGTTTAAAGTATCATTTCATGTCTTGCATATTGCCAGATTGTTAACTTGCTGTAATTTATTGCACATGTTCACCAGTACAGTCATAGACCTCTGATAGGTCTTCACACTCCGTGTGGACCAATTGTTCGAAAAGTATTTAGTGTATGTTACAGATAGTTTTTTTTCTTTGTAAAGCTGTCACCTTGTCTGTATTCACTTTCTTCTGGGTGCCTTAAGAAATATTATTTAACGACATTCCCATTATACTGTGATGACCTGCTATGTTTTACTTCTAAACATACCTTGATCAGCAGCCCAACGGAGCCCAATCCGTTAAAGATGGAAGTGATTTTGATCACAGCGATGTTAACCCTCCTGTCAAACCCGTTACCAACAATTCCTCTGGGTATAGACTTGGCTTTGCTCGCTAAGGCACGCACTCCTGCTCTTTCCATTTCAGTTGAAATGTGGCTCATGTTTGTTCTTTTCGCATGTGATCTGCCAAATCATGGATAATGTTATATAATTTATAATGACAACTGACTCATTATTGGTGCTGAACAATCAAAGGGTTTCTGTTGATAAAAGCAAACCGTCACATTTCAAATTCACACACAGTTGCTTGGCAAATGATGTAGACATTTATGGCAGGGAAAAAATAGGTTATTTGAAAAAAAGACAAGCAATAAACCAACCAAATAAATTCAAACTGTTGAATGTTACCAAGAAGTGGTTACCAACATTGGTCCACTGTTAGGCATATAGGACATTACTCAATGTTTTTTACAGTTTGACAGATGCAAGATTAAGTCTGTTTAAATGTTTTGGGGAAATTGTTATTCTCAGTATTGCACAAGGGGATTAGAGAAATGCACAGATGTTGCCATCCTACCTTGTTTCTAAAATCAGTGACTGTTCCATCATCACTTCACTGTGTAAACAGTAAAGTGAGAGCATTTCAGTGAGGAGAAGTAAACGGCCTACACGCTTTTACAGTAAGGAATTTGAGAGCTATTTTTAGTTGAAGTATTGGCATCAAAAATAAATCTACTCCCATTGAATCGGCTAATTTTCCAGGCTTGCTCAACCATGCAGTGTTTCTCATTGTACTGTGACCTCTTAGAATGACGCAGCCATAACATCCATCTGCGAGGGGATGTGCCTTTTTATTTTTTTCTTCGAGGTGTTTATTAGTTTTGTTGTCAGTCTATCAGGTGTCTGCTGCTGTTTCTGACTGCTGACTGTTACAACTAACCTAGAGGATTGGCGGTAAAACAATGAGAAAGTGTGTTTGCTTAGGGAAGTGGAAAGGTGGCAGGTAGTCCTGTTTTCAATTCTGCGAGAGAAACTGTGTTGTGTGTGTGTTTGTGTGGGTGTGTTTGTGTGTGTGTGTGTGTGTGTGTGTGTGTGTGTGTACTGCTAATGTTATAGTTGTCTGATCCAAGAGCTTAAAGGGATAGTCTGCGATTTATGAGGCATCGTCAGTGAACCTACAATAGATATAGGCCCTTTGGAAAAACGTGTTTCCTTCTCCTGCGAGGTCAACAGACTGTTTTGTCAAAGGAGTCTAGTGGCTTTGAAGAGAGTAAATGGTGGTTTTAGTTGGTTGTTGGAAACCAATATCTGACAGCAAAGTAAAGCTGTGAAAATACATTGTACATATTTTGATATAGATTTGTGTAGGTAGCTAAATTACATTTGAAGGATGTTGGTAATGATGACACGCTGATGTTAATCATAACGATTTAAAGCTGAAGGAATCAGATATCATCTAAATGGTTTCTGTTGACAGCTCTGTCTCTCCTTTTAACTGCTGAGCTAATGTTACGTAATGACATTTTCTCAACATTAATTGCCATTTATACACTAAACAATTTGCCAGAAAATTCCTGGTAGATTAATTGCAAATGAAAATAATGATTGGTTTCAGGCCCAACTGCAGCTTTACCAGAGAGCAGCCATTAGTACATTTCACAATGATGCCTACTCTCAAAATAAATGTTTAAAATCATCCTAACAGCATGAACCTGCTGTTCACTTTTATGGGGACAATCGAACAGAGATAATTTGCTACTGTTGGGATATTTTAAACGGGTTATAAATAGGGATGCTCCGATCGATCGGTCACCGATCGAGATCAGCCGATACTCACTCTCTACCGATCGATCGGTGCTCTCTAAACATGCCGATTGCGAGAGCCGATCGCATGACGTAAAATACATGACACTTTTCTCTGTGTGCGGCAAAACAAGCTCGCCAAAATGGCTTCACCGGTCTGGCATTATTTTAAGGTGTCTGAAAAAGACAGTAAAATAGCGGAATGCAACGTGTGTGAAGCAGAAATCCTGCAGCTCCACCCGCCGGACCGGTGAGCGGAGCGAAACACACACACAGGGAGGACCAGACCGCAGTTCATTTCCTCATATTCCAAACGAGAAATTACGGTAGCAGATCACCCGGTTCTTTACGACCAGAACTATTAACGGGATACAAACCGGAGGAACCAGGCATGGAGGGAGGTGGCCGAGACAGTGGGTGAAACTGGTAGGTTTTCGCCTGTTTGGGGAGTTTATATATATATATATATATATATATAAATCCCCGGGGTTTTTTGCTTTGTATGTCGGGGGTGGGAGATTCATGTGATTGGTTGTTGGTTGCGTTGCTCGCAAAACATCCCCAAACTTTCAGACACGCCCAGCTCCAAGATTTTTGAAAAGCTGCTGTGTGGACGTACCGTAAGAGTTAGACCTAACACACTTAGCTATTTTATCTACCTCTGGAACAAGCTAAACTAGTTATTATAAATATATGTATTCTTCATTGTCGGGTCACTCATTACTGGATCAGTGAGCTGCATGAGATACTGACAGGCTGTCAGGAGAGGGAGAGAAGGGAGAGAGGGAGAGAGAGCGCTTCCGCTCATTTCTCCCGTGTTATTATCCAAAGTGAATGTAAACTTGAATAATGTACATCATTTGAATGTAATATAATTAAGTTGATTGTTGTTTGTGGAAGCTCCAGTGAATGAGCCCCATTAACTGAGTTTTAAACATCACTTTAAATGGAAGATTTAAAGTGATGTTTAAATCTTCCATTTAGGCCCCGCCCACTCGATCGGATCGGCGATCGGTATCGGCCGATACTGATTCCGGCGATCGGCCCCGAAATTGGCGATCGGAGCATCCCTCGTTATAAATGTGATGGTTTCTAAAACCCTGGCTTTGGAGTATTACAGCAAATCATAATACCCAGGTTTCTTCTTTTAACCTCACTACATGTTATAGTTTTTCCTGACCAATACTGCATATGAGAAAATATGTATCAATCCTATATGTTATGATAGTTTTGAGCTCAAAGCGCTTCATCCCATGTTAAGGGGCTGTTATTTTTAGAGTATAGGGCCAGTTCAGCTATGTTCAAAAAGTGTTAGTTGTTCATATTCATCACGAACATCCAGCATTTCCCGCCTGCACACCACACTTTAAAACCTGATGCCAAGCTTTATATAACGTCCGTCCGTTCTTCTGGTAAAGCGCTGGAATGAGTCATCGCGGGCTGGAGGACGGAGGTTGTTGTCAACATGGCCCTTCGTGCTCAGACTGGCTCTGTGATGACATCATCAACATCTACGCCGTGCTTTGTTTGTTCCCGTGTTTTCTGTTCAGGTCCTTCCCCAGCTGTGCCTCCACTGGCTTCTCAGACATGTTGTTAGGTGACTACGGCAACCACAGGGATGAGCTCATCAACTGTAGGAGGGGCTGAGAGGAAGAGCGTGATGGTAGGAAGGAGACCATTACAGAGGCATAGCTGAAGGGTTATATAGGGACAGAAAGAGAGGGAGCATGAAATCCACACTGTTCAGGAGAGTACGTGTGATGTCTGAGAGAGACAGAGTGATACAGGGAAGAGACAATTGAGTGAAGCTGCATGAGAGAGGAAGACAGAAGTGAGAGCCCTATGTAGTCTAAACGAGTACCTTAACATCTAAGAGCAATTGTCCAAATTTGTGTCATGTCCGTTTTTTGGTGCATTAGGCTACAATTTGCAAGCTCAGGAACTCGTTGGAATTCTCAAAATCTTCAAGCGCAGCAATATTTCCAGGTAAAGCACACAAAGGTCACAACGCTCTAGCAAATGATGGCGTTATTTGACCCATTTCTGGTGTTGTACTACAGTTGCTGTTGCCAGTTTGTGCCTATGGACATCTTTGAAGAACTGCATTAGAATATGTTGACTTTAGGGACATTTATGGGGATATTAATGGTTCTGAAATCCAACAAAACTATTAGTATCTGCAGTTTAAACACTCGTGAATGACAGCCTGCAATGTAAACAATATTAGATCCTCTTAAGAGATGTTTAACAATCCAGTTTTCCTTTTAATATATTTGTTAGCTTAGGATTCACTGATCCATCCTTGGATAGTACAATATGTATTTTGGTCTATTGGTGCAAATTGCCATGTGCTTATGCAAGTTTACGCTTGTATTAAACTTGGGGCTAATTATAGGTTGCCACCGCAATAACTTGGAAGTGTTCCTGCAGTTGACAAACTAGATCCTCTGGTGACATTCTAAACATGCACCCACTATGCGCCGCGGTCGGAAAAGTTACTCTCAAACCCCTGCACACAATGCGGTCTGTATGCCATGTAAGTTGTGCATAAATGTGTGGAGTAGCTTCCATTCTCCCATCCCAATGTGTCGTCCAAATTTCAAGTAAAAAAAAAAGGAAAGGGAGTTTACAAAAAGGCCTTCTGCACTGCACCACGTAAGCCGCTGCCACGGCAGAGACACACCCCCTTCTGCCAGCGTGAGACCAATGAGAAGAGGCTTGAGACCATTTCACAAGCCACACCCACTGCAGGGAAGGCACAGATTGACAGGTTGGAAATCTGGCCCAACAGGAGGACTAAATAGACACTGATAAGCTAACAAACATCAAGTAAAAGATTTCCAAATTCTCCAGGTGTCCTCGTTTGGAAGTAATCCCTCTCTCCCTCTCATGCATGCATATACATGTACAGGATATCCTGTGTGCAAAATAATATTCAACCTAAATATCATGTTGCATTTGCCGTGCGAACAAAGCAACCAACGACTGAAGTTTTGCAGAACCCCTCCTAAGTCTTTTGTCATTGTTGACCTAATTTCGAGGCTGTTGGTTGGGTGACCCTTGCCCTACTTTACTACTTGTTCTACAGTGCGTTTACTGCAACTAAAACACATTTGATTCTGCCCAAAAACTAAGTTCAAGATCATTTGAGGCAGAGTTTAAAGCTCTTACAGGTTGACGTGGTAGATGCAACGTTTCTGTGGGAGAGTATAGCTGTCCGTGCAGAAGGCCATTAGGGAGAGTGAAAGAGAGGAGCACCTAGGTAGACAGGCGGAGCGCAAATACAACAGCAAAATCCGGTCAAGGAGGGCCATTACCACGACACCTAAATAAAAATATTCAAGAGGGATTGTTAACCCCTTTTTATTATTCCATTCGCTGTAGTGAAACGGCCCCACTCCCCATCTGCTTTTCATTCTCACTCGTAGCCTCGGGATCAAGTGAATGCTCTCTGACGTGTTGGCTTTCGTCATTGGGGTCACTTTGTGAGTTTATATGGGGCTACAGCAACAAACTGAATTGGAACAGCATTACATTTTCCACGAGAGAACATGCGTCAACAACACATCGGTTCCAGCATGCAACGCAAAATCTAAGCCCATTATTGTTTGACACATCTTTGGATCAAATTGTATAAAATTCCTTTTTTGAGTATATTCCTATAATATTGCTTTTACTATATTCAGAACTATTCAGTGTATAATTTGTTTATGTATACACTAGCTTATACAAGGTTTGTAACATCTGAATGCCATCCTGGTATGCTAAGAGGGTACAATGTTATAGAATTAGTTGTATAAACCTAACCTTTACGCAGTAAAAAGTGAGCCGGCTTTTTAACACCGCTGCTGTCGTGACACTGATTGACCTCTGCTGGTTTCAGCTCCTGGATTCGAGCACACAAACTTTCTGTTGGTTACAGTGTTACCATGGAAACACAACCATCAGCAGCAGAGTGGGTGACACTTGGATATTTTTATAGCTTGCCCTTTGTGTGTGTGACGGTGTGCCTGTGCGTGTTCATTGAGGAGACAGGTCTGGCAATGTGACACTAGTGTTCCCGGTTACGTGGGAGCCAGAATAACCAGAAGAATGGAATTGTGTATTACTGCAGTGTAGTCTGTGTGACTGATATCCATCATAGTGTACTGTATGTAGGCCACTGTGTCTCTTCCAGTGTTTGTGGATCAAATAAGGTCGCAGCAATGATGTCCAGTCTAACTGTGTTACTTGAAAGGGGCCCTATTATGTTAATTTACAGGTTAATATTTGTTCCTCTACTGTGACATGCTTTAATGTTCAAAAAGCTCTTTATGTTTCTCATCCTGCCTGTGCTGCAGCACCTCTTTTCACCCTCTGTCTGAGAACCCAGTCAGCTCTGATTAGTTATCTGGCCGGCTCTGTTGTGATTGGTCAACCAATATACCCTATCACGCACTATGTTACTGAGGTAATCAAAGGAGTCCAATGGAGGCATTTCAGGCAGGCAGGGGGGGGAGGGGGGGGGGAGAGAGAGAGGAGAGAGAGGGGGAGAGAGGGGGAGAGGAAGAGGAGAGGAAGAGGAAGAGGGAGAGAGGGAGAGGGAGGGAGAGGGAGAGGGAGGGAGAGGGAGGGAGAGAGGAGAGAGAGAGGGAGAGAGAGAGAGAGAGAGGAGAGGGAGAGAGAGAGAGAGGGAGGAGAGAGAGAGAGGGAGGGAGAGAGAGAAAGAACACGAACTTTGGGATCTTAGCCTTTGCAGACCATTTACATGCACAAAAACCAAATAACACACGACAGAAAGGGAAACCCCAAAAAGCATACTAGGGCATCTTTTAAGATAAAAGCTTGGCAACTTGTCAGAAGCTGATGTGTTGAATTGGAGACAAAAATTACTTCCTGCACCTTTTTTAGTAGATTGAATAAAACAGTATAGAGAAGAAAAGTGCTGATCTTCAAAAAAATGTATCCGCAAAATGCACAATGTTAAAGGAATATTTGCTGGTGTGACTAAACGCTGTTTTTATCTAAAGAGCGATCCTGCTTTGTCACACTGATACCAGCATCATATCAAATGAAGTTGCCGTACAAACAAAAGTATTGAAGCATTTTTAGGGAAATGGTTGAGTGGCTTTTATGTGAAGGAAAAATAAAGATGTCTTAAACTCTTACATGTACTGAACCTATTTTTTTTATTGTTTTACTTTATCAGCATCTGCCTCAGAAATCCAAAATGGGTTGGACCCGAGTGAAAAAGCAACCCTTGCTATCATTTATCCTCGTTAAGTCTTTATCCCAGCCCAGCCAAAGTAGTGCTGCTCTGTTGCTATGCAGAACAATCCAAGCACATCAGCACAGTGCAGCAGCGCTCTGCTCTAGAGGAGCCGCGTGATGAGATTTAAATCAATTCTGCGACGATCTGAAATTCTGCCTCCTCCACCCCTGCTGCCTGGGACATGTTTGGCTGTGGTGCTTCTCCTTACCCACAAAATGCAGACACACACCGCACATACACACACACACACACACACACACACACACACACACACACACACACACACACCATATCCTCTTCACTGCAGTGGCTGACTGGTGGACCAAGCAGTCAGGAGGGAGAACACACCCCATACAGCACTGCCAACAGAAAGCAGTGTGTGTACTCTCTTTGTGCAATATGTTTTTGTTACGTACTTTGGATATAAAGTGTGTGATGGAGCCTCAATGTTTTTGTTTATCTAAAAGTGACAGTTGCAGTCAGTATTTATACAGCTTGTGGTTTTTGCGCGGCTTTCATGCTTTGGGCTCGTTATTTAAAGTGTTCCTGGCTGGTGTGTACTTCATGCATGGCTTCAAGTGCGGGACAGTTTGCCATCCTTATACCTTTTTGTGTTTGTTATTACAGCCTGCCTGAAAACTCAGTTGACTGTCTCCACATTTCAGGGAGTGCATGCAAGGCCTTCAGTCTGGCTGCGTTATATCATTTCCTGTGTACTATATATCATATCATGTGTTCTCCGCCTTATTTTTCTGTATAAAGCATGAATGCCTTTTAATCTCTTGCTTTCCTTTCTTAATGTGCCACTGAAAATGGAGCTGCAACCTATTTCCTTTTTTTTAAAGGGATACTTAGGATGTGTTGAGGTGAGGTAGTTTGACATACTTAGTCATTGTATTGCTAACACTATGGTGGTTGGCATGTTACTACTACTAATGAAAAGATAGGAGTACAAGCTTAACAGTTATACAATATATAATAATGGTAAAGGTGAATGGCAAAATATGTATTTGTACTTATTTTAGCAACTTAAAAGAAATGTTGGTCAGCATGTTTGCTTCATTGTTTGACTTTGGTGTTTTTAAATGGCTGATTCAGAATCCCAATAACACCAACACACTGACGGATCAGAGCGGTTGTCTATATACTCTGGTGTTTTGTGAGGTAAAATTACTGTTTTTGTCAAAGGCGTCTGGTGGCTTTCACAAGATCACAGATAACTGCTTCAGTTCTTGTCAGAAAAGGCTGTCTGGCAGCAAGGTAAACTGATAATTATTTTTAAGTGTTAATTTCTTAGTAGTCAAGCTGCACAACTGCTTATACTCCAAACTGGGGGCGTGTCGACTCGACCGCCTTCTACTGTAGAGAATACTCTGAATAAGTACATCACACAACTCCACTCCAAACATCGGAAGTATCCGTTTAATGTCTCAGCCACAAGAACCACAGTTGCGGTGATCCATAGAAAAAAGAAGTTCCCCTATAACAACATCACTCTAACCACCAATCAGAATAAGTAATCCATCAATCATCCCACTGCTGGGAAATGTACAATCATGACACATTGAGTCAGGGACACACAGGGGGGGGTTATTCGGTTCTGACATGTTTTTAAGAGAGGATATATGCATCGGAGACCTCATTGCCTTTCCAAACATTCCAGTTTCTGAGAGTACAGTCGGAGTCATATTTTCCCCCTACTACACTTTGAGATTACATCAATGATGCACAGAAATAGGAGCTGAGTGCAGAGTGCTGCTGTGACTCATTTGTTCAGTGTCACTCTGTTCTCACTGCTGTTTGGATAGAGCTCCTTCCTATAGCACCAACACCATTTCTCTGTATTAGATCCTATGTCAGTCTTCATGCTTTAGACAGACTTTATAATATGGAGAATGTATAACGCGTATTCTCTCCAGTATGGATGTCCGCGTGTAGCCAAAACTGAATCCTGCCAGAGAATGATAAGTGTGTGTTCTACCTGGCAGCATTAAAGGTATCTCCTTCAGAAACACTCCACTAGTATAATGCACCAATCAGACAGACAGACAGACGGGAAGGCAAAGGGGCTCCCAGGCAGGGTATTCATACAATTTTAATGAGCATCCCGACAGTATGGAGTGTGGCTCACAGCTCACTCTGCACGCAGATGCTAACTGGCTGACTAGGTTAGACACACTACAAAAAAGGCGCCAGGCTGACTGTTTGACCCGGGTTATGAAAGCAGCCGAGTTTCAGCGCAATTCTTTTTTGGTGGGAAATAATTATCTGAATATCTCTGAAACATTACCTCAAGCACTTTTCTATGAGTTCCTCCGCAGAGATGTTTACAGCCAAACAAACAAAAAGCCCACAGAAGAAAATGCATCCGTCAGGGACACCAAATGATAAAGTTTGTGCGACTGGTTAATACAGTTGTACACTGCCATGGTTTTTAATCACATCTTCTGCCAATTATCTTTTCCATGATTGCAAAGGGGCGGAACATTTCCAGTAAATGTCCATTTTATTGGAAACTTTTCATGGGAACTAACTGGGAATTGAGGGTAATGTAATCGAATTGTATCATTTTATTTTGAAATGAGCCGTTCCGACTGATTTCGATAGAGCGGGTCACATATGAGCACAGCTCTCTGTGGATGTCAGCATGAGCAAGAGAAACGTATCTGAGGAAAATCGTGTTTTCCAAGAAAAGTGGGAGAAAGAATATCTTTTCACTGAATTCAGGGGTAAACCACAATATTTAGTATGTTTGCAGACCGTTGCTGTAATGAAAGTAAGCAACTTGAGCCACCACTACTACTAGTTTGTGTGTGTTCCAAGTGAATCTACGGCCCCCTGGTGGCCAGTGCATAAATGATGTGGCCCCCAACACCATCCAAGTTGCCCATCCCTGCTGTAGGGGGTGTGGTCTCAATAGCCATGCAGTAAGCAGTGTGCTATGTGCATGTGATTGAGGAATGGCATGGATATTCAAGCAGGGGTAGACATTAAGGGTAAAAAGCTACTGGCCCTCCGGGCCGGTGGAATTGTATTGTCACTGGCCCCACCATTGTAACCACTGGCCCGGAGCATTCGTCCAAAAAAAAAATATCGACTAATAATGAAGAAAATTAACACATTTGTTGCTATAGTAATTTATGCACTTACTACAACATTTGAACAATCAGTTCTTCCTCATTTTCCTCAATTGTTCATATTTGGTTTATTAAAATAATGATATTGTGGTCATTGTTAAAAAATGTCTGCTATTATGAGTATTATTATTTGTATAATGCACTTTCTGCCTTCCTGTCATTAGGAGTTAGAAATGTAATGGCTATAGATTAGATTAGATCCTTCATTATCCTAAACTGCTGGGACATTTCCCTATAGCCAATACCTTTATATGTTCTGCTCTTCACTTGCTTGTCAGCATAGGTCGGCATTGATGTACAGAGCCGACAGAAGACCTTGTTTATATTGGCATCATCATGAGAGGTGCAGTGACGCGTCCTAAAACCAGGAAGTAAGCTGCTGGTTCCCTCGACAAAAAGTAATGGGATTTCTCCACAGGGTTTTGGAAAATAGCTGGAAATAAGGTCTGTGGAAAACAAACCTGTTTGATAAATGCACGTTTTGTTCTGCCGGATAATCTCCACATGTCTACCCTACTTTTATAATTTTCGAATCATAAATCTAATCGATAGATTATAAAAGGGGTTTAGGACGCGTCACTGCTCCACTAGAAGCCAACTCCATCGATCAAGCTGAAACGTTCTCTCCCTCTTCTTCTCATGCTCCCTGTCACTCTCCTTTAACTCCTCCGGTGACTTTCTTTTATTTGAAAATTGTTTTTTGCCCGGCGCTTGCCCGGTTACCGCTGGTATTAAAAACATTTTGGCGAATGGTTAGGTGGCGCGATAGTCTGTAGTAAAGGAGCGCGCTCACGGGAGCCTGCTCGCGCTGCGCTGCGCTCCGCAGCAAACAGCTGTTTGCTTTTCACCCAACAACGACAAGCGACTCACGAAACGCTATGTTGTAGCGTTAATAAACGAAACAATTTAACAAAATTGCTTGTCAAAATACCAATACCACAGGAAACATTTTTTTTTTAAACAATATTTGTAGTGGCCCGAGCGGGCAAGTGGAAAGTACGTTATGCTGGCCCGGGGTGTATAAATAGTGCTTCCGGGCCAGCGGGCCAATTATAATGTCGAGCCCTGTCAAGTGTACTTGAATGGTTTGTTTTAGTCAAGATTATGCTAAAATATACTTTCCCCAACTATATCTAAGTTCCCTATGAAGAGCCAACCTTCAATTTAGAAAATTCCCAGTTTATTCCCATGGAAAGTTTCCATATTTGAAAATTCCCGGAATTTTGCAACCCTACTCCCAAGTATCCAATGACGGCAGCAGGAGACTCCTGCTAGAATAAAGAGAGGACGAGGATTTCACTGCCAGTGTATCCTCAGTGTTCAGCACTCTTTGCATAGGCTTTAGTCTTTGTTTGAGACAGTCAGCTAACACGAGTTAAATTATACTGCAAAATCTCCAACTGCTGAGTTGTTTGTGTTTAAATGTTGTTAGATAATGTTCCTTTTTCTGAGCCGGCCTCTGTTCAAAATCTGTCATGTTGCGAACACTTTTTCTATAAAACGACTCTATAGGCACATTTTGAAGAGCAACTAGCAGCTTTTATGAGTTAAACACAGTGATATTGTTTAGTTATTATGCAGTTGTGTTTTCTGGGATACTTCTTTGATGCAAAAATCGATCTGCTCATCCTTTCTCCCTCTGACTGTGAGGTAAAACAGTCCATCTACGGAGTTCTGCTCATAGTCAGATCCTCATGCAGCCCATCAGCTCACAGAAAGTGTGCGGGCTGTTTCAGCAAAAGTTCAGCAGGTCGTTTAAACTTCAGATGCAGCTGACAGATGCTCTCTCTCACCAGTTGTTGGCTTCATTGCTAGATTTTGGCAGACTTTCAGTGAGTGGGTTATTAGGTAAATGCACTGTGGTGTGTATCATTTTTCTCTTACCCTGTTTATTACATTACATATTAAACTCCACTAATATTAATAATATACTTTTTGTAGAATTGTCTGCAGTGGTGACTGCATAGGATTGTCTCTGACTCTTGTGATTCATCCATTTCAAATAACTCAAGAGCATAAACTCCAAAACCACTGAGTTATATTCATAAAATAAAGTTGAATTAATAAAACAAGAACTACTGATTCAATCAGATGAATCTCTTGATTCAAAGTGAGGTTTCTTATTGAGGATTCCCTTTTCTTATTTTGAAGACAAAGACTTGCAAGTTATTAATTATTAAGCCTGGTCTTTTTTTCTTTGAGCCACATGACACATTTTTTTGTTGTATTTCATTTTCAGCTTGGAGCACCGTTTGACATGCAGTGTACCTGAGGGGGAAAGGAACAATCAACTGCTCTAGATTGATCAGATGGATTTCTGACATGTTAGAAATCAGGATCTCACACTGCAGAGCCACACAAGAATGTCCCACTATTCCCCCGTATAACAATGTACAGTATAACTTAGTAAGCTAACTTCTCATTCTCTCAGCAGGCCCTACTGTACATGTCTTCCTTACCACCTAGCTGTCAATATAGGCTAGCTTTAAAAATATTGTTTTTAAGTTTCGCATACAGATGATCAGGGTACATGATGGCACGATTGGGAACGTGCTGTTATGTTACAGACCTCCGCTTGCAAAATAGCTTCCTCGAAGCATATTCGCAGACAATCTTCAATAGCCAGAACAATCAATTGGGGCAGATCTTCAGTTCTATTTTGAACTTGACTCGCACACTGGAACACTTGATGATTGGACCATCACCAGTGTGAAACATAAATCATGAGCTGTGACTTAACATTGTTGACCATTTACTTGTACAGTACGAGTTTGAACTCAAACAACAATTCTAAAATGGTATGGTGTATCCCCATCTTAAAACAGTCTTAATCTTTTATATCACCAAAAACGTGGGGTAATCAGAAAGCCTGTAACATTCCTGCTACCTGAGAAATACTTTCTATGTTCTGTTCACAACTTGCTCTCATTATTCCAGAAAAATACGTTTGACTTCTTCTTGTGACTTTGCCTTGACCTTCCCTATCGACTTTCTGTGAGTGAAGCTGAGAAAACCTCCCGAATGCAGCGCCCCAATTCTGCAGGAATCGGATAGTCCTGACTTTTAAGTCACGAGGCCTGTCGGCTATTTCTGTCTTTCTGAGCTTTTTCAGTTGTTTCTAAAAACACCAAACCCAGGTGTTGTGGTCACCCCTATATATACACACACTCTGTCAGTGACACGGATGTAGGAGCTACTTCACTACAGCTCTACGTCCGTGGTTGCCATAGAGACACCATGGCAATGAGTCTGCATTCGAATGATGCCTCAGTGGGTTGTATGAGGAGTCGTGATATCTCGGGACAATGACTGGCAAACGAGTAGCCTTGAAGGATAAAGTGCCATGTGATTAATGACACTTTGGCATGACAACAAAGTATCATTCTGACGTGCTGATGTCACAAAACACTTTCTGCAAGTTGCACCGCCCGATTGCGCTGTGACTATGCAGGCTTATATTTAATGATAAATTGTTTGTTGGTTGTGTGTAACATATTTTATCTGTCAATATTTTCTCAGAAGTATCACATATTTAACTAGCATTGTATACAGGATATTTATAATTAGTTACAGAACATTCCCTCATCATCTGCCGACATATTTTTTTTTGGAACCTCATTACATCTTGATATAAGAGCGCTGATGCTACTCCGACTCATTTGATTCTCACTCATGTGAATATAAAGCTTCTGCATGAGGGCACTGGAATATCAATATACTTTTTTTCAGCCAGATAAGCTCCTCTCTTGCTACTCTTATTATAATATTGCCTTAGGAAAGTTTCATCTTCTCACTCTCCCTCAGCTTTTCTGAACTGCTTCTTCTTCACAGAGGTGTCATTTCGACCGAAGCTAAATAAAATCAGCTCTGTTTTTTTTTTGTTGAGAGAGCTCTCTGAAGCCACTTTGTCTCGGATTTCTCACTTTGTTCACACTGCAGCACAATCAGATTTATGATAAGTCAATATTTCTCAGGACAACTTGTCCCACCGACAGCTGCACACATTTGCATACCGTATCAAACCACTGATATTAAAGTGTGATGATAAATTATTTTACGCTACATAAATAGACACTATAAAATCCTTCTGTAAAACTTGTCAAAGCCTGTCCATAAAGCGAGGTTGTTTTTATTTCCTGTCCCGGTGAAATGACTGCCGCCACTTGAACTCTTCTAGTCTCAGCCAGTTTCACTGATAAGCTGTTATTATAGCAGGTTGTAAGTATAAGTGGCCAAAGTTCATATTATAGTGTAAATGCGTGTTGCTCATGGTGTTGACCTGATAGTTCTACTGCTTTGAATGTATTGGCAACAAAAAATGTGCCAACAGTGCATGACATTAAGGATTTTGGGAGATGGCCCTGTGGGCCATCTAAGCTAATTTACAGATGGCCCTGAGCCCAAAAGAGTAGTGATGCGTCCTAAAACCCTTCGATAAAAAGCAATGCAATTGCTCCATAGGATTTTGGAAAATAGCTCCAAAT
Organism: Harpagifer antarcticus; assembly: GCA_902827135.1. Classification (NCBI taxonomy): domain Eukaryota; kingdom Metazoa; phylum Chordata; class Actinopteri; order Perciformes; family Harpagiferidae; genus Harpagifer; species Harpagifer antarcticus. The sequence continues at coordinate 511,947 of CADEHL010001257.1, read as the reverse complement.
AAGGTCTGTGTTTGACACAAATTGAAGAGACAGATCACGTTTTGTTCTACGACATTAAATACATCAGCAGTGACCCCGCTGGTGATTTCTGAAGAGTTTACGTGTCTGAAAAACGATGGTTGTTAACAAGTGGCTGAATAGGACTACAGAAGTTGTCCAGGCCATTTTACGTCATTACACCGAACACGTAAAACACTCCCGCTAAGTTTGTTTGCCCTGTTCTGCTTGAAAGCAAGTACCTGCCTCCTGCAAACTGTTCAAACAAACACTTCAACATGTACCATTTACAATCTGTATGTTTGAATATGGATCTTAAGTTGGCGTGACGTTGAAGCAGCGACCCTGCTGTAGTTCCTTTATAGCATAACGTTAGCATTTTGCTTCTTGCGACTAGATTTATGCTTCGAAAATTATAAAAGTAGGATAGCCATGTGGATATTATCCGGCTGAACAAAACGTGATCTGTCTCTTAAATGTGTCAACCACAGACCTGATTTCGAGCTATTTTCCAAAATCCTATGGAGAAATTGCATTGCGTTTTTGACGAAGGAACCGGAAGGAGTTTACATCCGGGTTTTAGGACGCGTCACTGCGGTTCTCTTTTGCCCTTAAAAATGCGCACGGACGAAATGACGCACGAAGGGTTTGGGGGGCCTCCCCCTAGGAAATGTAGATGTTTGCAGGTCGGTGCATTCACACCTAATAGTCCGTTTTCTGGTGCGCACCATACCACAGTTTGTTACATTGTTTCATTTTTCAGAAGGTTCGGTTTGCATTCACAGGGGCAAAACTCAAACTGACTATAAACTTTAAACACAAGTCATGTGCACAGAAATGCTGTTCAACCATTGGTCAGACATTAAGGGGGTAAAAACGTCCGTTAAAAAACATTATAACACATAATGAGAGACGTTCTGCAGTAAGGAGGGGCGTTTCACCGACGACAGGTGTTCTTACTTTTATGTAGACTAGCTGACGGAGCATTTTTACTTTACACAACACTGTTCAACACTTAATTCTGCTTCACTCTTTAACTAAACAACCGCGGATGTTGTGAAAGACTCTTTCGCTAAAGATTTTTGAAGACATCCGCGTTCTTGTGACACGTAAATACTACGCTTCCTATGTTTTGGTGCGGACTGCGTTCACACCAGCAATGAACCGCTCCAGAGTTCGCAAGCAAGTGCTCCGAGACCACCTATTTTAGCGGACCAGAGTCCGGTTGTTTAGTTCACTTAAGCGATCTCGGATTGTGTTCACACCGACCCAAATGAACCGCACCAAGTGGCTAAACGCACCAGAGTTCGATTCAACCGGACTATACAAGGCAGGTGTGAACGCACCCTGCTGTCTGGTGCATTCTCTAGACTGAATTATAAGATGAACCACCACAATATTATATTGTAAAATTTCAATTTTATTCTTAATTTCACTTGTTTGTTTGCATGAGTTCTTGTTTGTGTTTGCTCGCTTGCATGCCCTGCATAGCTATTAGGGGTGTTGAAAATAATCGTTTCTACGATGCATTGCGATGCGGACGTGGACGATTCGGTATCGATGCAGTGACAGAAGATAATCGGTTATAGCGTAGTAACGTTGCTTCCTGATTTTCCGGCCGCGGTTTTACTATAACGTTTTTTTTTTCTGTCACTTTAATATCAAATCGGTCGGTGACGCAGAGATCACGGAACAGACGTGACAGCAACACCAAACACGGAGCAGTCTGCTTTCTCCACCAACACAAGAACACCAGTCCAGAACCAACGGCAGAAGGACCCGCTCTGAATCACTCCGTGTCGCTGCGGCTCAGAGACACAGGGATTTCAGGGCTCGACATTATAATTGGCCCGCTGGCCCGGGAGCACTATTTAGACACCCCGGGCCAGCATAACGTACTTTCCACTTGCCCGCTCGGGCCACTACAAATATTGTTTAAAAAAAAATGTTTCCTGTGGTATTGGTATTTTGACTAGCAATTTAGTTAAATTGTTTCGTTTATTAACGCTACAACATAGCGTTCCGTGAGTCGGTTGTCGTTGTTGGGTGAAAAGCAAACAGCTGTTTGCTGCGGAGTTCAGCGCGAGCAGGCTCCCGTGAGCGCGCTCCTTCACTACAGACTATCGCGCCACCTAACCATTCGCCAAAATGTTTTTAATACCAGCGGTAACCGGCCAAGTGCCGGGCAAAAAACTATTTTCAAATAAAAGAAAGTCACCGGAGGAGTTAAAGGAGAGTGACAGGGAGTATGAGAAGAAGAGGGAGAGAAAGTTTCAGCTTGATCGATGGAGTTGGCTTCTAGTGGTGCAGTGACGCGTCCTAAAACCCTTTTATAATCTATCGATTAGATTTATGATTCGAAAATTATAAAAGTAGGGTAGACATGTGGAGATTATCCGGCTGAACAAAACGTGCAGGTTTGTTTGTTTTCCACAGACCTTATTTCCAGCTATTTTACAAAACCCTTGTCGAGGGAACCAGCAGCTTACTTCCTGGTTTTAGGACGAGTCACTGGCTGCACCTCTCAATACGATGCCAATATAAACAAGGTCTTCTGTCGGCTCTGTACATCAATGCCGACCTATGCTGACAAGCAAGTGAAGAGTAGAAAATATAAAAGGTATTGGGTTTAGGGAAATGTCCCAGCAGTTTAGGATAATGAAGGATCTAATCTATAGCCATTACATGTCTAACTCATAATGACAGGAAGGCAGAAAGTGCATTATACAAATAATAATACTCATAATAATAGCAGACATTTTTTAACAATGACCACAATATCATTATTTTAATAAACCAAATATGAACAAATGAGGAAGAACTGATTGTTCAAATGTTGTAGTACAAGTAGTAATGTATAAATTACTATTGCAACAAATGTGTTAATTTTCTTCATTATTTGTCGATATATATTTTTTTGGACGAATGCTCCGGGCCAGTGGTTACAATGGTGGGGCCAGTGACAATACAATTCCACCGGCCCGGAGGGCCAGTGGCTTTTTACCCTTAATGTCTACCCCTGGATTTATGTTTTTCAAAAATAATCACGTTACAATCATGTCAGGTTTTTGGTGGATTTAATTAATTCTTGGATTGCAAAGTATGAATGTCCTCTAGCAATTTTCAGATGATATATACGTTTGTGAAGGCAGGAGGAAAAAAGCTTCCGCGATCACCGTCTCCTCTCCGTTCCTCCAAACCCCGCCCCCTCCCTGAAAATAATGAGTGACAGGCTGATAGTGACCCGATAGAAACTTTATTATTCACTTAATCACTGAGATATAATGAAGCTAATTTAATCTCATACATTCATGGGATTTATGTAACGGTAAGACAGAGAATGTAAGTGTGCACACACATGCAGTATTTTTGTTTGTATATGCTATTGTAAATACTCCTGTTGTCTGCTGTGTTCAGACTCAAGTCCTGTGTGTGATGCCACATTCAGGACATTCAGTGTCCTTTCTTTAACAGAAGACTGTAGCTAGAAGCTGCAGCTAGACCCGCAGAAGCATTATTTTTTGGTTTTTGAGGATGGAACAACTTCACACACAGATATAGGGAGGCTAGACCTATACAATTCATTTATTTTGGTTTATAAATTAATGTCAAGACATTTATGTTATTGATTTCTGAAGCACTTTCTAAATAATAAAAAGAGAGTTCATATGTATTTACTGCATGTATGCATTGATGAAAAATAAGCCATGTGCAGTAATATAGAAAATTGAGGATGCAACGCATTGGTATGAATCGTGATATCGAATTGAATCGAATCGTTGACAGGATAATTGTAATCGAATCGTGAGACCAGTGAAGATGCACAGCCCTAATAGCTATAAGAAATACTTAAGTTGTTGTCAAGACACATTCCATCTGATGAAGGCAAATGCCTTCATCAGATGCAAATGCCTTCATCAGATGCAAATGCCTTCATCAGATGTAAAAAAGTAGAAAACATTACATTCAGTTATAACTGCCAAAACAAACACTATTAAAAATGTTTGTAATGTTATCTACTGTTAGTCTGGGAGACCTCGAGTGTACACTGGCCGGCTTATTAAAAATTAAGAATTAGCAAGAGGTCGAAACCATTTTGAAATAACTGCTTTATACAATTATTAACTACAAACAAATTGCTCGTTCAGGGTGGTCATGGAGTACTTGAATAATGACCTGCATGTGAAAATATTATTGCATTTCTGAGACTGCAGCTCAGTCTTTCTCTTCTTCTTTCCAGGTTGTTCACCTTGCTTTGGTGGACTAAGAAACATTGTAATACACTGACTTTTTAAATGATTTGATCGTTAGGTATTGGTATTGTGGTTGCATTCGATTCATTGTCCGGGTAGTATTCATTGTATAGAAATCGTATTGACCGGGCCAGCCCGAACATCGCAAAGTTGGTCGAACTAATGCCTCCTCAGTAATTTACACAGTGCCTGTAAACCGGAGGAGAACGCTGGCATTTCTCCTCCTACTTGAAAGACTACGCAGGGATAGGGTCTGCAAAATATATATATATATATATCTCAAAAATAGGATTCATCCTAATTTTAGAGGAGCCCTGTGCCGAGGCGCTTCTGGGACGCTTCTGAGCCGTAACGCACTGCGTGTGGTGGAATGGCACCCATTGACTAGAGTTGCCGCGATCTTTGCGAACGCCGCGGCACGGCCGTAATGCGACGCGGACGGACCTGGTGGAATCTAGGGGTCAGATTTTATTTTTAAAAAAAGGGTTTTACAATATTACCTTTTTAGTTGGTTGACTACAATTTAATTTGTGGGTTTGCATGCATTCCGGTTTTGTATTTGATTGTTTTGCACAATATAAACACACACAAATAACAGCTAAGAAATCAGAAACCGTGCAGGAAGAGGCAAAGAACCCAGTGGGCTTTGTTCGTCACCTCCACCTCAAGAGTGTTAAAAAAACAAAAGATCAATATATGATCAATAGCTTGAATTCAATAATGATGGCAACCTTTTTTTAAATCACACATAAAACAAGTATCAGTACAGTGGTTGAATAGTTTTTCAGGCATTTATCTAGGCTAAACCGAGTTCCAGTATTTTGTAAAGAATGAAAATCTATTCCAGATTTGTGTTCCCCTAAAGCAGGAAAAAAACACTCGCGGACCACCTAACTCCACAAATATCCAAAAACACATCGGTTTTTACAAATCGCCTGAAAATGGTACAAACAAGTGGCAACATGTGTGATGAAGGTGTTTATCTGGGCTATATCATGCAATCGAAAGTTAAACTTAAGCTCGTTCCATTGCGGAGATATTCCCGCGAGAGTGCGAAAAACTTAAATTTATTTATTTCAAATGTGAAATTTTACCAATATACTCAAGGACCACTAGGGGGCGCTCACGGACCTCCAGTGGTCCGCGGACCACACTTTGAGAAGCACTGCCCTAAAGCAGATGGAAAATGAATTTGAGTTAGACACTTCACACCCTGCTCCTCTCCATCAGCCTGAACAAACACACGCTCATTAAGCAGGGCAGGGTTTCTTATGCCTGGTGTAGGATTTCGTTTTATTTTCAGTGCCAGTGTTGTTGTGCTGTATGTCAGTCGACCACCTGTAGACCATCTGCTCTGCAATGTTTGTTTGTTAGCTTCCTCTGACCTTCCTCATTTTTAGCCATTTGTTGGCCTTGGCAAAGTGTTTACTCTACCACCTCCTTTTGGATGGTGGCACGCTGCAGACCCACATGGGAACCCGCTGAGCTATATAAACCAGCCTGTTGTCTTTTCTTGACACACTCAAACCAGCTTGTTTGGTTCCTGCTGCAATACTTACCAAAGGCACACACAAAGGGTATCTAAGGTCGCGTTCACACCAGGCTTGTTTGCTACGGTTGAATGGAACCCTGGAGCTTTTAACTGCTTGATGCGGTTGGTTTGGGTTGGTGTGAAGGTAAAATAAGAGGATACAAAAAAAATGTATGGACCTAAGCTTTAAGTTGCTGGAAAAGTTTGAAAGCCCAATTGTTTTGATTTGCACCGTATTTTCTTAATGCTACATTTAGTTGAAAAAGTGTAAATTAGGTTAATCACTGCAAGTCTAAAAGGTCCAATGTTCACTTATTTTTCACATTTTCAGTAAAGACTTTATTCAAATGTTATTTGTTTAATGATTATTGTTTGATATTGGCTCAGCAAGGGTGAATGGAATGCTCGATCTACCTCTACGACAAAGGAAAATATAACAAAGCTAAATGTTTCACCCATTTCATCGACCTTCTGCAGAGTACTGTCCAGAAACACACATTTTAGTTGTTTAAAGCACACTTGCATCATATTAATAAGGGATTGGAGCATCTGGTAAACCATTGTAACAGTATGTGCTTTGTAATTTACCTCAGCTTCAAGGTTCGGAAAAAGCTTGAAAAGTGCTTGAATTTCAGTTGTGAAAAGGTGTTGGATAATAATCAACAGTTTTTCCCTGCTTCTTCCCTTCTTTCTTCCACCCAGGTAGCATCCCGTCATGAAGTTCCTGGAGGTAGTCCAGCACTGGAGCTGACACTGTCAGTGAGCCCGACACGACACCAGAACCATCCGTACCAGACCCCCACCTTCCACTGCCCCCCTCTCGCTCCAGCCACTAAGACTGGCTGCTCCCCCCCATCCCAGACACTGTCTTGTTTTCACTTCCTCTCTGAATATCAAGGAGAGCCCTCGCCTGTCTCTGGGTCCCAGTACAGGTCAGGCCTCCTGGCTGGTCTGCAGACCTTTTCCCACCCTCCTCTGATAGCATTCCCCTCACTGGCAGCGGTCCACCCAGACCAACCCAGGATCCATCATCATGTCCAGCCGACGGAAGGCCTCCACCCCCCTGATGATCCGCCCAGAGCAGACCATGGTGGAGCTGGATGACGACACAGACGATGACATGGAGGTATACTTTAACTTTGCTTATAGGATCAAATAAATAAATTAAATTCATGTGTAATATTTTGAATATTTGATTCAGAGCTTGTTTTTATAAGCTTGGTATATTACTAATACAAACCTTTATATGCTATGTAGATATCACAAAGATATGGATAACCTTACATTTCTAGTAGCAATTGTATTATAACATTATGAGAAATGAATGATAAAATAATATAACAAATGTAAAAAAAAAAAAAGCTATCCGAACCTGGGAGGACAGAGCCTTCTCCGTCGCTGCCCCCTCCCTCTGGAACTCACTCCCCCAACCCATCAGAGACTGCACTGACCTCACCACCTTCAAAAAACTCACCTCTTCAATCTGGCTTTTAATGTGTGATTGTTGTTGTATTGCTTGATTTTAATGTGACTTTAACTATATTTATTTGTTGTTCTTTTATTTTATTTTGTTCACTATATCTGTAAAGCGACTTTGAGCACCTGTAAAAGCGCTTACAAAATAAATCTATTATTATTACTAAAATACATTAATTAGGTATGGTTTTCAACTCAAGCTTACTTGAGGAAGAATTGTGGCTCTTAATTTTCAATGCAACTTAATGTGATGAAACTATATTAAATATACACCGAATAAAATTGTGGTTGCTGGGAAAGAAAACTGTTGAAAATATCAATAAAACAAATACTTAGATTTCTCCACAAAATGTATCAACTCTCTACATGAATGCACATTGGAAAGGGTTTTTGAGATGAAAGAATCCATGAATTATATAAATACTTTTTCAAGAAAATCCATGACCTGAATTGGGAAGTCTTTTTTTGTATATATCCATTACATCTGTGAACTGCCTTCTTTCCAGACAACAACGGAGAACCATTCTGAGGAGAGGCCTATGGAGACCGATCTCTCAGCAGAGACGGAGCCCTCTGTGGAATTAGACCTGACGGGCTCGACCCCCGACCCTCCCCTGCCTCCAGACAAACCCCAAGCTGAGCCCCCCGACCTTTCCAAGCCTCAGCGCAGACAGCAGGGGGGCTACGAGTGTAAATACTGCCCCTTCTCCACACAGAACCTCAACACTTTCAAAGAACACGTGGACGCCAACCACCCCAACGTCATCCTCAACCCCCTGTACCTGTGCGCTGTTTGTAACTTTAACACAAAGAAGTTTGACACCCTGACGGAACACAACGAGAGGTGTCACCCGGGGGAGAGCAAATTTAAATTCAAACGCATCAAAATGAACAATCAGACAATCCTTGAACAGACAATAGAAGGTTTCAGCAACAGTGCGGTCATCTACAACACATTTTCTGGCAAAGGGGACGACCTCAACGCTCTGCCGCTCGGCAAGCCCACCTCAGTGAAGATCGGTAAACCAAAAATGTCGTCGGATAATAAACGGACAGATCTGGCCAAGAAACCGATCACAGCGTTCACCGTGAACATCCCGCTCATCATCCCAGAGTCGACTCTGCTCAAAGCAGAAGGCCTTTCACACATCATGCCTTCCCTACAGCGGCCTCTCAGCTACTCTCAGGTAGGACAGGAAGCATCCTTTCCTCTGACTTACCATCCCTTTATATTCTGAGGCAGCTTTCAATAGTAGAATGGTTTTTCATCAAATCCACCTTTTTATTGTTTTGCTGGTAATGCTTTATTTTATGGGTCTCTTATTTCCTAATTATTTTCAGGAATTTTCCTGACTACAATAAAGTAATTTAGTGCTAATTATAAAGAGAAATAAAACGGTGTTCAGTTTGTGCACCTCAATTTATTAATTGCAAATTCTTTTATTCAGAACAAAGCAGGTCAGCTGAAAAATGTCACAAGAGAAGCATCAAATCCAACAATTATAGAGAATAAATTAACCAAATTATTCGTTTAAAGAGGAAATTTTAATTTGGTATGAAAACATTATTAGGAGATTACATTAGAGACCCCTCAAATAAAAATGTTAGCATTGTTTTCTTTTCTTTTTATATGCACAATGCTACATTCTTTCATTCTTTGTGACCACAGTTCTTCTTTATTAGTGTTTTTAATGTGAAAAAGCCATTTAGTCACCATTGACCTTGTATTCTTTCAGGTTCCGAAGATCGCAGTGCCCCTCAACACAACCAAATACAACCCTTCGCTGGACGACAACCTGACGCTCATCTCTTCCTTCAACAAGTTCCCCTACCCCACGCAGGCGGAGCTCTCCTGGCTCACCGCCGCCTCCAAACATCCAGAGGAGCAAATCAAAGTCTGGTTCACCACACAGAGGCTCAAGCAGGGCATTAGCTGGTCTCCTGAGGAGGTAGGAATTAGAGAAACGATGAACATTAGAGGCAATTTAATTGTTAAGCCTCAAGTGAGGTTTATTGTATTTTACCAGTTCTTTTATAATCTCTGAAGCTTAATAAGGTATCATCTGGTCTACCAAATACTAACATTTTCTAAAGCTTTACAAACTGCTTGATTTAGGATAAGTTGAAAAGACTACAGGTTACTGCAGATAAAGACTATAGCAGCCATAAATATGGATAAGATTATTAAATACAATTTATAACAGGTGCTTTCCCTTTATCTCAGGTGGAAGAATCCAGGAAGAAGATGTTCAACGGTACCATCTCCTCTCTGCCTCAGACCTTTACCGTGGTAGCTCCTCAGTTCAGCTCCAACATGTCTGCAGCCTCTAAAGCCATGCAGGCGGCAGCCTCCGTCCTGCAGTCTCTGCCCTGCCAGCTGCTGGGACAGACCAGCCTGGTGCTGACCCCTGTGGCTAACGGCTCCACGGTCACCTGCGCTCCGCTGGCCCTCACCGTGGCTAACCAGGTACAAAACCCAGAAATGTTAATGTTTTGGAATAGTCAGAAGTTTCTGCTCAGAAGTTTCCTCAACATTAACGCTAGCTAAATGTATGTCTCGTTTTGATCCAAACTTTTTTTTGCAGTCATTCTATCATCTTATTAGATATGTTTGCACTATGCAGAAAACCATTTGCTACCTCTGCATTCGTTGGTCGTGTATTTTTAATTTCATTTAATTATAATCGAGCAGTATAAATACTACTTAAATTGAAGGAAAATATCCATCAACCCTTAATCTGTGCAGTAAAGACCCTAAACATTATTTGGCAAAAAATGGACGCCCCATATTTATATATATTTTTCTTTAATGATGTATATTTGACCTAATTGTAGCTTTTAAAACCGAAAAAATATATATTATTTGGTTATTTTAATCTTTTTTTCCTTTTCATTAATTGTATTTTTTTGTTAGATTGAATGTATCTATATGTACATGTAAGCGTTGATAGAATTGCTTTTATTTGATTATTAAAACTATACAAGCGACAGGGCTGTGTAAGAGTAGAAACATGGGGGTTGTACCGCATCTATCCGACTATCTGTATTTTATTGCATTGACTTGAACACCTTCCTTTATAATTACCGCAGGTGGCACAGTCGCTCAAAAGACCCCTTTCCTCCCCTGGGATCACCACGGACAGTAAACGACCCTCCATCATTCAGACCATCTCCGTGCCCATGGCAACATCCAAGCTGGCGTCGCCCAAAGTGCTGAGCTTCACCGTGGACCCCAACAAAACAGCTGAGCAGCTCTCAGTGCTAAGGGCCAGCTACACACAGTGTCCTTTCCCTGAGGAAGATGAGGTAAGAATAAGTGAGTGAAAGGACATTTCTTGCAATGCGTTAGAAGATAAAAATATATTTGAGTGATTTTTGGTATTCATATTTTTGTAGCTGCTTTTAATTTCGAATTTAGTGCTTTTTCTTTTTCTAAAACACATCACTGTTAAACCCCCACACTTTATATTTCATTTTCTATTGCTCATGTTAAAGATCTACAGGCTGATAGAGACCACCGGGCTGTCCAGAGGAGAGATAAAGAAGTGGTTCAGTGAACAGAGGCTCCTTAATCTCAAAGGTATGTGATATCATCAGTGTCACCAATCTGAAATGATAAAATACCCTGCCTGTATAAAGAATCTGCCATCGTTCTTTTTGTCAGAAACAAGCTTATTTTGCTTCTCAGAGGAAGGGTTTTATTGCTAGAAACAAATGTACAGGAAAGCAAAGTTTCCTAATCGTGGTCAGTAGTCTGTTGATAATGGATTTTTAAGTGCCGTTTCATTTAGCAAAATAAATGACCCGTTTTGGCCCTTCCATATTTTGGTTCTTCAGTCTCTCTCTGTCTCTACAGGCGTTCCTCCCCCTCCGGTGCTGGTGAAAGCAGAGGTGACCCCAGCACCTAAAGACGGTGCTGTGAAGAAGGCGGTGCCCAGCCACTTCCCCCTGCTGGAGAGGGTGAAGGGGAAGTCTTCAGAACAGCTGAAGGCGCTGGAGGAGAGCTTTCAGAGAAGCAGCACCCCGACAGAGGCGGAGCTAGGTAAAGACTCTCCACTGAACTCCTCACAAGGCAATGAGTTTAATCATAAAGTAGAACACAGTGTTGGGATGGAAAGAGTCAAGGAATTTGTGTAAGCTCATTCAAACATCGTTTTCAAATGTGCTATATAAATAAAACTTGATTTGATTCTTACTTTGGTTTGTTGGATATTTAGTTTATTTATTTATAGTGTCGTGGACAGTCCCCATCGATGAACTGTCACAAAAACAGTAAATGGAGCAGCTTTAGCCGACATGGCTAATTTCCAGCTGTTGTCCCCGGCCAGATGGTAATAGACAACCTTCAAATCACAATATATCTACAGCATTAGTTATAAAAAATATAAAATAAAAAGGATGAAAGACAAGAAGATACAGGCGTAAGGATAAGAGAGAAAAATAAACAACATGCGTTACTACATACAGTACATGTCACATAGAGCACATAACAGAAACGAGGGGCAACATCCATGATCACAACATGTAACACTCACGCCATACTCAACACAGACTAGTGTGTGCAGGTATAGTTCTCAGTGAACCATGTTCACCAGCCCGGCTCCAATATATCACAAGAGTGGCAAGAAAGAGAGAAGCGATGGGATTTCAAACATATGATATTATTCCTTTGAATAGCATATGGATTGGTTTAGGTGAGTTGGGTTGTTTTCAACTGCAGTGATCAAAACATTTCCAATAACAGAGCGTGGTAAAGTCCAAATTACTGAGAAAATAAACGTTATCTTTTCCAAAATTCACAACCTGTATTTACGTAAAACAATATAATGCTACAGCCAATATTTTATTTATTTAAGCATTTCAAAAACTAAATGTTCATCAAAACTGTTGCTCTGCGAGTATTAAGGAGGTGCACACCTGTATTAACCTTGGGGTCTAGCAGCGCCGTTAATTGTAATTTCTTTATTCCCTGATTGTCCCGGCATTAGAATCAGACTTTGGGTTTGAGAAGATAGCCTTCCTGCAAGTTAGTAGCTAATGAAGCCAGATATGTTTTCAAAATCCATTTAGAATGTACATTTCCTGAGAATAAATATAACGGAAGATTTAAAGAAGCTACTAAAAACTTCCTGTCTGAATAAATTGGGTGGAAACCAGGTAGTTAGAAAAGCAGTGGGTTGTGTTCTTGTGAAGTGTTGTGAACTTGGAATTGAAAATCACTTTAAAAATGCCAGTAGTGTTTCTTCTATTCATACAAGTTCACAGCATGTGACTTAATTTTCCTTCAGCTCAGAGGAGCTGCGGGGCTCTGGTGGTTCCTGCAGACAGGAATAGCAGAAATGTTTTTAATGAGCCCATGTTTAAGTCCCTCTGAGAGAGAATGAATTCCCAGGTTTCTGAGGTAGCCTTCCACTCGGTGTGACATCTGATCCTCTGAACTCTGTGCTGTTGTAGCCCTGCTGGCCCAGGAGACCCGGCTGTCCCACACGGAGGTGGACTGCTGGTTCTCAGAGCGCCGGGCGCTGAGGGACAACATGGAGAAGGCTCTGCTCTCCATGTCTGCCAAGAGCACGGAGGAGCGGCCGGCTGCGCTGCTGAACGGGGCGTCGCACGGCTGGAAGCCTCCTCGCTCCTCCCCCCATCCACCTGTCCTCTCCCCTTCCTCCTCCTCCTCATCGTCGTCCTCCTCCCCTCCTGTACTCGCAGCCTCCTCCCCTCACCCACCCACCCTCTCCTCATCAGCATCCCCTCCCATCCTCACTTCATCTTCCTCCTCCTCCTCTCCCCATCCCCCAATCCTGTCTGCCTCCACCAGCCCGGCTCCAATAACCAGCTTCTCCCTCGGCCTATTAAGAGAGGTGAGAACAGCAGACGCAGACATGTCTACATCACCACTTATTAGAAGAAAATGTCTTAATATCTGACACAAATTAAAACTTTGAAAGGACCATGAAAAATACATATTTGTTCCTGTTTAGATGTATTGCTATGTATCAAAGTACACCTGTCTTCCATTGAGCAGGAACCCTTTTAAAATGGGTTCCTTCATGAAACTGCTCACAACAAGGTCTGCAGATTATCTTTAATACTCACATCATGATTTATGGAAAGAGATGTTGTTGAGTTTTTCAAATGTATTTCTTGGACGCCTTGACAACCACAAGCAGCTCCTTCTGGATCCAATATACTGAGAAAAGGCAGACATTTCTACGGCTGATTTCTCAAAAACTCTGCAATTCACCCAACAACAATCTACATCTACAGAGGGCCCTTCAGGAAAAAGGGAAATGAGCCTTTTAGATCTTGGGATGAAGTGTGTTTTTATGAGCTTGAATCCTTTACCAGTGCAGATGGGCCGCTAATGGTATCAGTACATTAATGAGTTGTCACTTTTAAAGAGATAAATTAACAGGACATGGCATCTTTTGTGCGTGAGAAGATGTGTAAAAGTAATTAAACCTGAGAACGTACAGTGCTGGTGCCTGAGAACAATCTGTGTTATGACCTGGCTCAAAAGGCCACAACAAAGAGGAGACACACCATATCCACGTTTAACAAAATATGTTTATTTAAGCAAAACATTCAAATCAACCAAATTAATTAAGTGCAAAACAAGTCAAATATGAGGTGTGGATGTCAGTGGTATCAGTAATGTAAATGCAGGGTGAGGATTGTATGGAGATGTATGAGTGTGAGAGTGTTGAAGTGCACAAAGTGAAGCAACTGAAGAAACTCATAGCATACTCAACAAAACCGGGGTGCCTGCAGGGAGAAGCAGAGGGAAGACAGAGGGAAGACAGAGAGGAGCAGAGGGAAGACAGAGGAGCAGAGGGAAGACAGAGGAGCAGAGGGAAGACAGAGAGGAGCAGAGGGAAGACAGAGAGGAGCAGAGAGGAGCAGAGGGAAGACAGAGAGGAGCAGAGAGGAGCAGAGAGGAGCAGAGGGAAGACAGAGAGGAGCAGAGGGAAGACAGAGAGGAGCAGAGGGAAGACAGAGAGGAGCAGAGGGAAGACAGAGAGGAGCAGAAGGAAGACAGAGAGGAGCAGAGGCTTTAAATAACTGCAGGGCACCAGACCCAGGTGCCCTGAGTTACCGCAATCAAGGCGGCTGGATGCAGCACAGCCACACCCTCTCCAGATGAACCCACAGGGGCATCACAACAGTACATGATGAGATGTGCTGGTACTTGGATGTGAGAAGTGAGATATCACAGTAACGTGATGACAAGGTCATATTTGACACACTCAGGAAAAGGAGCTGAATAGTGTTGTGGTTATAGAAGTGCAGTATCCCATAAGATTACAAAACCTATACATGGAACGTATATCCATGAGAAGTCTCTTGAAGAAGCAGCACTTGCTTTATGCTCTGAAACACAGACTGCCTCTGCAATGTGTTAATACATGCATGCATTTCTACAACTGGTAGAATATGAAGTACTTTGTAATACATATTAATGCATTATTTCTCCTACCACCAGGTGATTTTAAATAAGATTCTAAAGAAATGCAATAAATCTTCTGATGATCCTGAATTTTTGTATTACCTTTCTCGCTGTTCATCCAGCAGATATTGAGATATCTGTATTCCCACTAGCTTGTATTAACACATTGACTTTGTTAAACAGTTAAAGGAATATATTACATGACAAATTGAATAATATTCAGAATACAGTAATCAGAATCTGCCAATATATATTAGGCTATGTATCTGCTGATTCTGCTGATTGCAGCTAAGTGAGGGTGGGACAGATATTTTAATATATTTCTAATATCTCTCTAATACATTTCGCTTGTTATATTTCAACGTTTAAAAACAGGTAACATAAGGAACATTCAGGAGTCTCCCTGATATTTTCTGTGTCGTTAAAGGTGCTTTGCGTAAAGAGGCCCTATTACGCTTTTTAAGGTTTTCTCTCACCTGTAGTTTGTTATTTAGGTTTGAGTGCTGCAGCACAGGCAGAATGAGAAGCACGCAATACAAATATGAACCTGGAAATGAGCATAACATTTCCTTTTAAAAACAATTGATGAGATAATGTATCTCCGCAGGTGTTCTGTCGGACCCAGTGGCCGTCTCCTGAGCAGTACAGCCAGCTGGAGTTCCAAATGAGCCTCGGACGCACCGACATCGTCCGCTGGTTCAAGGAACATCGATCTGCGTTGAAGAACGGTGAAACTCTGGAATGGATGGAAAGCTTCCCGAACCAAAAGCTGGCAGAGACGCAGGAATCAGCCCAGGAACAGAACGGCCAGAGCTCTGAGAAGAGGGATTCCTTGGAAGTCAAGGCTGTGAAAGGTGAGTGTTCGGCTGGGAGTAGAATAATTATTTATTTAGCGTGCAGTGTTTTATACCCATGTTTCACTTTGTGTTTATCGGGTGTGCATATTTTCTCTTCTACAACAGCCGGGGCAGTGGAGGAGGCCTGTGAGAGCGCAGCAGCTGCACCGGAGCACTCCAAGCTGTCTGACCAAGATAAAGTGCAGTGGTTGACGGACAGATTAGCCCACAGTGTGACGGACCTGAGCCGGACCAGACCGGACCAGACCAGCTCCAGCCCTGCTGACAATGGAAGGTGGGTAGAGAGAGGGAAAGCCATCGCTTACCCTACACTTCTTTTTCTAGTGTAATGTTATACAGACAAAAAAATATCAGCTCACTGCCAATTTTAGATTTTTTCTTTTTTAAATGGATATCACAGGAGTTACTTTTTTTTGTGTGAAAACAGTCAATACAGCACCATATGGGTAAGTTATGGATACACTCTTAGCATGTGTTATTTGTTGCATCAACTTAATATTTAAGTATGGTGTATACAGCCTTCACAGAAGCATTTAATGTGTTTATAAAAGTCTTTCTGGTTGTGTTTAAACTTTGCGTCTGTTCCCTTGTCAGGTGGGTAAAGGTGACTGTGGCAGTGGGGGAGGAGAGCGATGCAGCAGTGGAGAGACCGATGCTGGCAACAGACACTGAAGTCCTGAGCATGGAGCAGCCTGGGAGGGTCACTGGTTGAGAGTAGGTTGAAAAAAAGCCAATATTTGCTTTGGTGAAACATTTCTAAAAGCACCAGGCGTTAATATTGCTTTGGATGGATTTTGCTTTTGTGTATCTTGGCTTGAGAAAATTGCAAAATAAATGGTGAACTGTTCCTTTAAAATGCCACAGCTGCAGCCTCCAGCTACCCAGGAAGTTATTAGGTGGTAATTACCTCCGATTGGCCCTTCAAAAAAGATGGCATGCTGGGATGGCAGGATGATATTTGGACCCACACCATCATTAGCATTAAACATTTAGACACACACACACACACACACACACAGTGCCAAAATGAGTATTTGAAAATGCTAATCGGCTAATCTCATTTTTATTTCTACACGAATAATGCATCCACATGGAAAACTAGAAATGCATTTGAGGAATATGGTACAAAAACATTTCAAGTTTCTTCTGGTGATTTCATACAAAACCAATATTTAGCCATTTCGTTTTTTTTGAATTTCACAGCGACCATCCCACGCATTTGTTTAAATTTGAATTTGTAACTAAAATGTATTTGATTTGATAATAGGTAGCAGTACAGTGATATTTACCCATGTATTGATTCCAGTCTGGTTCTATTCCAGGTCCAGTCCAATCGAGTGTGGAAAGAACCAGTGATGTCTGCCTGTGATGTCATCACAAAGCGCCTGGGACTTTGTCGTTCCACTGTTAAAGCACTGACAGATGTGTGGGCAGATGCTGACATTAAGAGGAGTGCCAAAGCTGGACTTGATGCATTGTTCTTACTACTACACTTTTTCTTTTTTTTGAAGAAGGACTCTTGTAAATATTTTTCTGTATTACAAAAACAGTTTGTACAGTTTTACTGGGAGGGCAAGTTTTGTTAAATTTTTAAAAGAAAAATTCAAAGACTGGTTCCCCCAAACCTTTTTGTTGTTGTTTTAAGATCAAAGTGTATGATAGTGTGTTATTTGCTGAAAATCAGTCCTATTTTTTGAAAATCTTGCACCTGCGGACTACTCACCGAGTAGTATTTGATGGCACTTGCATATATCCCTGTGTTAGTGATAGATATTTACATGCTATGCCTCTTCATCTCAAACTGTTGGGAGACATTTCCGCTTCTCCTGCAGCGTCACCCTGACTCGCTCATAGAATTACGCTGACGAGGTGAAAATCAGTCAGACGTGCTCGAGGGACGCTAGGAGTCCTCGAGTTTCGGGCAATCGTAACACGATACAGAAATGATAAATCACATTGAGTGTCTGTGTTATCGCACCATGCTGCCTTTTTCTGCTCTTATCTGACATTTGCTTTCTGCCTCAGAGAACTGGTGAAGATTATTTCAGCTTATCACTTCTTTTTTCTATAAAAACTTGAAATATTCTTGAATGAAAGTCTTAAGCGCATGATAAAGCAACTTAAGCTCCAGTGATCTGTGAACACCCCTTGGCTTTTGCTCTTGTTTTTATGGCTTTTGAACAGCCCTTGTGTTCAAATATGGATTGGGTTAAGTTGATTTCTGTACAGTCGCTTCAGAACACCTGCCATGGTGGTTCATGAATCTCCACATTAACAAGGAGAAATGATCTGTGCTGTTCAAGAAAACATGCATTGGAATATCACAACTGTTATAAACTTCTTGCACGTGCTTCAACAATTTTCATTTTAACAATTCATTTTCAGAAATGATTTCAAAGGGATGTCTGTGATTATTGGGTCAAATTGCAAGCGCTTGCAATATGTGCAGCAAAAAAAGTTGAACTGTCATTTGAACCTGGTTTGAACAGCAGGTGTATGGCTGTGCTGGCTGAATGTCTGCTGCTGTTTCTGAGATACTGTACATCTTGTTGGCTAATGGGAACTGCTTGCATTTTTCATTTTCTACTTTAAGTCTGCTGTAACTCAATAAATACACAACCGACAGCAAAACCGCCTTTGTGGTCCGGCTTAAATTGATTGCATCAAAAACGTTGGATTTGAACAAGGGACAGGAAAACTGAAATTGCTTCTTTTTTACTTAAGTACGAAATTATCTTTGTGCAATTAAAGTTATACAGAAACCCTGAGAAAGTATAGATTTGGCATCTCTTCAAGAATGGCTTGTCACTGATATCTGGGTTTGTGCCAAGGTATTTTTGCATCTTCAAATCCTGATTGGTTTTAATCAAATGCCTGAGCAGCTTTGTTTATTTCAAGATAACACCCTTCTCTACCTAGGATTGTTGAGGCCTTTCCATGTGTCTTCTGGGCATTATTCTAGCTTTAGGTGCACTTGGTTTGAATGCAAATTAACACATTCAACCAATGGAGCTCATTTGCATCACCACATTAGCATAATGTCCAATAAAGCTATATTTAGTATTTCAAGCTGGAACTATTAGTCAATAGAGTATAAAATGAGTTGATTATAGATTCAAGCAGTTTAAATGTGAGTTCCTTTTGTTTTATGGTTGTTGAACTGCTATTGGACAAAACAGTCTTTGGCCATTTATAGAACAATATTTGATAATGATTAATATATTGTTCATGAAGGCAAAGTGATTTTCGACCAGCAGAACTGGCACATACCTGAAAATCCCAGTGTTGCATTCAGGGAACATGGATATTATGATAATCAAACTCAGACTCGATTGTCATTTCAATAAACAACTGTTATATTTACAAAAAAAATAAAGCAAAGAAATCCCATCTTCACCGTATTTTGGTTGAGATCAAATCTTAAGACGGAGGCTTAAAAAAACCTTTTACACCCGTGAACAATCAGACCTAGAAACAGTGCTCTCTAAATAGCTCTGCCCATGTTCAGCTGAGAGCAGCCTCGCAGTGCGTTGGTAATTACAATGTAATCTGATACTGCATCACAGAGGGAAGGAGAGGGGGGGGAGGGAAGGAGAGGGGGGGGAGGGAAGGAGAGGGGAGAGGAACACAAAATCAACAGCATGCTGGAGTACAGCTGCAACATCTCCACTCCAATTTCAGGGTGGGAGGAGGACAGGCAGAAAAGGGGGAGTGGAGATCAAGAATCATCACATTAAAAAAAAGGATTTATTCATATTGCCTTCTATCTGCTTCACATGGACACATCCTCAGTCAGAGTAGAGCTGGCTGTTTGTGGTGAATTGGGCTTAAGGCCACAGTCTGAGTCCTGCCGTCTTGGGTATAAAGTGTGTGCCTTTTCAAATTCCCTCAAAACTAAACATGAATGTAAATGAATGAATTTTAAGTCAAGGTTTTCCCTCAAGCGGCAGAATGAGAAAAAGCACTTTAACCCCATAGCTTTGTTACTGGGAGTAAAAAGGGGTAAGGGTGGTCTCTCATTCCCCCCCCAGGCGGAAGCCTTCCCCCCAGTTGTAACGTCCTCTTAATACTCCTCCTCCTCCCCCGCCTCCTGCTCCTCCCCCCCCCTGTGGCTCCTGGACAGCTGGTCTGCTGGGGGGGACTCCGAAGCCCGACACGCCTCCCCTCCTAGTGGGGAAGTACCGATACCTGGGGAGAGGAGGAGAGAGACGTTGGAACGTTTCAAATGGAGGAAGCGGGTAATCTCACACAGTATGTGTAGTGTTACAGTGCAGGGGGGGGGCTGACCTACGTTTCTCCATCTAATGAAATCACTTCTTACATTTATTTAGTTGACTTTTATATATATATGTTTTATAATAGTGCTTGAGGTAATACAGGACAGCTCTAAACATATTTAACCCAGTAAAAAGGTTCTGTTATCCGTGTAGGATCATCTTTGAATCCAGCCTATGTGCCCTGTGGCCACAAATAGTAATGTTAGTAATGGGGTGAACGGTAAAGAGTGTCATTATGGTGTTATCAGAGGAAAGATGTACTCCCTGTAACGCATTGAAATCTAGCTTGCATTTTTCCATCTCTTACATTGGCAACGATTAGCTACTCGTCATAACAGACCAAGTAAGGCTTTAGCAGCAGAGTTGAAATACGTAAAGGTGTGTTTACTTATGTATTCAAACTGTCATGTCATTTAATGTTATTTGTTCATTCAACAGTTGCAAAACACTTACAAGAATTGAGGTGTGGAGAGCAGGGCGCGTCCCCCCAGGTCCATGGGGTATTTGAACATGAGGAAGAAGTACAGGTGACCCACCAGGTTCCCTGTCAGTTCATTTACAAACCTGCACAATACAGGAAAGGTTTAGCAAACCTCAGAAATAACATTCAGTTAAAACAGGTCTAATGTGGCTAAACAGGCTATTCCCTACTTTGGACAACAGGACCATTCTGTATTCATTAAAGACAATACATGTATGTTTGTACTACAGATTACTAATAAACTGAAAATAAACGTTACTTACGAGCCTCCGATAATGAAGTTGAAGGCCAGGATGACCCATGGTAGATAATGTGCCTACAGGAAATATGATTATTAGAATAAGCCTCACATTCAGGTAGTAAATATTGTGCGGAATAATGCTGACCACGCACCTTGAACCGTGTTCCGAACCAGAAGGACACGATGGTGTCTTTGTTGAACTGAGCCCAGACGTAGAGCACTGACATGATCAGGGGGATCATCAGCAGCTGGAAACATAAACAAACAATATGTTAATACAAACAGCATCAACAACACAGCTGTGTAATCAAAAACGTTATGGGTGGTTTATGAAAATGAAGGGCTTATTGTGAGAAGCTGATTAATGCGTTTCATAATGCTTACACTAATATGATCAGATAAAGTCGAGTGATATAAACACTCTTTGTAAAGTCAAAATGACATCTACGATGCATTACGACTTCTAACATTTGCGAGAGGCGTTTCTTAGCTTACTTTTATTGCAATGCATTTCAAAAGAGCAAATGTTGGCAGGAATACTGTGTTTACTTAAAATAAATGGGATTGATTTGATGTGTGCAATAAGTGAAGCTCATGTTAATGTGTTACTTTGTGGTGCAACCTAAACTTTCAGTTTAACTGTCCCTCTTTATTCTGTGAGACTCAAGTGATAAGTGCAGACTATTTCTATGTTTTACATACAGTATATTGGTCATAATTTGATGTGGTATAAATACAGAGAGGAGAATTCTCACCCGCATGTTCATCAGCATCCCGGTTATCTATAGTAAGAGTCAAGGTCAACACAATACAGCTGGAGCCTTCAGATTAGAACAGCGGAGGACTTGAGGGTTGCCATGTCCAATCCCAACATCGGCCGGCGGGCACCCTCCAATTCGGCCTCTCCACCTCCCACAACTGATTCCCCCCCCACCTTTTCCCACAATTTGCCAGTCTCAATAAAAGCTGAACACTTGGTTTAGATTGAAGGAAAACCGGATCATGTCCAAATTTGCCGCATACAATTTCTGTATCTAGGCGGGGCAAGCTGACAATGGAAGCTGAACACAAAGACAGCGTTGAGATGTGGGCTGGGTTGTGCTGAGTGTGACCTAGATTAGGTTTTTCTGCTCTGCAGGGGTAGACTGACACTGGGCCACTGGCACAGAGCCACCCTGACATGGCACAGTGCTGCAGCGAGAAAGCGGGGGGGGCAGGACACCGATGAGATAGAAATGCAGCGGGGCTAATAAGGCAGCAGAGTGCTAGGATCGATGGTGGGGAGGAAACCAAGCTGTGACCTTAGAGGCTGAAGGTAGATTGCAATTCATCATTTAAAAACAGGAGGTTTTTAAATGATGAATTGATAAGTGTGACAAAAACAGTTATGGTGCTTTGTGGAACCAGTTTCAAAAGGATACAACAATGCAGATCCAGTTGAAGAGGAGCATGAAGATGTAGTCTGCAGGTCTGCCATCAAAAGCCCCTGGAGAAGAAAACAGAAAAAAGGTTTAGCAAGACAGTTTGTGTGTGTGTGACTGCATGTGTGTGACTGCATGTGTGTAAGCACCGGGGCCAGGCTTACCTGTCTCTAGCCGACTAGAATAGTGGTAGAGGAAATAGAGGTTGACCAGGTACAGGAACCCAGTATTAGGGGTTATTGGGAAATACAAGGTAGCAGTCAGTGGTCTCCAGAGCTGAAACAAACAGAAGAGACATAAGTATAATGTGGTCAGACATACGTGCGCGCGTGCGTGCGTGCAAGGGTTCAGACTTTAAAGGGTTATTCTTGTAAGACAAATGACATCTCATGTGGATTGTAGATGATAACTTCTAAGCAGAGAAAAAGTGGCACCAGACTCCAGCTGGAGTTCCTCTGAACAGTGTTACCTCGCAGGTAGATTCAAAGGTTCTGTTTGATGCCGATCAGATCGGAATGTAACTGGTGGCCCAAGGGCTGAGCCTTTTCTGTGTTAAATAACTTTTAATCAAGGGATGTCATTACAATATTCGATAGAGAAAAAGGTATCTAGTGTAATTTTCAGTTGAAAATATTTGTTGAAAGTCAACTCATCTTTTCAGTGCTTGAATAACCAAAATTGGCAAACCTTCTACGATTCTAGTTTATCAAATCTGAGGAAGTATTTATTTTCTGCGTTGTTGTTGTTGTTGTGTATCAGTTTAGGTTGGCTGTAACTACATGGAAGCACTAGATTTGCTAAAACTCTTGTGAGACCTGTTGCCCGACACCCTAACCTTACCTCAACCATCTAAAGGTCAATGCCAAACGTAACCATCTCTGAAGAACTTTTGCAAGTCAAGGGTTACATTTGAAGATGTCCCCATGGACTCCCACACATTGTGATGGGCATTTTTGCATACGTTTTTCATCATACAGACTAAATTATTAAATTTAATTTAAAAGACATATTGACCATATTCAGCAGCAATAATTTCACTTATCGTTAATAACAGTCCATCAATATCCATAATATAATATAACAGCGTATAAATGAGAATTCATTGTTATTCTATATTCACTGATATTGTTCGTGGTCTTTATAGCATTTGGAGAAAAAAAACGTCTAACAATAGTAAGTTTAAAATCCGACTTGAATATCCCACAGCTCCCCTCTGAAGATATATAAGACAGCATAATAGTGACAGTCGTACAAACTAAGGTGCATTTTAAACAGAACCGGTCTCAGCAATCTTTTACCATCAGATAAATAGCAGAGGTTTCCATATTATAATTAGTGTATGAAGCGGGACTATAAAGGATATTCAAGAACTTTTAACATTGTTCTGACTTAACTACCATTTAGTTATATTGACATGTATCACGTTACATCATAACTAAGCGACAGTAGGCTATATCATATGGTTGAGTGTCAATGTCTTATTCGGCTGCCAAGTGGCAAAACAGTTACATGTTATACATATTATATTTAATATGTTATTGAATAGTTCAACTTGAAGTCAAATGTATATTCATATTGCATCATATTCTAGGTAAGTTTGTCCGGATTCAGTGAAGATGCGGAGTGATATCAAAGTAAAAGCCTGCCCTCATTTCCTCATTTCTCAAGTAGGAAAGTCCCATAATAATGATGGCAACATACTTTCTCAGCTACAGCACCTGAACACACTGGTTTTATTTCAGCAAACATCGAAAACACTCCGGCTACAATACAACTTCTGGTTGGTAACTTAATATGTGTGTTGTAATGTTATATTTAACCCTAATTTCAGTGTTGCTAAATTAAGTAGCAGTTTGACAGCATCCGGAAGTAATGAGCTCCTGCGTATCGCCCTCTCATTGGCTGTCACACAGCACGGCCTGCTCAGTTAGCCTAGCTAGCTACCTGCTAACTAATCGCTCACATCGAAAACAAAGCCACCATGGCACGTATCAGCTACTCCAACACACAAAGGTGAACACAAACAAGATACACTTACATGAAATCTGCTTATAACCAGCTCTGGAAACAGCATGAGATTCCTGAAATCAATCAATCCCAGTTTCCCAATAAAGGGAACAGCAATCGAGGCAGCAAACCAGGACCGGGTGATGAAAGGGATGCTTCTGAACCAGTCCCCGAGGTCTGACATCTTCCCATATAATTACTGCCGAGTTATAACCATGAAACAGGAGCTCCTCTTGAACAATTAACAAATATCCCCTAAAACAATGCAACCCCCTCGCTGCTTTTAAATCAGAAGTGCTGCACTGCTAACTTTACATGACGTGGCTAATCACAGGAGGCTAGCTATACATAGGTAAAGTTTCCTGGATTCTAGCAGACACATCCGGTTCAGCTTTTCAAAGTAAAATCTATCCCTACTGGGCATAGCTTTTACTACAAGTGCTTCTACCACTAAAAATAAGAGCAATACAAAAACAATTTATTTGACAAAGAAGTGATATTCTTGGGGAAAAAATAATGTTAGTGAGAGGAAATTGAAGGCTTGCACCATTTATTAGGAACATAAGAAGAAACGTTTTTTTAAGCCTATAATAATGTATGCTAATGCTGTGTCCATTTTTATTTTTGTTGTATTAACCTTGATTTGGAAAGTAAGGCAAGACAAGGCAAGTTTATTTATATAGCACTTTTCAACACAAGGCAATTCAAAGTGCTTTACAAAAAATGAAAGACATTAAGAAAATGGCATTTAAAATCATTAAAAAGAAAAGCGAATAAAATAACATTAAAAGAAACATTTTTAAATACATGGATAATAGTTAGAGTGCAGTCTAAGATATGAATAGTGCAATTAAAAGCAGCGACAAAAAGAAAAGTCTTCAGCCTGGATTTAAAAGTAGTCAGAGTTGCAGCGGACCTGCAGGTTTCTGGGAGTTTGTTCCAGATATTTGGAGCATAATAACTGAACGCTGCTTTACCATGTTTAGTTCTGACTCTGGGGACAGAAAGCTGACCAGTCCCTGAAGACCTGAGAGATCTGGATGGTTCATAATTTAGCAGGAGGTCAGAAATGTATTTTGGGCCTAAACCATTCAGTGCTTTATAAACCAGCAGCAGTATTTTGAAATCTATTCTTTGACACACAGGAAGCCAGTGTAAAGACTTCAGAACAGGAGTGATGTGATCCACTTTCTTAGTGTTAGTGAGGACTCGAGCAGCAGCGTTCTGAATCAGCTGCAGCTTTCTAATATATTTTTTAGTGAGACCTGTGAAGACACCATTGCAGTAGTCCAGTCTACTGAAGATAAAAGCATGGACAAGTTTTTCCAAATCCTGCTGCGACATTAGTCTTTTAATCCTAGATATATTCTTTAGGTGATAGGAGGCTGATTTAGTAACTGTTTTAATGTGACTGTTGAAACTCAGGTCAGAGTCCATGACTACACCTAGATTTCTGGCTTTATCTGTTGTTTTGAACATTGCAGACTGAAGCTCAGCGCTAACTTTTATATGTTCTGCCTTGGCTCCAAAAACCATTACCTCAGTTTTATCTTTGTTTAATTGGAGAAAGTTCTGACACAAGTAACTTGTTACTAAATAAATAACTTGTTACTAAATAAATTGTGGAGTAAGAAGTACAACATTTGCAAACAAAATGTATTGGAGTAAAAGTATAAAGGAATATAATTTGAAAATACTTAAGTCAATAACAAGTATCTCAATTGTTTTATTTAAGTACAGTTGCTCACAGTAAACTTTACTTTTCTTAGAGGTAATTGACCGTTCTGTCTGTCTTTTTACCTTGTTCTTATTGGTTCACATAAGTGATAATAATCATTGTATTGTTCAGAGGGTTGTTGACATACTCACTTGGCAATTCTTGCAAGTACTTTTGATGAAGTCTTATACGTTTTTTTTCTCTTAACAAAATAATTTAAAGTTTATGATGTTTTATCATTATTAAGTTATTTAAGTGGGATAGTTGTGGTCTAATGGATAGTGAGGTGGGCTGAAGCTCGGAAGGTTGTGAGTTCAAATCCCGCCAGGAACACCACCACTAGTGTGCCCTTGAGTAAGGCACTTAGTCCTTAGTTACTCCAGGGAGAATGTCCCTGTAATTGTAAGTCGCTTTGGATAAAAGCGTCAGCTAAATGAAATGTAATGTAATTTACACGATTATTCATTTCAAAGACTGGTTTGTATCATGCACTTAGTTTGAAAGACACATTTTACAACCGGATGTCCTTGTATTATCTCACGCCAACACCTTTGTTTGTTTTGCATTATTTTAGCACTTCCTGTGAAAGTCACAAAAGCTCACACAGGACCAATCAAAAGGCAACAAGCAACAGAAAGAGGCGTGCCCACGCGACAGTTTACTTTCCCCACAGCAACCACATGTGGAGGGCTCGAGCCAATGAAGCGGAGAATGTGAAACATGTCAATAAGACGACAAATAAACCCCAGTAAGAATCAATACTGATGATAAATATCAATTTTAGTGAAACGTTATCATGATTTTACTTGACTTCATAACTCTGAAGTTAGGTAAACGTTTTCAGGGTTTTGATAATAATTGTGTTCAGCTAATTCAATATAATAGGCCTGAGGGATACATACAGTAGGCCTACTGACTGAGTAAGGATTGTATTGCCAAGTAAGTTTACACGTACAAGGTATTTGCTTTGGTGTACGGTGGTGCATACATAATCAACATTTAAGGAAATTAGTTTTAGGAGATTATCAGAAATATAATATAACGCTTACACTAAGAAGACTTATAAATAGAACAATTGGGAAACTGAATGTTATGATGGAGAATGATTTAATCAATGTTTCCCTTTTCACTAATAATAATACAATCGGCCTATAAAAATCACAAAATATAATTATTTACAGATTAATATTACACACTTATTGTAGGGTCCCTCTCAGTTAACTAGACGCTATTTATGTAGTCCATGAGTGTAGTTTTCAACTACAACTCCCATATTGCTCCGCCTATTTGACGTCATTTTAGGGCGCCTAAATAACTGTTCTCAAAACAAGCAAAAACCTCTCCTGTAGCTGAAGTTGAAGCAAACTCTTAGGAAGCTTAGAGTCTGTTAACCTTTTTTAGGGGCTGTTGAACTTTGATTTACATGGTGCCGAGCTTTACGCCTTCTATGGCCGTAACTGTAGATAAGTGTAATGTTATCAAATGAAGCGCATTCAAATTTCGCGCTGTTTGATCCGCCTTTAAAGAGAGACCAGTCTGTTAGCTAGCCTTGTTTGTCACCGTAAAAATGCATCAAGAGCATACATTAAAGTAAAGAGGAAATTCTGTTTTGTATATTTATGCGGTGAGACCAGACAGACGTCTTTAAAATGGAGGTGACGGATATCGGAAACAAAGAAGAGGGGAAAGTCTGGCATCGAAAGCCAACACCAGGAAAAGGGTAGGTCTCAAATATCCAGACGATGCCCCTGGTTAGTGGTGTAATGAAACTAAGTACATTTAAGTACTGTACTCAAATAAAACATTGAGGTACTTGTTATTTACTTGAGTATTTTCCAAATTATATTCCTTACACTTCTTTACAGCTTAGGTTAATACAAAATATAAATGGACTCATACATTATTATAGGCTATCCAGTAGTTTATAAAGTAGCCTAATTCAAATGAACCTTTACCAAGTACACCATCACTGAAGCGATGAACAAATAAATGCACCAATACTTTAAATAAAATAATTTTAAAAAACTACTTACTAACTTACTTTTGGTACTTAAAGTATATTTTGATGCTTATACTTTTTTACTTCAACTTAATTACAAATATGAATGCAGTACATTTACTTGTTGTAACAGTGTATGTTTACACTGCTTATTTATTGTAAGGGAGTTATGTTCTGTAACACGTGTTGCACTCCTCATAACGTTACATTCAACCAAGTATGAACTGTAAACATTTGAATGACAAACACTATGTATAAAGTTTAAAGGTATAGCCATATATTGTATACCCCCAAGAGATCTGTCTTTAGATCTGTTGTTTTTTTCCAGCCTCTTTTTTTAGTTTGTTTTTTAACCACTAGAGTGCATCCATGGTTCACTAAAAAGTGTTGCTGAGTTTGCATTTCTCCTTTCTAATGTGTATGTTTTTGTGTAATTGACAGTTAGAGCAATATAAAATAGCCAGTGATATATCACACTAGCCACAAATAGTAAATAGTTGGTTGAATCTTTTAAAGGTGTGTTGTTTGTCCTCTCCAGAGTGTTGGTGACGGTGGTCCGCACTGCTCAGCAGGCCAAGATAGTGCGTTTTCTCCATGTGACCTTTGACACCACAGGGGATTCCTTCCTGGCTGGAGATCACCATGGCAACATCTACGTCTTTGACATCAGTAGAAACAGGTGAATGACTGAGCTCAAAAGCCCAAAAAGAATTGTGTTTAAGACATTCACAAATATAATGGGCCACTTACTGTCTTAATTACTGTGCACACTTTCAGGAAAAAAGATTTGCTCACTTTTTGTCCTGCTCCATTTATATAAAAACCTGGTAACCAAGGTAACCCCCCACCTTATCTCCTCCTAGAGCACCATTGTGTTCTTTTTAACCAAATATCTCTCACAGGGGTGTGGGGAGGGGCTCCTTATTTTCATCTCAGACAGAGAATCAGCACTTTGGAAACAGAGGGGTTTATGGGATGCTACAATGATCTGTTTGTATTTGGAGCCAAACACTTCCGAGACATGTTTGTATATATCTGAGACCTGTAATATATTGATGAAAAACAGTCTAATAGGGAACTTTTAAAGTGATCAGCCCTTACTCCGTAGACTCAGCATGCTTTCACATTTATCTGAGCTTGTGTTTTCCATCGCTTATTTTCTTCGGTGCAGATTCCGTCTGGTGCAGAAGACGGGACAAGCCTGCACTGCTCTGGCCTTCAGCCTCCGCAGGACCACAGAGTTCCTGGTGGCCTTGGCTGACTACACCATCAAGTGCTTTGACAAAGGTAGGATATGAAAACATCCCCACTTCAGTTTGCAAATTGTTATTTTCATAGATGTATGTTTTTTGGTTTTAAAGACTTTTTCTACACGAGTCATTTTCGATGACACCTATCTTTTCATTCCCTTCATTTCAGACACAAAGCAGCTGGTCAGTTGGATGCGGGGTCACGAGGGATCAGTTTCTTCGATCTCTGTCCACAGCTCCGGTCGCTACGCCATCAGCACGTCTTCAGACACGGCTCAGCTCTGGGACATGGACACCTTCGAGAGGAAGAGGAAGCTCAACATCCGACAGTCTGTTGGTATTCAGAGGGTAAGCATCCATAAACAAATACAAAAGCAGCATTCACAGGTAGCAGTTTGATCACAACGTGAAGCTTAGCATTAATGGGGCATTCTGGGTTTTATCTTTTGAAATGGGCTGCACGATATGAGGAAAATAATGCCATATAACGTTGTTGAATATCGTGATAACCAATTTTTTTCCATAAATTAAACATATTGAACATCAAACTGAACAAAAGAATCACCAATACAATATAATTATTATATAAATATTGTAGTCTTTTGCCATGTGTAGTCCTAGCCCTAGTTTTGTGTTAATTCTAAGCTATTGATACAATATGTCTCGCACATGTATGGTAGGCAAACATTTTGTGTTCTTTTTCAATTGTTTATGGGGACTGCACACGGTTTGTGTTGCAGGTGTTTTTCCTTCCTCTCAGTAACACCATCCTCAGCTGCTTCAGCGATGACTCCATCTTTGCTTGGGAGAGCGACACCCTGTCCTGCAAATACCAGCTCCCTGTCCCCGACTGTGGACCCAAAGTCTCCTACAAGGCCTTCGCTGTCACACGGTGGGTCTTTCGCATCACTACACCTAACTAGCTCAGTTATTATGTAGCTTCCAAAGTACTTTTTCATGATTTATATTTCCCACTCTCACTGTGTCGGCAGTGATGGTAAGAGCCTTGCTGCTGGGGGGCGTTCCAACCTGCTGCACCTGTGGTGTCTGGACAGCAAACAGCTGATCAGGGTGATTCAGATGCCCACGCAGGTCCGAACCGTCAGACAGCTGGCTTTCCTGCCGGACAGCTTTGACGGAGGAGCCAGCCAGGTGTGGTAAATGTTAAACCTATGATTATTTTCTCCACAGCAAACATGTCGGGTTTGTTAGAGCATTTCTTTCTGTCTATGTAGACGCTAGGTGTATTGAGCCAGGACGGTGTGATGCGTTTTATCAACATCCACACCTGCAAGCTGCTGTTCCACATGGGTTCCCACGACAACGCCATCACCACAGCGACGGTCAGCCCCAACGGCAGACACGTGGTGGCCATCATGGATAATGGCAGCATCAATGTCTACAGTGTTCAGAGTCTCACTCAGGAATTAAACAAGGTGGCAGTGAGTTGTGATATCAGATCAACAATGTCAAAGATTCAAAAGTGATGTAAGGTGTTGTTCTGTATGTGTGTTCATTATGTGTGTGTGTGTGTGTGCCCGCCCCTCGGCCAGCCTCCTCCCTCCAGGGTGGCAGTGGTCTCTGGCGGTAGAGCTGATCAGGACTTGTCCAACTTAAAGGTCAAGGTCAGGTCAGAGGTCGTTCAGAGAGGCAGGCAGACACAGGTGAAGATACTGAGACCCCCTGCTTGCTTTACAGCTGAGGAGAAAGAGGTAGGATCAACACTCATCAATGCTGTTATATTTTACATGTTCTTAATTTCTTTTAAATCATAGGAATGTTCCACCACAAAGTATCACTTGCTACAATGAGTGGTTTTTCATGTCACGGTTATACTTCTTTGAACAGAATGAACTGCCTGCTGGTCTGAATAAGAAGAGGTTGGTCGCTCTGCTCAAAGGGTTTGGAGAGTATCCGGCTAAATACAGGTGAAGATTACTTCCACAGGATGAGGATTCATGCCAACCTTTTTACACTTGGTGTCAGATTAACATGATACATTTGCATGTCTGTGTTGCAGGATGTTCGTGTGGCGATCTCTGTTGTGTCTCTCAGAGAACCATGCGGCGTACAGCAGTCTGACTGACAAAGGCCTGCACTCAGCCTACCTCACTCTGCACGATAAATACCCCATCAAAAGTCACAAATTACAGAGGGGCCTGCAGAGGTAATTGCTGCATGCATACACACACACAGACACACACACACACACACACACTATTGCCACTCATTGCAGTGCTTTCTTGTTTCTGATACTTGTAATTTAGTTTCTATCCTTTTTTTCTGTCCTTTGTTTAGAGAAGAGTGTTAAGGCCAGGCCTGAATGGGAAGAAATGGAGTATTTCATTTTTTTATTTTGAATTCAAGAATAATGTAAAACGTTCAATGTATTTGCTTCCACTACAAGTTGGATTTATTGTCGACATCTTACTCTATTCTTAAAAAAAATATGTATACTTAAAATCCAACCATATTCTCGCCCCTTGACTTAGTACTTACATTATTCTAGAAATGTATTACATTTTGGACATTTCAACTTTATTCTCTGCTGTTCGACTTATTCTCCACATTTAATCTTAATTCTCAACATTAGAAGTTTTTAGTTTAAAAAAATAAATAAAGGTCTTCTCCCCTTCTCTGACCCTAATGCCTGACCCGGTTACTGTTCCCTAACTGTCCTCTCCTCCACTCCTCAGGGTTCTGTCTGCCTTAGCTCACTGGGCAGCCATCTTTGGAGAGGTGGAGTACCTCCCCCTGGTAGCCTTCCCTTTCGTCAAACTCTTCCAGAACAACCCAATGCTCTGTTTTGAGGTGGTGGCCACTGTCATAGGTACTGAAAGTTTGTATTTATGAAGTAGTAGGCACAACATTATGAAAAAATATGAAATGACATCGACACATATTTGAAAGTATTGTGGCCTTTTTATGTGTAGAAGGTAGCAGTGCTACATTCATAAGCCTAAAACCAAAGATCACTGCTACTAATGCGACTAAAGATTGTTGGACTGTTGACATTTCGGAACTTATTTTAAGTTTTCTTTTCACACCTGGCTCTGTTAATCAGGAATTTCAATGTTTTTAGGCTCAGTTTATCAGTCTGTTGATGACTCAGATGTTTGGTTGCACAGTGAATTGGGGTCAGCACTGGTTCGAATACTTTCCCAACCCCCCTCTGAACATCCTGAGCATGGCGGAGAACGTTCTGGCTCATCATGACAAGGAGCTGCTGCAGCACCTGGTGGACTGTGGCATCACCTCCCAGGTAACTGCAGGACAAACAGGCTGACGTGAAACACCCCTGTGATGCTAACACTTACTATGCATCTCTATACCTGTCCCAGCTCTACGTGTGGCCGCTGCTGGAGACCTTGTTCTCAGAAGTTCTTACTCGTGAGGAGTGGCTCAGGCTCTTCGACAACATCTTCTCCAACCATCCATCCTTCTTGCTCCTGGCCTGCGTGGCTTACATCACCTGCTGCCGGGAGCCTCTGCTGCTCTGCTCCCAGAAAGAGGACTTTGAGGTAAATCGATCAAGTCAGACCCATAGTCAGTAACTGGATGTCCTCCCCCATCTAATCATCCTCCATTGTCCTGTTTCCTCTCAGTATTTCTTCCACCATCGTAACAACCTGGATCTGGGAGCCATGATAAAGGAGGCTTACCGGCTCATGGGCAGCACACCGGCTGACGTCCATCCCAGGACTTTGCTCTCTGACTTTACTCCACTGACCAAAGGCCAGTACCCCGTGTTCAACCACTACCCAGAATTCATAGTGCAATACCAGAGCCGGGAGAGGGAGAAGATACGACTGCAAGAGATGGAGTATCTCCGCGAGAGGTGAGCGTATAGCTAGAGTATTGACAGTTTTAAGAAGATACATTTCAAGCTGTAACAGATGTTTTATCACACCAGGCAGGAGGTGTCAGCACTGCACACAGATTGCGTGCGTCGCCAGGCTGAAGAGGAGGCCTATTATGCACAACAGGTAGATATTGTTTATCATAAATCCATGTTAAGCACATATTATGTTATGATGAAATTCTTGTCTTCCTCGTGTAGTTCGCCCATATATGAAAATGTTGTGAGCTAAATACATTATTTCTTCCTATGAACATAGGAGCTGTTGCAGAATGCAGAGGAACAGCGCAGAAACATCCTGGCACAAGAAGAGGAAAAACTAGCTCAGCAGAGGACAAAGTAGGAGAAAGAAAAGAGTGATGTGATTTAGCAGAATAGGCTTCTGAGTCTGACACGGCTCTGTTCTCTGCAGGTTGGCTGCCATGAAAAGAGAGCTGAAGGTGAAGGAGCTACAGCTGCTGGATGCGACCAAAAGACGTTTCCTCAAACACCAACAGGACCTCAGAGCCTCGCAGGTCCAAAGGCTGGACCAGGAGATCAGTACAAAGGTAACCTGGGGAGATGCATTCAAGGTGGTATTTCATATAAAGGAGCCCATGTTAGAAATACAAGCTCTGCTGATCACAGTTCATCCAGCTGGTGGGATTGTGTGTATGTATTCAAAGGAAACGTCATTTTGAGCACTGACTGACCCAAGCATAACCCACATGTTGTGCTACAGATGGATCTCCGGGAGCGAGAAACGGCTACAGCAGTCCAGGATCTGGAAGTCCGACAGATGGAGCTGGAGGCCCAGCGGAAACGACTCGAACAGGTGACCGAGACTCAAAAGACTTGAAATGAAACTTCTTTTTACTCGTCTTACTTTTTACGGTCTTTTGATTAACTTCTCCCTCCCTCCTTCCTCTATCTGTGTGAGCATTTATCCCCCAGTGAAGTCTCATCTAAAGCTAGTAAACATGTTGCAGTTGAAAATACTAAAAGCATATGTTGTGCTTTCTCATGGGACATTTAATAGAGCACACGTTTGACACAGTCCCAGGTCAGCCTTTAAGTTTGAAAAAATGGTTTAGAGTGTAGGTTGTACCTAATTCTAGACTTCCCAGTGATGTAGCCAAACACTAAGGGAAAGCAACATATTTAGCTGATCACATTTTTGTAATAATTGTGCATCTGAAGTGTTTGTTTGTTGTTTCCCTCAGCACCTGTTTAAGGAGCAGGAGCGCGTGGGACGGGAGGTTGAGGAGGAGGTGGAGATGAAGCTGAGGAAGGCAGAAAGAGAGGAGGAGAACTACACAGAGCTGTTACACCACACAGAGACCAACATGCAGGTTAGAAGGACTTTCTAATACGCAGCCAGTGTGATAACAACAACATATGTCAGCATTTCAAACACTTGTGAATTCCTCTGACTTCACGAGAAACTATCAAAGCTTCGCTGGCACGCAAACTCTGTATCTGTTAACTCTCTCTCTCTCACACACGCAGGCGCTGGAGGAGTCCCTGGCGGAGGCGTGCCAGCTGGGCCTGGAGTCGGACTGGCAGAGGGAGGTGGGGGGGCGCCTGCAGCAGGTCCACGCCCAGCAGCAGAGCAACAGGGGGAGACTGGCAGAGAGTCACAGGCAGACCCTGGCAGAGGAAGAGAGGCTGGAGGACACCATGAGGGATGTTGCCGGGAGGAAGGTGAGAACAACACGAGTGTTTGCCAAGACAACAATTTAAGTATTCCTAATGTACAACTATAACTAACAGCATGAGCGTTTCTATTATCTTTAAATAAATATAAACAAATGGCTCTCAAGAAATTGATCTTTGTGATCGACACGCATAATATCCCACCTTCAATCCATGAACTACTAACTGAAACATCACGGAAGACACATTGTGGGGTCTGGAAAATGAAATGTTTTGCTTATTGTTATTCATAAAGGTACTTGTTTAATTGCAGTGGGATGAGGTAATGAATTCCAGAGCTCAGTTACAGGAGCAGCCTCTGTCTTCAGCTGAAACGGGTATGACTCCACACACACACACACACACACACACACACACTCACACCTGACGTGGATCTAATGTACCAGTGTGTGCTTTGTCTCAGACGTCCGAAGACAGATGAGGGTAGTATCGCCTCCTCATCGACCCATACCCGCCCCTTCTGTCAGTGCTGGACCCATCGCTGCAGGTCCAGACGTCAGGCCCGGCCCTGCCCCCCCCCTGAAGCAGGCACAAACCAACATGGTGTGTCTGAACAGCCGATCGCCTTCAGAGAGCACCTCCACCGTCTGTAAGTCACTGTAGACATTCTCCTGTTCTTCTTAAGGTATACCAACAGGTGTGTTATTTTCATACGGTGACGATACGGACTGCTTCAGCTCAAATGGCTCTCTGATGAAGAGCCACAAATGCAAAGCCGCACAGCAGCAGCAGACTTGTGTTTGGTGACATGTCTGTGTTGCCCACCATCAAACAAAGTGATCAATTGCAGAGATCACAAGATGTATAATGCCTTGCAAAAGTATTCACCCCCCTTGGCATTTTTCTTGTTTTATTGCATTAAAACGTTTAATTTAATTAGATTTTTGGAGAATTTGTAGTATTTTATATTCACAAATGAGGTTAAAATGTTAACATAGGTTCAGGAGCATGGCCACGCCTAAAACTCCACCTCGAACCACGGCCACCCCTACTTGTATCCGGCAGAACTTCCGGCCACTGCTCGTCTCCATCCTTTCAAAGACTGACAGGCAGACCGTGATTCACGCCGCGCGTCGTCACGGTTCAAACAAGCTAAACGCTACCACGAGAACATTCTACTCGCCATGGATCCCGAACTGCTGATCAACTCACCGGAGTCAGATGAAGATCTCTTCGACATCGGCTACCCGCGATCCTCGGGTCAGCAGTCGGATCTAAGCCAAGCATCCGAACGGAGCCGCGTGCGCTCGGCAATCAGTGTCCCACACACCAGCCGCCACCGCTCCCACTCGCGCTCCCCCAACGAGATACCTCCAACTCCAGACAGGTCCCAGGCTTCGCCTACTCCGCCAGCGAGGGCTAACGGACGGAGCACAACGGCAAGAGGCGCATTCACATTCATCCCTCATCCCTACATCCCTCCATCCCTCATCCTTCGTCCCTACATCCCTACATCCCTCATCCTTCGTCCCTACATCCCTACATCCCTCATCCTTCGTCCCTACATCCCTACATCCCTCATCCTTCGTCCCTACATCCCTACATCCCTCATCCTTCGTCCCTACATCCCTACATCCCTCATCCTTCGTCCCTACATCCCTACATCCCTCATCCCTTCACCCCTCGTCCCTACATCCCTCCATCCCTCATCCCTCGTCCCTACATCCCTCGTCCCTACATCCCTACATCCCTCATCCCTTCACCCCTCGTCCCTACATCCCTCCATCCCTCATCCCTCGTCCCTACATCCCTCGTCCCTACATCCCTACATCCTACATCCCTACATCCCTCCATCCCTCATCCCTACATCCTTCACCCTACATCCCTCCATCCCTACATCCTTTCATCCCTACATCCCTTCATCCCTACATCCCTACATCCCTTCACCCCTCATCCCTACGTCCCTACATCCCTTATCCCTCGTCCCTACATCCTACATCCCTCCATCCCTCCATCCCTCCATCCCTCATCCCTCATCCCTACATCCTTCACCCTACATCCCTCCATCCCTAGATCCCTTCATCCCTCCATCCCTCATCCCTACATCCCTTATCCCTTCATCCCAACATCCTCTGCCCGTCACCATTTATATTTAAATTGTGCATATTTATATACTGTGTATACTAACACCTTAATTCCAGGTATCGTCTGAGGGGCCCGTAATCAGCCCACGCAGATCATGCCGGAGACGGAACCCCCACTCTGAGTCTCCCACTGCACGGACCATAGCTCGTCCTCCCAGATCATCCCTTCACCCCCCTCATATCATTCACATGTTACTTCAATAAACGTACAAACATCACATTGTTGCCTGTCCAAAACGTTTCCCCTTAAACCACTCTAGCGTTGCTTTAGCAGAATGCTTTGGGTCGTTGTCCTGCTGGAAGGTGAACCTCCGCTCAAGCCTCAAATCTCTGGCAGACTGAAACACAGTTTCCTCAACTATTTCCCTGTATTTAGCTCCATCCATCACTCCTTCTATTTTTACCAGCTTCCCAGTCTCGCTTAGAAAGGCCACTTGCTGAGGTATGGAGGACTGAGGCCTTCTACAACAGGTGTATATATACAGAGATAATGAGGCACATGAATTAATACAGGTGAACTTTATTTAAATTATTGTGTGACTCTGAAAGTCTTTGTTTGGGCTAAATAGCAAAGGGGGTGAATACATGCACACACCACTTTTCAGTTTTTAATTATTTTTTTGTTTTAAAAGACGCTCTCTTTTTTTCACTTCACCAATTTTGACTGACTTTGTTTGGCCATAAATCCCCCCAAATTTTTTAATATTATTTTAGTTTTTCCTTGCAAGAAAATAGGTGTGTGTGTGTGTCAAATACTTGTTTCTCATCTTGCTGGATAATGGTTCTTGCAATTGGGTAACAAAAGGTTGAGACCTTATGAAGTAGAAGGGGCATTACAAATATTTTTATAAAGAAGATGCTAAATATTTTATCAATAAATTAGCTGTTATTTTTCACAAGCAATCCATTAGTTGTTTGCTTAGTAAAAAAGCAGGAGATGATGTTAAATTGCTCTCAAGAGGGGTGGGTCGAATGGGCAATTACTGTCATACATACATTTTTGGTCATCATTCAATCATTTAACTGTTTCATCCATTGCAGCTCTAAATAATATGGCCAGCCTTCTCTTCAGTATGAATAATGTTTCTATGTCTTTGACTCCTGACAGTTTCCTTGGACAGAGGTCGGGCCCAGCTGGACAGCAGCGAGAGAAATCTGATGAAGGAGATCAGAGAGCTGAGACAGAAGCTGGCTGCCAGAGCCAGAGAGGGCGGCTCCTCCCCGTCTGTCCTCACTCTGTCCTCTGTCTCCCAGTGACAGACTCTGTCTCCCAGTGACAGACTCATCTCTGTCTTCATCACAGAAACATATTCCTATCTCAGACTACAGAAACAGACTGAGGAGCATCCTGGCTGCCGACTGTCATAGTGTTCCTAAAGCATCCTCTAAAAACCACTTGTTCTCGTTCTGTGTGCATTCAGTCCTCTGACTGGTTCCCTGGCTCCATCATCTGCTGAGTTCTCTTGTAAAATCCCCACTAGCAGCTACAGTACCATTCATTTTCAACTCCGTTCTATCTGTGGCTCTGGCCAAACAAAAGCCAGAAGCTGTATCATCCTCACTGTCTGTAGCCGCTGAACACTACCCTGTGTCACAAAGTGATGCAACACACAATACTTTGTATATGATAGACATCTGTTAGTTTGTTTACAGAGCAGTGGAACATCTTTGTAACTATTTTACCTCCAAATGTGTTATTGTATCATTCCAATGTAATGTTCATTTGTACACTTTGTATTCATAGTTGGAGATTATTTAATTATTCTCGCTGGTGCCCCATTTAGCATTTTTATTTTAACGCATTTTCTGTAATTTTATTATTTATGATCTGGTTTGGATAAAAAAAAAATTAAAAACCTAATTCCACCTTCTCTTTCATTTTGCTTTTAAATAATTTATAGAAAGTAGGGGTTGGGGAATAAAGGATCTTAACCGGTTAACCGAAATGTACATATCCTATAAAAAATTTCAATAACTTTTGGAAATAAATAAATACATGTTCAAATAAGTATAGAAACCAAGTCCAATTTGTCAAATGTATTGAACTGGTGATCACAGTTTGACAGCTATACAGCTTTCATGTGCGGAGGCGATTCACAATCAGGCCAGCTGTGAAGACCCTCTGGAACGGAGATTGCGGGTATAGCAATGTATAGTATGTATATAAGTTTAATTTGGCATAGTTTGCACTCTACACCGCACTCACTAACCTGGTCGGTTTATTGTAGAGATCACTACAGAATCTTCTTGATATTTTCAATTTTGTATGTAGGCTATTCTTAATATTTAAATGTTTTCATCAAATAAAACTTATTCAACAACAAAATTCAATAACGTGCTTTAACCACTAGGCGGCGCGGGTTTAAAAAACCAGTGGTGTAGTTAATAATAAAACATATCAAACATAATATGACTATTAACTTTTTTGTGACATTAAAACAGAACGGTAAAGGAAAATACAGTTTCAGTCTCTCGATTTGAAGCTTATGCATTGTACCATGAACCTGACCTGTAACAGTCAACTGCATGAGGACGAGTTGGAAAGGCAATGAATTAATGAATTAATTAAAATGTCGAACTCGGACTTCATTTTAAGGACATTTCGGCCAGGGATTTAGAGCTATATTTGTTTAACCACCGGATTGGCAAAACAGGAGAGTGTGTGCACCAGTCTGCCTTGATCCATGTATTCATGTCTGTGACACTCACAGTATCTGCTGCCCACAGCTGTTTTGTAGAAGGAAAACCTCCTTCACTTCACGCGCTGTGCCTTCACTGTGTTTACCTTCCGAATCATTAGAAAGGCTAAGAGCGACCGCAGGCTGATGTGTTTTAACCTATGTTTTTAACCACACACACACACACACACACACACACACAAACACGATTTAAACGCAGACTTCTGTTCCTCCATGTTTCGTTGTTATCGTTTCACTGAGCGGAACCTCCCCCTTTTCTTTTTCAAACGCTACCTTTTTTGGTCCATCTGTGGCGGTAATAGGTTTTGTGCGCTGTGATGATTCGGCTGTACCTTTAGTAATGAATATTAAATGTTAATTTGATCATGTGGTGACCACCTATTAATACACTGGTTCATAATCCACACATGGAACTATAGTGGGGGGTATTGTTTCCACACGGACAGGTATGTGTTTACTTTATATGTTGTGTGCCCTCCTGACTCTTCCTCTTGTCGACCCGGGCTGCGACCCGACAACATGTCTATTTCTGCTCCGTATTAAAGTACCCTTTTGCACCTTCGATGCACCGCCTCCGACTCCCATATCTCCTGGCACTACACTGGTGACTCTGACACGTCTGGGGAAGTTTCCGGGACGAAGCCGAACACGGCAAAAGGAACTCAGGTTCCTTTCTCGAAATGCCGGGGATTTTTTGGAGACGTCCGTGGCTGCCACCGGCACGCGGACTGAGGCTCGGTGCGTGCTCCGCAGAAGGCTGGAGACGTTGCTCGCCGTTCCCGCATCGGGGGGACGATGCACGACCTGCTGGGTCGACCAGCAACCCCATGGCTACCTCATGGGGCTGTTTCTTCGGGGCGTGCGGCTGCACGTCCCAGCGGCGCTAGCTAACCACGACTAGCAGCTATCCACGTGGGGCTAACGACGGCTAGCAGCTACCGATGGCTGCCAGCTAACGGCCTCAGCTAACGGCTAGCTGCTAACGGCTATCGACCTTTTTGAGTTTTTTCTGGTGCCTGAGAGGAGGTTTGACCATGTCTGGTTGGCCTCGTGTGAATCCTCTCACTATTTCGCCCACCTGTTTTTTGACCGTGGACAGTACGGCCCTTTTTGAGCTTTTTCTGGTGCCTGAGAGGAGGTTCGACCATGTCTGGTCGGCCTCGTGTGGACACTCTCACCTGTTTCACCACCTCGACGGCGGCTCCAGACGCCACTCACGTTCATCGACGCCTGGGTGGTGCACTCCTGGACCCCGTCTCGCCTCGACGGTTTCGGACGTGCCCATGCCTTCATCGGCCCGTGGGTGGCGCGCTCCGGGACCCTGTCTGGCCTCTTCCTTCGCCTCGGCGGTTTCGGACGTGCCCATGCCTTCATCGGCCCGTGGGTGGCGCGCTCCGGGACCCTGCCTGGCCTCTCTTCTTACCGCGGCTCACGGTTCACCTCGACGGCGGTTCCAGACGCCACTCACGTTCATCGACGCCTGGGTGGTGCACTCCTGGACCCCGTCTCGCCTCGGCGGTTTCGGACGTCCCCATGCCTTCATCGGCCCGTTTGGTGGCGCGCTCCGGGACCCTGCCTGGCCTCTCCCCTGTCCACGGCTCCTTCCTCCCGGGGATGCTGCTCCTGCCCCCCGGGGACCCTGCTCCTGCCCCCCGGGGACCCGGCTCTTTCCCCCCGAGGACTTTGTGCCCGCTGCCGTTGTGCCCTCGCCTGCGGCCGGGCAGCGCTCCTCCCTGCTGGGGACCACCGGGATATTCACGCCGTCCCCACGTCGCAGCACTGCGGCCCCCTTACGACGCCTACTGCGGCCCCGTTCCGGCCCGTCTCCCACCCCCGGTGAGGATGCCCTCGCCCTCGTTAAAGCCCCTACCCTCTCCTGCGGCCCCCTTCCGACGGCCCGTTCCATGGCCCGGCCCCACCCTCCTCGGCCCCTGTGGTGCTTCCTCCACGGACGTGGGGATATATTTTTCTTTCCATGTTTGAATTCTGGGGGGGCTTGTGTGGTGACCACCTATTAATACACTGGTTCATAATCCACACATGGAACTATAGTGGGGGGTATTGTTTCCACACGGACAGGTATGTGTTTACTTTATATGTTGTGTGCCCTCCTGACTCTTCCTCTTGTCGACCCGGGCTGCGACCCGACAACATGTCTATTTCTGCTCCGTATTAAAGTACCCTTTTGCACCTTCGATGCACCGCCTCCGACTCCCATATCTCCCGGCACTACAATCATTGGTTTTATTTTGAAAACGTCGAGACAGGAAATACTGTTTTCAACCTGTAACTTTACATGGAGGCTGCCGCATACCTCAAATCATCTTCGTAAGGTCTATCAAAAATATATATCCTACATAGCGACTGGACGTGAATTCTAAAAGTACAATATACACTTCTCGCTAGAAATCTAATCAAAAAGCGTTGTAATGGCCAAACTATCCTACAATTTAGGATTTTACAGAGACGGGAGCATGTTGTTTCTTACACGACCACTAGAGGTGCTACACTTTAAAACGTGGCTATGGGTCGTAATCTAAAGTTCTTAAACAATCGACCTATTTGGTCGTATGAGTTGGAGGACTTGTTGATTCGAATACCTGAATAATTTCGAATATTCGATTAATCGTTCCCATCCCTAGGTAGAAGTAAGATTTGCTTCTTCTAGGATTATGTTTATCAACTTCCAAAAATGTTAATGCTACTAATGGACGGTATTTCTACACACCAATGAAAGACGTGTTGATCATTATTGTGTTGCGTTACTTACTACACAAAAAAATACCAGTTTTCACGTTAGTCTGTGTAAAATGCATTTTGGAAATGGCTAGTTTCTAAAAGCAGCTAGCATTATGTTTCCAAATAACAGGTTATTTTTACATAAGTTGAACTTGTTCTTGAAGTCACAGAATTGACAAATACTAAAAGGTTATTATTAAAAAGAGA
Organism: Harpagifer antarcticus; assembly: GCA_902827135.1. NCBI lineage: Eukaryota > Metazoa > Chordata > Actinopteri > Perciformes > Harpagiferidae > Harpagifer > Harpagifer antarcticus. The sequence continues at coordinate 469,713 of CADEHL010001257.1, read as the reverse complement.
TTTGTGCAGTAGCATGGACCAGTATTTTTACTTAGGTTTGTGTGTTTACACAACTACCATCAGCTGATATAACCTTATTTATTTAACCAAATATAACCAACATTTTACAACAGCAATCTTGCCAAGAAGCCAACGAAGTAATCGTCTTGTTCCTGCAAATTACGTACTTGCGTACAATAAAATGCAAAAGGTATGACGTTAAAACTGGGGTTACGTAATGTAACCCAGCTTCTATGAGTATAGGCGCAGCCCTCTAAGGCTATCGCTATTGGGTAATCCCCACTGCACGTGTGCAGAACTGACAGACTTATTCCACGCCCACCTATGACGTGGGCCCCACCTCCGGGCTCACTTCCGTATAAATAGGAAGTAGGCCCTACAATCCACTCCTACTTTTCTTCAGCTATTCGCGGAACCAGTGGGGCCCGAACCTTAATATAGCATTAAAAAATGAATATTTCTCCATCAGGGAACGAAGGCAGGCTTACTCGGGCTACCTGTCGTTTATAAAAAGTAGAGATCGAGTCTCACTTGTTAAAAACGATCAAGAGAGGGGAACAAAAGGCCGACAGGCAGGAGAGAGGGCATGCAATTGAAAACCCCCGACATTACTCATTCTGGCAGGCTATTCAGTACTGAATGTGTCAGAGAGGAATGGGAGACATCCCTCAAATAAAAACGAATAAAAGAACAGGGTGAAGACCAAGATGCAGCAATGCAAATGTCTTCCACTGTCATTCCTCCGTGCAACACCGTAGAAGTTGATATTCTCCTGGTGCTGTGCGCTTTAATGCTTTCCGGGGGATCCAACCCAGAGGAAACATACGCCTGTGACACAGCCTCACACAGCCAGTGTGACAGGCGCTGTGCAGATAGAGGCTGCCCTATTGAGCGCTCTCTATAATGCACAAACAGACGCTGGGATTTGCGTAAAGCAGCCGTGCGTGCAACATAGCATGCCAGCGCGCGCACGGGACAGAGGAGATGAAATGTGGCTTCCTCCTCTGATGTGTGAAGAGGAGGAAAGAAGCCCTCCAAGGTTAACACTCTCGATCTAAACAAGCTTGTGATCACCTTTGGCATAAAAGCCGGGTTCGGGCGCAACACCGCTGAGCTGCCATCTCCTTGGATCCGGAGACATGACGGAGCCACAGAGAGAGCAGACAAATCACTCACCCTTTTAGCTGATGTCAGAGCCAAGAGCAGAGCTACTTTGGCTGACAGAAACTTCAGGGGAACCTAATCCAATGGTTCAAAAGGAGCTTTACTTAGTGCGCGCAGCACTACAGCCAAATCCCATTGAGGCGCTAAAGCGCGTGATACCGGTCTGAGTCTCTGTACTCCTCGTAGGAAATGTTTTGTCAGAGGGTGACTAAACACCGTGCTGATCCCAAAACCTCCATGGCATGAAGAAATGTCAGCCGCCTATGTTTTTATCGTGCTATAGGCCAAATTCCTGTCCAGCAACTGGAGGAATGACAGCACGTGAGGCAGGGGACACGCAACGGGGTCCAAGCCTTTCCCTACACACCAACGCTGGAACGCTGTCCATTTGGCTGTGTAAGACTCACAACATCTTGAGAGAGGCCGAGCCCCTCTAAGTGTTCCCGTTCAGGGGCCATGCCCACAAACGTTGGCCTAACACTGGGTGACCGCTGATTGCTCCCTCCGCCTGGGAGAGAGCATCCCCCCGCCACGGAATTTCCCACGGTCTCCCTGACAGCATCCTCTGTAGGCAGGGAAACCAGGACGCTCCTGTGCGCTCCGGGGCTATTAAGACCGCTATCAGTCGCTCGTCCTGCACTCGGTCCAGGAACCGAGGGATCAGAGGGACTGGTGGGAAAGCGTACAGTAACACCCTGGGCCAAGGTCTGTGTGCGAACGCGTCCACCCCCAGAGGGGGGTGATCCTGCCTTCTCAGAGAGAACCAGAGCACATTGCGCGTTCCCGCGTGCAGCGAACAGATCTACCTCCGCTCTCCCGAACCTGCTCCACACTTGGGAGACCAGCTCGGGGTGGAGGCTCCAGTCCCCTTGTCGAGGACCTCCTCTGGACATGAGGTCTGCCCCTCTGTTCTGCTCGCCGGGAATATATACTGCTCTGATCAAGAGTATGTGTGTGCGCGCCCAGCACAACAGCCATCTGGCTGTGTCCAGCAGCTGCTCTGATCGTACACCTCCCTGACGATTTATGTAGGCTGCCGCCGTCTTGTTGTCTGTTCGAATCAACACATGATGATTCCACAGCAACGGGGCGAAGTGCTGGATTACTCTCCATATGGCGAGTAATTCCAGCGTGTTTGTATGAAGAGACATGTGAGGCGGCCACTGTCCCCCACTGCCTGCGACATGCATGTTCCCCCCCCCACCCTGAGAGCGATGCGTCCGTAAACACCGAGGTGTGTGACGTCACTCTGCCGGACAGGACGTGGGGATTTTTCCAGTAGGTCAGATCTAAACCTACGGATAGAGGAATGCACACCCTGCGTCTCCTCTGACGCACGGGGTCGATGCGCAGGCGAATAAACCCCCCTCTGAAGTCTCCTCATGTGAAGGAGACCCAAGGGAATCACCACGTGACCAGCTGACATCATGCCCAACAGCTGCATCACGGAAAGGGCTGCCGGGTGTGACGCGCCTGAGGAGAGCTGTCAAATTCTCCACTCTCCGCTGTGAGAGTCGTGCTCTCATGCGGGCTGAGTTGAATTCCATTCCCAGATACATGATGATCTGGGAGGGAAGAGGACAGCTCTTCTCCCAATCGATTATGAAACCCAGGTTTGACAGGTGAGATACGAGTTGTACCGTCTGTAAAGCAGCTTCCTCTCTGGAGCGAGCCAGCAACAGCAGGTCGTCCAGATAAAAATAACACTCTCATCCCTCCTCTGCGTAACGGCTCCAGCGCCGTCTCCACACACTTGCTCTAGAGGAGGCACGGTCGGGAAACCTACATCCGTGAATCCCACCACTCTCGTGAGGGGCACGTATGTCCCTATCGGAGCCCTCATTGCTCCAGGGTCCGCCGCCGCCCCCTCCTGGTACTTCCTTATGGCCGGGAAGCGTGGCCAGACCGGGTCACTCCTTACCCTGTGTACCCGGGAGAACACCCCGGACATATCATCCGGAGGCGAGCACTCCTGAGCTAGGGGAACGGGGAGATTTCTCCAGGCGGCCGCCTTGGATATAATCTCCGGAAGTTCCAGGAGAATCCCGCCAATCGACGGCAACGCCGTGGTGGCGGAGATAGGGATCACGGGATCATACACCGGACCTACACCGGGTCCCCTACCTGTCTCCTCCGTCCGGAGGGGAGAGATAATGGGGGAATCACCCGGTGATCCCTGAATGGAGGGGATGTAGTCCTCCGACTCGTGCCCACCATTCGGATCCAGGAAGTCAAGGGCTTTGTCCCCGGAGTACTCCTCATGGACAGGCCAATCGTCCTCGGCAGCTGCAGCAGCGAGAGTGTCCGCTCTCTGCTGTCTGAGGGCCAGCGGGAGACGGGCACAATGCGAGCATGATACCCCGGGAGTGAGAGCAGCGTTTGCATGCTCTATTCCCAGGCAGGACTCACACTGTGAGTGCCTGTCAAAGCTCATAATGTAGCCCGACCCGCATACGAGGCAATCCCTAACGCAACCTTGACTTTCCTGCTTTTTAGGAGGAATGTTTGCTTTTCAGTAAGTAGCTCTTAAAATAACTTGTTTTGTCTGTCAATGCTTCTGCAACGGAGTGCTGAAGAAAAGTAGGAGTGGATTGTAGGGCCTACTTCCTATTTATACGGAAGTGAGCCTGGAGGTGGGGCCCACGTCATAGGTGGGCGTGGAATAAGTCTGTCAGTGCTGCACACGTGCAGTGGGGATTACCTAATAGCGATAGCCTTAGAGGGCTGCGCCTAATACGATATAAAACAAATGGTCACGCATCAATAAAGATTTGTAAGTGCGTCATTCAAACAGACAACAGACATGACAGGTTGTAATGTGTTGTAGCTTTTGAGTCCATCCTGCAGGTCATGCAAAGACTTGCAAAGAAGGGAATTCAGAGATTCCTCTACGTACTTGAGTAACTAGCCTAGAATGGCCTTGTACATGAAATACAGCAGTGCTGCATCCCGCTCATATCAAGAGAGAACTGCCACATCGCATTTATCAATCGCAAAACTGATTGGAGAAGATCCTAACAAAAAAAGCACCTCCAAGTACTGAATCTGTATTATTTTTTAATCCATTAGTGAAATACCCAAACATTTACACCTCTAAAAGATAGTGTATTAAAGAGACAACATGCAAAATGCTAATCCAGTTCCTACTTTAGACATCACTATAAATGAGGGATGTTTGTTGAGTTGTTTTGTGTTCATGGTCTATGTGCTTTTGACAATCAAAATCAATCTGTCTCTTCACAAACCAGCTGCAGATCAGGTTGGACTGTGCTCCGACCAGCAGAGTGTTCTCACTGTCAAACAGCTGAGAGCCCGAGTGTTTCTCTCCTCCCTGGGTGTGTCTGGAACTCTCTGTCTTTTCTTTTACTCCCATAAACATCAGGTGCTGTTTGACATGAGCCGTAATGACAGCCATCCCCATTCCTGTCACTCAGCCCTTTCTCTCCCTGCACCCATCATGTATCAGCCCTCACCTGCTCTAATCGCTCTCAGGCCCTTGAAGCAAAAATAGTTAAACAAAGTTCTTCATTTATGTTCATGTTTAACCAGAAATGCACACATTGTAGGAAAAAGCAGAAATGTCATATTTCACAAATAAACGTACCTATGGATACATTTTTGTTACATGTTTTCTTGTGAATTCTCTGCCTTTTTTAACACTTTATTGCATAACTGTTGCTCTCACCTTTCCTCACGTGTAACCATATTGCCCTCAGCAGGGGCGGGTCTAGGGTTTTCTCCTTACTTCTATGGTTCAACCAGTAGTTCTTTCATTTATGTAATGTCAGAGAAATGCAGATCACCCAGGCTCTTGAGGATCATGCACCGCCCGCTTTTGATCAAATAATTGTCTGATGAGAATATTTTACCTCTTAACAAACTGAACAACATTAAGTCCATCATCCATGGATGCCAGCAGCGTGTCAGTGCTGTGGTACAGGAGGTCGAAGCCCCTGGGGAAGGTGAGGCGGCGGGTTCAGGACCTCCGCATCCCCTCCTCTTACAGTGACTTCATGGCCAGCAGACCCCCGTTGGACCTGAGCCACAACGAGAGCGCCCGGCTGGCGGTGGACTGCCTGCTCAGCCGGGGTCTGGAGGGGTACCGAGAGATGCTGAGTGCAGAGGAAGAAGTGGACTTTCTCTCCGAGCTGGAGAAGAGTTACATCCTGGAGAATGGCAGAGATGGACACACAGGTTAGTGTTTGTTTTTAGCTTGCTCTTTGCTGCCTGAGGTTTGAACACATCGGTAACCAATAGATTCATTAATTGGATTTAAAAAAAGATAATGATTCCTGGTTTGTTTCTTTTTGTAGCTGATCCTGGTGCCTGTGATGATGGAGACGAGGTGGAGACCCTGTCTGCTGGCTCCCAGTCTCCCACAGCATGTTCCTCTGAGGATTCTACTGTGGTCGGTTTGGACCTGAGCCCCAAAGGTGGGACAAGACTTATAACATAACATCTGAATACCTTTATTCATCCCACATAGGGGAAATGTACATTGTTACAGCAAAAGTGAAGAGACAACAAATAAAACACTAGTTCGTCCACAAAAGAAACTACTCTGAAATAAGGAATGTAATACAATCTTTCTGCTGTTTCTACATTTACAGTGTAATCTCTAATAACATGGGGAATACAAATTGGTAATGTTCTTTATTTGTGAAAACAAAACGACCTGAATGTGTCACTTCACATAGGGCATGTTTATTTTCATATACAAAAGTCAGCAATCATAAAGGAGTTCAAATGTGATTGACTTGCAAAGCTTCAAACAGGTCCTTTATCACCTGCATTTTAAGATAACATAATTATTTGAATATGAAATTTGGTTTCACGTATAAAATCAAAGCATCACGTGATTTATTTTGTCTGAGATTGACTTTTGACATGTTAGAGTTTTAATTTACATGTAAGGTTACAGAAATGTGTCTTTCATCCCATGTAGATTTTAAGATAAAAATGTGAAATCACAACACCAAGTTAAATGTTTTTGTAAAGTATCAAAGCATGATCTCCACTCGTGTCCATGTCTCTTCCAGATGTGAGGAGGACTGGTTCTGTGCTGGACGAGCCAATCGCTGAGCTCTTCTTCCAGTCTGGCAGCCCAGCAGGCAGCATGAAGGACCTGGTCCGAGGGTTCATCAGGAAGGCTGCCATGGTGGGTGTGTTTCTGTGTGAGATGAGGAGAGCACTTAGTGTGTTTCCTCTTGTGCCTGCACATTATAAGAACATGCCATATCATGCATGCCTGTACATGTGAGGGATTATAACATGTGTAGCCCTGAGTGCTGTGACACAGTGAGTGATATCTGTCTGCACAGGTTTTTGTTATAGTGATTGAAATCTTAAATGAAATGTGTGAGCAGGCCCTGGCCATAGTGATGGACACCTTCAGTGACGTAGAGCTGCTCTGTGATCTTCTGGAGGCCAGCAGGAAGAGGAATGTGTCCGTCCACCTGCTGCTGGATCATCTCAACTTGAACTTGTTCCTCAGCATGTGGCAGGACCTCAAACTGGACAGCAAACACTTCCCTGTGGGTCTCTTTATCTACCTCTGTCCATCCTCCTGTCTGTCTGAGCCTGAAAGCATTTACCAAAACTTGGTTAGGGGGAAAAGCACCTGTTTAACATTCCTTGAGTGCAGTATTTTTATCATCTCTACATAAATAAATACCATTATAGTATTCAAAAAGAATACTCAAATACAGGCTAATATCATGCATGTTGTGATATTTGTGATTATAAATAAGGTAACAGTTGGACAGGTTTACATTTAAACTGATGCTGTTCTTGATGCTTGTGCAGATTTGTGCGTTGTTTTATATATTATATAAGTCTGTGTAAAGTGTGCGTAGTCTTCATTCCAAAGCCGAAACGCTGTTTTTTAACAATACATGCATTTAATATTATGCCTTGTGCAAAGACCTGATGCGTCGCTCGTAAAAACAAGAAGTATTGGGTACAGTATCATTTCTAAAAAGGTGGGGATAAATTAGGTTGTCTGAGTCAAACTTCAGTTCTGATCATCACTATCAAATCAAATATTCATTTTCGGAATATGCACCCTAAAAATACAAGTGTGTGTGTGTGTGTGTGTGTGTGTGTGTGTGTGTGTGTGTGTGTGTGTGTGTGTGTGTGTGTGTGTGTGTGTGTGTGTGTGTGTGTGTGTGTGTGTGTGTGTGTGTGTGTGTGTGTATAGAAGCTGTCGGTCCGCAGTGTGGAGGGACAGACCTACTGTGCTAGGACGGGCAGGAAGCTGACAGGACAGGTTTCTGAGAGCTTCATCATCACTGACTGGAGCGAGGTGCTGACCGGCTCTTACAGGTACACACTACATGCTTTAATAACATCTGATGGCATGCTAGGATTAGTTATGACATGTTAGTATGACTTATATTGAGATATTCATTTTAAAAACATTATATTATTATATTGGTATTATAAAACCCAAATGAATTTTAATGGACAATGTTATCAAATGGTATAGTATAACTAAGTGATATACAATACAATTGTTTTAATTAAATGATAATGGTATACTGTGACTTGTTGTTTTCTTTTTATGGCATTCTATATTATAACTTTATATATGACATTTTTCTAACATTATGTGTCATATTATGTTGTTCAGTACAAGCAATTAACGGGACTTATGAGCGTAACGTCGTCCAGCGGTTACAGATTAAGTGTTGTGCAAATAAAAGACACACCTCTGTAGTCAAAGATAGAAATCCTTTGTCACCTTTCCTTACATACTCAGCTATTTGTTCTATAATATAGGTTGTTTTTTAATGGCATACTATAGTAGGACTGTTTTATGACTTTTAATGGCCCGTTTTGATCTCCTCAGTTTCTCCTGGCTGTCCTGGCAGGTCCATCGTACTCTGGCTGTTCTTGTGAGGGGCAGCGCGGTCAGACCTGTCCATCAGGAGTTCCTCAGGCTGCATTCCAGCTCCAAACCCATCCCTGGCTTTATCTCCTTTATCACCGTGCCCCTCCTCCTCCCTCTTTACCAAACATTACAGGCATCTCAAAACGCTGAGCTGAAATCCAGCACGCCCACAGCACCATGCCACAGTGCTCCTAAAGGGAAATCACAAAACCCTCACACCAAAGTAAAAACACTGGTTTCATGCAATCCACAGAGCACAGATTTGGAGTGCAGCAAGGCCACGCCTCAAAGGGCAGGTGAAGGTACACACAGGCATCTGTACCCAAAACCACTTGTTAACCCTGGAGCATGGCCGAGTGCACATCAGGGAATGGTAAAGCATACAGTGGGAGAGCACAAGACAAATGTTGAGAAGCATCAGATCCAGAGTCACTCAAGTCCTCTCAGTCCGACACATGTCTCACATGTTCAGTCACAGCTTACCAGCCTTACCATCACCACTACAACTGAACAAAATGCTGAAAGGTCAAACCCTCGACACACTGCTTCTTCCACGTACAGAGAGCTTAGGACTGCCAGGGAGAGGCCAACACTCAAGACAAATCAACAGCACCATAATGACAGGTTTCTGTTTCGCCAAAGGAATGGGAAAACCATGCCTCTGGAGGGGATGGCTGCCGGTCCGGAGAGAAAAAGACAACAATGGAACTGCAACTTTAAACCACAGGTGGACTTTCTATCTGGTAATCCCAAAGTCCTGCCTCCTTCCACATCACAGCAAAAACCAGCAAAGACAGGCCCGTGGTTCCCTCTAACACACACACGAGAACACACATCTCGGCTGCAGACTGAAGTATCGTCTCTAGAACACAGGAGGCAAGATCAAACCCAGAGACACCATCCGGTTTCCTTCGAGTCCCACCCTACAGCAAAGGCTCTCAGTCCTAAGCCTCGGATGGACTCCCAGCTGTTCTCACCGTGGACACATCTGCAGCCCCCCCCTTCTCAACAAGCCAGGTCCCCTCCCATAATGAACTGGATACCCCAGAGCAGCACTGGAAGACCCAAACCTGTGGCCCCCCGCAACTCCCTCCTCACCACCTACAGACCTGGGGGCTGGAGGACATTTCACAGTGACAGGACTACATCATTAGGAAGGAGCCACAGCTTGACCGACAGACACCGAGCAGGCCCTCCTCCAAATGTACCCAAGATATGAAGATGAGTTTCACTTATGGTGTTCAATTTATGGACACGTATTCAACTTCACAGTCTACTCATACAGGTCAACAAAAATACTTTATTCATCTGAAATTCTATTCAAAATAGTGTATTAGGAAGCTTTTTCCAGATGTCATTTAGCTTAGCATAAAGACTGGAAGCAGGGGCGTAGCAGCCAAAATGCGTATTTCTATGGTGTTTATTGTCTTATTATCATTATTGTTAACAGCACACACATGTGCAGTTTGCCACTTCTGCTAATTTTCACATGGGGGTGGTTTATGGTATTTATATGTCCGGGGTTTGTGGATGACAAAGCCTGATCTTTTCTGTTGACCGCACGGTCTTACCTTGGTTATTGTTTGTTCATTTTCTTTTCTTTTTCATCCTAAAACTTTAACGTCAGTTTTCTGAAAATGTTAAGGCATGAATGACATTTCTGCGAATACAATTTGTATCAATCATATATCACTTTGATGGTGGTCCAGAAAATAATCCTTGTTATAAATCATAACACACACACTATGAAGTGGATATTTGTATCTGCTTTATTAAATACTCTACTGTATCTGTGCTTGAATAAAATGAATACAATTCTGTGGAAGTGTGTGAGTCAAAACAGTTGAGATATTTCTCTTTATTAGGGGGGGTATTTCTGAGATTGTCAGCATTAAAATGTACTGTGTGAATGTATGGGGTCTTGTTATGATATCAATAATGTGGATTTCCCACTCAATTTCTCCTGCTCCTTGGTGGGACCTGCACAGGGACAGGGTCTTCCTGTCAGCGAACAGGCCTCAGTTCTCCGTGTGCGTCTGTGTCTGAGGACGGCCGTCTGTTTCTAGCACACCAGTCAGTAAGATCTTGTTCCACCAGCGCTCCTTGAAGCTCTGCAAACACACACTGGACAGACTCTCCCCGTCCTGACTGTCCTCTCTCATTTTGTCTGGGATCAGGTCCTCTGACACCACCTGGGAGATCATACAGTGAGAAGGTGAATGTGTGTTTCTAGTGGAAACTAGGGGTGGGAATCACCAGGCTCCCCACGATACAATACTACCGCAATACTTAAGCCACGATACGATAGTATTGCGATTCTACGATATGCTAAGTATTGCGATGCGATATATTGCGATATTGCAAATCGCATGGGTCATATCCATGTCTGTCTTCCCTTCCTGGTTAAAAAATGTATTTGCAATATGAATAGTTTATGTAAATAAACCAATATGTGTTCTTTGAACCCGAAAAGGAGATGGCATTGTTTTTGTTACTTTCATTGCAATTGTATACATGTCTTAACGTAACTTCCTGTTTTATATACGACCATCTTTCAGAGCGATATGCTACAATTTATATTAAATAAATAAATAATAATAATAAAAAAGTTTATATAATAAAATATCGATACTTGGCATCCGTGTATCAATACAATATCGCCACGCAAAGTATCGCGATGCCATGCTGTATCGATTATTTCCCCCACCCCTAGTGGAAACCGTCCATATTCAAGCCAAAACCAGGAGCACATGTTCACCTCGGTGAGAGTCTGCAGGGTTGTTTCTTTGGGATTGAGCCTCTGCAGCACCTCATCTGTCGTCTGTAGGGTGCTTTCAGTGCGCTGCAGCACAAAGGAGGACTGCTGCTGCCGGAGGAATCTCAGCAGGAGTCTGAGGGAGATATTCAGACACCACGATTTACATTTCAACTGTGACTTTCGTCAGAGTATTCACAGATTATTGTGTAGCTTGATGTGGGCAAAAAATACAACTCTGATCTTTGTGGGGGGAGGTAAAAGTCTCAGGATAAAAATCTGTATATATGATTATCTGGATGAGCTTCAGATGTGTGGGACAACTGATTTTAATAATGTATATTTCTTGCTGAAGTGTTGATCAAAATGATCAGGGGTGCAAACTTCTTTCTTGAAAGAAGTTTATAAAATATCCAATATTTCCAGTGGATTTCAACAACTACAATATATTAAATTGTAGTTCTACCGACTTCTAGTAGTAAGTTGTCTAATTTGTGCTGTGTATTAAAGTGTATTTACTTGACCTTGTCCTGATGAAACAGGTGCAAGCTTTCAGCCAGACTCTGTCCCCATGGAGCTCTGCTGCCTCCTCCTGCTGCTCCTGAATGTCTCCATCATTCTGCGTTTTCTCTGCTGGTTCACAACTCTGTAAAGAACAAGATCCTAATAAAGGAAAATACAACAATCAAATAAAACCAATGTCAATTTGTTTTATTTTTCATTTATGCATTTGTTTTTTGCTCAAATTAAGCAATTGCAAAAGCGTTAGTTCAACATATCAATAAACAACAAACACTATCACTTTTAATATATGATGAGTGCTAGATGAGTGCTAGATGGAGCCCATCCTACCTGAGGTTCTGTTGCTGTCCAGCAGCTCCAGACACATCTGTCCCAGGTTGAACCAGTGCCAGGGGTTGAAGGGCAGCAGGATGCAAAGCTGCTGCAGGCAGGACATCCTCGATGCTAAGGCTCCAAAATGCTGGTAGATCCTGACCTTCAGTGAAGGATTACATTTGAATGAAAGGAACACCTCTAAAATGATAATATTAACATGCAATCATCAGCCTGTCAAACGTTATCTTTCTCACATGCTTTCACAGTGAAGGAATAATTCAGTAACGGAGAACATTTCTTGATGAGTTGATGTAAAAGGGGGGGGGGGGGGGGTCGCGTTTAACGACAGCAAAACTATATAAAAAGACGTGAGATTGTTTTAGCATTAGTGTTTGAAATATTACAGTTTTAGTGTAAATGTGCTTGGGAAGTAGTGAGCATATGACTTGATAAATGAGACTTGGACTACACAGCATGAGTTTCTATACGGGTGTTTTCATACATTCTTTCTTCTTTGACCTTTAGGGCATGCGAGGAAAACAAAGCTTTCTTCGAGGATTCAAGGTCACACAGGTAGAGGAATTTATTAGAATGATTTGCTTGTGTTCTTGCTAATGCTTACCTTAAGCAGCAGGATGCTGATCAGGTGACAGGTGTTGGACGCGTCTTTGCTCTGCAGAGAGATCATGTAGACTGAGTTCTGGTCACTTTCTAATGAGAAGCTTTCACACTGGTTTCTTATCTCATTTTATTAGAGCTATGGAAATGCAAATGTGACTACGGCTTTTTAATACCGGAGCTTCCCAGAATCTGGGGCACATAAACACAGACACACTCCTCTTTATTGGCGCAGAAATGTGACGAAAAGGGCAATATTAAGGCTGTCCAAGGGAAATTGTCAGGTTTACTCATACATCATTTTAATAGGTATTACCCCATTGAAGGCACACAACTAACATGCGGTGAAAAGAACAATGGCTATCTTGAAGTTAAGAAATAAACGTTTAATATTTGCTTATATTGAAAGTGTATTGTATCATATAATACACATATGTATACTGTTTAAACTTCAACCTACCATGTGACCAACTAGCCACTGCCTACACGAGACAAAATATCTCAAATGGTGAATTATTGTTTTTGTATTTGTTGGTTTTATACTAGTTATCATCTACTAAATGTTGTGCACAATTTGGAAAAATAACTCATTGCGAATATTTTACATAATATTGCAATAGCAATATATATTATAATATTTAAAGGATCGATATAAAATAAGGACTTTTAGTCTGTAGGATACTGGATTTTCTGCAGCAACATAATACTTCATTTAGAATGATACTTTCATATATGTTGCATCTACCACATATTGCAATTTTGATTGATTGTGAAGCCCTCATTTTTTAAACACCAAACATACAGATGGGGACTTGTAGTCAGAGTAGGAAAAGCTCATTGGAGAATTACCAGCAGGTCGGTCAAGTGCAGCGCCCGGTCCCTCTGTCCCAGTTCGGTGCAGCATCGGGCCATTCCCTCCAGCACATCTCTCCTGATGGTCAGGTTGTTGGCAGAGTTCAGCTCCAGGCAGCTGCTGTATACATCCAAGGCTTTCTAAACCCACCGCACCACAACACAACATTTACATTCAACAGATCACATGATCGGTATGGGACTAGGGTTGCAACAATACAGTAAAATTGGAAAAGATGGAAACTTTTTAATTAAATAAAAGCGTTAATTCTTACAGTGAAAAATAAAGGTTCTTTGAAACATTAATAATAATAATAATAATAATAATATATTTTATTTGTAAGTGCTTTTTCAGGTGCACAAAGACACTTTACAATGTTATAAAATAGGAAATAAAATAAAATGTAAAAAGTTGAATTAAAAAATATTAAAACAACATTAGACAAACTTATAACCAAGACATGCCATGCCACCGAGTGTAGTACACATCATGTCACTATTAAAAAGTTCAATTTTTGTAATAAGATTGAATTGAGAGAGAGAAAATGTTTCCGGATAAAAGCTAACTTTGGAAAATGTAATTAAATGTAGCTTCCCTTTGCAACCCCGAAGGTCACAGTGTGTGTATAATTACATATCATGATAGCAGAACTGTGTTGTTCTAAATACAGCAGATTACAGCTGTTTTGTATTTTAACATCTAAACCTGGTTTCACAAGGAGGTTTGGTGTGATGTAGTTATATGTTACTTAACTAGTTTTTTTCCTGTTATCTTGAAATGTTGCTCAGTAGCACACGGCTGAATATAGTTAATATATTCCTTTTTGCTCTGTTGGGTAGAATATGTCAATGTGTACATGACAGGAATAAGTAATGTAACCAACTCTGGATGTTGTTTACATAGCAGCAGCTCTAAAAACATGCAAATACCGGCCCATGACAACAGTGCTGCATACTGTAACAGTCCCCGTGAACCAGCAGGAACACATTGAACTCAGAGTATCCACTTTGTATTTAACTTGTTTTCAACTTCACTGGTCAGTAAAACAATTCACAATGGTCGTAGAGAAGTATTTAAAATGAGAGATAATCGACTTTCTTAATACCTGATAGTTCCTTTGTTTCAAAGCCAAGTCTCCTCTGAACTTATACACCTTCTGCTTCTCCAAAGGATCATCTGTACAGAGAGCAGAACTCTCACAGAACCACTGCAGGGAAACAAGACGAAGAAATAAGGGTGTACTCTGTAAAATAACTAACGCTGTCATGTAAGGTACAAGGAGCATACCTGTTGTTGTTTTTTAAAGTCTGGTAACCTAATTTGAGTATATCATGTACTGAGATAGCTTTATGCAGTGGTAGAAAAAGTATTCAGATTCTTTATTTGAGTAAAAGTAGGCCTACTAATACCAAACTGAATAAAACACAATTTCAAGTAAATGTATTGCAACAAGAATGGTACTAAAGTAAAACGAGTCATTGCAGAATTGAACAAATATTCACATTTAAGTAATCATAAATAATCATATATTTTTTAAATACTTTCCAAAGTGTTGTTCGTCAAAATCTGAATGTTTTAAAGTAAATAGTAAATACATCTGGAAAAATAAATATAGTGGAGTTAAAAATACCAAATGTGCCTCCAACATGTAGAAGAGTAGTACTCGGGTAAAGTACAAGTACCTCAAATGTGTACTTAAGTACATTACTTGAGTAAATGTGTACTTAGTTACTTTCCACCACTGGCTCTACGTTCGTGGAGACAGGCCATACTGTTTACTAAAGAGTTGACCACAGCTAGCTTGCTGCCTCCTTTCATTCATAGCCTTTTCCCGCCACAAGACCTGGGTGGCTTCATCAATGCCCGGCATCATATACTACACACAGCAGCTGCTTGTTTATCCAGTAACGTTACGTTTATAACGTTGCAGTGTATGGTTTGTATTGAACAGACTCGCCTCTGGTTCACAGCGTTTGGCGTTGTAATGGGACAGAGGCACGGCGACTCGGTCCTTCGACTGAAGAAACACAGAGTCGTCGAACGTGCTCCCAAATATCTCCATCGGGAAATCACGAAGAACTCCCTACTATTAATATTTAACGCGACAGAAACAAATGTCTATCTGAAACTCATGCAGGTTTGTTTACACCCTCATTGTTACATAGTCCTTAAGTGTAAAGTGCACAACGGATACAACGTCGAGGATGAATAGTTCCGGGCAGAAAGGTTCCGAGCGACGAAGGAAATGGGTTAATTACACAGTCTATGGTTACACGCAGCAAACATGAACACACGATTGATTAAACTGAAACTCAAATGCCAAAAACAATTATTGTTGAAGGCAAGTGTGTCGTCATAATGCCCAGCCAACAAAATGAACCCACCAATAAGTATAGGCAGTAGCTTACTTTCACACTATGCATTTAGAGGAAATAATATAAGTGTAAATGTCATTCAATCTAAAAATAAATACTGATGGCGGCATATAGAAAAGTTGTAACTTACTAAAGTTATACCAAAGATTTGTGGTCACATAACAATTATTTAATGAGAAAATACAACATCCTTTTGATTTAAGAGACAATTGAAACATTTCTGCATTTGTATATTTATTAATATCAACATTTATCAAGAAAATATGGACAGACCATTCAAATGAAGCCAGGATCCATTTCAATAATATGATTTAAAATATATATATTATTTTATTATTTGAGGTTGGCAGTTATGTTGAACTCAGGAGAGTAGGTTGAAGGTTTGGAGTAATTCTGTAGACACCCATCAGATAAATTCTCCAACAGCTGTTCATCTGTTTCAAGGTGTTAGCACATATCTCTACATCCTCACGAATAGCTCTTTCAGAAGTGTATTTCACATTATTCTCGTCTTCATAGAATGAAGTTGTATACTTTCTGTGTTGAAGGAAGCTGTAGGTGAACACAGAATTATTATATACAAATAAATTCCAAACACTGGCCCTTACATATTTAGCAAAGAAATACATTTACACTTTTTGTAATTACTAGGCTATGGTATCAGAGCAGTAATCACATATCATTTTAGTTAAGTTAATGTGCATTAAGTGAGCTACTTACCAATCAGAGAGAAAGTATAGCCACTTCAGTTTATCGTCTATACAGTGACCACAGATATATAAATTCAGAAATAAAGCTTGCTGAACAAAAGCAACATTGCTCAGCTGTTATTTCCATAGTCAAATCACCTACAGACTTATTTTAATATCTGTGAACATGACTGCTGTGTTCTCTCTGCTCTACCAACAACGGAAGAGTGTTACAACATGCAAATATCCCTGCATCTCCTTCATATTAGCTAACAGGATGCTTTTTAGCTGTTTGGGCCTGCGTACGTTTGTTTAGGTATCCTACTGAATACATTTAATCATCTGTTACATTAAAAAAAGGCTTTTGTTTGATGGAGAAAACTAATAATATTACAAAATACTGTATTTCAAACAACTGACAACATTTTAAACACTGTTACAAATAACAGCAGTGACGGTTAATTACTGATACGATTCTCAACCTAAAAAGTTATAAATAGTGACTGACATAGTTTTATTGGGACATTCTCAATACTTGCTGATCTGGTTCTGCATTTAGTTCTTATTTCACATTTACTCAAAGCAAAATAATGTTGCTCACAAAGCTCACATATTAAAATCTAAATGCATTGGGGTTTGTCTTTAAAGAAGTTTCATTTAGCTGGAAATCCGGACAAAGCCTCAATTAAAGCAGGGACTTAACATAGCACACACTGCTGCCTTTACATCTGGTCGCTACGAGCTGATGGTCGCAGGGTTCACAGAAAGGAATAGTTGTCTTTCTAAAGCAGAAGTGACACCCAAAGATACAGTTTTCAATCAAAGTTTACTCTCAGGGTTTAACACCGTTCTGAAATATAGTTCAGGCAGAGTAGGAATAACTTAACGTAGATGGAAATATCAGTATCATAGACACAGGATAACACACATTGAGTTGTTTGAGTTCAACATCAGTGACATTGTTACATTCATGGCATAGTTTCTTAAAGTTCAAGACTGAGATTAAAAAAAAACTACCTCTAGGGCAGTGGTTCTCAAACCTTTTTCAATAATGTATCCCCTTTGAAACAAAAATTCAGCCAAGTACCCCCTGATCAGTGCAAAAACAATTTGTCAGGGGGAAAAAGCTCATATAAAGAGGTACAGTATAGTGCTGCACCATCAGTGTCTGATTTATTAAAAAAACAACCTTGTTACTGAGAAATACAGTCATTGTCTGCCTGCTTATCAAAGGACATCTAAAGCAACCACTGTTCTACCCTGGAACCGAGGGGAACTCTGAAAGAATACCCCATTGGCCACAAATCAATATATGATTGGTTGATCAAACTGTCAATCCAAGCGTACACTCTCATTCAGTGCAAGGGCCAGGGCATTCTATCAAGGATATAGAATACCTTGGTTGAAGGACATTCTTCCCAGAGACCCAGAACAAGATCTGATTGGTTGCTTTCTTTTCTAACACAAAACCACTGAAATGCGTAGTGCATGGTCCGAGAAGGACAAACAAATCAACGTAACACTGTAATATTACAGATCAACAACACAGATACGATTCTCATTTATTCATTTTATATATATTTTATTTATATAATTAAATCGATTTTGTTTTGTTTTATCTGAGTGTTTCAGGGTATTCTCTGAATACCTTGAAGGCCCTGACGGTTCACCACTGATACGGTGTACATTGTATTCATTCTAAAAATAAATACTGATGGCTGCATATAGAAAAGTTGTAACTTACTAAAGTTATACCAAAGATTTGTGGCCACATAAGAATGATTTAATGAGAAAATACAAAATCCTTTTAATGTAAGAGACAACTGAAACATGTCTGCATTTGTATATTTATTAATATCAACATTTATTAAGAAAATATGGACAGACCATTCAAATGAAGCCAGGATCCATTTCAATAATATGTATTAAAATATATATATTATTTAATCACATAAATTACAAATGAAGGATACATTGAAACCACTTTGAACACATTTCACACATTTTACAA
Organism: Harpagifer antarcticus; assembly: GCA_902827135.1. Taxonomy (NCBI): domain Eukaryota; kingdom Metazoa; phylum Chordata; class Actinopteri; order Perciformes; family Harpagiferidae; genus Harpagifer; species Harpagifer antarcticus. The sequence continues at coordinate 451,519 of CADEHL010001257.1, read as the reverse complement.
AGTCACTGCATATCTGGCCTAAAATACATAGCGACACAAATTAAATCAACTGTTGCCATTCAAAACAATTTAAAGTATAAATGATCAGTGGAAATACCCTCCGCTTTGTTCCATCACTTTTATATGGGATGCTGCTGCACTGAGCCTGAACCGTAACATAGCCTACCTATTGGAGGAGAATCTGTTGGAACACAATATTGCCACTACTAAACCTAATCCAAATTAAAATAAGACCAGAGAAGAGACTACAACAATGATTTCTCTCACTTTGCACAGATGAAATTAAGCTGCTGATCAGCGTTCTTTTTGTGCCAATGATGCTCCCCATTTTTTTCCATGGCAGCACTCACGTCACAGACATCTGTCCCACTTTGTGGGGCCCAGTATTCAAATGTTAAGCAGTGATCATTAACCCAGAACCAGAAATCAAGGATGCAGATGTGGCCGAGGCCCAGCCACACAAAGTCAGTGGTGGCCTTCATGGCCTCCAACTGAACCAGGGTCTGGGTGTTTGCGTCAAGGATGGAAGCCAGGTCCATGTTCTGGGCCCTGCAGTAAGACAGAGCTTCTTCCCAAGTCTTATTCTCTTGGATCAGCACAAAGGGTGATTCTAGAAAAACAAACACATAAGCTTAATATTTTTAAAGTGAATAAAAACCAAATATGTGAACAAGCAGTTTTGGTGGTAAGGGCAAACACATAATAGTTTGTGTTTAGTTATCTCCCACAGTAATGACAGTAAATAATAGGACACAAATGACAAATGATTTTAAATCTTCTGTGGTAATAATTAGGGTTGGGCGGTGTGACAACTAATTTCAAGTTTTTTTCTCCAAATTATAACGGCATCACTGTATTTATTTATTTTTCAATGATTTGACATTTGTTTACATTTATATGTTTTTCCTATCATAGAACAAATGCTTCTTCAAGCGACGCCTGACTCGACTTTACATATTTGTTGAAGCCCATCGTATTTTCATACATTCTTCGTACTCCGATAACTATTTCCTGTTGAGATGGTGGAGTAAATTACTTGTGTTAAATAAATGCAATAAATATTTAATTGGTCCAGGTCAGATTAAAATCTGAAAAACCTCCAAACGACAGACACAAAAAAGTTGTTCTTGTGTGTCATATGTATCTCCATCTCCGTCTCATTTTCTTCAGTGTCCAACTTTACATTCAGCTTCGCATGTTATGTTACTGCTACTACACTTGGCACTGTACCCCAGCATGCATTTCAGCGGTGCGGCAGTGAAAGAAGTCCCAGGGCACACGTTTATGCCAATTATTTAATTATTTTATGATTATATATATTTTGTACCTTCTTTTGTGCCATAGATCTTCACTTCGCACAGAACTAAAGGCTCCTCTTTTGGGTAGATCACAGTGATGTAGCGTCCAGACACATTTCCATTACTTGTAAAGTTATTCCAATTACATATTTGGAAGTTTACAATTGTTTCAAACCTTGAAGAGAGAAAAAGAGATGAACACAAGGTAAGATGGAGACACATTTTCTTTGACCTCTTGAAGCCTGAAAATGTGAATTAAAGGAATTCAAAGTAGCATGAACTTAGGCTATTACTTGAGGTCGGCAGTTCTGTTGAACTCAGGAGAGTACCCGATGTAGATCTCAGAACCGTTTATATCACTATGAACAGACTGTGTGTTGAACATTTGGATACTACTAATTCTGTAGACACCCATCAGATCAATTCTCCACCAGCTGTTCATCTCTTTCAAGGTGTTAGAACATATGTCTACATCCCCATCAACAGCTCTGTCAGAAGTGTAGTTCAATGTATTCTCGTCTTCATAGATTGAAGACTGGGTTGTTTCGGTCCCATTCAGTTGTATACTTTCTGTGTTGAAGGAAGCTGTAGGTGAAAACAGAATTATTATATAAAAATAAATTCCAAACACTGGCCCTTACATATTTAGCAAAGAAATACATCTATCCTTTTTGTAATTACTAGGCTATGGTATCAGAGCAGTAATCACATATCATTTTAGTTAAGTTAATGTGCATTAAGTGAGCTACTTACCAATCAGAGAGAAGAACAACAGGCTCCACAGCATCTTTTTTGTGGAGAAGAAAGTATAGCCACTTCAGTTTATCGTCTATACAGTGACCACAGATATATAAATTCAGAAATAAAGCTTACATTTCCTTTAAATTGCACAAGCTATATCTAGAGGGAGACATTTTGTAATGACTCAAATTGCAAAAATATAGGATCAAATGTAAGTTGGACCAACCTTTCTTACCTTGTTGCGCTTTTTCTCTCTCCACAATTTACAACTGTACTAATCTCCTTCCCTACTGAAAATATACTGAAGAAAATCAACATTGCTCAGCTGTTATTTCCATAGTCAAATCACCTACAGACTTATTTTAATATCTGTGAACATGACTGCTGTGTTCTCTCTGCTCTACCAACAACGGAAGAGTGTTACAACATGCAAATATCCCTGCATTTCCTTCATATTAGCTAACAGGATGCTTTTTAGCTGTTTGGGCCTGCGTACGTTTGTTTAGGTATCCTACTGAATACATTTAATTATCTGTTACATTAAAAAAAGGGACATTATTGGGACATTCTCAATACTTGCTGATCTGGTTCTGCATTTAGTTCTTATTTCACATTTACTCAAAGCAAAATAATGTTGCTCACAAAGCTCACATATTAAAATCTAAATGTATTTGGGGTTTGTCTTTAAAGAAGTAGAAAATATTGTTTTTCATTTAGCTGGAAACAGAGACTTAACATAGCACACACTGCTGCCTTTACAGCTGGTCGCTACGAGCTGATGGTCGCAGGGTTCACAGAAAGGAATGGTTGTCTTTCTAAAGCAGAGGTGACACCCAAAGATACCGTTTTTAATCAAAGTTTATGACGGATACTCTCAGGGTTTAACACTGTGTTGAAATGCAGTTCAGGCAGAGTAGGAATAACTTAATGTAGATGGAAATATCAGTATCATAGACACAGAATAACACACATTTAAACTGTAGAGTTGTTTTAGGTCAGCAACAGCGACATTTCTGCATTCATGGCATAGGTTTTTTAAGTTGAAAACTATGATCATAGCTAATGTTTTTTTTAAAAACCTACCTCTCTAGAGGACCAAATGTTTGTTAAAGGAGTGACATCTTTAAATAAGGGGTGATTAAATGAACATTAACACATTTATTTGGAGTATACAGTTTGATCATTGTATTATATCTGTGTCTACGGCCTGTAACCTAATACAGAAGCTGAGAGATCTCTGTCATGATTCGGACAAAAATAAAAAGCAATTGAAGCAATACTTTTTGGGTAAAAGCTATCAACAGATAATCAGATCTGAAAAACCAGAAGGTCAAAGTTCCACTGTAAATGTCAATGCTGTAAAAACATTTGAATCTCTGATTGCTGTAAGAAACATTCAAGCGACTACCTGTCTAAATACAGACAACGAGTGAGGAGTATAGCAGGAGTAAAGGACACAGATATGACATATGCACAACAGGACATCAGGTAAACTACTCAGATCACAATGTTAGCTCTACTGCACAAAGTTAACTGCAATACATGTTAGAAATAAAATCAAAACTCAGGGAGCAGACTTGGCATCATCCAGGAACAACTATTTGAGAACATGATTAATATTGAAAACAGATTTATCAGACAGGTTGTGTTACTACCTTCTGTCTAAAAGCTCCAAGATTTAGTACCTCGAATACAGAAAGTTGGGGGATTCATGGGAAGACATGTTTTTTTTTAAATACCAAAAACACTAGACAAAAATCAAGCTGAAAGCAACAGATTGGTGTCTTTTTATGACCCTCTATATATCAACTTTTTCAAACTTACAATTTCAAGTGCGAGTTCACTGCTATACCATTGGAAAATCTGAATCCCCCTAAAGACATCACTGTGACATGAGTTTTTTCACCAAAGACCATAATACCAAATTATTTTTCTTATTTAACAAACTTCTGTTGCGATTTGTTAATAAAGCGTTTAATGTCTGTCATCATTCTCTATGACGTTATTGCCTCGTTTGTGTGTGGCAGGAGTGTTTTAATGGCAGGGAAAACATTTTAAAAGGTTAAATGCCAACAAATATGTATTGACAGAATTATTTTACAAATAAACCTCTGTGGTGAATTTATTAAACTATTACATTTATATCTTTCCCCCCCCAAAAAATGATTTAACTGCCTTAAAAATGTTTCGATCACATGAGTTGGAAACATTCCTTTGCAACCAATAGTTTCATGCTAACAGTAATAGTGTGGACTGATCTTTATCTGCAAATCTGTAATATAACTTTCCAAAACAGCTCCAAGTTCCTCATATTCGGACACATAATTAACATGTAGAAATTTTTTTTTAGACTATTCCTTTAACTAATTGCATGTCTTTTCTCTTGAGTTTTGACTTTATATTATTGGCAACATAAGAACCTCAAAAAGCAACTCGGGAAACACTGGCTGAACTCTAAAACTGACTCTATTTCAAAAACACTACTCTATTGTCTATCCACTGCTGTCTGGAAAGAGTAAAGACACAGTATTCATAGATAGAAACATATAAAACCATTTAAAACAGAGCGACTATAGTAAAGACAAAGCACACTGTAAAAGACTGTGGGCTGGATACCGGGGGCAGGATTAAGTCTAACCCGGATTTAACCAAGACAGCCAGTTTGTAACATGTGTACAAATTAGCATGTGAAATACCAGAACTCTATAGAAAGGGCACAAAATGGCTGCCGTGCAATGACTGCAATTTTGGTGATAACATAGTTCCGAGCTAAGGACTGAAATGGGTCCATGAGTTGGGAAATAAACAAAAACAAGAAACAGGTCCATAAATGAAAAGTGACTGGTATTTTTAGAAGGTAAACAAAAAAGTATCCCAGATTAGGCTTGTTCTGTGCCAAGTATACCAACCCAAAACACTGTATGTACAAAATGAGCAGTTGTCTTGGTTATTGCATGCATTATTAGACAAAAGCTATACCTTGATATTTTGAATTTCCTTTTGTTCAAGGGCACTTGTCACATTACAACAAAATGCTTTGAGGATTCAACTCTCCTTCACTCGCCATTACATTTTAAAAAAGTAGCTTGCGGCTAGCAGACTAAACTGCTTTAAAAGTTAATCATTTAATTGTAGTGTAATAGTGCCTGGTGGGGAAAAAAACAATTCAATTGCCAAGGTATCCGTTTAAGTACTTACAACAGAAGTTTCAAATTTCAACTTCAGTTTTTTAGGCATCTTTTAGCAGAAAGCAGAGCTCGGTCATGCATCACAGCTTAGTTTGAACAAGCATTCTTTAGGAATCACCCAACAGTATGTGATTTCCAAAGCATTCACAAATCCTCATCTTCGGTCGAGAGTTGGGGAAGTTCTGTTCAAACAAGCGTACGAGCCATGTAGGCACATATAGGTTTATCTGCAAAGGTGAATCAGTCACTCCTCTTTTGTGAAGAACTCAGGTTGACTGTTAATGTCCTGTCATGTCATACGGTTAAGCGTGTGAGAAGAGTTTGAAAGAGGAGCATTATTTGGTTGACTTTCCCGCCGCAAAGGCAATGCTGTGCTGTTTCTTCAGGCGTTACAACAATTCCTTCCACAAAAAAAAGTGAATTTTCCAAGAATGTCTGCTTTCTGAACAGTTTCAGTCTTTTGAAGAGTTGTCCCTAAGGCTCTGTCTGCCTTTCTTATAGACATTTAATGCGGAGAGAGTAAACAGGACACCAAATTCACAGAAGCATGTCTTGGGAAGTGCACATCAGGAGTATAGGCATTCATTTCACAAACGAGGAATAGAGGAGAGGGGTTAAGAATCAGAGGGAGAGATGGGAGGGAATCCCCATGTTTTAAAGCAACAATACATACATGACGACACATATAACACGTGTGCATTTGCAGAAGGAGAAAGGCTAAAAGAATATCAGGCTCAAATTGTGCAATTTAGCAAAAGAAAGCAATGGGTGATTGCACAACTAGTTTTTGAGCCATATAAACATCCAAACATTTAACACATATCATTAAAAACGTGGATAAATGAATACCCTTACTGAAAACACACGAGGATTAAGAAAAGAAGGCAAAATACTGGTTTAGATTTTAGTCATACAAAACAGATTTGGTCTCTCAGAGCCATTTTATGGTTTAATAAGAGATAAGGTGCCAAATAAGGATTCAGTCCACTATATACACAAGTGGACAAAGTGCATTTTTCTTTGAAAGTTTAGTTTAGGTGCTTCACGTTTGTCTCTTGAATGCAGACTAGGGTCAATTCAATATTTGAAATACTGTTTAACAGTTTTTCTTAAAAGTCAAGGTCAAGACCCAAAAATGATTCACTGGCCTTGTTTTTTATATGAGCAGAAACGCCCAGACCTAAACACATTGTGTGGTGGCAACTTGTGGTTTAACATTTGCATGGGTTAAACTCTGCAATGCATCCCCCACATCTTAAAAATGTAGTACATCCATTCAACCCATCCCAAACCCATAGTCAAGGGAAAACACTGCGGCGAAATAATTCAATTATCATTTCAGTGGACTGCCTCAGATCATTCAGTTCACACATGGTGCCTCAGACTGTAAACTGTAGCTCACTGCTCAGAAGAACACACATTCAACGCGGAGACCACAGCCTCATACTGTCTGAATCCCCCTTTAAAAAGGACATAATAGCACAGGAAGTGTTCTATAAAAAGGTGACATTTGTTTTAAAGCATTATTAACAGTACATACTAAACACATACATTTTGTCCATCAGATTTCTATGTGTTCTGTTCAAAATCTATAACACTAATGAAAAAAGAAGCTGCTATAAAGGGAAGACTTGGGTAGAAACCCTGTGTTTAAAAGCACCGTGGCATTGGCATTCATTCAGCAGTACGGTACTTTGTGTTTTATCGTTTCTGACTTTCAGTGTCATCATCAATCCATGTCGGCTCCAACAACCTGCTGAATCATATCCGGCCCTTGCATTGGACTACACAGGTGCTAGGAAAAAAGGTGCCGTTAGAAGTCAAATCAACCGGTTCCACAAATAGACGTATGCTAGTTTCATTGGGGACATTGCTTAGCAGTGACATCTAGCTGTGATACGCTTTAAAGCACTTTTGTAAACACACAAATGATTCTGGGACATTCATATATCAGTAGATTTAAGTTAGAATGTAGGCCACAGCAGCCTAATTTAGTACATTTATCTCCATTTAAGCAGTCAATCATTTAACGAGGGGCAACATTTAAATCCCTCATTTACAACAGTATTCATGATTGCAATGTAAAGATGTGTCTGGATATCCTTTTTTTGATTTCATTTTAAGCTTGAAGATTGCACTTCATTGTATTCCTTTTGACAACATATTGCTTTATAGGCTTCATCAGAGTTTGGTGCACCAGGGTTTGCTAAAACTCCTTATTTACCAAGATTCTTAAAATGTTACACATCACTTACAATAGGTAAGATTCAGGGGGAGAGCTAAAGCTAATATTCCACCTGTTAGTCTGATGTAGACATGATGTCAGAAGTAATTTGAGAATACAGTGAATTCATGCTGCAGATGAGTACAAATGCCAATCAGTGGCAGAAAGACTTTAGCTGAGTGTTCTTCCAGCATTAGCCGCTATTTCTCTCGAGACATTCTGGGATGTTTCAGTCTTCAGAGACTGACAAAGACTTCCTGACGCTGCGGGACGGCTCCCAGACCTCGCTGTCGTCCGTATCGTCCCCGTCATCCTCCTCATCTCCTTCGTCCTGATCCTCATCTCCCCCCCCTGTGCTGGCTGGCTCCTCGTCGGCTGTTGACTGCACCCCTACCTCCTCTCTGGCTGCGTCTCCTCCGGTGCTCCCTGCAGCCACCTCCAGGAAGGGATCCTCCCCCGTCTCCAAGCGCCGCTGAACCTCGGCGAACCACTCCCTCACCTTTTGAAGGAGAGAAAAGCATTAACTGGGTGAGGACAGCAGACTGTTACCACCTTGAAGGAAACAGAGATCAAGTCTTCTTTGTCCTCTGTAAAAATGGTAGCTGAAGACTAAAATGATGTTAATAAAACAAAAGCAAATCATCATCTGGATCTTTCTGAGAATATAGTCAATGAGACTTTTAACTGCTGGGTTCCAATGATTGAACAATTATTTTGTATTTTAATACTAGAAAAAACATAGGAATTAACAATGGTATACACATTTAGTACTCTCCACCAGAATAACATATCTGGCAGTTAAAGATCCCCTATTATACTGTTTTGTATCAATATATTATAGTTCTCAGCTATATACAAACATGTCTCTGAAGTGTTTGGTTCCGAATACCAAACAGATCATTGCAGCGTCCCATAATCCCCTCTGTTTCAGCCCTGTTTCAAAAGTGCTGATTCTCTGTCTGTTACTTTAGATGAAAATAAGGAGCCATTCCCCACGCCCCTCTGAGAGAGATTTGGTTAAAAAGAACACAATGGTGCTCTAGGAGGAGATTCAGGTGATAAGGTGGGGGGGGTGGGGGGGGTTACCTTTGTTGGTGATTGGCTAATGGCTACACAAGCCAAAAAATCGTTATGGCATCATAAAGTGGCCAAAATCTGATCATCAAAAAGAGAGAATCTTTTTTCCTAAAACTTTCAGAATCTCTTTACGCAGAGGGGACACGTATTTATGTAAAGAATACATGAAAAAGTGGATTTTGCATAATAGGTGACCTTTAAGACAACACTTATGCTGCGTTCACACCGGACGCGATGCGATGTTTGGGGGTGGCGCGATTACATGTAAAGTCAATGCAGAGATGCGGAGAGACGCTCCAACGGCGCGCATGAAGCGGTTGATGCGAATGCCGCGGCGCGATTGAGGCGATTGGAGGGGCCCGCGACAACCGCTCGAGTTCAATTTTTTCAACTCGAGAGTGAAATTCGCGTGACGTGATCTCGCGGTAGCCACTCAGCTGTGAGGATCTCAGCCTTCCGCCACTGACATAGAACCACAAAACCAAAACATCAGCCGTTAGCTGTTAGCACACGGAGCTCACAGCTCCTCATATCTGTTCAGAAACTGGACAAAAGTTAAACAAGCACAAACCACAGACTGTCTGTGTCATGGAGAATACAGTCACTGCTTTATTTCTGTCTGTAGGCCGTTGTTATGAGTGTGGACAGAGCATATACAACGTTAGCTTAGCCTGGTCGATCCGATCTTCATTAAAAAAAACATGCATTTAAAAAGGTTTTTCGCCTGCCGTCTGTCTGCAGACTTGTCAAAGCATTAATTCATGGTTTTTACTAACCGGTATCAGTATGTTGTTACTCCGGCATCATTTAGAAACGTGTATTACAATTAAATCACGGTCAAATATGTTCCTTTTGTTGTAGTTGCCAGCGATTCTCTCACTGGTTTAGCATACTCAGCCCGGTTGTTGACCCGGAAAGAACCTGGATTTTGGAGAGCCAGAAAAACTGTGAAAAAGTACCCGCTAGCCCGGAACTACGCCTAGTGGAAACGCATCCAAAAACGGACCGGGCACGGCACGCTTAAACCGCGCTCTGTGCTGTAGTGGAAATGCGCGATGTTCATTTTGTTGTAGTTCCCAAGCCAGCGCGTCTTGTTTGAATGATGCGAGTAAACACAGCTGACAGCCGCGGTGAAAGTTGAGCGTTTTGAGCGATGCGATAAGAGCGAAGCGAATATTCGCAACGCGTCAGATTATGCTGCGTTCACACCGGACGTGATGCGATTTTTGGGGGCGGCACGATTACATATAAAGTCAATGCAGAGACGCGGACAGACACGAATTTGCTCCGACGGCGCACATGAAGCGGTGGACGCGGGGCGAATCACGCGATTGAAGGGGGTCGTGTCAAATGCCAGTTCAATTTTTTCAACTTGAGCGTCAAATTCACGTGACGCGTTCTCGCGAAAGACAATCAGCGTAGGGATTCCCTCTGACGTCCTGCTGTTGATCTGTTGTAAAGATGGAAGAGATGATCGTTGTGGCTGTGAATGGGTTCCCGGAGATTTACGATACAATGTCGTATATCTACCGGGACCGCAACAAAAAGGAGCTGGCTTGGAGGAGTATAAGAACCCACACATGACGGCGTTTGTTGCTACGTTTGTACAGTAGGACTTCCACAGAAGGTACAAAGCAGCAATAGTTGTTATATCCTCCATAGTCAAGGACAGAAATAACCAAAACGATCTTGCATGGAAGTGTAAACAACCTCAACTGTCCGTCAACAGCATGTCTGTTTTGAATGACGCGATAAAACAAACTGCAAGCCACAGTGAAACTTGAGCGATTGGAGCGATGCGAATATTTGCATCGCGTCCGGTGTGAACGCAGCATTAGGCTTACCTTTTGACCTTTTCCCATCAGGAAAAACACACGGACACTGAGACACACACACCTGTTCGTAGCTCATGTTGGTTTTGCCGACGAGCTCATCCAGATCTTGCTCATTGAGGAAGTGGTGCCTCATGTAGTACTCCTTCAGAATCTCCCGCCCACTCTTGACTTTCTTGGTGGGGAGACATCTGTCGACATCTGTACTGGAGGAGGCGGACCTTCTCGGCTGCTTCCTGGTTCTGGACCGCCCCCAACCACGGTTTCTGCCGCGTCTCTTCCGACCGGTGCCGCCTCCCATTTTATTGCTTCCTCCACCGTTCGGCCCTTCAGTGTTGCCACTTTGGTACTGGAAGAACCATTTCAGGTTGCTGTTCTTCCACGAGTATCTAGAGTCTCCGAACCAGCTGACGATGTAGGAGCGAGGGAGGCCGCTCTCCTCTGCCAGCTGCTCATACTCCTCTGGGCTGGGCCACTGGGTCCGCACAAAGGCACTTTTCAGAATGTGGAGCTGCTCTGGAGTCTTTTTATTCTTATCTTTCATGTCTCTGTTGCTGCTGGTGGGCAGCTGCTTACTGCGGCCGCCGGGAGGAGTTTGACTACCTCTACGGGACGAGGAGGCAGAAGGAGAAGAAGAACTGGCTCCTGCTTCTACAGCCTCCATCTTTCCTCCCTCTGAAGAAGACGGGGAGGAAGTGCTAACAGACGGTATTTTTCTTCTCTCTGTGAACCAGGCATCAATCTCCCTCCGGGTCAGTTTAGTCTCTGTCCTCAGGCGGCTCTGTTCATCATCTGATGGGGTGCTGCTTTTCTCAAAACTTTCCTCCAGCACCACCAGCTGCTCAGGAGTTTTCTCCTTAAATTTCTGTAGGGTAAAATCCGGGAATGGGTTCCAAGTTTTTGGCCGTGTCTCCTTCTCCTTCACAGGCGGAGTTCTCGGAGGGGGGGGGGATGTGGGGGTGGTCTCGTCACTTGAGTCGATAACGATGGTGGTGCTGGCACTGCTACAGCTGCCACTCCCTCTGCCTCCATCATGGAAAACAATGACATTGCTGTTCTTGGAGTTGCGCTGGTTGTACCTGGTGTCGCTGAACCACTTCTTGATCTCTCCCTTTGTGAGATTGGTAAGCTTCATCAGTCGGGAGATTTCCGCATCTGTGACAAAGTGGTTCTTCAGGTAGCTGGCTTTCAGCTCGGCCAGCTGCTCTTTGGACTTCTTGGGACGCAAATTGAATGTGTCTGCACTGAGGGCCGAGTTCTCCTTAGAAAGGGAAGGGGAGATTTATAATTTTAGACAAGGGTTGCTACAGTGCCACACAGAGGTAGCAAATACCTAGTAGACTGCTATTGCTCTGTGCACCTTTTTTAAAGTTCAGACAATCATTACATACAATTGATTAAGACCCCTTGTTGTACATATCTTCCATTAACTCAGGTCATAAAATATAAACTTCGCAAACAGCTGTCCCCACCTGCGGAGAGAGAGAGGGAGGCTGGACAGTGGTAGCCCGTTTCAGCTCACTGTTTGTCAGGGTGGGCTGGCAGGAAACCCTGCTGGAGCTCTGGGACTGGCTGGGCAGCCCTGCCACCGTCAGAGTTATGGGACTGGTCACTGGAAGGTGCCCCCCTGGGCCCACCTACACAGAGTCACATGATAATGACACTAACACTTAAATAAAAGCCCTGAAATGATCTTGTGTCACTGCAAAAACATGCCCTCTCTTCTCAAGTATCCTTTTTAAGATATCACTCAGAGCTAAGTATATACAGAGTATTGTTTCGATTAGCTACTGCAATATCATTGATTGTAAATTAGAGAGACTTGTCAAAAAGCAGGAGCTATTTCTTACCAGTGAATCTAAAATATTTTATGACCTGGTATCAAAAAGTTTTCATTTACTTTTTAACCGTTTTATGATGCACATAATAGTGAATTGAGTGTAGAGTCAAATCAAAGTTGCTTCTTAACCCGGCATCGGTCACTTGGTTGGGTCTGAGAAATAGTGTTAAAATATTCGTATTTTTTAACTAAAATGTCGACAGTTAGCTATTGTGGTTATATTAGGGTTGCTACACATTGTCCCACAATGCATTGCTGCCACCGAAAATCATATCCGGGGCGAGGAAAACTCTTTTTTTACTTTGTTAAATAGTCAGCTAAACACAACAATAGGAGTTACTGATCTGTGAATGTCTATTAAACTCAAGCCCACATAATTCTCCCATTTAAATAATACATTCATTTAATGGAAATAAAATCTCTAGCCGCGTCCTGTTCGATATGGCGTCTTTTCTTTCCTTACCTACCTGTGTGAACACCAGGCCATGCTGGCCCACTATCTGGCAGTTCTGTAAGATGGACTGCAGGCCGTTGGCAGCTGCTGAGAGCTGGTGAGCAGGTATCACAGTGATGGTCTGCGGCACCGTGTGCACCGTGCCGTTAAACTGCTTCCTCCTGGCCTCCTCCACTTCCTCTGGGGTCCAGCTCACACCATGCTTCAGCCGCTGGGCTGAGAACCAAACCTGGGTGATATAAAAGAATATTTATTAACTCCACCATATACAAAACAAGCAAAGGCTATATTTAGTATACTTTTAACTTAACATTCCATCAGACTATTAATTAAAATCAAGGAGCTAGTTTTCACATTTTGTATGCAATTATAACTCTAATAGCTGATTATTTGCAGTTAACACTACAGTAGAACATTTTAAAGACATTCAAAATTATATTTAAGACCTTGTTATGCTTAACAGTTTTAGACAATTGAATATAAGACTTTTAACAGACTTGCAATACCAAATAATAACAGGAAAAGCAGGTAAAACCAAAACCAAAACAATAGCTAACTTTCACCTACCTTGATCTGCTCCTCAGTGAACTGTGTCTGCGCTGCCAGGCGGCTGATCTCGGCCATGGAGGGGTACGGAAACCTCTTGTACGTGCTGCCCAGCAGGGGGTTGGTGTCCATAGCTGCACTGTAGGAGGGGATGCTGCTGAGGGGGATGAGCAGCTGAGGCTGAGCTGCTGCTGCTGCACTCTGCTGGGCCTGGAAGGCAGAAAGCACCTGCAATAAAGGGAAAGAAAGGTCTGCAATGATACACCGCTCCAGCTCTGTTTGGTAAAGATGCTTTTCATAGTGTCTCTGAACAAGATAATGTAAATATATCAGATGCAGGGCTGCTGCTCTGTAGCTTGAGTAGAACCTCTCTGTTGAGGGTATTTACCATTACAGAGCAGGACTTCACTCTTACATTTTAATGATGTCATGTGAATAATGTTTTTAAATGATCACTCTCTCTTATATTGCAGACCTACCACAATTACACAATCAGTCAATATAAGCGCAACTAGATTTTTCTTTAAAATTGTGCTGTCCTAATACAGACACCGATTATCCAAAGTCTAGCTAAAGTTTTACGGTGTGCAAGCTTACACACTAAGGGGTACATCTTACATCCATGCTGCTGCTATGAATTTGTATACCATTGTACAATCATGAATCACCTGTGCCAGGCCAGCAGGCAGGACTGCAGGGTTGAAAGCCGCTGATTTCCTCTGCTGCTCAGAGTACGGGCTGACCAGCAAGCCGCCCCCCCCGAGCTTCATGGAGTCGTGCAGCAGCATCTCCACAGGCGTCATCGGGCCCAGGGGGGCTTCGATGGGCTCCTGGTCTCCTGCCCTCACATCACCCTCGCCCCCCCCGAAACCCTCCAACGCCTCCTCTGTACATTTCAGGGACACAGAGATCCTCTTGGGTTCAGATTTGCTTTTCATCCTCATGATGGGGGTCTTGCTGAGGGAAATGGCGGCGACCGTAGCAGGGTCTGCCCCTCCCTCCTCGGGTATCTCGCACTGTTGTTCCTGTGCCTGCTGCTCGCTGCTGGGATCCTCAGGAGGGTCTGTAGCGCTGCGCTTCAGTGAGGGAGCGAGGGCTTCACTGTCTTCTACAGTAGAGACACTGGGCTCCTCTATAATAATAATAATATTAATACCACATTTATGGACGAAGTTTGTGTATATTTCAGGCCAAGAGTGTCATTAGGCCTTGTTTAAAGGTCACCTATTATACTATTTTTAGGCATTTTATAGGTAAAACACATGTCAATAGGCACTTTCACACCGGAGTACTTTTCCCTTTTAGTTTTGATAGTTCCTGGGATTTTGCGTTCACACCAAAAAGAGAACTTAGTTCATGAGAACTTTTCCCCCTTTTCAGTCCCTGCTAGAGAGCAGGTACTTTCCTGGGGAGAAAAAAGTTCCAATTTCTGATTGGCTGGGCGAATTGCAAACCAAAAACCTTAAAACTCTGAAAGGTTTTGTGAAGCCGCCATTGTATTTGCTGGAATTAGCATTAGCATTAGCCCAGCGCACCAACGGAGAGAGACTAACGGCAACACAAAAGAAAACATGGGAGCGGTGGAATGGCCAGTCCCCAACTCCGGGGACTTCGGGTGGCAGTATACGCCGTGAAGTTGTTTGCGGCCTGCCAGTAAACCCAAAGCAGAAGAAGAAGAAGTGACGTCAGCGGCTTTGTTTGCGTAATCTTCCCTCAGGGAACTTATTCCGGTGTGAACGCGATCTGCTCTTTAGTTCCATTGGGGAAAAAAGTGCTGGGAACTAAATATGGCAAAGTACTTCGTGTGAAAGCGGCTTATGAAGTGTTTTGCTCAAAATACCAAACAGATCATCCATTCTAGCCATGCATCATACCCCTCTATTTCAGCCCTGTTAGAGAAGTGCTGATTCTGGGTCTTTAGCTTCTATAAAAAATTTAAATAAACGAGAGCTGAGACGAGAGCTCATGCAGGAGAATTTTACCCGGATAGCTAAAAGCTCCCGTGATTAAACGCCATATGATTTTCCAAACCACATCAAGGATTATTTCTGAAACAGTATGGAGCTCAAATGCTCCTTCTCTCACAGGTTTACCACAAGGTGAGTACCTTTTTATATCCTGCTTCTTTGCACATACTCTCTCCAGTACAGGTTAGCTCTGACTGAGTGTTAGCGATGCTTGCTAATGTATAGGAACATTTCTGATAGAGGCGTAAAGCCAGCCCACATTTCCGATATTACGTCATATCGGCAGCAAATCTGGATCAGCTCCGTTTTTCTAACACTTTGTGAGTCTACTGACACACCTGGGACACATATTTATGTATAAAAGACATCAAAAAGTGCATTTTGCATGATAGGAGAGCTCAAAGAAGATGTGTATTATTAAAACCCACATAAGCAGTTATCCATTATTATTATTTGTACATGTATTTGTTTTTTAACTAAATTAATGCACATTTAAGTGCTGAAATGTTTGCCCAAAATATTGGTTATTGTTTGTTTGTTTTTTTCAGATGAATAATAGAGGTTTTAGATCACATGATGATATTAAATTATATTCATTTTGATATTATTTGTATTTAAAAAAATTAAAAAATCCACATCATGAATCTGCTGTAGGTTTCTTTATGATTTAAGAAAAATGTTGAAAGATATTGGTGAATGAGGAATACTGTTTTCTACACATGGGAAATGGGATTCTTACCTGTAGTGGGAGGAGTGGGAACAACCACTACTGCCTGACTCAGCTCTTCTGCAGTCGGACCCTCCTCTGCTCCCTCTTTCCTCTTCTCCTCCTCCTTCTCCTCCTCTGTCTCTTCCTCCTCTGTCTCTTCCTCCGTTGCCCTTTCGGTTATCTCCTCCACTACATCAGAGGGCAGCACCATGCAAGGTGTGGACGATTTCCGGCGGCTCGACATCGTCAGACCAAACTCTGTTAACTTCTACTCAGGGTCACCAAGATCTTGGACAGAAGGGTTGAGGCTTACATGTCTTGGGGGGCTGGTTTCACATGCTAGAGTCTTTCAATTATGTATTTCTGGAGGAACAAACATAAGAAATAGCAAATGTCATCGAGAGATTTCTCACAAAAAGAGTAAATGTTATAAAAAAATACATTTAAAATTTCAAATACATATTTTGTATTTATTTTATACATATTTTTATATATATATTATATAATTATATTGTATTTTGTTTTCCTCGCGATTGTGGGAAACGGTATTTCGTTCTCTTTGTCTGTAGCTACATGCAAACTGAAAGATTGACAAAAAAGTTGAATTTGACTTGACTTGAACTTTTGCCCGTTGGTCTCCTTCAAATCATAAGTTATTTAAAGCAAAGCAGATTCAAAACTGTGAGGAGGAAGTCGTTTTTCTGTTTCCTATCAATATAAACTAAATACCTTAAGGATTTAGTGCAAATTAAGCAATTTGAAGCTCTCATTCTTTATGTCAATATAATGGCCATTCTTTTTTTCAAACAATTTGTTCACAAAATAACCATTAGATATATCAGGAGTTAGTTACAACCCAAATTATAACCCTAATATATTAAGACTTCATCTTCAGGAAGGCATTCATTTGCAACTCTTTCACGATTGGCTAGTTTTGAACTAGTCAGTTTGTAATATCCCAATACAAAATGCTTCCACATTCCAAGACAGTAGTGGATTGTCACCAAAACCTTCATTCATGCCTTTTTCCACCAAATGATATTATACACTAATACAATATAATTATAAACTGTGTTGTAGTGTATCACAGGGTGAACCCACATCAAGTCAGCTTGTTGGTCATGCAACAGTACCAGGGCCCGAATTATATCACCAGAAAAAATAAGCAATACAAGGATGTGATTTACATTTTCTTAACTGCACATTTGCCAAACATTGCCAAGTTACTGTAAATAATTGATTTCGGTTTTCTTTTCTCTTGGCGATGTGATAAAGGTTTTGCGAAGGTGTAATTGCAATGTCAACTTCTAAGACCCCACAGCAGCAAAATGCCTGGGAGATGATGATTTATTTCTGGTGGTCTGCTGACTAGAATGCAGTGTTAACAATAACGCTAATACAATGCGCCACGCTGCACTGCCATCATTTGCATTAACAGTTAGCACAGTAATAACACTTTGGAGGTGTGAGCTTGCTAATGCGTAATTATTAAAGTATTGTTATACATTAACATAAAAGGACATGTAATGTAGCTCTACATCATCTACCGTCCATACGAGGTGGGCCAAGTAGCCGGTGTTAGCTCGGGCAGTCATTATTATTGATCACGTCTCGCGGTAAACTTACTGTAACTACTGAAATGTGCGCTGTGTTGATACCAGTCTGCCGAGGCGAGGAGTGATTTCCTGGGTCTCCGCGGGTACCTTCTGTCCGGTGGTGTGTCTCCTTCCCCCGGCTAACCATTCAGCCCCAGCCTGGCTGGGACTACAGGAGCTAGCGTTAACGTTGTTGGGCTTGCGGGTCTCCGAACCCCAGCGGTGGGAGGCAGACTGGCGGACCGGTCTAACGGCTGCAGATGCTGGAAACACCGGACATCTCTCTCCTCGGCTGTCTATCTTGTGCCCGGGTTGCGCCTCGGTGAAAGTTATATCATCATAAACACGGCGGGGACACACTCTGAGCTTGGCCGTTGGTACTGTGTTAGTTTGGTGACCTAATTCTCAGATATATTTTAACGGCAGATTTTTTTAATGATCAAACGGCGTCATCATTCAATGTGATACGTCCTGACGTCATTCCTCGGCGACTCTCGCAGTTTACAATTTCGGAAACATGGCAAAATTGTACAATTGTACGCCTAGTATATACTATTTATTAGGTGAATGTAGCTTTGCGCTTTCCAGAAAAAATTATAATACGCAATTTAAAGCAGGACGGTTAACTCATTGGTTTCCCGACCCGGCTGTCCTCACATGACCCGTCAGGGCAGCACGACAAACTACTTGAGGACACTGACATTGCCAAGCCTCTCAAAACAACCCAAAGACTTATTATATATTAATGCCTCGCCAAAAACATTATTTATCAAACATTTAAAATGTTCTTGTAAAAAAACAAACATGTAAATATAAACTGAGGGAGATGACCAAAAGCAGAAGATACCTTTCCTTTACTAGGATGTAAATTAAACTAAACAACGTCTGTAAAAATGAAAGAGGATACACAGAAATACAGAAAAAACGTCAGGCAAGCATGTAGTGTATGCGCTGAAAAACACTGGGATTTATACACAAATAGACAACTTGTTTATTAGTCAGTAGTTAGTGAGATTTATTTTTACAACAGTCTGGAACAATTTAGTATTTTTGTTTAGCTTTTTAAACTTAAAAAAAAAATCACATCACATCATGCAAATAATTAGTATCTTTGGTTTGACCCTCCATTTATAAAATGGTAAAACTGTGAGGTCCCTGTGCACAAGACAACTCAAGAGTTGTTTCCAGAAAACAATCATATTGCCTTACACACCATAATGGCCAGGTGGATTAGGATTTGGGGACAATAAGTAAAAAGACAAACTACAACATCTGGAGAATACATTACATTAAATATTTAAAAAAAACGTAGTACCAGGCTAATGCACAAATATAAGTGCTTGTATAATTCTATGAAAATAGAACCTATGTATATTTACATAGCTAAGAGGGTGATGTGTGTGATTATTTAAAAAAAAAAAAAGGGGGTCATATTCTTCCTGTAGAGAAGTCAACAGAAGTCTGCAATCTCTCGTTCCAACTCCTGTTCAAAATGAGAAAGCAGGATTAGAAACATATTAGAACCATTAAAAGTAAGTAAAACAAGAAAAATACATACGTATTTGCATGATAAATTACAGTGGTCAAATTTGATCTTAAGGGTACAAGTAAATGTGTTTGCACTAGTCTTAGATAGCCATTTAAAAACATACAAAACTCGGGTATCAAAAGCCGCCTTTAATGCACTTTCTTTGCTATGACAGACCAAAATCAGTGTCAGTATCACAGTATTCGTTATCAGTATGGTCCAAAACTAACCTGCATTAGTAACGTTTTGTTATAGTCGCGTCTGTGTCTGTAGATGCTTTGGCAGAGCAGAGCATAGAGTTTCTCCAGCTTGTAGACCTCGTAGCTTTCAGTCTTGGTCACTAGTCTCTCCAACAGCTCCTGAAGAAATGAGTGGACAAGGCAAAAGAAAAAGGGAATGAAATGCAGACTACATTTTAGTTGACACATTACATAAACTTCTATGGAAAAAAGGCATTAGAGTACAGGATAAGGGAAAGTTAGCTTTATTTCATCATCTCTTTCTAAGGTTGCCAGTTAAGTCATGATGCAAAAAAACTGTCTGACCAGAAACTATAAAAAGACTGAAGACAAAGATATTCTGCCAGCCGCAATATCTCACACACCTTTAATCCGTCTCTGTCCACCACCAAAGGAGGAGTTTCCTGTTCAAGGATCTGCAGGGCTTGGTCCACATCGACTTTCTGCTCCTGCTGCAGCACAGCGTTCTTAAGAGCCCGTGTTACAGGCCTTACGCTCCGTTCTAAAAAACATACAAACAATATAATAGATGGCAATCTGCTGACACAATCAAGCTAAAACACAGATCTTGCACTTACTATAGTCTCTAGAAACACTACACAAACTTCTGATAAGCATGTCTTTTAGTATATTCTTAAAGCCTGACGTTGAAGAGCTGAGCTTTAAGTGGAGTATCAAACCTTTGTCTGTGTCCTCCTCTCCTCTGTGAGCTGCAGAGACGTCTGTGGTTGAGGTATTTGCTGCTTCCACCTCCATTGGTTCAGCAGGGCTGTTCTGCTCTGCCTCCTCTACAGTAACTACCTTGTTACTGTCGTCTGTCTGTGTTACAGCTCGACATTTTTCAGTCCTTGTTTCGGTCAGCTCTTGGCCTTTAGTTTCAGCCCCCTCCTCTGTGTTGGATGGCCCCTGGGTATCTCCTTCTGTCACAGTGTGGCTGTCCTTGTTAGTGTTGACTGGAATGCTTTCACTGGTCTGATTTCCTCCCTTTAAGACTTTGATTTCCCCAGACTGTCCTGATTGATCTTTATCCACACTTTCTTTTTCAATCTGGTCGTCATCTTCTGGTTTTCCTGATCCACACAGGATAACCTTATCCTCAGCAGCCGGACTCTTCTCCTCTCGTTCCTGCTGACTGTCCTCCTCATTCTCAGTAGGCCCTAAACTACCTTCCTGGGCTGGTGCAGGCCCTGACTCTCCATCCACCATCATGGGATCCTCGTCTCCTTCAGTCCTTTTCTCACACTCAGCTGCTCCTCTCTTCTCAACCTCCTCCTCCTCCTCATCGTCTCCATCTTCCTCCTCAGACTCTAAGTGTGCATCGTCTCTGGATGTGTGAGGAGAGCAGGACGATCTTTTCTTTGCTATGAAGCCGGAGGACCAGCGACTTTTCCGCCTTCTCTTCTTCTGGGCTGTGGAAACAATTTCAGGGGCGGTAAAGATTTTTTTGTGTGTTTGAATTAAATAATGTCTAAACTTTCTATAACACCCCACAACCCCCCCCCCCCTTCTTGCTAGCAGAATACTCATGCTTTTTAAGTTTCTTTATGTCCTTTTGTTCTAAACCAGAGTACATTTTCCCTATAAATAACCCTAAACAATTTGTACATATTGAAATCTTCTGGGTGAGTTTTTTACAGTGATTTTTACCTGTATGTTTAGGGGTTGTAACAAAGGAGGCACTTGTATTGGGATAGGCAGCAGCTGTGGATTGAGCCGGTTCACTTTGGGGGGTCTTTTCAGTGGTTTTGGCCTCAGCAGGGGATTTGGACAGTTTGGGAAGAACGTTGTAGAAAGAGGGAGCAAACTGGACAGTGGTGCAACCTGTTGTAGTGAAAAAGAAATAAGCACAATGTTTTTCTGTCCTTCTTCACCTTAGTGAATATAGACTTTAAATTGAGCAGAGTCAGTGTTTAGGTAACTAAAATGACCATACTGGTTAATATCTTTGAATCTGGACTCACACATGTCTGGGTAACCCAAGGGTGTAGAACAATGTTACATTTGCTTTCCTACTACATGTATGTATATGCACAAATATTCAAATAAACGCATTCACCTCTTGCGCTGCGCGATGCTTTGCTCTCTTCACAAATCTTTTCAAAATCTTCATCCAGTTCATCTTTGATGATAGCATGGACGCTGTCCTTCAGAGCGCATGCTCTGTGGCGGATCTGACGGTCTGGACAAAACACACACAAGACTCAAATGAGCAAGAATGTAACATTTATCTTCAAACAGTTGCATTATAATAGTCTTTTATTTATTTTCTTGTGAGGATGTTTTTGCTGATGATTTCACTGTGTACCTGAGGGGTCTCTGTCTGGGTTATATTCGAGGGCATTCTGCCAGATGAGATCCACGTCATAGTGGAACTCCTTCACCGTCTCATACTGATGGCGGTCGATCTTAGAGAGAACTGTCGACAGGTCCATCGGCTGCTTGATAACCTCAGCGTAATCTGGCACCTGAAACACGACAACGAGGCTGCTGTGAGTACAACTGAGGGGAAAAGGGATCGGACTGAACACTGAATAGTGAGGCTTTATTAGGGAATATGGAATGAGATGAAAGATTATAATGGAACAGTCACCTCTTCTAAATCCACAGGCTTTGTAAAAGCCTTGAAGCGTTTGTCTTGGGACAGGCGGTTAGTTACATCACGCAGGAAGAGGCGGAGCTCCCTGAAGGTCCCTTCATCCTGCTCAGCCAATCGCTGAGTCTCCTCTTCTGTCAGCTGGCGTGGGGTAGGCGGAGGGGCGACAGGGAGCACCTCCAAAGCATTGAGCACTGAAGAAAGTGGAATGTTGAAAGAGGAATACAAAGTGAAATCAACTAACACAATACTACATAAGGCACAACATTTATTTGACATAGACTTTTGGTGTGCCGACAGCCTTCCTGTCTTCTCTGTGTTTACCCTCACACAATCCTCCACCTGAGCCATTTGGGCAGGATGTGTAAACAGTAACCAAACCCCCAAAAATCCAAACTTTTTTATTGTCCATCCATGGAAGGTTTAATGAATATATTTTCAAATCAGTAAAACCAATTGCTGTAGTGTAGCTAATAGGTGTATGACATCATCATT
The DNA here is from genome assembly GCA_902827135.1 of Harpagifer antarcticus. Taxonomy (NCBI): domain Eukaryota; kingdom Metazoa; phylum Chordata; class Actinopteri; order Perciformes; family Harpagiferidae; genus Harpagifer; species Harpagifer antarcticus. Next base: position 429,193 of record CADEHL010001257.1, on the reverse strand, counting down.
AAAATACTGTGTAAAGTAAACGTTAAATACACAAAAACACACTGAAAACCCTGAATGATGCTTTTCTAGTCCTCAGCTTAGGGACTAAAACCTACTTTAACTACAGATCACATAAAGCTTAGAACCGGCCTTACAATCATAACAAAACAACTGTACCCCTCTGCATTGCTTTAATGTGTGTTATTATTTAAGATTTAAATATAGTATGTTGTTTTTAAAGTGTACCATTTGTATTGAATATAAACAATTGTTTGTGTATTGATCTTGTGTTTTATATAAAATAGTGATTTTAAACATTATTTAGGCTTTAAATAAGCCCCATGTTTTGCCTCTTCCTGCACTGTTTATCGTTTGTTTTCTGTTATGTTTGTGTATTTCTAAATTGTACAAAACCATTAAATAAATTAAAAATGAATAAAATAAACTTCTCTATTTCTCACCAGCTTTCTTTTTTGAGGCAGGGGCCTTGGCAGCCTGATTGAGGATTAGATCCTCAAAGAAGTTTCTTCTTTCTCTGCTGTTGGGGACCTGGACATGGAAAATCTCCCCGTACTCCATCCGGAACAACTCCTGCACCTGAGACAAGAAAATAAGGACCCAAGAGAAGACGTGTGGATGAGTGTTGTCAGTGGTAGAGAATCTTCTATAGAGAGAAAATTAGATGCATTGACATCTTATTTTCCCTCAACAACTATCTCCTTTAATGTTGCGCCCTCATGGCGCATTTCCACTACAGCACAGAGCGCGGTTTAAGCGTGCCGTGCCCGGTCTGTTTTTGGTTGCGTTTCCACTAGGCGTAGTTCCGGCTAGCGGGTACTTTTTCACAGTTTTTCTGGCTCTCCAAAATCCAGGTTCTTTCCGGGTCAACAACCGGGCTGAGTATGCTAAACCAGTGAGAGAATCGCTGGCAACTACAACAAAATGAACATATTTGACCGTGATTTAATTGCAATACACGTTTCAAAATGATGCCGAAGTAACAACATACTGATACCGGTTAGTAAAAACCATGAATTAATGCTTTGACAAGTCTGCAGACAGACGGCAGGCGAAAAACCCTTTTAAAATGCGTGTTTTCTGAATGGAGCTTGGCTAAGCTAATGTTATATATGCTCCGACCGTCCACACTCACAACAACGGCCTACAGACATAAATAAACCAGCGACTGTATTCGCCATGACACAGACAGTCTGTGGTTTGTACTTGTTTCACTTTTGTCTAGTTTCTGAACAGATATGAAGAGCTGTGAGCTCTGAGTGCTAACAGCTAACGGCTGATGTTGTTTTTCTGTGGTTCGCACTGAAGATGACGTCACGGCTCCGCCTACACTGCGTTACTATAGTTACTACCCCAGTTCCTAAACTGTAATGGAAACGCAGCATAAAGTGAGCCGGGCCTACCAAGGCCTAACTATACCGTACGAAGCCGTGCGAGGCCCTGCAGTGGAAATGCGCCATTAGTCGACAGGGCCTCACTCCTCTTACCTCCACACTCAGTTGGTCATACTGCAGGTTGCATGTAGCAAGGAGCAGTATAGGAGCGAAGGAAGGGATGGAGCTGAGCAGGCTGAGGAAGGTGGCTCTTAAGGCCGGGCCCACTGTTTCCCACCACTGCCCGATTTGAGGGATGTACAGGATGCTGGGAGATGTCCGCTTCGCTTCAACAAAGATCTGTAGAAAAATGACAAATAAAGATTAATTGATGATACTTGTATTAACATTATTGTATTTACAGTGTCCACAAACATTGGCACTTACACAGAACAGTAGCAATTTCACTATGACCAATATGACATGATCTATCTCATCCGATAAAGCAGTGTTTCCCCTATATACAAATAGCGGCGGCGCCAGGGTAGGATTTTCACGGCGGCCATGACCGTCGTGGCTCCTCGGTCTGGCCGTTATGCCCCACAAATAATTGTACGTCCTACGGCCACCATGGCCTGTGTGCCCCTGATACTGTTAAAATCTCGAAGTTGCTTTAAAAGCGACAGAACAGTGTTTTCTGAACTGCGCTATGCTGCGTTCACAACGGACGTGATGCGAATATTCTCATCGCTCTAACCGCTGCAGTTTCACCGCGGCTGTCAGCTGTGTTTACTCCTGTCATTCAAACAGAACGCGCTGGAGAGGGGGCGGGGCTTATTCCCATGTAAATACTGTGGTGGAAACCAACTGCGACAAAATGAACATATTTTACCGTGATTAATTGTAATACACGTTTCAAAATGATGCCGAAGCAACTACATACTGATACCGGTTAGTAAAAACCATGAATTAATGCTTTGACAAGTCTGCAGACAGACGGCAAGCGAGAAACCTTTTAAAATGTGTGTTTTCTGAATGGATCAATCATGCTAAACTAACCTGCAGCTGCTCCGTCCACACTCACAACAACGTCCTAAAGACAGAATTAAAGCAGCGATTGTATTCGCCATGACAGTCTGTGGTTTGTACATGTTTAACTTTTGTCCAGTTTCTGACCAGAGCTGTGAGGAGTTGATTAAAGAGACTCTCGTAGCCTACACACACACGCGCACACACACTTCACTGTGCACTGCTGAATGATGTGCAGAGTTTGACCCTGGAAGGCTGTTTCTTCTGCTCTGAAATGGAATATATTTGTTACATATTAATAGCATTTTAGATTTTTTGATTTGATTTTGGATTTGTGAATGGGAGAAGTAGTATATGGAAAACATACCAAACACTAATTATTCAAGTAAAGTATTTTATATTATATACGGTAATACTAAGGAGACATAGGCCTATATGATGATATCATGTTTGACATTATTGATATTAAAAAAGTGATTTGTTTTCCATGTCATTCGGAAAGTTATTTATTTGCAAGCTCCAAATCCAAATGTTTCCCTCAATGGCCTTTGCACCCTGAAAAAATGTATAACACCAAAGGCCAAATGGCCTTGCCCCTAAAAGGACGAAATTCCAAGCCTGGGCGGCGCAGCTGAAAGATGTGCGCCGCTGCTAGGGGGCGCCAGCCAGGTCCCCAAAAAAAATGAATTTTTTTTTATAATAATAAGTGGCGACCCTGTTTCGTTTTTGATTGTTTGTTATGTGGATTTGTAGTATTTGTGTTACTGTATGTTCAACAAAAGGTGTATTTTTGCTAAATCTTGAGAAATTGCCACTGTATGTACTGACAGGGCCGATTTTTGACATAGGCGCTGTAACGGCCCGTCCACACAGCGGTGTTGGAAGCTTCTGAAGCTTTCGGTGGAAGCGTCAGCCAATCAAATCATATGCGTATAAGCTCTGTTTTTGTAATGTATTTGTCTTTTGTAGAGATTTTTTTTCATTTATTCTTTATATATCCATAAAATCTCGCCTATAGGGCAGCAAATTGTCTAGAACCGGCCCTGGTACTAGGCCTCAAGAGCCTTTCTTGAGCTGGCAGACACATAGAAACAAATTGGCGGGGCGCACTTCGCACACACTAAAAAATTCCACGCGCTCCGCACTCACATTATGCTAGGCCCACGTGCCTTAGCACCGCTGCTATGACTCCATCCTAGGGGAACCACTATAAAGGCTCAATTCCTAAATCAAAAGGTATGAGGACATAGGAAAGGAAGGTGAAGACAGCACAGTGGCATTAAACCAATCAGTCCCATGAAAACCATTTTGATGATGAATATTTTTTGTGAAAAAAATAACAAAAATGTTTCCTGGTTACAGATTGTTTTTGAATTGAGGATTTCTTTTGTTTTTCTTTATTTCACATTACTCTAAACTAAAGTAATTAAATGTGACAGACTTCTGTTCTGGTAATGTGATGGCTCTTTCATACAACTATTTGTCAGTAGTACATATTTATCCCCACAACCCATTTGTGAAGGAGGCGGGGCCCATGAACTACAGTCACTGTTGCAGCCATTTTGGCCAGTGAGGTCCACTGAACAGAACACACTGAATTTGACAAGGCTGCAAAAGTAGAGACTGAATGTTTTACTTTGCAATGTTTCTCATTTACCTGAGCACAGGTCTCTTCTGGTGCAGTTGCGCTGGCTCCAAACAGCACAGCCATGTCCAGTGTGTACACGGTGAACTTCTCCAGAGCGTGGAGGACGGCAGGACCCAGGTGGGAGCTCTGCCCTGAGCCCAGCCTGCCCATCAGCAGCAGCCTGGGCCGGTAGGAGGTCGGGTGGCTCAGCACACTCCTACACACCCAGAGATGACCCAAAGATGAGTTAGGTGGTAGGAAAGGTTTCATTATTTGGATCAAAGATTTGACTTGCAGCACTTTTAAAATAAAGCAAAGATAAAGGGAACAAAAGTAAGATAACTACAAGACCCATAACAACATAGTGTAAATGCCTAAGAAGTATCAGCAGTGACTTTGTAAATCAATCTTGTTTTACATTATTTCTTAAGCAATCATATTTGCCCTTGAGGAAGTGTGCCACCAACATGTCACAAAGGATCCAAAGGAGGCACTGCTAGGTGTGATACCAGGAGAAATATTGTACAAATACTGCTTACAGCAGGAATGAAGTGGTCAAAACCTGACCCCCAACACATAATGTATGGATTGAGAGGGTGTGGTGAAATCTGTTGGGTGCAGTAAATAACATTCTCTGAGGATCCAGAAAGAAATATTTTTTAAACGGCTGAGTCCCCGGATGAATGTGCTGATTCAGTAAGACGACTCTGGTTTAGCAACATCTGCTGAACCATCCCAGTGGCTAAAGCTGCTCATCAAGGTGTATCAAGTGTAGGGTTGCACAATTCCGGGAATTTTCAAAGATGGAAACTTTCCGGAAATGTTCCGCCCCTTTGCGACCCTAATCGAGTGGCAGTGGCCTGCACATGTCTTTCTCTGAACTGGCTTTGCAGAAACAAATACATGAAAAGAACTTGACAAAAGTGTGAATATGTTTGTACAATGAAACTTAAGTAAAAAAAAAAAGAAACGATCGATGAAGGATGAGGAGATAACTTTGCATTATATAAATTGTTAACCAACCTGGTGAGGTTGAGGAGACCCTTAACGGCAGGCGTCTGTCCACTAGAGCATATTTCTGAGTTCTCATCCTCACTGTACATCAGATCATCCTCAGACAGACCGCAGGCCGCGTCTGGAAATAAACAAATGTATTCATTGTAAAATGAACATTCAATATAAGTGTGTTCTCTTTATAATAACTTACAAATAAAAGGGAAAGCCATTTGCTAAGGCAAATTAAATGATGAAACAGAATAGAAGAAATAAAGCAAGACCGCACCTAGTACACTCTTCCTCTTTAAGCCCTGCTCAGCGTGTGGGAACAATCTGCTGACGGTGTTGAGGATGTTCTGCAGGGCGGCGCTCAGCAGAGGACGGATGGCCGGTATCAGGGCCTTGGCTGGTGACACTACTGCCCTAAGAATCACAATCATATTAAAATAAAATAAACATATGCAAGTACCAGGCACTGGAAACTAAGACAATTGTTTATAGATGTTCCAAATGGGTTTTAACTATAGAGTACGTTTGGTTATACCTCTGGGAAGCAGGCACCATGTTGGACATGGCCGACATAAAGTCTTTGCTTGTGATCGCGATTGAGTCCACATCAAGCACTAGTTTCTGCGATGAGGAGTAGATTTGTGGGTAGCGTCGGCGCAGTGCACACAGGGCGGACTCTGAACACACTGCCTTGATGTCTGCACCGCAATAACCTGGCACAGAGAGAGAAGTTGGAGGAATGCAAAAGGATGTGCTGGTAGTTTTGTTTCCTAGACACAGGCTTTGTCCTGGGCTCACGCCAGTGTCATTTCCAGTATATGTTGCACATAAAGCCTGAAAATGTGTTTCAGTAAATTTGATACCAAGTTATACAGTAATGACATTTTTCATTTAATGCAGTAGCTTTTTGTTCAAGGGACATTTAGCATTTGCATCTTCCAGCTGTTGGACCATTGTTCTTGCACCATACAGTGTAAACATACCAACACATTTATCGGCCAATTCTTCCAGAAAAGTGTCACAGGGAGGTGGATCCCACAGTCTGGTGAGGATCTTCAGGATGTCCTTCCTTGCCTGCCAAACAAAATAAAATCTCAGCATTTCATGTTTTTTTGGTCAAATCGTTGAAAGTTGAAAGGATTCGAAAGCAGAAAAATCACCACATGAAATGATTTGTAAATATATATGAAAAGTGTTAAAGAGCATAGACATCATCTCCTCACCTCTCTGTCTGGCAGGCCGAACAGGAACTCTCTGTCGAAGCGCCCTGGTCTCCTCAGTGCTGGGTCGATGGAGTCCAGTCTGTTTGTAGCTCCGATCACAACAACCTCTCCTCTAGCATCTAACCCATCCATTAGAGCCAACAGGGTAGACACAATAGAGCTACAGAGAACAAAAACAATGTTACTCACAATGTCTTCGGGAACAAAGAGGATAATATCGCAGTGAAATGATCCAGATTAATTGTGTTGGATTGTTATCACGACAACATGCTTCCAACCTGTGTCTTTTTCAAGTACAGTATCCTTAAATATTGTGAAGCCCTCATTCTCATTGCAAGCTGCTCTACCTACTTTCTTTTCCTGATATATATACAACATTCGGATTAAATGATACTACTATAGTAAGTAAAATGACTTCACCGGTCTGGCATTATTTTAAGGTGTCCGAAAAAGACAGTAAAATAGCGGTATGCAACGTGTGTGAAGCAGAAATCCTGCAGCTCCACCCGCCGGACCGGTGAGCGCAGCGAAACACACACACAGGGAGAACCAGACCGCAGTTCATTTCCTCATATTCCAAACGAGAAATTACGGTAGCAGATCACCCGGTTCTTTACGACCAGAACTATTAACGGGATACAAACCAGAGGAACCAGGCATGGAGGGAGGTGGCCGAGACAGTGGGTGAAACTGGTAGGTTTTCGTCCTGTTTGGGGAGTTATATATATATATATATATATCGCTCGCATAAAATCCCCGGGGTTTTTTGCTTTGTATGTCGGGGGCGGGGGATCCATGCGATTGGTTGTTGGTCGCGTTGCTCGCAAACAATCCCCAAGCTTTCAGACACGCCCAGCTCCAAGATTTTCGAAAAGCTGCTGTGTGGACGTACCGTAAGAGTTAGTCCTAACACACTTAGCTATTTTATCTACCTCTGTAACAAGCTAAACTAGTTATTATAAATATATGTATTCATCAGTCGGGTCACTCATTACTGGATCAGTGAGCTGCATGAGATACTGACAGGCTGTCAGGAGAGGGAGAGGGAGAGGGAGAGGGAGAGGGAGAGGGAGAGGGAGAGAGAGAGAGAGAGAGAGAGAGAGAGAGAGAGAGAGAGAGCTTCCGCTAATTTCTCCCGTGTTATTATCCAAAGTGAATATAAACTTGAATAATGTTCATCATTTGAATGTAATATAATTAAGTTGATTGTTGTTTGTGGAAGCTCCAGTGAATGAGCCCCATTAACTGAGTTTTAAACATCACTTTAAATGGAAGATTTAAAGTGATGTTTAAATCTTCCATTTAGGCCCCGCCCACTCGATCGGATCGGCCGATACTGATTCCGGCGATCGGCCCCGAAATTGGCGATCGGAGCATCCCTAATAGTAAAAATAAATGTCAAGGCAAGTAGCTTTATTTTCTGAAGGATAACAGCCGAGCTATAAATAATTTGCTAAATGCTGATTAAGATGAATTTATTTATTTTATTCGTTCAAATTTGGCAGCCATACCTGGCAACCCACCACAAGATAAACATATTTTTATGGTTTTACTATTTGTTACTTACTGGTCTCAGTGCCATCACCAGACATGTTTTGTTCAAGGTAGGAACAGGGGTGCTGCTCACCTGTGGATCTGGTCCTGACGGCTGGACCTGACTGGAGCCAAACCATCAATCTCATCGAAGAAGATGATGGACGGACGCATCTGGTACGCCTGGAAACAATACGAAGAGAACTCAGTTGCAGATTGTATTATCTTTAATCCTGACACTTGATCATTTCAAAATAGAGCTATTTTATCCCAATCAACAAGTTAATTTGTGGCATTCTAAAAGCGATAGGATTGTCTTTTTCTGACTACAGGGACCAATCGCACTTCTCAATCCCAAAAAGTATATTGTGTGTTGATGAGGAGTTTGGTTTACCTGATCAAAAAGCAGTCGTAGCTGTCTCTCAGATTCTCCCACCCACTTACTGAGGCAGTCAGCTCCTTTCCTCATGAAGAACGACACCTTTTTATCCCCCTGACTGCACTCATTGGCCAGCGCTCTGGCTACGAGGGTTTTCCCTGTGCCCGGAGGACCGTAAAACAGACAGCCCCTAAAGACAAGAGAGAAAAGACAAAGAACAATAATGAGGATATTATTATGTTTTTGCTGCCATTGCAACCCAACGAGCTTCCTATAAGAACACAGTAAATAAGATATTGAGTCACAGAATATAAAATGAATGCTTAACCATATCATCCCGTTATCTTCTCTACAAACACGCGCTGATTACCTGGGAGGCTGAATCTTGAACCTCTCAAAGACTTCTGGGTAGAGGAGAGGGAACACCACCATCTCCTTCAGCGATGAGATGTGTCTGCTCAATCCTCCAATACTATCAAACCGCACCTGGATGACAAAAAGTGGGATGTGGTAAGTGCTGCGGTCCAGTCCTCCTTTCACATGTGTTGTATTAGCAGGAACACAAGGCTTTGTTTTATCCTTAGTGTTCAAAAGGTGGAGGAGGCATACAAGGCATGTCCCTGTTTATAAGACTGCTTTGTGCATCTCTCTCTTTAGATTCATTAAACTACCGATGCTTACCGTCTTGTCTATTTGCATAGGGTCCACATCAGCCAGGCTGGCTCCAATCTTCATCCTGTCCTTTTGGATCCCCAGCAGGTCGTCTTTCACAAGGTTCATAGGCAGACATCTGCAGGGAGACACGACAACATAATAATCAACTTTCAGGTTGTTTTTATTGGAAGCTCTTTTATCTCAAATATGATGGACTTTCATATCATTGTGTTTTGCATCAGAAACATTAAGTTCTTTTTCCTACTCTATCGATATATCATATTATTGAGAGGATGATGGGTACTGGAAACATGTAGAATGTTATCACAAAGGGACCCAACACTAATCAAGCATTATTTCACTCTTAAAATGGTTATCTAATTTTACACCTTAACTTACATTTGGATATAGAAATACAAACTCTAGAGTGCTGGAAAAGATGTATGAAGTTATGAAACTTGAAGCAAAAGGGGAGAAGTTTATATGTTATTGATTTATTTTTGCAAATTAAGTCTTCTGGAGCACATTGATATTTGAATACAACCAGAAAACATATTGTTTCGTTGCGCACTCACCTGTTCACGGACCTGCTCCTGTTCTTATTTCTCCTTATCTGGAATTTCTCATCGTCTGAAGATGAGGAAGTGGAGTCACTACTGTGGATAGCGTGTCTCCTCCTGCGAATGCAACGAAGCCACAACATTAGCTCTCATCCCATCATTATGACTGCAACACATTTATGCAATGCTTGTTTTTTTATTATTTCAAGCCACTAAATGTTACCGATTCTTTATTTGGTTGTTCACAAAAAGCAGTGATTCATTCAACCACTTTTTAAACGACATCATCACCATGCCTGTCTAACACTTCGTCTGGACAAGGAGAACTTCACTAACATAATTCTCCTATGAAGTTTAATGTGATAAAGAATTAAACCCACAAAATACAGACCAATAGAAACCAGTCTTTTAAAGAATGAGCCTCCCTTTTTTGCTCGGACAATTATTAACTCTGGTGAATTTGACTTCAAATATACCATAACCCAAATGTGCCACACTTACCAACAATAAAAGTGCTAGCAAAGACAGACAGCACCACAAAAAACAAACTACAAACCAACAATAAACATTCAAATGGACAAGTGAGGGTCTTACCTCTCAGAACTACTCCTGAGGGTGGGATGAGAATCAGAAAAAAAGAGAATAACATTTTGGGATCGATTTCACATAGGATGAAAAATACTAATAGCTATTAGAGACGGTGCAATATCTGACTAGGGTTGGGAAATGTCATTAGTTAGTTTTTTTCCTGACTTCTATGGTAATCAAGTGTGGTTTATTTGTTAATGGCTGATGTTAAAGCTGTCATACTAACCTGCTGGTTCGTCTGTTGTAGGGGCTCCTGGGCGCTGTGGAGCTGAATCTGAACCTGAGTCTGGTCGGAGACGAGTGTTCCACTGAGTACCTGCCGCGCTTCCTGGGCTCTCTGGGTTCTAAGAAAACAATAACGGACCTCATCAAACTCTGTCAGATTTTACAACATACCAACATGGATTAAAGGTGCAGTGTTTAGTCTGCAGCTGCCTGCTCCACAATGAATGGAGGACAGCATTTTACCGTTACTACTGGGCCAAAACAATATACATTTACAGTCATCAGTTGTTTTAAAAAGGCGTCCGTCTCCTGGGGATGCCAGTCATTCTACTTGACTGGAGCAAACTCAAGAACTACAGTATTCAATGCTATCAGTTGTTATATTTGTAAGAACTTACAACACAACAAAACAAAACATGAAAAGCCCTGGTATAAATTACCATCCTGTGGGACCTGGTAGCGAACCACAGTCTTCCGTTGTCTAAAGTCATAACGCCTCTGATTTTCTTCTTCCTCATCCACGCCATCCTCATCTTCTTCCTCTTCCTCCTCTTCTTCATCTCCCCCCTCCACTGCTTCCTGGTCAACTTCATTCCCTTCTGTGAATTATGAAAAAAGGGTAGAATCGTTATTTCAAATGATCCATATTTTGAAACTCTAATTAATTTTCAACCCACAGCCGAATACTTCAATCATTATTCCCAGGTAGGGGTGTAACGGTATCCGTATTCGTCCCGTACCGTCACGGTTCGTACCGTCACGGTTCGGCACATGCAGTCACACGGCGAATGCGCCTTTTTTTACGAGTGGGAAAAAAGTCTGTCACTCAGGGCAGTATTACACTATATATAATCCAGGGGGCGGTATTGCGCCTAAAAGCCAGCCGCCCGTAAATAACAAATGAAGAACAAGAACAAAACACAACAAAACGAATACAATACATGAAGAAGAAAAGTTAGTAGATATAGCGAGTTCACACAACACACAGGAGCTAGAAGACCCACCTGCATCTTTTAAATCAGGTGTGTGGGAACATTCCGGGTTCCCTGTGGACTACAACAATGATGGGGTGCGAGTTGTGGATTGGACGAGGACGGTGTGTCGGCGTTGTTCGACAGCGGTGCGGTATGCTAGTGGTAACACGTCAAACATGCTCAATCACATCCGAGCCAGTCTCAGTCCACAGCGAGAGGGTTTCCTCGACGGCAGGTGACATAGTTACCGCCAACAGATCTGCCCTCACTGCTGACAACATAGACAAACTCATCTTTCTGAAGAACAACTTGAAAATAGAGTAAAGCTTGAGTACCTTTATTTAGGCATAATGGCCTCACACACTCACAAGTTAATTACACATGTTAGACATTGCTCCTAAAGGTACAGATTTTATTTTGTTTTATATTTATCATTGTATTTATTTTATATTTTGACATCAGGAGATGTTATACAGTTCTGTATTACCTTTTATTGATTGTGATTCAAACACTTTCTTATTATTTATTTTAATATGTTCAAGACATTCTTTTTAGTTGTACAGCTTATTTAACCTTTTTGTTTGACATCAGCTATTATAAATAATATGGCCATCTGAGTGTGTGTGTTACTGTTTGTGGTTTGTTTGTAACTGTGTAATACAGTTAATGATTCCAGATGTTAGAGTTCCTTATTTTCATACCAAAACTTGCACTACTGTTAAAAATAAATAACAGCAAAAAAAAATTATGCATTTGGGACTTTTTTTTATTGCTTTTCCTTGTTGTACCGAAACCGTACCGAACCGTGACCCCCAAACCGAGGTATGAACCGAACCGTGACTTCTGTGAACCGTTACACCCCTATTCCCAGGCAATAGAGAACCGCAGTGACGCGTCCTAAAAAACGGAAGTAAGTTAGCATTTTTACCACGTCCGGTTCCTTCGATAAAAAGCAATGCAATTTCTCCATAGGATTTTGGAAAATAGCTCCAAATAAGGTCTGTGTTTGACACAAATTGAAGAGACAGATCACGTTTTGTTCTATGACATTAAATACATCAGCAGTGCACTGGTGATTTCTGAAGAGTTTACGTGTCTGAAAAACGATGGTTGTTACCGAGTGGCTGAATAGGACTACAGAAGTTGTCCAGGCCGTTTTACGTAATTACACCGAACACGTAAAACACTCCCGCTAAGTTTGTTTGCCCTGTTCTGCTTGAAAGCAAGTACCTGCCTCCTGCAAACTGTTCAAACAAACGCTTCAACTTGTACCATTTACAATCTGTATGTTTGAATATGGATCTTAAGTTGGCGTGACGTTGAAGCAGCGACCCTGCTGTAGTTCCTTTATAGCATAACGTTAGCATTTTGCTTCTTGCTTATGCTTTGAAAATTATAAAAGTAGGATAGACATGTGGAGATTATCCGGCTGAACAAAACGTGATCCGTCTCTTAAATGTGTCTCAACCACAGACCTTATTTCGAGCTATTTTCCAAAATCCTATGGAGAAATTGCATTGCGTTTTTGACGAAGAAACCGGAAGGAGTTTACATCCGGGTTTTAGGACGCGTCACTGCGTTCTCTATGTACCTGAAGTGGTTATTATTGAACTAATCCATCTCACCTTGGATCTCCTCCTTGGCGTCTGTACTCTTCACATCTGTCCTCAGAGACCTTGTCAATCTGCCGCTGGTGTACACGCCAAGCTGCTACAGGGAAACAGGTCAATGCTGATTGGTTCACAGTTTGGAAGCTTGTTAAACATCATGACAAAGCTAAATGACATGCTGTCAATAGAATACACAATACAAAGCTTGAGATGAAGAGTGACGTTTCCTGTGTGGGTTATTACCTCTTCTTCAGTGTCTCTATCTCTGCTCCTGAGTCTGCGTCTCATCTTCTTCATGTGATCCATCTTCTGGAGAACAGCTTCAGCAGTGCTTAGGGGCAAGTAGAGAATAAACTTGTCAGATTTAATCACGTTTATCTCTAATCTAATGACTCATTATCTCCAAATCCACACCCACAGTCCAGTGTGTATGTTATCCCATGTATTAACAACTACTTTGGTGATTGTTTCAAATGAATCAGTGCGTTAGGAAGCAAAAAGAAGCTGGGGTGAATGTGACTGAACTCACTTGGTGATGAGGCGGTCGTAGAGCACTGACTGTTTACGGGTATCCAGTTTGTATCCGGTGATTCTGGAACTTCGTCGCACTGAACCCTCCTCCTCCTCCCCCTTCTCCTCCTCTTCCTCTTCCTCTCCCTCCTGGCTCTGTAGATTAAAGCGGCTCCTCTTGGGAGTGGATGATCCCTCCACCACATCTGAAACATCTGGGGCGATGAAAACAGCTTTTATCAGATTACTAGTAGTAGAGACCCTATTAAAAACGAAATTCTGCTAAACATGTTGTGTGTGCTATACAATGTCCGAGCTCAAGGACATTTCTTTTTAGAATTGACTTTGTAGCGAACTGTACCTTCTTGCTGCTTGCCACTGGATGCTTTCCCCTCTCTCTGCAGCCTGGAAGATTTCCTGAACAGAAGAAAGACACATACAAATCAGAACTACATACCTCATGTGAGGTATACACTCATATTTGTGAGCACATTTTTATATTTGCACAAATGAATACCCCTTGTGAAAGAGCTCCATCAAATATGATATGGCTAGCTTGTATTTGGAGCATTTATTGTTTTACATTCTATAAAAATGTACCTCACATGGTAAGCAGCAACAGACAACATTACAAATATTCAAGACAATAAATGAATCTTTTGACACACGTTTTGTCATACTAAACCTCAGAGCTGCTAGCAAAAGGTTTTATGGAGATGTTACAACACTTGGTCACCTAGAGGGTAACTGGTTAAAAATCATTACTAATATCAAAGTAAGTGGGCCTGTATTACCTGAGGGATCCTCCTCTAGTGTTGTTTTCAATCACAGGGGAGCTGGTCTTTGGCTCCATGTCAGCAAAAGAGACCTCTGGTTTAACCCTCTGCCCTCTGGTCCTCGGAGTGTGATAGGGTCCACTTCCCTCGTCCTGCTTCAAATCAGCATGTCCCTGCCACATTAAGAGTTCAGAGTGTATAGCATAAGTACAAGCAAGGATGCATGTCTGCTTCTTTCATTATCGTAGGAAGAACATTTTCGGTCTGTGCAACTAGATAAAAACTATAAACCACTGTGACTCTTCTCTGCTATTTGTTCTTACTTAGAAGTGTAATGCAAACAGTGTAAATCCTCACTATTACCATGTGAAATGTGTTCCTGTCTGATTCATAATAATTCATAGCAACACACTGTTAAATATATGTGGCTTTTTCATTCAAATTTGGTCCATGAAAAATACATTAATATACATGTTTATGACTGCCAAGTCTTGACTGCTTTGTGGCAGGGACTGACTGTCCCATGACTTTACAAATAAAGACCTGCTTTTCATAGCAGAAAAAGTCAAAATAACTTGTTTTCTTCTTTCACTAAAGGGTTACCACTATCTTCCATATATTCCACTGAGCATCATCTCTACAGGCACATTGTTGAAACACTTGTTAGTTGTCTCAGATGTTGGCTAATGGGCTAAAAAAAAAGACTTGAAAGTAAGCATAAGTAAGTTTACTCTGAGAATATACTTTATCAACTACTTTATGATCAACATATATTCTTAACTCCAAACATGTGGAGACTAGATAAATCATAGGGTTTCAGAATTGAAGAATGAGTAAATGAAAAAATAATGAATGAACATATGGCTCAACTCATCCCTCTACAATCAAACTTATACCAAAGCACAACACCTTGCTAGTCAAACGATATACTAATAACATTTGCCTTTTTAAAGCCATGACAACACTGAACCAAAGTAACAGTTACAGTTATACTGTATAGTGTTTAATGATATAAGCACCACATAAATCAGCCCATGATATAAGAGTTTAAGTACATGTTAGGAGGGACTACGAGTGCCAATTCACAAAATGTGTCAGTTGCTCGAAGTAAGACTTAGTGACAAGCTGGCTAGTTAGCCTAGCACGCTAGCGAAACTAATACAGCAGAGTTAAGTGACTAGATAATTGATACACCAAATACATGGTTGTGTAGTTATCTAAGCAGCTGTCTGGGTGTAATGCTCACATTCACTGTGTTGTTTTCGGTGCTGCTGAAGCTGTCATCCAGGGCCCGGGAGGACCGAGTCTGCCGGGCGGACTTTCTGTGCGACGCGGGAAGCAGCGACAAAAACTCCGAGCTTGTTTCCAACTCCATCGACCTCCTGTTCGGGGTTGTTGCTATCGGTTCGGCTCCGGGACCACCACCGCTGCTGCGTAATATCACCATCTTGACTCCAAAACGACCTTTTTCCAGCACGGACGACGGGTAAACAGCCGCGATACCGCCTTAAAATTTCGTTAACGTTAAACGTGCCGACAACATAGCACAGCTCACAGTAAATATCCGCCAGCTGACAGGCTGCTCACTAAAACCCTTGATTTCTGGCGCCACAAACGTCACTAGAAGTAATGAGGACAGCGAATAAGAGCTTCCGCTAGAACAAATAGATCTCTGGGATGAGTGCGAGTTAAGTAAAGCTATAAAAGTTGTTTTAATTATCGGCAATGTTACAACATAAACACTTCACCCATATTTAATGGACATTTATCATAACACTCATCCTAATTTTTTAAGTTTCCAATACTCAATATAGGCGGAGGGATGCTTAGCCATTCTTAAAAGGTGTTCCGGCTGATCTTAGAGCGCGCTATTTCAACAATCGCGTGCAGCCGAGCTTATTGTGTGTACAGTGTACTGTGAGCACATTCACGTTTCACTTATTTAACAATAATATTTGACCAAACTGCCATATGCAAACAATCGCATAAGAATTCAAAAACAGTCAACATTAACTCATCGTCTTTATTTGAATAAGTGACAGATACCAGAAGAAAAAATACAAACTCTAGAATTGTTTCTAGCCTGAAAAAAAGCTTTTTGTAAAACGGCTGTACAGGCAACCAGATCCTAAGTGTAAAATCTCAACACTCTCCATTGCATCCTTTCTCCTAAGCCGATCCTCGTTTATTGTATTTCAGGGATACTAATTAGGTGCAGTCCGGTGAATAAAAAGGAAAACTGTCAATGTTCAAAATGAGTAAATACCAAGTCTTTTATAAACATTAGCCTCATTACCATTTTCAATGTTGTCCTTTTTGTTCACCTAGAGGGCCATTTTGCACAATGGTTACAAGCATTTACATTCTGAGTAATGATACAGCAAGATTGCTTGATTTGAAAACCGATAGAATTAGCTTTGAAACAGTAATGACAAATAAGAAAATGTAAGGATTCAATGGAAAACTTGAGATTTCACGCATCAGAGCCCACATTCCTTTTCATATACACAGAAGCCAACTGTCACAATTCACAGTACCAGGATATCCATTGTATAACGAGGCCAAATAGTTATGTGATAACATTAGTTTGCCATCTCACAGTCCCTGATGTTCAGTCTATGCAGTTGGGAAAAGCCACATAAGCACACAAGTGCCATCACAAAGTAAAGAGGGTCTGGGCATAATACAAAAGAGCGAGGCTGTCTAATTCTGCCAACTCACATTTATAGTTTGGAATATAGTGAGGTTTTAGCATTTGTTCTGATGTATTTTCAGGACAGAAACAGTTTGGTCATATCTCAACATGGCCAAACTATGTGACTACCTGTGGTTTAAAATAATGTGTCATGAGACAGTTGGCTACTGTGCTTTTATGTCATGAAATGTGTCCAGAGAGCCCCATCACCAGGGAGGGTGTGTTCACGCAATGGCTGCCAGGTAGTCTTTCACCTCCGCTGGGGTGAGTCTTCTGAAGCCGGCCTCGTTGCAGATCCCCACCTCAATGTTCTCCTCTGTCATCTGACCCTCAAAACTCTCCTGAAACACAAAGATAGTAAGGTATAAATGAAGGATACTACTAAGGAAATATGTTCTATATCTTCGGTATTTTCATAACAAATATCATACCTTCAATGTCAAGATGGCTGTGTGGATGGCATCCTCCAACTCCAGATCGTTGTTATACCTGGAGAGGAAAATTAAGTGGTTATTTAACAATCTGTGAAGTGTAAAACAAATTGAGTATGCTTTGTAATGCTTTCCTGTATATTATTCCAAGTTTTTGTTCCAGTTCCTAAACAATTTTGGATAAGCTATGTGAATAATGCCCTTTTAATACATAGTAGGGGTGTAACGGCACACGTACCGAAATTATTCGGTACGGGCCTTTCGGTTCGGTACACGTGTGTACCGAACGAATATAACTTTAAACGTAAACAATTGAGAATGTGAACAACTTCTTGGAAGTAATCTCAGGTGCTGCGTCGCAGCATTCAGAGTCATTTGCTCACATTGGGTTCAACGCGTCATAGAGCGAGCAAGTCATTTCATTGGACGAGAGGCATACTATGAGAGCTGGTCACAGGGATGCGTTCAAATGTAGTCAGTAATTTGAGGAAATGGCGAACGCAGATAGAGTTGAGCTCGAAAATCCTACAGCATCATTGAAGTCTCCGGTTTGGGAACATTTTGGTTTTGCAGTTACGTACAAGGATAACTGACAAAGACAGGTGGACCGAACCAAAGCTGTTTGTCGGCATTGTTCAACTACAATTGGTTACGCGGCTGGCAATACATCAAACTTGCACACTCATTTGAAAAGGCATCACCCGAACATGAATGTCACCGGTACCAAAAGAAAAAAGACTGAAGTGCAAACCCAACTCACGCTAGCATTAAGCCTCCACCACTCGCAAAAAGTTTAGACCGAGCCAAAGCTATTACAAACGCCAAATATCCTTATGTTGCCATGTTAGCAAAGCGCTACCTGGCTGTATCTGCTGCCTCTGTCCCTAGAGAGGGTGTTCTCCACAGCAGGAGACATTGTTAGTGCCAGAAGATCTGCCCTTTCGGCAAGCAATGTGGACAAGTTCATTTTTCTTTAAAAAAAACCATGAAAATACAATGACAGCAAGTCATACTGTCAAACTGGCTGCCTAGGTACTAGTACAGTACAGTTCAAACACAGATTATTTCAGTTCATCGAAAAGCTGCACCTTAATGTTTATTTTATTATATTTTGTATTTATTTGAGTGAATATTCACTGTTTAATAATAATTAAAAAAACCCAAAAAATATTTTATGTTTTGTGATAATTGTTTCTGCACCGAAAACGTACCGAACTGAAATGTTTGTGAACACCCCTAATACATAGACATAAGTGCCAATATTATATAGTGAGCCATTGCGAAATCAAATTCATTGCATTTGTGTCACCTAAACATGAATCCTGAGAATCATGGATTTCTATAACTCAAGTGAAGCGGGTGGCATCCTTGTGGATCTTTGAGTGCAAACTACAAATCACTTGGATGGAAAGCAACGCTTCAGCCCTTATTATAGACTACACTGGGGCACCTAAAAACATTTTATAAATGACATGCAGACTTCGCTCAAAGTTGCAATAATATACCAGACTTTGAATGACTTTGATCACATCTCCAAAAATTACCACAACAAATAAGTATTTTTACACCCGTCTTGTGTTGATATTTTTTTCTTTTCTTTTTCATACTCTGTAAAGCACTTTGAGCTGCGTCAAGCATGAAAGGGGCTATATAAATAAAGTGTATTATTATTATCATCATCATAAAAGTTCAGAGCACTCAGCACTTATTGTGGGAGACACCAATTGTTGAATACAAAAACTCACATCTATACATTTGCTGTCTGCAAAATCAATAAATTTTATTAATTCGACAAATTTCCTTTTATGGTAACGTCTTACCTTTTTTCCAGGAATGTTTTTCCATTAACGTAGTTCTTGCCCATGGCTGTGGCTTTCCATGCAAAATATGCACCCTGCCAGCAAGAAACGGAGGAAAATAAGTGACAGATTATTATAAAAGAGTTAGAATCACAGCAGACTAAGAGCATGGAATAAGAGTTGAGCACACTCCAAACAACATGTGCTACCAACCAATATGAAAGTTAGTAATACAACATACAGAGGGGTCTGACTGGAACAGGTAGGGTTGGCCTTCATCCCATCCGGCAATCAGCAATGAAACACCAAACGGACGCACCCCACTGTAGCAGAAAACAACACAGGTTCAGGTAAAAATAATTCTGACGGATAGAGTCTATAGACGCTTTCACACCAAGTACTTTGCCGTACTTAGTTCATCAGAACTCTTTACTTCTGATGAACTAAAGAGCAGATCGTGTTCACACCGGAATAAGTCCCTGAGGGAGGATTAGGCAAATGAAGCCGTTGACGTCACTTCTTCTTCTGCTTTGGGTTTACTGGCAGGCCGCAAACAACTTCACGGCGGATACTGCCACCCGAAGTCCCCGGCCGGAAGTCCCCGAAGTTGGGGACTGGCTTCAGTAGAAGCTGCTGGGACCCATTTCTGATTGGCTGGGCGGATTGCAAACCACGCCCCGTAAAACTCTCAAAAAGTTTTGTGAAGCCGCCATTTTATTTTCCTCACATTACCATCATCATCATTAGCATTAGCCCAGCGCACAAACGGAGAGAGACTAACTTATGGCAACACAAAAGAAAACATGGGAGCAGTGGAGATGAGGGCCGTTTCTCAATGTCGAGTAGAGCTGCTGCAGATCCACTATTTCAAGTATAATATGTCATAGAGTGAATCAGAAATGGGAACCTTTTTCTCCCACGAAAGTCCCTGCTCTCTAGCAGGGACTAAAAAGGGGGTGAAAAGGTTCTCATGAACTAAGTTCTAGTTCCGGATTTTTTTTTATGTAAACGCACATTTTCGGAACTATATCGGAAATATACTGGGAAAAGTACTCCGGTGTGAAAGCGCCTATTATGTAGTGTTTGTATGAGTGCTTCATGTATACGCACCCGGACTGTGTGTACTCCTGCATTACAGAGGCCACTCTCTGGACAAGCTGGCCTGTGGGGATGGGCTCCTGGTAAACCAGGAAGTACTGTTGTGCCAACTTCCGTGCTCGTCGCACCAAAACCCTGCAAGGATACAACTCGTTAATTTATCTGTGAATGCTAGGCTCAGTAGTCAGACAAACACTGGTTTCATCTTCTAGATTTCTCTCACACAGTCATCAAAATCCTGAATCATGCATTTTAAAACCTTGGGCACACAAGATATAAAGACACTTTTCATTACGCTAACTGTTGATACATGAAATCCCCCCATTTCCAATCATAGAGGATCTCCCCATCCCTTAAATGAAACACCTGAATTATAGAAGGAGAGAGGAGAATTCTTCAGAAAGGAATGGATTTGCTTTAGCCGTTTATAATAACCTAACACAGCCCATTTTTACATTACCTCCGCTATAATGTTTTTAAAGCCTTTGGACATCAGACAGAACAAAACGTTGTGTCACAAGATAGCAAACGAAACCTCAGCAAAAGAGTCCCCACCTGTAGTCAGGACCCATTCCACTGTAGACCATGCCTATGTGTTTAGTGATGGGCTCCACTTTGTGGACACTCTGCTCATCATACAGAATGGACTTTTGTTTCTTCTCTGTTGCCAGGACAACTCCATTGGAAGCTGAAAGTAAAAGACAAATCAAAATTAGCATCTTCAAAAATGTTAACTTTCTAACCAGCTTCAACTATATGTAATGCATACATTTGAAGGACACTAGTGGCCAATTAGGTTTCTGCACCAGTGTCTGTGACTTGTCTGAATACAAATCAGGTCCTTTGTTTTAATAAGCTTGTAAAAACCCTCATTGTGCAATACTGCTATATTTTGCCCCCAAGTCCCACTTCCCTCTGCACTTGCAGTTGTGTGTTTCTGTGGCAGAAATGGTTCACATCCATGCGTTTCCATGGTAATGAACCCTTTAGCAATACATGCATTTAAGGATTACACACCTTTCAAGACATAGAGTATTGTTGCATCCTCTGATATCAATCCGTCATCTAACACATGTGGATTATTCTATAACATGTTTTTTTCAACTCTAAGCATGCAGCGTATTTCATCAATATTTAAATAATATTAAAATACATGGGACCCACTTTGTCTAAAAAACATAGTTATAGTTTTTCTCCGCACATTTCCATGACTTACCTTTGATGCCCACTGAGGGAGCTCCGGCTGCTACGGCTGCCAGGGCATACTCAATCTGGACCAGTTTACCCGAGGGGCTTCAGAAAGAAACAAAAGGATGCTGCATTACTATTATGTTGAAAGACAACATATACTAAACGTTAACGGCTTCTGTAGTAAAGTTTCCAAACGGGAGCTCATGTATTATGGCCAACAAAGACGAAACCGAAAGCTAAAACAACCGACTCATCTGAGCTATTGTAGCTAGCTAAGCTAGTTCTAAGTTATCATGTGGAACTGAACTGTTTCGGGCTATTCAGTGACACGCTTTCAAATACAAATGTGTGGCAGGTTTTTTATTTTATCATCAATATGAAAAAAAGTCACGTTTTAACTGTTTCATTTGAAAACACGTTAGCCAACATGCTAACAGTTTGCATTAGCCGATTCATTGCACTACCCGGCGATGACAGTGCATCAGCTACAACTTTGGCCCAAATCTGCTTTTACTGTCAAAATGCAAAACCCTGCGTATACGTTATCGAACTGCCATTCAACAACAACCTCTACGTGCTGAAAATTAGGATGCTAATTTCAAATTAAAGGTAATTTTTTGAAAAGTTTACCTAAATGTGGTGAGGGAGAAACTGTAGCCTCGTTCCGCCATCTTGTTCTTCTTCTTCTACTCTGTGTTGCCTGGAGACTTGCACATCCACTGAAGAGTGCACACTGCCACCTATAATAGTCACTGCACATGAACAAATAAATGATAAATAAGAAATGTAATTGTTTTAATAAAACAAAATAATATATTCTTCGGAGGAGACGTGTCATTGCCTCACAAATACTTTATTACAGATAAGATGTAGAGAGGTTGATCTAAAACAAGTTTTAAAATGCAAGTAATTCAATAACTTTAAACCTTTTATGTATTGTCAGTAATCCAAATCATAGAATCTTATAGAAAAAATAAATGCATTATTTATGAACATTTTATATTCAGATTCTTTACTTATGACATCATTATTATAGAAAATGGATGTGCATATTTAAGATATCTTACTATATTTATAATGATAGTCTAATTATATGTGTATACTTAACACATGTGCCTGCTACTAAATAATCACAGCATTTGTATTTTAATTTATTCACAAATCTTAAATAATAAAAAAAGAACTAAATTCTTGAAAAAAGTTTGGTGTTTTGTTGAACCATAGAGACTGATTTAAAGTATAATTAATTAGTTAATAAACAAAGTTGAGTGCATTTTAGAAAATGGCCGCTAGGGGGTAGTAAGACACCTTGATGACTTTCGCCTGCCTGAAATTAAACAGAGGAAGAAGCGTGGTCTGTCGCAGTTCGATGACGATATATTGAGTCTCTGTGACCGTGAGCTGTTTGACATGTACGGAAAGCAAGCGTGCTGACCAAAACAATGATGAATTTAGCCACTTTAGTGAACAGCCTCAGATGCTCTCTGCTGAGCATTGAGAGGAGACTTCTGCAGGCGGCCGGACTAGAGAGACAGCTGGGTGAGTTTACTGACTGGAGCCCAGCAGGCAGAAGGTTATTCTGTTGCTGACCATCGACACAAGCCCTGTCTCTTAAACAGACTCCTCATGCTGAATTTAATGTGAAGCTGCAGTAAAAGCTAACTTGTAACAATGTATTTCCTGTGCAGCCCCAGCGCTGACAGTGGCTGGCCCCAGTCTCCTGCCTCAGGTCGACAGGGAGGATGGGCTGGAGGAGCAGCAGAGCCCGGATCAGCCTCCTGGCCTCACAGACGGTATCTTGTGGATGGCAGTGCCCAAGAAGAGACGCACTATAGAGATCAACCGCACCAGGAGGCGATCTGAAATAAATATGTTACAACTCAAGGTACTCAACTTGTCCTTATACTCTAACCCAACTGTTCTCCATTGCTGTCTAACTTATAAAGCTTTCTAGTGCTGATTGTTAGTGATTGAATATATGAGCTGCAACTCATCCCTGTACATTTAAAGCTCAATAGCAGCAGTTTTCAGCAAGTTAAGCTCTAAAAATGACATTTAGGAAACTCACAGAAACATCACAGTTAAAAGGTAATTAAATGTTTCCTAGGATGAAAGTTGGAAGAAAGCAACGTTGTTTAACATAGCTAATCAGACTTCTTATAGCATACATATTACGATATGTGTGGATTATTCACTGTCAACCAAGTGAACCAATATTCCTAATGGAACCTAACAACTGTTAAAGTTGAGAACCCCCTTGTGACTGACTGATACAGGAAAACATTCCTGCCCACTGCAATAACTCTCTATAACAAATCACCTCTGGGTGTCAGAGAAGTCTCTGCTCCATAGTTTCTCTTGGAATAAAATCACACTGTACATTTTACATTTATATATTCAATTTAATATAAGTATGTCACATACTTATGTACATATAATACCTTGTTTTATATCTTGTTATTGTTAATTTGTAAATTCAACATGTATATTTTCTACTTTCTTGTTTATTTCTTTTAATTTGTATTGTACAATGCCATGTCTTTTTGTGCTGCTGCAACACTAAAATGTCCCAAATTGAGACAATAAAGTACTATCTTATCTTATTTATATATTTCAATTTATATTCAGTCACATTCTGTAAAATCGTTTTGGAGCACTTGGTGGTCAACAGTGTGAAATGCCTTCCTGAGATCAAGGAAGACAGCACCTACATATGGGCTCGTGTCCAACATACATTTAACCTTTTCCACAAAGACACAGTTAGCTGTCTCAGTGGAGTGGTGAGCACGAAAACCAAACTGCATTGGGTGGAGTGGAGCGAAACCTTTATCTAAATATGTGGTGATTAGTTTTGACACCCATTTCTCAGCTACCTTTAGAGACACAGGGGAGGATGCTGATTGGTCTGTAATTGGACATTATTGCCTTATCCCCAGATTTAAAAATCGGTGTCACCGTGGACACCTTCCAGGATGATGGAACTTCCTTCATGCTGTTAGATTGATTCACTAGCATAGTAATTGGTTTTATTAGACCGTCGATATGTGTCTTTTATAAAGTTGGTGTCGAAATCATATGCATCCCTAGCCTTAGAACCTCTTAACCCTAAGACCTCAAGTTCTAAAACGGGGTGTGTATCCACAATCGGGCTAGGTGAGACCTCAGATGGCAGGAAGAGCTTTGTAATGTCCAAAGCACTAGTTAAGAAATATTCATTGAGAGAGCTGGCCAACACTGCAGGGTCTTTTATCAGGACATCATTGATTTTTAATTCTAGTACATTATTTTCCTGTTTGGTTTCTTTACCTAATAGTTTATTTAAAGTGGACCTATCATGCTATATTTGAAACATATATTGTAGGGCCATACCTATATAAAACATGTCTGTGAAGTTTTTTTTTCAAAATACCAAACAGATCCTGCATTTTAGCCATGCCTCATTTCGCTCTATTTGCTCTTTCCAGCCCTGTTTTTGCAAGGGCTTATTCTGCTTTTGTGGCAGACTACAGCGCCACTTACAGGCCTGGCATATGTACTACAGCGTCTCCAGTACTTTCGAGCGTTCTCTCATTCCCCTGATAGGTGGAGAGTTTCCCATATAGGCGGAGCACCCCTTTTCTGACGTCAGAAAAATTCAAATAATAATCAGCCCCATTTTTAGAGATTTGGGTATGGAGGAAAAGAGAGAGGGTTGTGTTTTCTGACACTTGGCAGGGGTAGACATTAAGGGTAAAAAGCCACTGGCCCTCCGGGCCGGTGGAATTGTATTGTCACTGGCCCCACCATTGTAACCACTGGCCCGGAGCATTCGTCCAAAAAAAAAAAATCGACTAATAATGAAGAAAATTAACACATTTATTGCAATAGTAATTTATGCACTAACTACATTGCTACTTGTACAACATTTGAACAATCAGTTCTTCCTCATTTTCCTCAATTGTTCATATTTGGTTTATTAAAATAATGATATTGTGGTCATTGTTAAAAAATGTCTGCTATTATGAGTATTATTATTTGTATAATGCGCTTTCTGCCTTCCTGTCATTAGGAGTTAGAGATGTGACGGCTATAGATTAGATTAGATCCTTCATTCTCCTAAACTGCTGGGACATTTCCCTATAGCCAATACCTTTATATTGTCTACTCTTCACTTGCTTGTCAGCATACATGTAGGTCGGCATTGATGTACAGAGCCGACAGAAGACCTTGTTTATATTGGCATCATCATGAGAGGTGCAGTGACGCGTCCTAAAACCAGGAAGTAAGCTGCTGGTTCCCTCGACAAAAAGTAATGGGATTTCTCCACAGGGTTTTGGAAAATAGCTGGAAATAAGGTCTATGGAAACAAACCTATTTGATAAATGCACGTTTTGTTCTGCCGGATAATCTCCACATGTCTACCCTACTTTTATAATTTTCGAATCATAAATATAATGATAGATTATAAAGGGTTTTAGGACGCGTCACTGCACCACGCTCAAGCTGGCTGAAACGTTCTCTCCCTCTTCTTCTCATGCTCCCTGTCACTCTCCTTTAACTCCTCCGGTGACTTTCTTTTATTTGAAAATAGTTTTTTGCTCGGCGCTTGGCCGGTTACCGCTGGTATTAAAAACATTTTGGCGAATGGTTAGGTGGCGCGATAGTCTGTATTGAAGGAGCGCGCTCACGGGAGCCTGCTCGTGCTGCGCTCCGCAGCAAACAGCTGTTTGCTTTTCACCCAACAACGACAAGCGACTCACGGAACGCTATGTTGTAGCGTTGATAAACGAAACAATTTAACAAAATTGCTTGTCAAAATACCAATACCACAGGAAACATTTTTTTTTTAAACAATATTTGTAGTGGCCCGAGCGGGCAAGTGGAAAGTACGTTATGCTGGCCCGGGGTGTATAAATAGTGCTTCCGGGCCAGCGGGCCAATTATAATGTCGAGCCCTGCTTGGTGAGTTCCCTGACACACCGGGGACACATTCATGTATAAAAGACGTACAAAAGTGCATTTTGCATGATAGGTCCCTTTTTAAGGTTTGCCAAACTTTTTTACCGTTACCTTTCGCACCTTCAATTATGTTGATGAAAAAGTTCGCTTTGGCCTGTCTGATTGTTTGTGTTACTTATTAGTTATTAATATTGGTTGATACTTGATAGTAGCTGCTTATTAGCTGAGCTCATATGCTATCATTATTAGTTTATATGTTGGGTTAAAAGTAGCAACAAACTGCGGTAAAGAAAATAGATATTTCCTAAGTTATTTAGAAACATTGTTGGACCCACTGTTTCTCTCTTTCTCTCTCAGACCAACATCGAGCCATGTCCTGAGTGTGGCCACTTGAAGCAGAAACACATCCTGTGCAGCTTCTGTTACGCCAAGGTGTGCAGAGAGACGTCAAAGATTCGGCAGCAGATGAAGGCGATGGAAGGGGGGGCCCATGGGGCGCCGGCAGTGGAGACTGTCATCCTGTATGAGGGAGAAACACCAAGTGAACTGGACAAAGACAAAAGGATTGTGGAGAGGCCCAGGAAGAGGCCTGCCTGGTTCAGCCTCTGAGGTATTCATGCTATTTGTGATACCAAAGCTGATTCTTGATGTAGTTATCTCTGTAAAGATACCGTACCTGATCATTGATTTGTGGGTTTAAGGCTCACACAGCTACATATTTGAATTTTTGGTTTAATTTCATTTGTCACTTTTTCAACTGTTTGTCATATTCTCAAATTGGATACATTTACTGTATGTTTGAATATTTGACAATACATTCTTTATTTGAAAAAGGAAATGATGTGCTTCTTTGTTGCCTTAAATTCAAAAACTCAAATGAGACCATTCAATGTAAAGACTTACCATTGTGTTAGTCAAAAAATCTTACTTTATCCACTTTATGACACAGAAAAAACTATTAGGTTTAATAGTTGTGCTCCAAAGTCATTGGCACAATAAAGGGGGGTCAAGAATATTAGTGTCTACCATAAGCTTTCATTAAGACTACAGCTTTTTAGCATCCTCTGAATAAACCCAATTTTAAAATAGCCACA
This sequence comes from Harpagifer antarcticus, assembly GCA_902827135.1. Classification (NCBI taxonomy): domain Eukaryota; kingdom Metazoa; phylum Chordata; class Actinopteri; order Perciformes; family Harpagiferidae; genus Harpagifer; species Harpagifer antarcticus. The sequence goes on along the minus strand of CADEHL010001257.1, from coordinate 401,944 downwards.
AGCTTTTTATCAGTAACACAAATATAGTTATGAACCACTGGAATCAGATGTCTTAAGATTTCAAACATTTATGAAAAGTGTTCAAGTGATGCATCATTCTTGGCTTCCTTGTGATGGAAACTAATCGCCACTTCTTCTGATCTTGAAGGGATGCTTGTTTTTGTTTGTGAAAGTGTGTTTGTGTTGCCACAGCAACATCTATTGGTCAGGATTCAGCATCAAACTGGAGTCATGTAATACTGGCTCTTGTGTTGTGAGGGAGGGGGGGGGGGGGGGGGGGGAACAGACTGTTTTTGCTGGGATGAGTCCAGCATACCTTTCACTGCCTCAGTCACACCGTCATCCCCCTCTGATACAGTTTCACCCTCCAACTGATGGAAGTGGGGCAGCCAGTGTTCTCCTGAGAGGAGCTAAAGTTATAGTATGTCAGTGGTGTCAAATTGAACAGGATATTAGATATTAACAAACAATGTATGTCAATAAAAGTTCAGATAGTGTGTAACCAAATTACTTACATTTCAGAATTCCAGCAAGGTGTTTTTACCTGCCTCCCAAACATCCTTCACATCCTTCCATTACATCTGAAATATGAAGATAATGAAGCATTTCTGAACACAAAGAGCATGGAATAATGAGATCCCTTTACAAATCAAATGAGTCTCCCAACGAAACTTTTCTAAAACTCAGTCATAAAGTAGAATCATTTTGCCCAAGGATCTGACGTCTCTTTGGATTAATGAGTTGGATTAAGACCGTCAGCCAGTGATCTGATTTCCCTCAGCTGTTTCCTTCCTGTGACATTCGGTCTATGACATCCGAGGAGTTGGAGAATATTTTCGTTGACATGCTGGGATAAACCCTGGATTCATGTCATTTAAGCCGAGTGGTTGTTATATATCTGTCAACACATGCACACTTTCATAGTCTGGAAGTAAACATAAAAGACTTTCTTTATATCAGCAGTCGGAGTCGTTGTAAGTAAGTACATTTACTTAAATGCTGTAGAAGTGAATTGTTGCCATAGATGATTTCAGTATTTCAATTTTTTGCTACTATATACTTGTACCCCATTTTTTTCTACTACATTTATATAGGCCATTTTGTATAACTTACTTTTAGTATTTTGATTTCATATTGATGCTAAAACCTGATGTACAAAGCAGCACTTAACCTGTGACAGGGTATGTTTACACTGTAGTTTTGCTACTTCTACTTAATTATCTAAGTATATCTTTCACCACTGGGTTAATGATATAACATAAATAATTTCCATAAATGAAATCATTGGCGTTTCATTAGGTTGAGTCATGTTACAGAAAGAGCTAGTGCTCATTTTCAAATGAAAACCAACCTTCAGGATGCCTGGAGTAAGGACATTCACTACAAAGTGATGCAGAGGAGTAAAAATAGAAACAAGGCTGAATATTTAAGACATCGCCAAACACACTCACACCTCAGACTGCTTGGTACAGACGTTGACGACGACACATGATTTGATCGCTTTTTGTGTTTGTCTCCTTTGACTTGTATGCATGTCAAGTCAGACAGGAGTGAAAAAGGACACGAAAAAGGCTTTTTACACAGAAGTAAAATTCTCACTTTCAAAACAATCCCACAATGCACTGTGTGAGCAGAGGTGGCTGCTATCTGGTGAACTCCTACTGTGATCTTCAGGAGGAGAACCAGTGGAAGATGGAGAGCTACGAAGCCTGCTGGGTGAGCCTCGTCCTGGAAACCAGACCACAATACAAGTAGGTTGTTTCCTAATCAAATTCAGCTTTTTTCTAATTTTGGTTTGTATGGATCACTGCCATACAGTTGGGTTTTTTCTGCTGTATTTTCTCTGTTATGTTTATGTGAACTCTGTTGAATATTTGTAGATACAGTCCTCAGTATTTGATAATCATCAGAATAAAGGGTGAAGGTACAGCAGTCCATGTGTTTGTTTCACTATAAACACACCATATGGGCGAGCTTTTGACCTGCAGTCCACACTGATTCACTTACATAGGGCTGCTGCACCGCCTTGTTTGGTTTGAAACCTTTTTTCTGGTGGCTAATTGAACCCATATCCTTTGTGCTTCCTCTCATGTTCAACCTTTTTCAAAACTTAGGCAGAAAATACTTTATTGAAAATCATTAAAGACGGGCCAGACATTAAGCTGTCAGGATTGGAAGAGAGCAAGGCAGGTTTTTTAAAGTTGTTTTATATTTGTTTCCAATAATCATCAAATTATTACGAATTAAGTAAGTACATTTATTATATTATGACCAAATCATGCCTTTTTGTACTTTTGTGTAAACGATTGAGACTAGTATGCTGTCATTCTATACAATGGACACGTTTGAAAAACATAAATAAATGACATCATTGATTATTTTGTAGTTTGTTCCCTATATCCTAATTTCTGAAAGTTCGATATTGTAGAAAGGACGAACACTTAAAGAGACAGGCACTAAAACTGAGCATTTAAAGCAGATCAGGCATACAGTGTTATGTGTTTTTTGACAAATAATGTCAAGAAGTTCTAGTAAAAAAAAAAGTATGAATCTGATCAAAAAACCATAGGTACCCTTTAAATTATTTAACAAACATAACCTATATTTCTTGTCGTGTTGTCAAAACTGTGACCAGCTTTAAAGTTTCAACTAAGCAAGAGAAGTGAAGAAGCAGTCTTCACCCTTGTCTACAAGTTATTTGAAAACGCTTGAAAGAGATATAATGATCACGTTGCTCTACTTTTGTGTATTACAGAGAAAGCATTTTTCTGGTGTTCTTAATGTGTTCCAGGCTGACTCTCTCAGAGACAGACAGCGTCCGTAGAGAGAGTTACAAGCAGCAGCAGGTGATCCACTTCCTGGTGGAGAGGAGCCCCAGCCAGACCCTGAGGCTGGGCAGCAGCAGAAACATGGCAGAGCACCAGCTCCCCTTATCCAACACCAGCAGCTCATTTCATACCACAACTAAAGAAAAGCCAGTCATACAAGAGAAGGGAAATAATGAAGAGGACAAACAGGAAGTGACTGCCATTACTCAGGACGTGAGCAAGCCACTCAGAGAGAACTTCAGAGCCTCCAGCCTGATGTCCTCGCCGAGGGAAACCTCCAGCCGGGTGCAGAGGAGGGAGTGAAGAGAGGGGTCATTTAAAATTCAGAAAATATAACGTAGCCTTTGTTATTGTCGTTTACATACAGTACTGGTGTTGGTTAAACAAAATGTGCTTCTAAATGTAATCCGCTTAACTGTGACTTTCAGTGAAAAATGAAAGTGTTGATTCATTGTTTTCTCATTTTCTATGTTAAGTATAATTCAAACTCCAAAAAATAACACCTCGTAATGTTCTTGTGAGTAGTGCTGTTGACTGATTTAAAGAGAGGTTTACTGGATTCTATTCTCGTAATTCGGTTGGCAAATTATTATATTTAAAACATACATTTTGGATTGATGAATCCAGGAATGATGTGCTTTATTTTGCCTAAAATGAATGTTTGTATGCATGTCTTGTAGATATGAACGAATTCTGAAACAGGTTTTCAACAATGATTGTAAATGTTTGTCATCGTCATTGGTTCCCAACAAACAAAGTAGCAAAGCTTCTTGAAACATTGTCTGGAATCTATATTTATTATTGTTTTACCTGGCCTTGAAGTTAATAAACGGTCCTGTCAGAAGATACAACCAAAACACTTAACCAATAGGTTCAATGTATTCCTGCTGGAAACTGGTTTAATGTATGCATCTTCATGAGCTTTTATGTTGAATGATCAGTCTTCAGGGAGCAAATCCAGTGGAAGCCCCCCCCCCCCCCCCCTTCCCCCTTCCTGTGGTAAGTCAATAACATCATAAAGGCAGCCTCAGCGAACTGATATATGTTATGGTAAATGCAGCAGCACTTAGACTATAAGAACAACAGTCCGGAAATGGAGTCCTTAAACCTGGAATTTATTGATTTATTATGATTTCACATAGTTCTAAGAGTCAGTACATTTGCATTTATGGCATCATATCCAGCACTTAATCACCAAGTTATGGTGCAAACAAAAAAAGAACATCATTGAGATGTTTGGCAACCTTATAGAAAAGCTACTGCTTTAGTTAATCCATTCATCACAGGGGTGCAGTGTGAGGTAAAAGGGTGCTGTTTGACTATTTCTGTTGCAGTTTGGTGGTAAGGTGTTGCAGTACTGAGCAAAACTTTGAGCTCTATCCCCTTATTTAGATTCACATGCACGTTCAGTGTCCAGTCTCCCTGATAGTTAACCTAAAAGCTCCCACAAACTAGACAAAGTAAACAGATATACTATGCTTTTGGTTCTTGGCCATGAATCATAAACGTCAACAAACATATCGAGTGTAAAAAGAGATGTTCTTCATGGATAAAAAACAAATAAAGTCCCACACATATCATGATAAATATCCCCGAATCAAGTGTATCAACATGCCAACAACACATTCTACGACTTTGCAGCAAAATAATGTTAGAAACATATTTTCCATGTGTTAATGGTTCCCGTTTTCTGTTTAACACATTTGCTATTTATTGTTTTTTTCTTCCTGAAGACACTTGCAGCCAGCAACACATAGATGTGCAATATCACATCGTGGAGTAATACAAGGGAATCCTAAATGCATACCTGAGGTGGACAAACTGACATTTTCCAGGTCTACAATGTATCCATGTGAGCAGTAATTCATGGCACTCATGGAGTTAAATGGATACAATTGTTGTGATTCATTTTTGCTAAGTGGAAACAAAATACACTCTATGTACATATCCTTAATTGTGCATCCAATATGGATATCATCATAGTGGATTGTTATCAACCTGATCTCACCAGAATGCGTGACTCCACCACGACACCGCATTGCGTGGTGGAGTCACGAACTTTGCTACAGTTACGTGTCTGCACCAAGCAACCAACCCCAATAATAGGCGCATTCACACTGCGGTACTTTTCCCACAAAGGTTCATGCGAACTTAGTTCATGAGAACTCTTTTATCGCGTTCACACCAAAAAGAGCCGGTACTAAAATTAGTTCATGTGAACCTTTTTACCCCCTCGAAAGTCCCTGCTAGAGAGCAGGGACTTTCGAGCGGCTCTCTTGTGAGAAAAGAGCTATATTTCTGATTGGCTGGGCGGATTGCAAACCACGCCCCGTAAAACTCCCAAAATGTTTTGTGAAGCCGCCATTTTATTATCCTCGCATTAGCATTATTAGCATTAGCCCAGCGCAGAAACGCAGAGAGACTAACTTATGGCAACACAAAATAAAACATGGGAGCGGTGGAGATGAGGAGGTGTCGGCGTGCTGGCGATTTACTCGGAAGGCTTCAGTAGAAGCTGCTGGGAGTCCCATGAGAACTAAAGAGTTCTCATGAACTAAGTTCTCATGAACCTTTGTGGGAAAAGTACTGCGGTGTGAATGCGCCTAATACGTATGATTGTATGAACTATGAAAAGTTCTTAAAAATAAATACAAATGTATTTATTATAAACGTTAGTCGTTAAAGGGAAATGGAAACACTTTTCAAACTGCTTTCCATGCGACAATATTCCCATTAGGAAATGTATTTATCTAGCCCAGGGGTGGCCAACCCGCGGCTCTCGAGCCGCATGCGGCTCTTTGCCTAGTTTCATGCGGCTCTTCAGTTCATATCGAATTGTATATGTGTGAGTTTGGGGGAGAGACACTGACTCCTGACTAGTGTTGCACGGTGTACCGATACTTGAAAGGTACCGCGATACCCTGCCGTTAAAAACGTTACTATTCCTCAGTTTCATTAGTATCAGTACTTTAAGAATGACGGGGGAAAGTACTCCGGTGAGAAAGCGCCGTTTAATAAGAGCCGTGTGTGTTCAGCGCTCTGCTTCCACTCCCTGCTCTGCAGCCGTGCCTGCAGTCCCGCCCCTCTCAAGCACGCTCTAAGTGCCTCCCCTCTCTCGTGCACGCGCTAGCTGCCAGAGCATGTGAGAAAACGAGAAGCATGGCTGCAAGTGGGAGTGCAACTGCCGCTGCGCCTCGGCTTGTTGACAAAAAAGACGCCAGAAGAGAAATGTGGAAGTATTTGAGCTATATCTCTGACAGTGAGGGCAAGCCTACGGACACCACGAGGCCTGTCTGTGAGAAATGTATTCATTTGATTTAATACGAATTCTTGTCATTTATTGTTCTCATTGTTTAAAAGTTTGTGTTATGGTTATGGTTCTGGTGTGAAATAAAGCACAATAATTACATTTAAGACTGTTTCCCTTTTTTTAAGAAAAGTATCGAAAAAGAATCAGAATCGCAATTCTTGACTTGGTATCGAAACTAAAATGTTGGTATCGTGACAACACTAGCTACTCCTGACAGTTAAACCTGATATTTGTTACTTTCGTCCCGTGTTACTTTCGTCCCGGCTCTGCCTAGGTGTGTGTGTGTGGTGTCAGTATCAGAGGATGACAGCGCGTCTAATTTTGATGTGGCCCAAGAGCCAATCACAATAATACCTGCAATGCAGTGAACCAATCACCTTTGAGGGGGGAACACCTATCGTTGATTAAACACTATCCAGTGTTTCCCCTACCATTGTCTTGGAGGGGCGCTGCGCCTCGCCAACGGAGTTATATATATTTAAAAAATATATATAATTATTTATTTATTTTAATATATATATATAGCACCAAATTGCAAATAATCTATAACTACTGTCCCTTTTCACATTGAATATGTGCTCTTTTATTAAATAAACTAAACGCTTTCATTTTAAGTTGTAAGTTTTGTGTTTTTGACCCTAAGAAACACTGATGCATTAATCAATAACAATAATCCACAGCTCCTCTCTCTGCTCCAGAGGATTTAAAAAATATATCCCAATGTCACAAAAATGCATCAGTGACCTGGTTGAAATCTTGTCTCCAGAAAACAAAAAACTGAAACAAGCTGTATCAGTGACTGTGTGTTTGATGTGGCCCTTTGCAGTAAAATAGAAAAAATGTGGCTCTTAACCTCTGACTGGTTGGCCACCCCTGATCTAGTCTATTTCCAATGTAAACAATCGAGATACGCTAATTTATGTTTTGAAATCATGCCTAATGACCATGGGCGCTTCCATTGCTCCTGGACTTTCCCAGTGACGTCACTGAGTGGGTACGGCTTCCTGGGCCAAAGCTCAATAACAAACAACATGACGTGCAATGCACCATAAAGAAAACGGTCGTCGTCAGGAGTTTACTGTATTGCCCCAGGCTGCACAAATGGATTTTATATAAAGAAGAAGGAAGAAGTACATTTCCATAGGCTGCCACTAACGGACGAGAAGCTGCTCAAAGCATGGGTTATTTTCATGAAACGGTCCGATCCGCCGCTGAATCAGTACGCACGTGTGTGCAGCGAACACTTTAAAAATGACGATTATGTCCACAAAATGAGGTTTGATGAGTCTGGATGCCTGGTTCAATACAAAACATCGGATTTGAAGCCAGGATCTGTTCCCACAATATTCGATTTCTCAACGTATGCAGTCGGGAACACCGACCGTCCCAGCACGTCGGCCACGCAAGACAATGACAGTGTCAACAAACGTGAAGCTCGAGCCACCAAACGAGTTGCTTCAGCTGCCGAGAGAGAGGTAAATATTGCAGCACTACCAGATTACTAGCTCACACATGTATTTACTGACACAGTGTGACCTTATTAATTAACACAATCGCGTCCAAACTAAATGGTAGCTATTATGACGTACAATGGAGAATTGGGAATAGCTCAACAAATTAAACTGGCATACACACGCTCATCTGTCGAAAACAGCCCTAAAAAGGCTAGTATTGCTGGACTAGGTGTTCAATGGATGGTATTGCCAAGATGTATGAGGTGTTGGAAAATAGTCACTCAGAGTCACTCTGGCACAGACTGAGACGTGATGTGAACTGAAACGTTTTTCTGTCGCAATATCATTTAAGGAATCGTTGAGCTAGCTAGCTAGCATACATTGTCACTATCTGCTAACGTTAGCTTTAGCCTTCGTTTTCTAATAATTTTTTTCATAGGCTATAAACAGAGGTGGTATAAGTATAGATATTTACTAGAGTAAAAGTAGAAGTACTCAGATCTTGTACTTTAGTAGAAGTACTCAGATGTTGTACTTAATAAAAGTATAGTACTCAGATCTTGTACTTGAGTAAAAGTATAAGTACTTAGATCTTGTACTTGAGTAAAAGTATAAGTACTCAGGTCTTGTACTTGAGTGAAAGTAGAAGTACTCAGATCTACCAGAGTGTAGGAATACTCTGTTGCAGTAAAAGTCCTGCATTCAAAATGTTCCTCAAGTAAAAGTAGAAAAGTATAGGATAAGCATAGGCCATGGGATGCCTGGTAACTGTAGATGCTTCCACATTAATGTCATCTCCCGACGAATAGTCAAATTCATCATTCAAAACCTCGATCTCATTGCAAAATTCCTCCATCGCTGCCATATCTGCTACGTTGTGTTGACTTCCGGTAGCGAAGACCCAACCAGTGACGTCACCATTTGGGACTCCCCTAATGGCGGCGGCCTGGTCCCAGAATTCCCCACCCGGCCGGCGGATCATTAATTTTCTTTTGGCGAGTAATATCATATACAATAAATATTACGATCAATATCCATTGTTACGATCAATATCCACGATCAATATCCATTGTAAAATGAATAAACTACCGGAATATTATATATATATATATTATCACTGTGTATATCACCATTCAAACATATTTTAAAAGTTGAACAAACCCCACACAGCTCAGTGAGATGTTGACTTTATTTGATAATTTCAGTAAAAACTAACGTTCATATTTCTCTTTTTGATTATAATACTGATGAACGTTCAAAACAAAGCACTTTGGCAAGTTACCACTTACGTTTTAAAATGCTTAATAAGCACCGTATCTTTCATGATATAATTTCTCGGTCATAATCGGTTGTTTCCGTGAACGGCCGACTGTTGTGTGACGGCAAATGCTGCAGCTACAAGGCATTGTGGGGCAGCATTTTCTCCTCTCCTTTCGGTGAGGGAGGTCCAGTGGTTCCTAAGCTAAAGGAGGTTATAAGGGAAGTTTGAAACCTCCTTTCCTATCATCTAGAGCAGTGTTTCTCAAACTTTTTTCAATAAATTCAGCCAAGTACCCCCTGATCAGCGCAAAAACAAATTGTTAAGGAAAAAATGCCTATATAAAGAGGTACAGTACAGTGCTGCACCATCAGTGTCTGATTTATTAAAACAACAACATTGTAACTGAGAAACACTTAAATGCTACATTTAAAATGTGTACAATCCATCACTAAATTCATGGCAAACCAATTTTAACATCATGCAATAACACTGAGACGACATTAGTTGCATTGAACTGATCTTTTTAATAAGTTGTACTTAATGTAGTGAAACATGGGCTTGAGCTTCACTGAGGACCTTTGTTATTCTGACAGTGAGGCAACTGCAGTTATTACACTTTGCGTTTTGAAATATGTGTAACTCTGTCAATATAAAACCCACACTGCTCAAACTTCCTTACTTTTCCTAAAATTGGTATATTTATTTATTTAGGGGCGTGGGGAATGAAGAGAAAAAGATATATGAGCATTTTATGAGTATGGGATTTTGACCCCTCATATAAACATATGCTATACTTTGCGGCCACACGCCGTTGCCAAGCAACGCTTATTGTTTAGGTCCTTTGATAAGCAGGCAGTCATATCATTAACTAGAACTAGCTAGATTTGGACATAGACGCGAGTGAAGTCTAACCGGACGCGCGAGAGAGAGATCAGAGCAGCTGCTGCTGACGGAGAACACGCACTCTGCATGATCACAGCTCCGCCGCTGTGACGGACCGTTGAGCGGAGGAAAATACACTAAGAGTTAGACCTAACACACTTAGCTAGTTCATCTACATATATTTATTCTTTACTGTCGGGTCACTTATTACAGGTTCAGTGAGCTGCACGAGACTGACAGGCTGTCAGGAGAGGGAGAGGAAAAGAGAACACCCCGTTTATTTTTCCCATTTTATTATCCAGAATTACTGTACACTTTGAATAAAGTAGTTAATCTACTATTAGTAGTTTGTGTAAATGCATTAATTATGTTTGTTTTTTTCATTAACATAAAATAAATCTCACGTACCCCCTGCCGTACTCCAATGTACCCCTAGGGGTCCGCGTACCCCCATTTGAGAACCATTGATCTAGAGAATTCGAACAGCACTTATCATGGCTGCCACTGAGGGACTTCCGGGTCATTTCACTCCGTTAGGAAGGTTCCTAAGCTAAATGGACTATTCGACTTCAGCCCAGGCCGATTAATGGCGTTGGCGGGCGTCAGACCGACGATGAGCGTCGACATGCCCTACACAGATTGATGTGTCCCGCACCGTCGGGTCTTTTCAACCGCGCAGACGCCTTTTCGGCCGAAAACCCTTGAATCGGCGGTCAGTCGGCAAAAGAAATCACTCTGATTGGTTATTCAGCTAGCGAATCAGTGCATGAGAAGCGAAATGGAAGTGAGGGACCCAAACAAACTATTAAGAAGGCAAATCTGAGATTTCATTTAACTCCAGCTCTCGACACAGGTTCCGGAAAGCCCCATGAGCTTCTCGTTGTAGAGTGAAAATGGAACGCACATGCTATTTGTTGTTTGTTTATATCACACAGTCTGTTCTTCTTCTCTCTGTTATCACGCAATCTGTCTTCCGGTTGTTGCCTCTTTTGAATGACGAATACACACTACCGCCGCCTGCTGGTAAGGAGAGTTATTGCCACTCACGCATGCGCAGCTCGTGCGTGCTTCTTGGCCGTCGGCTGAAGTTTTTGCGGTGTGTTCCATTGCGACACATGGCCAAAACGCAGAGACGCGAGGCGACGCAACAGTCGGGGTCCGTCTGTGTCAGTTCTTTGTTGTCAGATTGGTGTGTCCGGGCCCAAGTAAAGAAGATAACAAAAAAAAAAACATGCATTTTCAGTCCTGATCCATCACTCCTCTGAACATTCTTAAAAGTCTAATGAAAAACCCCAGCTCGTGTTCGTCACTTTGTGTGGGACTGGATTTTCCCTCCTAAGATGGCTCCTTCAGCTCTCTTGTGTTTCTGCACAGTGACCTGCAGCTGCCAGTACTTGAGGTAAACCCACATGAGGCTGCCATTCTTCCTCTTGTCCATGTTTAGCAAGTCAGCACAGTGCGTATCTCTCTTAAAAACATCCTTAAGATCAGACTCCAGGTCCAGTTCTGCCAGGACAGGGTCTTTGACAACCTTGATCAGCATGTTTTTCTCCATCTCCAGCCGCTGGTCCCGAGGTTGGATGAGGGAACAGTAAGCATTCTGGCGCTCCAGAAGCTGATACTCCAGCTCCTTCAGAGTGGCGTTGGCTCGCTGGGACCGGTTGTCTTCTCGCTTCAGGGCCTGATGCAGTACCGCCCCTGCAGCGCCGGACTTCACCAGCCTCTGCTTTTCTTCCTCCAAGGCTTCACGCTCCTTGTAAGAAAGAAGACAGTATTTTCTTTTTAATGCAGGTCCATAAGGAAATAGCACCGTAGTGGAAATAAACAGCAAGACAAGATGTTACCTCATGTAGCTGTTTCCGTTCTTCCATCAGCTGATGGCTCTGTGAGACCATGGCCTGTTTGTAGCCTTTCACCCTCTGCCTTTCCTTCTCCAGCTCCAGCTCGAGTGTAGCTGCTGCCCTTCGCCTATCTGTTAGTGTCTCACGGTACTTTATCTCCATTTCGCTTTTTATTGATGAAATGTCTATTTTATACTGAGCTTTGACCTCCTGGATCTCCCTCTGAGACTCCCTCGTCCAGATCCAACCTAAACGGCACAGTGGAAGTTGAGAAATGATTTAAATAAATAAGATAAATTGCAACTATCTTAAACTCAAGCACCTTTTTCTCAACCAATGGAATTATCTGAAGCTTGTGCTTGTTTGCTAGGTTCGAGAAAGTAAGTACAGTTAATATATCTTAAAATAAGAATGCATACAACAATGTAGACCCAAACAAAAAACCATACTGGCTTTAATAGATGAGATATTAAATTGTCTCTGTCTTTGTGTCAATTTAAAGTCATAATATGCAGGAACTCAATTTCTGTTTGTCATATTGTCAAGTCAGATTGGTAATTATTAGTCATGGCAAAGAAGGAGAATATATTTTAATAGCTACCTAATGGCATTTGATATTTTGGGTTTTCAAAAGCTCAACCAGCTTTGTATGAGCACATTGAATATATATAGACATTTTTATTGATTGGGATAAACCCCTTGAGATGCACCATCTCGTTTTCAAAGGGGTCCCGACAATAGCAACAACTTACAGACATACATAAACAAAAAGACAAAATGCAAAACATGACACACAAGACAAACCACATACAGTCTGTTAAGTACAATTCAAGCAATGCATACAATCATTACAATTTGAGACAGTCAAGCAAATCAGTTTCATCAATATCAGTTTAATTAATAACAAGTGCAGACCAGTTGAAAGTGAGATGATAATGCATGTTTAAACATACCCAATGATGCAAAAGATCTAATAGCAGCAGGTAAAGTATTCCAGTCAGTTGGGGCTTTGAACATGAACGCTCTTCTGCCAATCAATTTTTTTGCAGAGGGGACAGAGAAATAAATCTGAACAGAATGTCTAACTTGATGATTTGACGAGTAGGGTACAAAATACTGCTTTAAATAAGGGGGATAGTTAAGATAAATGCATTTAAATATCAGCTGGAGCCAATGCATGTGTCTTCTTACATTTAAAGAAGGCCATTTAAGTTGGTTATACATTGTGCAGTGATGTGTACGAAAAGGACAACCAAGAACAAATCTGCATAGTCTGTTGTAGGCTATGTTGAGTGGAGCAAGATCTGATGTATGTGCATATCAATATCTCTACATTACATCATGTAATGTTGTTTTGCTATTCCTGTAACCTAAACACAGACACACTCTGATGTAACTTACGAAATGCAGCCAGTCCCAGCATTGGGACCAGCAAGGCGTAGTTCCATTGATGGCCATCACCGGCCCCCGCCCCCCTTCCTCGGGGGTCTGGCTCAATGTTCCACATGGGGGGGTCATTCAGGTTGTTCATGTAAGCTGCTGTCACAGACACATACACACATGAAGGAAGATCAACACAGCATAGACTCCTCTGAATATGCATTACAATGAATGTTTACATTTTGCAACACAAACTGGTGCCCCTGAAGTAGCAGTGTCCCTTTTAATCAAACAGCCACACTGCAGTAATATCCTACTAGCCTCAATTAGCTTGTTAGCATTCACCGAATCAGACATGACTAAGCTTGAAGGTTCATGCTAGCTATATTATTTAATACAAACACATTACAGGACATAATAGTCTTGTAAATCCGACTACAAGTCGGCACACATCTGTAAATTTGGGGGCTGCGTCTCACCTTGAATGATAAGTCTAGGTCACTTTTGTTCCTGCACACTCTGCTTACACAAGTTTACTCGTTAGCAGTCCATCTATACCGACCGGGGGTATTTCGTAGGAAGTTACTTGATTAAAGAGCAGTTTAGGTCTTAAGGGTAAACTCTGTTTGAATTAAGCGAGATGTATTGTAACTTTCAAAGTGGTGTTTTAAAAGTTAAATCACGGTTAAAGTAGGGTTTAAATGATAACTGTCGCAAGTAAAATGAGCGACTCCCCCGTTTTCGCAGAATGGTTTGGTCCATTGCTATGGAATATCTCATCCTTCACGGAGGCTCAGAATCGTTCCTTCAACTGACAACATGGCGAGTGTCCGTGCTGCCTCCCGTCTACTCTCCAAGAGGATATTATCTAAAACAACAGCTGTGAGTTTTTGCAATCGTTTACTTAGTCCTTCACATAACCCTATGTGACCTATCTATGTGTTTTCTACGCTAAAAGCAAACATTTTGCTGCACTTTCTGCTTTCGTAACTATCTTGCGTCACCTGTGTTATGTAGCTCAGGCTGTTTCAATGTGACACCAGGAAAATGGCTATTATGCTAGTCTAACAAAAGGTTATGTATCTATACCAAATCTATGTTTCGTTATATACATAGAGATGTATTTTTCGTCAAATGTCAACATTACATAGGGATTTGAACAAGTCTGTTAGTTAACGTTACCTCTGTTGCCCTTGTGAAAAACTGTTTAAGCTAACAGTAGCTAGCAAAATGTTATGCATACAATGCAAATACATTTAAAAGCGACTGCAGACTTAATGATTCTTACACATATAGCATGGTTACTCTCAAATGAAAAAATCAAGTACAAAGTGCACTATAACATCTAAGGTATAAATGATTACAAATATTAATGCTATATTATCGATTGTTATGGAAGTGTTATTAGCAAAACAAAGTTGCCTTTAAACATAGCAGTGCTTATTAGAGGAGTATGTTTTATGTAGTTAAGCATATTTCAGTTTATGGTTAATGTTGCAATGGAGCTGCTATTATATATATATATATATATATATATAGTTCTCCTCTGATATCAATTGTTGTCTTTTCTGCCAGGTCCCTGCTGCTGCAGTTCAGGGATCCAGAGACTTTCACTTCTCCATCTATGGCAAGAAGACAAGTGCCAAAGTATCCGATGATGTGAGTCACATATTTACTCTTTTTCACCATTATATATGGTTATTTGTGTTGACGCATGATAGGGGTGTATTGTACTGTACATAAGTACAACGGATAGTTTGTATTGCACTCATTTTGTTCACTGCATAATTTAGTGTCAATATTAAACTCGATAACTTGCTTGACTATCTGGATTTCCACCGCTTGCTGGCTGCTTCTAATTGGAGGTTTTTTGGTAACTTCTGCCCTTTTATTGTTTTCAGATTTCTACTCAGTACCCAGTAGTAGATCATGAGTTTGATGCTGTGGTGGTAGGAGCTGGAGGAGCAGGGCTGAGGGCAGCCTTCGGCCTGTCTGAGGCTGGCTTCAACACCGCCTGCGTCACCAAGCTCTTCCCCACCAGGTCTCACACTGTTGCTGCACAGGTATGAGAGCATACTGTATGTTATGTGTTCATTAAGGCTTTAGATTATTTTGAAGGTTTTTCTACAGAGTTACAAATTCAGATAATTTTGTATGATTAGACACATATAACTAACTCACAATACAGTGTTGTTTGGCACATTCTAAGCCTCATGTAGATTTAATCACTCAATTAAAAGTTTTTAATCTTTAATAAAGTAAATATTAACCTGGTTTACAGGGCGGGATTAATGCAGCTCTGGGAAACATGGAGGAGGATGACTGGAGGTGGCATTTTTACGACACAGTGAAGGGATCTGATTGGTTGGGCGACCAGGATGCTATCCATTACATGACAGAGCAGGCTCCTGCAGCCGTAGTGGAGGTAAGAAGGCGCGCACACGTGGAAACACATGCCCAATAGTGGATATGTAATTGTTTACTTTGTTTAATCAACACTTTTTTATTTTTGCATCCCATCAATTTTTTTATGCATCGCAGCAAATATCATTAAGTTGTTGTGCCTCTTTTCCAGCTGGAGAACTTTGGCATGCCCTTTAGCCGTACTGAAGAGGGCAAGATCTACCAGAGGGCCTTTGGAGGTCAGAGTCTCAAGTATGGAAAAGGAGGCCAGGCCCATCGCTGCTGCTGTGTAGCAGACAGGACAGGACACTCACTGCTGCATACACTTTACGGACGGGTAGGTCCCCACACGTGTTCTCTGCCCTTTATTTCACTTAGTTCCTTCATAAAATACCATGGAATACAGTTTAACCTAATTTCATGTATCCGTCTTCTGTACAGTCCCTTCGTTACGACACCAGTTACTTTGTAGAGTACTTTGCCCTGGACCTGCTGATGGAAAATGGAGAGTGTAAAGGAGTGATCGCTCTCTGCATGGAGGACGGATCTATTCACCGCTTCAGGGCCAAGAATACTGTCATTGCTACTGGGTAGGTATCACACTCACTGTCACAAAAACAGGAACAAATTAGACATTTGTCTTATATCGACTCTCTGAACTTTGGCAGTAAACTTGAGATAGACAAGTTTAAAAATGAGTTGAATCTTCTCTTCCAGGGGTTATGGAAGAACCTATTTCAGCTGCACATCTGCCCACACTAGTACCGGTGATGGAAATGCAATGGTGACCAGAGCTGGCCTGCCCTGCCAGGATTTGGAGTTTGTACAGTTCCATCCTACTGGTGAGAGAAATAAAAAATATTCTTACTAACAAAAATGCAATCTTATTTATGAAAAGCCTTATCTTATTTTATATAGCAGACTCTTTAATGCTCTACAGCAGCTAAAGGCATGCTTAAAATATATTTATATATTTTTGATGGTAACTTGAGCTAGTGTTGTTTCAATAAACGTTCAAAGTCCAATATGTTGTCTTTTTGTAGAGGTGTGATAAGACTCTGCCTAGTTGTCCTGATTGTCTTTTGTCCTGTGGTGCGGTCGTTGCCATTTTATGTTTCTGAGTTTGAATTTCTACAAAAAACTAATCATGGAAGAGATGTAAACCATGTTGTGTAATGCTTAGACAACTTCCTGTGTCTGGGAGAGATAACGGATATTTATCCTATTCACTTCATGGGCAATCTGTTACACTTGCACTTGGAATACTTTTAGGTTAGGTGAGGAAGTCATGCCTACATGTATGGAGGCTCCCCAATTTTGGGCTGTTCCATAGCTCTGTTCAGGCCTGGCTGTCTCCAATTACCGAGCCTAGTCAGTAAAAGACCAGTGGTCATCTTTATTTTTGTTCCTGCTGGGAATCTGACACCAGGCCCCTCTATGATGTGACATGTAGGAGGTCAGCACCAACTGCTGAGCCACTGCAGATGTGTTCACCTTTTGTAAACCCCAATATCAATATATCATCAAGAATATTGGAGCCTTCTCAAATTTCAGCGAGTCCTTTTTAACATGTGAATCGTTCCAGGGATCTACGGAGCCGGTTGTCTGATCACAGAGGGTTGCCGTGGAGAGGGAGGCATCCTGATCAACAGTGAGGGGGAGCGCTTCATGGAGCGCTACGCACCCAATGCCAAGGACCTTGCCTCCAGAGACGTGGTGTCCCGCTCCATAACCATCGAGATCAGAGAGGGCAGGTATGGATTAAATGAGTGTGTGATGTAGTGTTTATTTTGGCAGCTATTTTTCATTTAGTGTAAGTCCTGTTTCAAATGGCCTTGTTCGTTATTTTCATATTTAGTCTACCCGATCCTTTAATTAAAGGTTAAAGGGAATAGGTCTTAGCATTATCAGGTAAACCCTACTACTTTAGTTTGAGTCAATAGAACTGTGGAGAATTACGTTTTCTTTTTTTGTCAGATTATATAGAATATTTCAGTCGATCTACTCTAGCCAAAATATGACCTTGTTTTTTTCTAAAGAGCTCCGTTTTGTTTTTGTGCATCCTGACTGTGCTCAATGTGTGATGCCGCTCTAGTCCTGATGAGTTGTTTTTTTAAACTTTCTTTTCTGTCACTATTTTTCAATCTGTTCTTTTAGTCATAAAAATTACACTTTGATATAGCCTTGTTCGTCATGAAAAAAGGGGTTGTAAATTAACATACTTCTTAGTCATAGTTTGCATGAACAAAATGAACACTGGTATGTCATGTAACTGTGCATGAAAGAAATGTCAAAACCTTTGTACACATAAATAATTTCCTTCAGGGGTGTTGGTCCAGAGAAGGACCACGTGTACCTGCAGCTCAACCACTTGCCCCCCCAGCAGCTGGCCACACGGCTGCCTGGTATCTCAGAGACGGCCATGATCTTCGCTGGAGTCGATGTCACTAAAGATCCCATCCCTGTTCTGCCCACCGTCCATTACAATATGGGTGGAATCCCCACCAACTACAAGGGACAGGTATGTGATGTGTGCACGAGCACCTGCATCCACACCAATTACAACAAAGTGACCCACCTTATTAACTGTTTTTCCCATCAGGTGATCACTTATACTGAAGGATCCGACAAGGTGGTTCCTGGCCTGTATGCGTGCGGCGAGTCGGCATGTGCCAGTGTCCATGGAGCCAACCGGCTGGGTGCTAACTCTCTGCTGGATCTGGTGGTGTTTGGAAGAGCCTGCGCCCTCACCATCGCCGAGGAGAACAAGCCAGGTGAGCCCCCTCTAATGGCTAATGCCTACTATAAGAATAATGAGTTTCTGAAAGCCAGAAGGCAGTTTTCTGGAAAAGGTAAAAAAGCAGTAGAATTTCCAAATACAGCCCTTATCCTGCACCTCTCCTCTCTACACACTCTTTCCTGAGCCCCACCCACCAGAACCTGAACCAGTACTAGTCATTTTTTTCATTTACATTTTTGCAAGCTTGTGGGCCTGACATAACCGCAGAACATTTCTCTCGTCTTTTTAAAACACTTTCGATATTGTATTATTGCGTTTATATACTTTCTTATAGACTCTCTTTTTACTATATCTGTCTTTCTTTTTCTGGTTTGTTTAAGCACCTTCTGAAGGGACGTGCATCTGCTAATGTAGAAAAGCCAATAAGAATGCCTTCTCTCTGAAATGACCTGTGATTGGTCAAAGTCTTCTGCTTACAATTTCTGAAGCCTGTAAACAGAGAAGGTGCTGAAGTCTAGTTTCCTCTGAGCCTTATTTTAAATAATCTCAAATGTCAGAATGGAGTTTTTGCAACATGACTCAAATAACCTAGTTTTAAGACCTGTTGAGATTTTTTCACATTTGACCCTGAGCGAATATGTCTATGAAATCAGATGAATTTTTCTAGATGGATGTAAAATTTAAGTCGAATACTAATTTTCAGTTTTGATGTAAATGAACACCACTACTACAGGATTATATTTAGTGTTGCAGTGCAAATCACCTGCTTGTTTCATAGCTGACTCTGGTGTGTTGTTTCCTCTTCAGGAGAGAAACTGTCCCCTCTGGCGCCCAGTGCAGGAGAGGAGTCTGTGGCCAACCTGGACAAGCTGAGGTATGCCAACGGAAGCCTGAGAACCTCCGAGATCAGGCTCAACATGCAGAAGGTAAACACTAAAGAAACACATGAGATCCCTTACATTGTGCATTAGATACATTATTTGAAATGTGTTTCCTAAAGAAACTTCTTCAGAAACGCATAAATAATCTGCCTCTTCCTGCTTTTCCTTAGACTATGCAGGCCCACGCTGCCGTGTTCCGTACCGGCTCCGTTCTGAAGGAGGGATGCGAAAAGATGGATGCCGTTTACCAGACCTTGGCTGACATCAAGACCTTTGACAGAGGTACTGCACTACTGATTGACTCTGTCTTTTTACAGCTCCTTGAGTCTCTTTCATGATGCAAGTGCTGAAGTTCCTTCTCTTTCCTCTCCTCCAGGCATCGTGTGGAACACAGACCTGGTGGAAACTTTGGAGCTGCAGAACCTGATGCTGAACGGCGTCCAGACCATCAACTCTGCCGAGCAGAGGAAGGAGAGCAGGGGAGCCCACGCCAGGGAGGACTTCCAGGTGGGATTTGCTATACTAAATCTGGGTTTCTTTCTCATTGTTGCTGTGTTTTTTTCCTTTTTCCTTGTTCTTTTTTATGTTTTTGCATTAGCAAATTATTGCTGCCGGTCTTTCCTCTGACATTGTTTTTGTTCGACTTTATTCCAGGATCGTCTCGATGAGTATGACTACTCCAAGCCCCTGACGGGTCAGGTGAAGAAACCCTTCGAAGAGCACTGGAGGAAACACAGTATGTCCACAGTCGACGTAAAGACTGGAAAGGTGAGTGTTGTGGGGCTTACAGCAGAAAGTTGGGCTTTTCTAGTAACCATTATTCACTTAATAGGCCAGAAGAGTTGATATGGTTTGATTGATCTTTGTTTTTGTGTGTTCCCAGGTGAGCCTGGAGTACCGCCCTGTCATCGACGCCTCTCTGGATGAGCAGGAATGTGCCCACGTCCCTCCTGCCATCCGCTCCTACTAAGAAGATTCCCTTGCCCACGCTCTACTCTCCTCACACATTCAATACACTCATTGACCTGCTATTTATCAACTTACTCTCCCTGTAAAAGAGAGGACATTTTGGGACGTTCATTTAAATCGCACATGTGTATCCCTTCTCGAATCGTAAAATACAAAAAAAAATCCCTTCGTCTCACCTTCTTGTTCCTCTGTGTTTTGCCTTGATTTAACCTGCATGCAGCCAATATGATTTCAACATCGTGACCTCTGTGTGAGCTGGATATTGTTGTATATATTTCCAGGCAACAAAAAACATAAAAAATAGTTATGTGTTGCACCACTTAAGCTTTGCTTTCTGTGATGACACCATACTCTCATATTAAAACCTTGCAATGCTTTCTTTGTTTACATTTTTTCTTTTTTCGCTTTCAGAACAGATTTGAAATCCACATGTTGCCGACAAGCAGCAAAGGGAACTTTTAAGTATGTAAATATTGCATAAATGCACAATAAATACGAGTTATACTGTATTTTCTTTGTCGAGTAGGCTATGAGGTAGTATTTTCTCGCTCATTATGGCCTTCAGTGTTGGGTGCTTTCTGTGACACTTCATGTGTGGTTCAAATGATAAAGAACATCTCATGCTACGTAGATCAACTGCTGACTGTCTGTAAGCTTCAATCATCTCGTTATTAAAAGGTTAACCAAATCAAGCAGTTCTGTGTGTATGTATTCAGCCACAATGTGTTGAAACAATGGCTTCTTTCTACTAAGTGGGATTGCTGTATGCCCTCTGAAAACTTGATAAATTCCAGGAAGAGTCAGTGTTGTGTGCAAAGCTTTTAGGGTGCGGATAAGCAATTAAACACTGCGCACCAACACTGGTGCCAGCTCGGAGTGCATCATGAGCGGTGAGAGAGGTTTCCATTCCAAAACTGTTTGTGAAAGAACCTCACACTTTTCCTGCTTTGCCAGAATGGCTTTTAAAAATGTAGCCTACTCCCTTGACGTACTACACAGATTCCAAATCATTGCTTCTTGTTCTAAATCATTGAAAGGATTACTTAATTTATTTGCTATAAGTTAATTTGTTATTTTCTACATTAATAGATGAAGGTCTGGTTTGTTCAAACTCTCAAAATAGTAGGACATGCTGTCATAATTACCCAGAGTCCGAAGTGACACCTTTACAATGTTAAAGCTGTTAGATAAATGTAGTGATGTAAAAACTAAAATATTCAAGATAGTGTAGTGGAAAAGAGAATGTTTTTAAAACAAAATCTCTTGTTTTGGACTGACAGTAATGATTCAAGAAATAGTAGATAAATACACACACATCAATCTGTGTGCATTTGTTGTGGATGGAACACAACAAATGGTGCTCTTACCTGTGATGCCTCCTCCAAACATTATAACCAGACCGTATCATTCAAACTATAAGTACACAATTTATTGAAAGACCAATCTTTATTTTACGGTGCCTCTCCTTTCGTTTGTGTTATTAAACCCTGTCAATCTAAAAAACTGAGCAACTCAACAGTTAACTTTATATTTCTTATTGTCCAAAGCATCTATTACACTATTTGTTCCCCTCTCATATTCACAGGATGGATGATTAGAGACTTTGGGGGAGACCTCAGCTTTATGAACGTCCTGTCTGTTGCTTTGGCCAGAGAGGCCCGAGGATCTTTCCCTGCGAGGAGGACCAGGCCTGATGGAGGAGGACCTGTACCAGCTGCACCTACAGAACTTAGCCCATGCTGGGCATAGCTGTTACTGTACCACCTGCACAGGTCTAGCCTGTCACTTTATTTGACAAAATGTGTTTACTTAATCAATTAACAGATTAACATTTAGTGTAACTTATGTATATTATTTCATTTTTATTTAAAAAAGATTGTGATGGTTCATGCTTGATAACTTTTAGTTCACATTTCAATCAATTGTATTTGTACTCCTTTTGTCCGTTATTATTACTGAAAAGTATTTAGTCAGCCACCAATTGTGCAAGTTCTCCCACTTAAAAAGAGGAGAGAGGCCTGTAATTTTCATCCTAGGTACACTTCAACTATGAGGGACAGAATGGGGGGAAAGAATCCAGGAAATCACATTGTAGGATTTGTAATGAATTAATTGGTAAATTCCTCGGTAAAATAAGTATTTGGTCACCTACAAACAAACAAGATTTCTGGCTCTCACAGACCTGTAACTTCTTCTTTAAGAGCCTCCTCTGTCCTCCACTTGTTAACTGTATTAATGGCACCTGTTTGAACTTGTTATCAGTATAAAAGACACCTGTCCACAACCTCAAACAGTCACACTCCAAACTCCACTATGGCCAAGACCAAAGAGCTGTCAAAGGACACCAGAAACAAAATTGTAGACCTGCACCAGGCTGGGAAGACTGAATCTGCAATAGGTAAGCAGCTTGGTGTGAAGAAATCAACTGTGGGAGCAATTATTAGAAAATGGAAGACATACAAGACCACTGATAATCTCCCTCGATCTGGGGCTCCACGCAAGATCTCACCCCGTGGGGTCAAAATGATCACAAGAACGGTGAGCAAAAATCCCAGAACCACACGGGGGGACTTAGGCTACCATCAGTAACACACTACGCCGCCAGGGACTCAAATCCTGCAGTGCCAGACGTGTCCCCCTGCTTAAGCCAGTACATTACATTACATTGCATTTAGCTGACGCTTTTATCCAAAGTGACTTACAATAAGTACATACGACCAGGAAGACACAGCCCAGAAGAAAACAGAATCATATACAGGACTGTCTCAGAAAATTAGAATATTGTGATAAAGTTCTTTATTTTCTGTAATGCAATTAAAAAAACAAAAATGTCATACATTCTGGATTCATTACAAATCAACTGAAATATTGCAAGCCTTTTATTATTTTAATATTGCTGATTATGGCATACAGCTTAAGAAAACTTAAATATCCTATATCTAAATATTAGAATATCATGAAAAAGTATACTAGTAGGGTGTTCAACGAATCACTTGAATCGTCTAATTAACTCGAAACACCTGCAAGGGTTTCCTGAGCCTTGAAAAACACTCAGCTTGGTTCAGTAAACTAAATCACAAGTATGGGGAAGACTGCTGATCTGACTGCTGTCCAGAGGACCGTCATTGACACCCTCCATCAGGAGGGTAAGACACAAAAAGAAATTTCTCAAAGAGCAAGCTGTTCACAGAGTGCAGTTTCAAAGCACATCCACAAAAAGTCTGTTGGAAGGGGGAAATGTGGCAGGAAACGCTGCACAACCAAGAGAGATGACCGCAGCCTTAACAGCATTGTGAAGAAGAGTCGCTTCCAGAATTTGGGGGAGCTTCAAAGACAGTGGACTGAAGCTGGAGTCCAGGTATCAAAAGTCACTGTTCACAGACGTGTCCGGGAAATGGGCTACAATAGCCGTATTCCCATGGTCAAGCCACTTCTGAACTCAAGACAACGGAGGAGGCGTCTGACTTGGGCTAAGGAAAAGAAGCACTGGACAGTTGCACAGTGGTCCAAAGTCCTCTTTTCAGACGAAAGCAAGTTTTGTATTTCATTTGGAAGTCAAGGCGCCAGAGTCTGGAGAAAGGCTGGAGAGGAGCAAAATCCAAGTTGCTTGAAATCCAGTGTGAAGTTCCCACAGTCAGCGATGGTTTGGGGAGCCATGTCAGCTGCTGGTGTTGGTCCACTGTGTTTCATCAAGCCCAGAGTAAATGCAGCTGTGTACCAAGAGATTTTAGAGCACTACATGCTTCCGTCTGCTGAAAAGCTCTATGGAGATGAGGAATTCATTTTCCAGCATGATCTGGCACCTGCCCACAGTGCCAAAACCACCAGTAACTGGTGTACTGACCATGGCATTACTGTCCTCGATTGGCCTGCAAATTCCCCTGACCTGAACCCCATAGAGAATATGTGGGGTATTGTGAAGAAGAAGCTGAAAGACACCAGACCCAACAATGCTAATGAGCTAAAGGCCGCTATTGAAGCATCCTGGGCATCCATAACACCTCAGCAATGCCACAGGCTGATTGCCTCCATGCCACGCCGCATTGATGCAGTAATCCGTGCAAAAGGATTCCCAACCAAGTACTGAGTGCATTAATGGACATTTTCAAATGTTTGATTGTGTTTTGCTGTTATAAATCTTTTTTTTTTACTTGGTCTGAGGAACTATTCTAATTTTTTGAAATAGGATTTTTGAGTTTTCTTAAGCTGTATGCCATAATCAGCAATATTAAAATAATAAAAGGCTTGCAATATTTCAGTTGATTTGTAATGAATCCAGAATGTATGACATTTTTGTTTTTTTAATTGCATTACAGAAAATAAAGAACTTTATCACAATATTCTAATTTTCTGAGACAGTCCTGTAAGTACATCAGGTATCATAGAGCCAAACATTTCAAGTGCTACTCAGCTGGCTATAGATAAGCCAGTCCTATAGTATATAAGTGCCTTGTTATTAATTCTATCGCTCGAAGTGGAGTCGAAAGAGATGAGTTTTCAGTCTGCTTTCTGCTGTCCTGATGTCAATGGGGAGCTCATTCCACCATTTTGGAGCCAGGATAGCAAACCCACGTGTTTTTGCTGATGGGAACTTGGGTCCCCCTCGCAGCGAGGTTGCAGCGAGTCGTTTGGCTGATGCAGAGCGGAGTGCACGCGCTGGGGTGTACAGTTTAACCATGTCCTGGATGTAGGAAGGGCCAGATCCATTCGCAGCATGGTATGCAAGTACTAGTGTCTTGAAGTGGATTCTAGCAGTTACCGGGAGCCAGTGAAGGGAGCGGAGGAGCGGAGTGGTGTGGGAACATTTTGGAAGGTTGAAGACCAGACGAGCCGCTGCATTCTGGATGAGCTGCAGAGGTCGGATGGCACATGCAGGTAGACCAGCCAGGAGGGAGTTGCAATAGTCTAGGTGTGAGGTGACGAGAGCCTGGACCAGAACCTGGGTGGCTTTCTGGGTCAGCTGGGGACGAATCTTCCTGATGTTGTACAGCGTATATCTGCAGCAACGGGTTGTAGCAGCGATGTTTGCAGTGAAGGACAGGTTGTTATCTAGGGTCACACCCAGATTCCTTGCAGTCTGAGTCGGGGAAACAACAGAGGTGCCGATGTTGATTGTCAGGTCAAGAGTGGGACAATCTTTTCCCGGAAGGAAAAGCAGTTCAGTCTTGTCAAGGTTGAGCTTGAGGTGATGAGCAGACATCCACTGAGAGATGTCAGCTAGACAAGCAGAGATGCGTGCGACGACCTGGGTCTCTGAGCGGGGAAAGGACAGAATTAATTGGGTGTCGTCAGCATAGCAGTGGTATGAAAAACCATGCGGGCTAATGACCGATCCGAGCGAGTTTGTGTACAGGGAGAAGAGGAGGGGACCAAGAACAGAGCCCTGAGGGACCCCTGTAGTTAATTGACAAGGGTCGGACTCGGACCCTCTCCAAGTTACCCTGTAGGTACGGTCTTTGAGGTATGAGGTGAGGAGGGAAAGTGCAGAGCCTGAAACTCCAAGTTATTGGAGAGTGCGAAGGAGGATCTGATGGTTCACCGTGTCGAATGCAGCTGACAGGTCCAACATGATGATGACAGAGGAGAGGGATGCTGCTTTGGCAGTGTGCAGTTCCTCAGTGACAGCAAGGAGGGCCGTTTCTGTGGAGTGACCTGCCTTGAAACCAGACTGGTGCGGATCCAGAAGGTTGTTCTGATGGAGATAACAGGAGAGTTGTTTAAAGATCAAATGCAAAGATATTTTTATAATTGCCAGTAAAATCGAAATCATATAGCTACAACACTATTTAAGATATTGCAGTATTAAGATCTGAGATAATATGCGTCTGGCAATGCGCAATATTTATTTTGTTCAACCCCCAACACCAAGTCAGACGATTTATTTCTCAGCCGCTTGTCTCCGCAAGATGCAAACATATTTCCACCTGGCTTATCGCTCACAGCTGCTTCCGCTGATAGTACAACTTAGTTTCGTTATAATGTCTGATTCTGAGTCGGAGGCCACCCAAGATCTGGAGTTGTAAAAGGGGTAAATTAATTGTTGGATGTAGAAGTGTCAGAATCAATATAGATGTTTTTATTTTAAAGTAAATTCAGATGGAACATAGTAAAAACATGTCAATTCTAATGTCCGCCTAAAAAAAAACCATTACTTATAGTGAAAACCACCCTTGAATGATGGGTTAGTAGACTAAAAGCTTTAGGAATCAAAACTATAACATATAATAAGTACCCTGTATCAAGATTGATGCAAAACAAGTGAAATTTGACCTTTTTAGAGAGGTTTAGAAAAATAAAGTTCCATTTGAACTTTTTCACTGTAAAAATCATTTTATTACTTTGAATTATCACTATAGGTATTCATTCCATCCAAATACAACTGTTGTGAAAAAAAACTTTAAAAAAAAAACTAATTTAACTGATCTTTTTCATTTATTTGAAGAAAAAAAAAACACAATGTGAGCCTCTGAATTAGCCCCGAGTGAAAAATGCTAACCTATTACTGCACCGAAAATCATTCCTAGCTCCCTTATTACTTATCCTAGCTCCACATCCAACACATTGTTTATGATCGTAAAGACACAGAATCTAACGGTGCCCACCTCTATAAGCAATACAACTGCAATTCCGTTATCTGCTGTGCTCCGTGCGCTTTGAAATCAGATCAGAAGTTGTTTACCTCAATTCTTTGGCGTTTCTGCATTGCCCGGCTCTTTCGTTCTCAGCACAGCAGCAAAGGACAGGCGAAAACAGCAGCGTGGAATCGCTCCGGTCCCTCCGTGGTATCCCCGGGGTGAAAGCAGGCCCCAGCGGTGGTAAAATCCTCCTCCGTACAGCAGTACACGCCTGGTGGAAGCAGGCCAAGCCCGAAGCGTGGATCCACTCCGTTTCTCCGCGACGACTCCGGGGTAAAAACCTCTCCAGTACAGCCGTATTCTACAGGTGGGAGCAGGCCTCCGTAGATCGCAGATCGCAGAATCGCAGGCAGCAACAGGTGGAGCCTACTACCAATACGGGTTTCAGCCTCCGATGTACTTTTAATGCTTCTCCACCAACAGACTTGACGATGGCAGGATCAACATCGTATGCATCACACGCGAAGTGGTCAGAGCACAACTTGCTCCATTTTGTCGGCTGCCAGCCAACACGATTCACTAAAAAAATCCAGTTTCGGCGGATGATTTTGTCTTGGGGAAATGCATGTAAAATTCTCCCAGATCCCGCACCGTTCGTACATCCGAAAGCACAACAATAACCCATGTTTTTGCGGATATAATTCAGTTTTCTTTTCGAAAAACACCGCTGACATGTGAACGAGACTGCCTGGCCCAGAGACTGTTTGGCCACGGTGACGTCACGCGCGCGGAGGCTGCTGGGAATGACATGTCAGAAATTCAGACGGCTTTGGGTCGAGTTTTGTATCAATAAAAAGCTTTTTTTTGGGTGTATTATCTCGATTTAAATTAAATAAGAAATACAGGCAGTCTTAAAAACAACATTTCTATAAAAATATAGCATATTTGGAAGCTTTGCATTTGATCTTTAAAGACAGCGCGTTCAAGTGTTTTAGACAGGAACGGGAGGAGAGAGACAGGCCTGTAGTTTATAACATCAGACGAGTTGAGAGTGGGTTTCTTTAGGAGAGGGTTTACTCTTGCCTCCTTGAGACTGTTTGGAAAGTGACCAGAAGTTAGAGAAGTGTTGATGAAATGGGTGAGAAACGGTAGAATATCAGGAGCGATAGTCTGAAGGAGGTTTGAAGGGATAGGGTCCAGAGGACAGGTGGTAGGGCGGGCAGAGGTAATGAGGGTAAGAACCTCACTTGGAGAGAGAGGGGAAAAGGAGGTCAGTGTGTGGGTGAAAGGAGGGACTGGTGAACCAGCGGTCAGTAAAGGTGAGTCAGAAAAAGAAGAGCGAATATCATCAACCTTTTTTTCAAAATGGTTAACAAAGTCGCTTGACAGAAGTGAGGAGGGGGGAGGGTCCAAGAGGGTGGAGAAGATGGAAAATAGTTTTTTGGGATTGGAATAGGAAGATTGGATCTTATCTTGAAAGAAAGTGCTCTTTGCCTGAGAGATCGAGGCAGAGAAAGAGGAGAGGAGAGCCTGATAGGTTAGGAGGTCGTCACAGTGTTTGGATTTCCACCATTTCCGCTCTGCTGCCCGAAGGACGGTTCTATTAGCACGCAGTGCGTCATTTAGCCAGGGAGCAGGGGGGGACTGATGAGCCTGCTGAGATGTGAGAGGACAGAGAGAGTCCAGAGAGGATGAGAGAGTAGAGAGGAGAGTTTCTGCAGCAGAGTTTGGAGGCAGGAGTTGAAACGAATCAGAGGAAGGGAGGGCTGAGAGCACCGATGAGGCAAAGGTAGAGGGGGAGAGGGAATGAAGGTTACGGCGGACAGGTGCAGGATGAGAAGAGATTAGTTTGTTATGTTTGGAAAGGGTTAGAGAGAATGAAAGGAAGAAGTGATCGGATGTGTGGAGCGGGTTAACAGAGAGGTTAGAAGTAGTGCAGTTCCTTGAGAATATGAGATCAAGGACATTGCCAGCTTTATGAGTTGGTGGGGATGGAGACAATGAGAAAGCAAAGGCGGTTAACAGAGATGTTAGTTCGTCTATCTTCCCCGTCTGGAGGTTGAAATCTCCGAGAAGTACAGCCGGAGGGCCAGTTTCAGGGATATGTGAGAGGAGATGATCTAATTCCTCCAAGAAGTCCCCCAAGGCGCCTGGCGGACGGTAGAGAACAACAATGGTTAATTGTATAGGATGGGTTACTGTGACGGCATGGAATTCAAAGGTGGAAGGAGTGAAGTTAGGTAGCTTGAAGAGGGAAAAGCTCCATTTGGGAGAAAGCAGGAGACCAGTGCCACCTCCTCTGCCAGTGGGTCTGGGTGTATGGGAGAAGGAATATGCTGTGGAGAGAGCTGCTGGGGTGGATGTGTTGGATGGAGTAATCCAGGTCTCAGTGAGAGCAAGAAAATCCAGAGACTGCAGGGAAGCGTAGCCAGAGATGAAGTCAGCCTTGGGAACAGCTGACTGGCAGTTCCACAGGCCACCTGAAACTAGATGTTGGATGTCAGTGGAGCATGTGGGATAGACGAGAGCAGGCCGGTTATATCGATTACGAGATACACAGGGCCAGTGATAATTGCGAGAGGACACATGAACAGGAATGCAGAAAATACACATGATTATAGCATGAGGGACTAGAAAACTAAAGAAAATAAAATAAAACACCAGCGATACTTAGCTCAATCAGAGTAGGATTTGCCTCCTCTTTGCCACCCTCGTGACTCCCGCAGGACTCCAATGTCTTTGTCAGTCTTACTCCCGCAGGACTCCAATGTCTTTGTCAGTCTTCGGCTGTCTGACGCTGAAGCTGACGCTCCAGGAAAGAGCTACCTAAAAAAGGAGCCTGATTGCTGAGTTCTCACAACTGTGGGGTCATGCCCCTCTAATTAGTTAACTCTCTACAGCTGATGGGCGACAGCTGGGTGGCCCTGGCTCTATTCTAATGCGGTATCGAGTGCCCTACTGAGATGAGACCAGAGTTACAGCTTCTCCCGAGCAGATCTGAGATGTAAAATCTCTCTACAGCGCCCTATTAGGTACAATAACTGCAGAACAATTATAAAGAGTAGAATAAATGAAACAGAGAAGTCTAATTAAACAAGAATATAACTTACAGTGGTTGCTGCGTCAACAGGTCGTGTCGTGACCCGGTCGATATGGAGACAGTACATGTCCAGGCCCGTCTGAAGTTTGCTAGAGAGCATTTAGATGATCCAGAAGATGATTGGGAGAATGTCATATGGTCAGATGAAACCAAAATAGAACTTTTTGGTAAAAACTCAACTAGATGTGTTTGGAGGAGAAAGAATGCTGAGTTGCATCCAAAGAACATCATACCTACTGTGAAACATGGGGGTGGAAACATCATGCTTTGGGGCTGTTTTTCTGCAAAGGGACCAGGACGACTGATCCGTGTAAAGGAAAGAATGAATGGGGCCATGTATCGTGAGATTTTGAGTGACAACCTCCTTCCGTCAGCAAGGGCATTGAAGATGAAACGTGGCTGGGTCTTTCAGCATGATAATGATCCCAAACACACCGCCCGGGCAACGAAGGAGTGGCTTCGTAAGAAGCATTTCAAGGTCCTGGAGTGGCCTAGCCAGTCTCCAGATCTCAACCCCATAGCAAATCTTTGGAGGGATTTGAAAGTCTGTGTTGCCCAGCGACAGCCCCAAAACATCACTGCTCTAGAGGAGATCTGCATGGAGGAATGGGCCAAAATACCAGCAACAGTGTGTTAAAACCTTGTGAAGACTTACAGAAAACGTTTGACCTCTGTCATTGCCAACAAAGGGTATATAACAAAGTATTGAGATGAACTTTTGTTATTGACCAAATACTTATTTTCCACCATAATTTGCAAATAAATTCTTTAAAAATCAGACAATGTGATATTCTGGATTTTTCTTTTTCTCATTTTGTCTCTCATAGTTGAGGTATACTTAGGATAAAAATTACAGGCCTCTCTCATCTTTTTAAGTGGGAGAACTTGCACAATTGGTGGCTGACTAAATAAGTTTTTGCCCCACTGTATATGTGTGTGTGTGTGTGTGTGTGTGTGTGTGTGTCTGCATCTGTAGCCTGTTATTGTCTCATTAAACCGCACTGTCAATGAATCAAAGTAAATATATAACACATACATGAACACATCTGTCCATCAGACAGAGGGCTGCTGTGCCTCCTGTCATCATTAATGGACGTCTCTTTAAAATGACCGCTCAGAGGAGAGGAGTTCTCATTTCTCTAACCGCCTGCTGCTTCCCCTCCTCTCTCCTCGGTTCTCCTCCTTGGCTCCTCCGCTCGCATCTCCTGTGGGCGGGACTAAGTCTCGAGGAGGGGAATT
Source organism: Harpagifer antarcticus (assembly GCA_902827135.1). Lineage (NCBI taxonomy): Eukaryota > Metazoa > Chordata > Actinopteri > Perciformes > Harpagiferidae > Harpagifer > Harpagifer antarcticus. The sequence continues at coordinate 371,081 of CADEHL010001257.1, read as the reverse complement.
AGTGAAATGAGAAAGGGCCTAAGTGTCTCTTAGTGTCCTGTACTGCTCTTAAATCTCATAACATCAGCTTTTCCTTTCCCTCTTGGATGTTCTTCTGGACCCTCGGAAAAAGAGAAAATGGTGAAGCAGTCCTGTCTCTCAGGCATGTCCTTTCCTAACAGAAATATACAAAAACTTATTATTGCAGAGCAAGTGTGTTATTTAAGATAGAGGTGTGTTTGTTTGTTCAGGGGCTATACATATAATGATTTTTTTAAATCCAACAGTGTACTAAGATAATCAGATTATGAATAAACCGTTCTAAATTCATCAACATTGAAATAAATGTATTATTAAAATAATATTATGTTATCAAAATTTAGTGCAACAGTAGAAGTTTGCTATGTTCGGTTGTCTCGCTGAAAGAATCAACATGTTGTTTTACAGTCAGTATGCAGAGACAAAGGGTCGCAGCTCTCACTATGTTCAATAATATTTGCCTTAAATACATTGAAATGTGAAAGTTGAACAAAAAAGTTATGTTGCTTGGTAAAATGTAAATGTAACCTTTTGCTAAGAAAGTACACTCAACATCACTGATGTGCAGGTGATCTAGTATTTAGTCATGTTTAATGGCATGTACTGTATATCAGTGTATTCGGCAGAGTCATTACTTTATGCATTCTTTGTAAAGTATGAAAAAGGTGTACCTTGGAATCCGTGCTGAAGTTCTCTGCTGTTAGGAGTCCAGATCTGTCTCTCCTCCTCTGGTCCAGCCTTTCTGGCTCACCTTAAGGACACTTTGAACAAACAGATGTAAAGTTACATGCATGGCTTACAGACTTCTTTACATGCAAACAACTGTGTATCTTCTTTTAAAAACAGGTCATAATCGTATTGTTATACTTAAGATTACAGTCCTACTGTATCAGTTTGAGTAGGTCCTTTTTATTTTGGATGAGTTTTTCATGAGTCAGTCAAATTAATTTGTTTTCATATGCCATATTCATATGTATCACCCATGTAAGGGTAAGACACAAACCTATTGAACAAATGCAATAGCTTAATTTTCACTGAAGTCACAGATAACGTCATATCTAATATTTAAACAGATCATTTCCTTGTCACTAAAGCATTGACTACGCTATTCATCGTCCTTAAATGCAGGAATTAAGTTACATGTTCCGTTCTACAGCCAGGATAAGGCTGTTTCTCAAGTGTGAGGATAATACTATTAAAAGAGGCATTGGTAATAATATTAAAAACGACAATGTTCGGGTCGTTCGTAGGATAGGCGGTTAGCTGCAATAAATAACTCCAGTTCAACAAACCATATTACAATATCTAAGGGAGCGTTATTTCTGGACCATCTTGAAATGTGACGTTCATATTTTAAAGATACACACATTTCATTGTGAGGTTGATTTAATATACACTTGGAGCAGCAGTCCCGTTGTCATGAAGGGGGAATCTAACTATATACAGAATATGTTTTTGTGGATCCAGGCTAGAAACATGTTCATTTTCTGATGTTAAGTTGGACATTTTAACATAGGGTCTACGGGAATTGCTTCCATCTGCATCCATCGCCTACACATTTTGCAGCATTGGGCTTCACCGCACTGTCCCCCAGAAGTCGGTTTGATTGCATTCGGGCTCAATTGCTTATCCTGTCTGAGTAGCCCGGATGATGCTGCATCGCAATTTTTGAGTCGAATTTTATACACCGAATTTTTTGACATCGCATTTTAAACACCGAAATATTTGACGTCGAATTTTTTTCTCAGCAGGAAACCGATGGATTGTCCACTCCAAGTAGGGAATGAGTCCTTACCCCAAGTGAAGGAGTTCAAGTATCTCGGGGTTTTGTTCTCGAGTGAGGGAACAATGGAGCGTGAGATGGGCCGGAGAATCGGAGCAGCGGGAGCGGTACTGCAGTCGCTTTACCGCACCGTTGTGACGAAAAGGGAGCTGAGCCAGAAGGCAAAGCTCTCTGTCTACCGGGCCATTTTCGTTCCTACCCTCACCTATGGTCATGAAGGATGGGTCATGACCGAAAGAACGAGATCGCGGATACAAGCGGCCGAGATGGGTTTTCTCCGCAGGGTGGCTGGTGTCTCCCTTAGGGATAAGGTGAGAAGTTCGGTCATCCGGGAGGGACTCGGAGTTGAGCCGCTCCTCCTTCGCGTCGAAAGGAGCCAGTTGAGGTGGTTCGGGCACCTAGTTAGGATGCCACCTGGGCGCCTCCCTAGGGAGGTGTTCCAGGCACGTCCAGCTGGGAAGAGACCAAGGGGTAGACCTAGGACCAGGTGGAGGGATTATATCTCTTCGCTGGCCTGGGAGCGCCTTGGGATCCCCCAGTCAGAGCTGGTTGATGTCGCCAGGGAAAAGGAAGTTTGGGGCTCTCTGCTGGAACTACTACCCCCGCGACCCGACCACGGATAAGCGGAAGAAGATGGATGGATGGATGGATGGAATTTTTTTCACTTGAATTTTTGGGATCTGAATTTGAACATTTTTATTTCACATAGGTAAATTCTGAGCAAAACAATTCAGATACATGATTTTCAAAGTAGTTATTTTCAATGCTATAAATTCGGTGTCTGATAAAATTCAAATACTTCTGTCTCTTGTTTGCTTCCATAGTCCTGGCTCTTCCCCAGAGTTTGCCGCTTGGGCCCAATGTGATATATTTTCACGGGGCCCAAAATCCCTGGCGGCGCCCCTGCTTGTGGGGCCTGGAGCCATTTTCATTACATTAGCAGCACTAAACTTACCCTGTTTTTGTTAAAATGCCCAACTTTACAGCATAAAAAAACATGTTTCTACCCATGGATGCAGTAAATATTATTGTGAATATAGTTAGATTTCACCTTCATGATTATGGATCTGTGAGTGAATTGTTTTCTAACACGACCCTTTTATTTATATTAGGTCTTAAAGGTTTTGCATAAATTAGGGTGTGGTGACATTGAGTGACGGCTCTGTCAAGTGACTGCTGCTGCTAGCTTCTTGTCTCTCTGCTAGCTGCTCCGTGAAGCTACAGGGACTCTGCCTGCTCAGTTCATCCAGGGAACACAACTTGACCCCGGCCGTGTTTGTTTGTTCTTCATGCTTATATATCTGACTATTGTGACTCGCTCTGCGGTTGAAACAGACGGTTCATGCATGCGGTTTTGCGGTAAGTGAAAATCGAGTACTTATTTATGTGTTAATGATTTTAATCAGCTACGTAATGAATGTTAAGGCTTGGGTTAGCGTGTAAGCGAGTGGTAGCTACATCAATGCTAACGATGCTAATCGTAGCCTCCAAGTTAAAGTCATAGACTGTATATATAAACGTTGAAACTAAATAGACAAGTGTTAAGCGTTAATTGGGATAATACTGTTGAACAAACGGCTTCTGTTTGAGGTTGATAAAATAAGGTCATCCTTGTAACTTAGAGAGATATTTTATTATGTAGGTAGGAACTGTATGTATCTCTAAGGTTCATTTAAATTGGCTATGCTCAAGTATGTAGACAAGCTAATGTCGAAGTAGTGTATGTGAAATCAACCTCACAATAAGATGTGTGTATATTACAATTATTAATGTCATATTTCAAGATGATTACTTACTGAAGAACAAACCCAAACCATGTCGTTTTTATTAATTGCATTACCAAATTGGTATAAAATAAACAGTAAGCATTGGTAATACCACTTCCAAAGTTACAGTAAAATAAAAAGGACCCTGACTCGGACAATAGACAATCCAACATGTTCAACAGAAGAGAATAAGTTATATTGTTTGAACACATGGTACTTTACATACATATATATATATGTTTGTTTAAGGTGTCTGAAGAACCAGCACCTTACCGTGGTAGAGAGGTTTGTGTGCCCTGATGAACCTGGGGGCTGTGTTGTCTGGAACTTTGTGTTCCTGGTAGGGTCTCCCATGGCAAATTGGTCTCAGGCAAGGGGACAGACTAAGATTGGTTCAAAAGACTTCATGGAGGACTTCCGGTTTACACATGAGGCGATAAGCGGCTAAGAAGAGGAGCTCCCGGCCAAATAAGTTAAAAAAGGAAGAAAACCCCGATAAATGTGATTCGAAGTTGGAAGAATAGGTCATGAGCAAATTAGTAAATAAGAAAGGAACGGAGAAAAAGACGAAAGCCGAAAAACAGCTGGGAGAGATGCAGGTCCAGACGGAACACAGTCAGCCGCTAATGGCTAACGCTATAGCTAGCAACGACGAGCAACCTAGCTGGGTGTCGGCGCTGCAGACTTCCTTAGATGCCATGCGGGATAAACTCGAGAAAGCCCAGCACAACATGGATGCTAAACTGGATCAAATTGGCAGCCGGATGGAAGAAAATCTAAGAGGAGTACGTGAAGAAATGGGACAACTGAGAGAACATATGGACAAACACGGAGAAGATATGAAGCAAGGGCTTGATAGCCTCAGAGAGGAAACAAATAGAAAATTCGAGACCGCTGAGGCGGAGATGCGGGCCCAAAAGAAGGATATGGAGATCCTAGAAGAGTGTACGGCTGGGGTCGAGGAGTGGAGTACCGACGTCCAGGACATTATTATGGCCTCTCTTGAACAACAAACCAAGCTCCAAGATAAGCTGTCCGACATAGAAGGGAGGTCGAGAAGAAATAATATACGAATCTGGGGGTTGAAGGAGGGAATAGAGGGAGACTCGGTCTCCGAGTACGTCGACAGGTTCATTCACAAGGAGCTGGGAATGTCGGAGGATATTAAATTGGAGATTCAAACGGCGCACAGGGCACCTGCTCCAAAACCACAACCAGACAAACCCCCAAGAGCCATTATTGTCAACTTCTTGAGGTTCGAGGTCAAGGAGAACGTCATTAAGACGGCCTGGCGAACGGAGATGGAAGTGAAGGGACGGAGAGTGACATTCGACCAAGATTATTCTTCTGAGGTGGCGGTTAAACGTCGGAAATATGCGGGGCTCAAGAGAATTCTCAAAGATAAGGGGTTTCGTTTTCAATCTCCAATGGACACACTGAGGGTTTACTGGAACGAGGAGTAGAGAGACCTACGCTGCTGCAGAGACTGGAGGCAGCGCGCAAGTGGACCAGACTTCGGAGACGAGAGCGGGGAGACAACAACGAGATGGGAGTGAGGGAAGACCGGCACCGTACCGAGGGTGTTGATGAGTAGTCTATGAGGGAACAAGATACGGCGTTGAAAAGACAGAAGGATTAGAGGTGACGGGCCACGGCGATCAGAAAAGGACAGAGCACAGACACAAACAGATTTAACCAAATTACTTATAATTTAAATGCTATAGCCTTTTATTTGGTGCCCCGAAAAGACCTTTGAAACACTGCAGTGGGTGAGTAAGAAGGATTGTTATATTTTTTTTATAAAAGGACATGTATGCAGGCTGGGGAATTATTTATCTATAACATTTTACGATTTGATTCGGACTAATTTAAAGAAGTGCTAATTCACTAGAAACATAGAATCACCTCCATCGCCAATACAGAGACCAGGGGTTTAAAGACTATATGGAAAATGTTCACAAAGTTCCGGCCGGGAGCTCCGGAGTTTAAACCACACGCTGGACAATTATAGTGAGCTTGGGAGATCAGCCACAGGAGAGATCTCCGCCACTAGGGGGGGCCCTCTCACTAGGAGAGGCCTTACCTTCCACCCACCAGCGGGGGAAAGGGGGATATCTTTGAAACCCCCGAAAACCTTGGAAGACCAAGTTCTGGTGTTTAATTTGTATTTGTTTAGCTTAGCGGTTGCTGCTACTATATATATTGTGTTTTGTGACATGGAGGGAACGAAAAGATGCTTTGAAGGGAAATATAATGCAACGTAGGGGAATCAAAATGGTGTCGTTAAATGTCAATGGTTTGAACAATCCGATTAAAAGGGGGAAAGTATTAACCAAATTTAGAAAGGAGGAGATGCAGGTTATCTTATTACAAGAAACTCATCTATCAGTACAAGAACATGAAAAACTGAAAAGGTATGGATATAACAACACATTTATAGTTCATTTAAACAAGGTAGGAGAGGGGTGGCTACACTAATTGGGAACTCAGTACAATTTGAAATAAACAAAGAAATATATGACAGAGAGGGGAGGTATGTGGTGATCAAGGGGAAAATGGAAGGACAAATGGTTACACTAATTAATGTTTACGCCCCACCGGACAGCGATAAGACTTTTTTTAAGGAATTGTTTGATATCATAGCTGTGGAAATGGAAGGAATCCTGATTTGCGGGGGGGACTTCAATGTGGTACTAAACTATGATTTAGATACAACAAGTACAAGGAAGGCTAGGACGCATATTGTCAGATACATGAACATACAACTGAAGGAACTAGGAATCACAGATATATGGAGAGATATACACACACTAGATAGAGACTACACACACTACTCACACGCACACTCAGTCTATTCTAGGATAGATTACTTTTTTATGTCAAAGGGAGATAAATATAGAGTAGAAGACTGTAGAATAGGTGTTACAGACCTGTCTGACCATAGTGCAATATATCTAACATTGAATCTAAATGGTAGGAAGAAGAACACCGTCTGGAGATTGAATGTGGGTCTATTAAACAATAAGGGGTTAGTGGAAGAAATAAAGAGAGAGATAATCAGATATAAGGAGGAAAATGATAATGGGGAAGTAGACCCAACAATTCTGTGGGATGCACTAAAGGCAGTATTAAGGGGGAAACTAATAGCACAAACGGCACACCTTAAGAGAACCAGACTGGAACTCTATCAAAATTTAACTGGGCAACTAAAAGAATTAGAGAGGTAACATAAAAATACAAATGACCCAGAGACACTTAGGAAGGTTAAGGACATTAGAGGGAAGATAGAAAATATATTATTAATAGAGGTAGAGAAGAAAGCTAGGTTTGTAAAGCAGGCATATTATGAAGGGGGGCCCAAAGCAACTAGATTATTGGCTAGAAAGATAAGGGCACAACAAACATTAAACACTATACATAAGATTAGGAATCCTAAAACCAATGAGTTACTAAGAGAGCCGGAGGACATAGAGAGAGCATTTGAGGATTATTATAAGACACTATACGCACAACCAACTGCAGCAGAGGAAGAGAGTATGAAGGCATTTTTAGAGGGGCTGGACCTACCATCGATAGGAGAAGAACAGAATAGGTTATTGAACTCAGATATTACAGAAAAAGAGATGGGGGATGCAATTAGTAGAATGAAAAATAGCAAGTCACCAGGCAGCGACGGGCTGCCATCCGAATTTTATAAGATATTCAAATCGGAATTAAGCCCCTTACTGTGGGCATCATTTAACTATACTATGAAAGAGAACAAAACTCCCCCGTCATGGAAAGAGGCTATCATTACTACAATTCCCAAGGAAGGCAAGGATAAAGAATTATGTAGTAGCTTTAGACCAATATCCATACTTAATGTAGACTACAAAATGTATACGTCCATCATTTCGAAAAGATTTGAGACATTCATGCCCGACATTATAGATGAGGACCAGACTGGTTTTATTAGAGGGAGACAGACACAAGATAATATAAGGAAAACCATTCATATAGTGGAGGAGGCCCAAAGGAGGGGAGACAGTGCAATTTTAGTGAGTATAGATGCAGAAAAAGCTTTTGATAGTGTGAACTGGGTCTATTTGTATAATGTCTTAGAAAAGTTTGGATTTAATGAAAAGTCAATCAAATGTATAAAATCATTGTATCATGAACCAACAGCTAGAGTGAAAGTGAACGGTAGTCTGACGGATCGGATTAAATTAGAGAGGTCGACAAGACAGGGCTGCTGTCTCTCCCCAACACTTTTTGATATCTTCATCGAACCATTGGCCCAAGCAATTAGACAGAACCAGAATATAAAGGGGGTTGAGGCAGGAGGTTTAGAACACAAATTGGGACTATTTGCGGACGACTTGATAGCATATATGGGGCAACCAGACGTGGGCTTCCCGATACTGATGGATTTACTGGAGGAATATGGACAATACTCGGGGTACAAACTAAACGTGACAAAGACACAGATTTTAGCACTAAACTACACACCAACACCAGAGATCAAAGACAAATACAGAATTAGATGGGACATGGATACAATTACATATTTAGGGGTTAACATCACAAAAGGATTAGACAAATTATACAATGCAAATTATACGCAGATCAATCAGAATATCAAGAGGGATTTATGTAGGTGGACAATACAGACCTTAGACCTTAGTTCAAGGATTGAAATAGTTAAAATGAATATACTGCCTAGGCTACTGTACCTTTACCAATCACTACCTATATCTATTCCACAAAGTCAATTTATGGAATGGGATAAATGGATTTCAAGGTTTATTTGGGGGGGGGGAAAGGCCCAGGATTAGGCTTGCAACACTGCAGCTACCCAAAGGGAGAGGAGGATTGGCAGTGCCGAGTTTCCAGGATTATTATTATGCAGCACAAATCAGAACAGTGGCATGCTGGTGTAATATGGAATACGTAGCTAAATGGAAGGACATCGAAACAAATGGGGAAAACAACCAGATTCAAAAACTACTCGGGGATAAAGAATTATTCAGGACACAGGAAAACGTATTAGACCCAATCACAAAATTCACTTTAAACACTTGGAACACGGTAATAAAGAGATACAAAATAGGAAAACAGACAAAGATTTTGAGATGGATAACAAATGATAATAAATTCCAGCCGGGAAAAGAAGATGCAGGTTTTAAGCGATGGGCCCGAGGGGGCATCACAGCAATATGTAGGATGGTGGAAAAAGGGGAAATGCAGAGTTTTCAATATCTAAGAGATAAGTTCGATCTGGAAAGGGGTGACCATTTTAGATACTTACAGGTGAGAGACTATTATATAAAGGAAATAAAAATGGATAAAAACACTAAACAAAATGGGGTAATTAAGGTCATGATTGAAGCATATGAAGGGAAGAAAGGCAGGGTGATTTCAGCTCTATATCAAGCTCTGTTGGAGAGTAGGGGGAATTCAACTCTATATATAAAAGAAAAGTGGGAGAAAGAACTCGGGATTGATATGACAGAGGAAGAATGGTATAATGTATGTAGAGTGCAGCATTCAACTACTGGGTCAAGGGTATGGAGGGAATTTGGGTGGAAAAACATAATCAGATACTTCATAACCCCAAAGATAAAAGGGAGTTATGCCCCGGAACAGAACGCATGTTGGAGGCAATGCGGCGAGGTGGGGGCAGACCACACACACATTTTTTTTAAATGCCAAAAGATGAAGGGATACTGGGAGGAAGTGTGGGGAGTGTTGAAGGGGATATTAGGTTATGAGGTTCCTAAGACCGGCCTGATGTTATACTTGGGGAATCTGGTGCAGGAAAACACACAGGGTGGGGACAGATACCTGATTAAGGTGCTGCTGGCTGCCAGCAAGAAAACAATTACCAGAGCATGGTACAAAGCAGATCCACCTACGAAGGAGCAATGGCTGGGAGTAATACAGGAAATATTTGATATGGAGAGATTCACACACATATTGAAGATCCAGGAAGGGAAATTTGAGTCCAAATGGGAAAAATGGGTTGAATATAAAAGAAAAATGAACGACACCACAAATTGAGAGTTGGAACCAGACCATGATGTTGCATTAAAATAGGATAGAAAGCTTCCATGTCACTGTTTGCTTGTTTTTATTATTATTTGTATTTTCTTTTTTCTTCTTCAATGAGTCTCTAATTCAAGTGTATACTGAACTGTATGTGGTTTTGTATGTTTATAAAAATGTCAATAAAAATTTAAGTGAAAAAAAAAAAAAAAAAAAAGACTTCATGGAAAAAACAAGAGGAAGTGAGGATACCCGGCCCGGAGGAAGCCCGGGGTCCCTTTCTGGAGCCAGGCCCAGGAGGAGGACTCGTCGGCGAGCGTCTGGTGGCCGGGCTTGCCACGGAGCCCGGCCGGGCCCAGCCCGGAAAGGCAACGTGGGCAACACCTCCGCTTCTCCGTCCCGCGGGCCCACCACCTACGGGAAACATCGATGGGGTCGGGTGCGCTGCCAGAAGGGTGGCAGTGAAAGCGGAGGGTCTCGACGGACCAGACCCGGGCGACAGAAGCTGGCTTTGGGGACGTGGAACGTCACCTCTCTGGGGGGGAAGGAGCCGGAGCTTGTGCGGGAGGTGGAGCGGTACCAGTTGGATCTGGTTGGGCTCACCTCTACGCACAGCGTCGGCTCTGGAACCTTACTTCTGGATAGGGGTTGGACTCTATTCTTCTCCGGAGTTGCTCAAGGTGTGAGGCGCCGGGCGGGTGTGGGGATACTCACAAGGCCCTGGTTGGGTGCTTCGTTGTTGGAGTTTACCCCAGTGGACGAGAGGGTTGCCTCCCTACGCCTGCGGGTTATGGGGGGGAAAACTCTGACTGTTGTGTGTGCTTATGCACCCAACAGCAGTTCAGAGTATACGGCCTTCTTGGAGACCCTGGAAAGAGTCCTGTATGGGGCTCCTGAAGGGGACTCTTTAATCTTGCTGGGAGACTTCAACGCACATGTGGGCAATGATGGAGACACTTGGAGGGGCGTGATTGGGAGGAACGGCCCCCCTGATCTGAACCGGAGTGGTGGTTTGTTACTGGACTTCTGTGCTAGTCATGGATTGGCCATAACAAACACCATGTTCGAACATAAGGATGCTCATAAGTGTACGTGGTACCAGAGCACCCTAGGCAGAAGGTCCATGATCGATTTCGTTATCGTATCATCGGACCTGAGGCCGTATGTTTTGGACACTCGGGTAAAGAGAGGGGCGGAGTTGTCAACTGATCACCATCTGGTGGTGAGTTGGGTCGAGTGGCAGGGGAAGCCTCTGGATAGACCTGGTAAGCCCAAACGTGTAGTTCGGGTGAACTGGGAACGTCTGGAGGAGGCCCAGGTTCAGGAGGCCTTCAACTCACACCTCCGGCGGAGCTTTTCGGGCATTCCTGTGGAGGTTGGGGACATTGAACCAGAGTGGTCGGTGTTCAAAGCCTCTATTGCCGAAGCCGCGGCGGGGAGCTGTGGTCTCAAGGTCCTAGGTGCCTCAAGGGGCGGTAACCCTCGAACCTCCTGGTGGACACCGGTGGTCAGGGAAGCCGTCCGACTGAAGAAGGAGGCCTTCAGGGATTTGTTATCCCGGGGGACTCCCGAGGCAGTTGCAAGGTACCGACAGGCCCGAAGGGCAGCAGCCTCAGCCGTGGCCGAGGCAAAGCAGCGGGTGTGGGAGAAGTTCGGAGAGGACATGGAAAAGGACTTTCGGGCGGCACCAAAGTTGTTCTGGAAAACTGTCCGACACCTCAGGGGGGGGAAGCAGGGAACCATCCAAGCTGTGTACAGTAAGGATGGGACGTTGTTGACCTCAACTGATGGAGTGTTAGGGCATTGGAAGGAACACTTTGAGGAACTCCTGAACCCGACAACTCCGCCCTCTATGTTAGAGGCAGAGCTGGAGTATGACGGGGGATCAACACCAATCTCCCGGGGGGAGGTCACTGAGGTTGTTAAACAACTCCACAGTGGCAAAGCCCCGGGGGTGGATGAGATCCGCCCAGAAATGCTGAAGGCTCTGGGTGTGGAGGGACTGTCTTGGTTGACACGTCTCATCAACATTGCGTGGAAGTCGGAAACGGTACCGAAGGAGTGGCAGACCGGGGTGGTGGTTCCCCTTTTTAAAAAAGGGGATCAGAGGGTGTGTGCCAATTACAGAGGCATCACACTACTCAGCCTCCCCGGGAAAGTTTACTCTAAGGTACTCGAAAGGAGGGTCAGGCCGATTGTCGAACCTCAGATTGAGGAGGAACAATGCGGATTCCGTCCTGGTCGTGGAACGACGGATCAGCTTTTTACTCTCGCAAGGATCCTGGAGGGAGCTTGGGAGTACGCTTATCCGGTCTACATGTGTTTTGTGGACTTGGAGAAGGCGTATGACCGGGTTCCCAGGGAGTTACTGTGGGAGGTGCTGCGGGAGTATGGGGTGAGGGGGTCTCTACTCAGGGCCATGAAGCGGGGATGAGGATCAGCACCTCCAAATCTGAGGCCATGGTTCTCAGCAGGAAACCGATGGACTGTCCACTCCAAGTAGGGAATGAGTCCTTACCCCAAGTGAAGGAGTTCAAGTATCTCTGGGTTTTGTTCTCGAGTGAGGGAACAATGGAGCGTGAGATGGGCCGGAGAATCGGAGCAGCGGGAGCGGTACTGCAGTCGCTTTACCGCACCGTTGTGACGAAAAGGGAGCTGAGCCAGAAGGCAAAGCTCTCTGTCTACCGGGCCATTTTCGTTCCTACCCTCACCTATGGTCATGAAGGATGGGTCATGACCGAAAGAACGAGATCGCGGATACAAGCGGCCGAGATGGGTTTTCTCCGCAGGGTGGCTGGTGTCTCCCTTAGGGATAAGGTGAGAAGTTTGGTCATCCGGGAGGGACTCGGAGTTGAGCCGCTCCTCCTTCGCGTCGAAAGGAGCCAGTTGAGGTGGTTCGGGCACCTAGTTAGGATGCCACCTGGGCGCCTCCCTAGGGAGGTGTTCCAGGCACGTCCAGCTGGGAAGAGACCAAGGGGTAGAGAAGAAGAATCAAGAAAGATATTGGTTTAAATGAATGAAGTATTGACTTTAATACACTGATATACATTCCATTAAACAATACTAAATACTAGATCACCTACACATCAGTTAAGTTGAGGGTTTTTTCCATGCAAAAAGTTACATTTAGATGTTAACAAGCAATATGACTTTGTCAGCTTTCTAATTTAATGTATTGAAGGCAAAGATATTTAACACATAGTGAGAACTGCTACTATTTATCTCTCAATATTGTCTGTAAAAAACGTGGTAAAAGTTATTCTTTCAGTGAGACAACAGAGCAAGCTTCTACAGTTGCACTAAGTTTTGATAACAGTTCAATATTATTTTGATAATATCCTATATTTCAATGTTGATGAGCTTCATACTGTTCATTCATAATCTGATTGTCTTTGTAGCTCACTGTTGAAATAAAAAGAAAACATTACAATTGCAAAATAATTATATCTACAGCCCCTAAACACACAAACACACCGCTTTCATAAATAACACACTTGTTCTGCAATAATATGTTTTATGTTTCCTGTCATTTTTGTTAGGAAAGGACATGCCTGAAAGACACGACATTTTCTCCTTCTCTGAGGGTCAAGAAGAACATCCAAGAGGAATATTAAAAGCTGATGTTATGAGATTTTAAGACCAGTACAGGACATTCACTAAGAAACTACTTTTATTGTGAAAACACAGTCAGCTGATGGGATGCACCTATTTCCACATCTACACTCCATCCGCTGATTATTTCTATTTGCCTCACTTTATGAGCTTCACATCACCTGTGCCTTGTACCGCAGAGTTTGCAACGTCACAAATAAATGGGGCCAATCTTCAGTCAGATGTGAATGTGTAATCTAACATTTTCAGTAAGAATAATGGACGAAAGGAGTGCAGATACAAATACAATTTATTGAAATGTGAACCAAAACTTAACTTAGTGTCTTGTGCGGATTTTACCCCTGCTATTTTTCTAAATCCCGGAAAAGAACGGGGGAGTCGCCCCGTTGCTGTACAATCAAACATGTGTTGATTTGCACAGACAACAGGCCACGGCTATGGAAGCAGCCTACCTCAATCGCCAGGGAGGAGTACGATCTGCGCAGCTTCTGAACGCAGCCAGGCGGCTGCTGTTCTGGGCGCGCACACACGTTGCTCTCCATCAGAGCAATGTATGTTCCCGGCGAAATTAACAGAAGGGCTCGCTGAACGCAGCAGCCGTTGTATGCGAGGGGTATGGAGACTCAGACCTGTGTCACGCGCACTGACGCCTCAGTGGGATTTGGCTTTGGTATTACGCGCACTAAGCAAAGCCCCATTTGAACCTTTAGACCAGTGGTTCTCAACTGGTCCGGCCTCGGGACCCACTTTTTACTTGGTCAGTAAATCGCGACCCAACATTTTGAAGCACTCAAATCTATTCAACAAAAAATCGTGCTGTAATATATATACGCTTTGCAGGATACAATATTAATAAAAGTGAAGTACAGTGCATATATCCCTTATATCCCTTCACAGAACTAACGTATGCTTTTAAAAAAGGTTTAATGAGATGATGGAATCAAAGCTGAACTATATAAAAAGGCGCACATGCGGAAAACCCAACCCCAGCAGGGGGGTCTGGGGGGATTCTCCCCCAGGAGATTTTTACAAATACTAACATAAACTATGCATTCTGGTACTCTGAGAAGAAAATAAATAAATCTATTACTACCCGACATATTAATAATATTTTATGCCATTGTTTGTGTTTCACTTTGTTCTGACAGCTTGCTGCTCCTCACAGAGAGAAGAGCAAAGAGGAGAGAGTCTGTGTGACTTACTTTAAATTGTGGGTAAGGGGAGATAGCCCCCATTGTTCTGTGACCTGTCAGTCATCAGACCGGGGGTCATATTTCATTATGTGTTCATTTCTATCTGAAGTTGTAACCTGGATGTATAAAGGAGAGTTCTACCGCTAACTTATTCTCCGTGGGGACTTCCGGCAGCACTCTTGATTCTGATTGGCCAGAAGACTCGAGAAAACATCAGCAAAGATATTTTATTGAGAAGATGATCACTACGTGACTGACGTTTTCAAAGCCGTTTATGGTCTCCGGTGCTTCCAGTCCAACGCCTACTGCATGCACAGCGTTAGAACATCGGGCCTTCAAAATAAAAGTTTGACTTTTTTCCAAAAAAAAAAAAAAATTCCAATTTTTTTTTTCAAATTTTTTTCTTCACCTTTTCCGCGACCCACTCGAAACGGGTCCGCGACCCACTTTTGGGTCGCGACCCACCAGTTGAGAACTACTGCTTTAGACCAGGTTCCCCTTAAACTGTTGTCAGCCAAAGTAGTACTGCTTTTGGCTCTATCAGCGAAAAGGGTGAGTGATTTGTCTGCTCTCTCTGTGGCTCCGTCATGTCTCCGGATCCAAGGAGATGGCAGTTCAGCTGTTTTACACCCTAACCCGGCTTCATGCCTAAGGTCATCACAACTCTTTTAGGTCAAGAGTGATCACCCTCGCTGGCTTATTCCCCCCTCCTTACAGGTCGGAGGAAGAAGCCACGTCTCATCTCCTGTGTCCTGTGCGCGCGCTGTCTTGCTATGTGGCGCGCACGGCGGCCTGGCGCCGTTCTCAGCGCCTGTTTGTGCACTATAGAGAGCGCTCGATCGGGCAACCTCTGTCTGCACAACGGCTGTCACACTGGCTGTGTGAGGCTGTGTCACAGGCATACTGTATGTCTCCTCTGGGGTGGAGCCCCCGGAGAACATCAATGCGCACTCCACCAGAGGAATTTCCTCCTCCACGGCTTTGCACGGAGGAATGTCAGTGGAAGATATTTGCACTGCTGCATCTTGGTCTTCCCTGTTCATGTATTCATTTTTATTTGAGGGATGTCTCCCATTCCTCTCTGACACACCCTGTACTGGGTGTCCTGTCGGAGTGATCGACGTCAGAGAGCCAGCTGTGCGCCTCTCTCCTGCCTCTCGGCACGCGGAGAGCGGCTCCTTTTCCCTCTTACAGTAGGAGGGATGTTCCTTTTTCCTCTGACACACTTTGTACGGAGTGTCTTGTCAGAGTGAGTGACGTCAGGGATCCAGCTAGTCGCTCTTCTACCTGTCTGACACGCAGAGAGCTGCTGTTCCCCCTCTATGATCGCTGGGCAAGGTGGGACCTTCGTCTCGACTTTCTCACAGCGGCTGGTATGTATTGTTCCCAGCCTTCACCTCGTCAGGGAAGATAGGCATGTTTTGCTATGTTCCAGGGACGGTGATGCGCCATTACGCATGGCACAACAGGCAGGGGGTGTTATTGAGCAGGTATGTCTGTGCTTCACAGACATACCTGCTCAATAACAGTGCTTCTAGTGCCGGGCGGACCCAGTGGGGCGCAGACTACATCATGCTTCGCCCTTAACCCAATAGCGATAGCCTTAGAGGGCGAAGCCATATACGAAATAGAACTGAGGTTACCTACTGTAACCCCAGCTTCTATGAGTAAATGGCGCAGCCCTAAGTGCTGGGTCCCACTGGCTCTACGAATAGCTGAAGAAAAGTTATTTTGTATGGGAGCAGATTGCCGGGCCTCCTTCCTATTTATACCGGAAGGAGGCCCGAGGGTGGATCCCACCTTGCGGGTGGGCGTGGACTACAAGTTTTCAGTGCTGCGCGGGGGCGCAGGGGGATTACCCAATAGCGATAGCCTTATTGCGCGTTTCCACTGCAGCGGGTAGCTCGCTTTAAGCGTGCCGAGCCGTGCGGGGCCCGTTTTTGGTTGCGTTTCCACTTGGGCTAGTTTTGGCCAAGGGCTACTTTTTCACCTTTTTTCTGGCCCGACTAAATCGTGGTTCTAAGGCCAGGAACAACCAGGCTGAGTCGGGCTGAGTATGCTAAACTGGAGAGAGAATCGCTGGCAAGGGGGCTACAACTACAACAAGATGAACATATTTGACCATGATTAAATTGTAATACACGTTTCAAAATGATGCCGAAGTAACAACATACTGATACCGGTTAGTAAAAACCATGAATGAATGCTTTGACAAGTCTGCAGACAGACGGCAGGCGAAAAACCCTTTTAAAATGCGTGCTTTCTAAATGGAGCTTGGCTAAGCTAACGTATATGCTCCGACCGTCCACACTCACAACAACGGCCTATACAGACATAAATAAACCAGCGACTGTATTCGCCATGACACAGGCAGTCTGTGGTTTGTACTTGTTTAACTTTTGTCTAGTTTCTGAACAGATATGAAGAGCTGTGAGCTCTGAGTGCTAAGAGCTAACGGCTGTGTTGTTTTTTCTGGGGCTGTCATTGAAGATGACGTCACGGCTCCGCCTACACTGCGTTACTATAGTAACTACCCCAGTTCCTAAACTGTAATGGAAGCGCAGCATTAAAGTGAGCCGGGCCTAATAAGGCCTAACCAAACCGAGCGAGGCCGAGGCCTGCAGTGGAAACGCGCCATTAGAGGGCTGCGCCATTTACTCATAGAAGCTGGGGTTACAGTAGGTAACGTCAGGTTTTACAAATGCCACATGATTCACTAACAAATTTGGTTTGCAAATACAAAACACCATCTACAAACTAATGCATTTATGCTTTGCAAAAAAACAAACAAACATATAACATTTTTCTAATAAATCATGTTTCAGAGACAAATTCAGCATAGGTTTTACAAGTACACAACAAACCAAAACATTTTTTTTTACAACTACAACACTTTTTTTTACAAGGACAACACTTTTTCTTCTCATGGCGGAATATTACTGCCAAAAGTCACGTGACAATCCAGTGGGTACAGCTACAGTCACAAACAAATAAATATATGATTGTAAAGATATACGTTTGATTAGGAGTCATAATACAGTGTATGCTTTGACCTTGGTATATATTCAGTATCCAAACAAGGCCTGATTTATCCTCTCATATTACCAAAACGTATAAGTCAATATAATGAGATAGCTAAGTCATTATAATGAGATAGTAAGTCAATATAATGAGATAGCTAAGTCATTATAATGACTTACAGGATTTAAAAAAAAAAAAAAATCCTGTGGCGCAAACAGGCTTCCATAGAAACCAGCTCGAGTGTGATAGAATTTGAAAATACACAACCGGAGAAAATCTGCCACTTCCTTACAGAGTCCCTCCTCCAACTCACACGAACGCGCACATGACCAATGAGGGCACGAGATAAGTTTGTGCACAGATGGAAGGCTGACAGGCAGGTAGGCCATCCAGTTATTTTAGCCGGGCCGGCTCAGATGATTGGTCGTGCTTTTTACAGTATTACGGCTTCCACAGATGACATTTTTTTATGGATTTTTTGTCAAAGCACTTAAGATATTCATTGCTATCGGGATGTTAAGAGCATTCCATGGAATATAACAATAAGTGTATCTCGAGCCGGTTTCTCAAACTTTCCCCACCTTTAATGTCAGCAAAACATTAAAATGATTATTTACAATGGACTACGCTTAGCTAACAGACTAATTACCACTACTCATGGACCACACTCACCTTTTCTTTTGAAAAACTGGGTGACATACTGTCGCCCTTTAGTCCCTCTCTCTTGTCTTTCTCTCCTTTCTTTTCTCTTTTGAAAGCCTGACTTTGTTAGTCGTTGAGACATGCTACACACGTAAACTAGCATCCCTGCTCCTCACAGGCTCTCAATCTCTGCTAGAAAGGGCCGGTGCCGCACAGCGTTTGGAGGCAGGACCAAACCATTACATGTAAATAGAGAGGGTGTTCGATGCTTTGGATAATTAACTTTTGGAAGAAAATAAGTTAAATGAATCGTAAGTTTAGTGAGTACATTATCAATATGCCGTTATATTAATGCTAATTATTGATGATTGATGAAAGGTTACTTAAAATGTTTTCTTAATGTAAATACATTTTTCTAAATGTTTGGGGCCCCTGTCAGTCACGGGCCCTTAGAATCGTCCTAACTTGTCACCCCCTTACGGCGCCCCTGGTTACAACCAAGCGGCAAACTCTGGGGAACAGCCGGGACGCCGATACGGAAGTGCCACACACTGCAGTTCATACATGGGCCGCTAGGGACTGGCTGCAGAAAGGAGCAATTTCCATAGACCCCCTTGTTAAAATGCCCAACTTTACAGCAGAAAAAAACATGTTTCTACCCCTGGATGCAATAAATATTATTATCGATATAGTTAGATTCCACCTTCATGATTATGAATCTGTGAGTGAATTGTTTTCTAACACAACCCTTTTATTTATATTAGGTCTTAAAGTTAAATAAATTAGGGCGTGGTCACTTTGATGGACACGTACATGCCTCACTGTCAGCTAACAGCAACTTGTCCACTCTGCTAGGCTACAACCATAGAGGCTACAACGTTAGTTAGTCATAGTACTGTACTTGACCCTTTAGCCGTGTTCGTGGTGATTGTGCCTTTTAGGGAATATTGTTACAAATACCAGACAATTAAAATGTCGTGCTGTGCGCTTGAATGTACTAACAGAACTTCCAAGAAGTCTAAAATGATAATATTATACATACATAGCCAGCTAAGGACGTAACCCTTTATACATACATATACATTTTAGTTTATGATTCAGCCTTGGGTAAGACTTTTATAGTCTATGGCTATGACGCCCATAATGCTAAACGGGAGCAAATGTACAAAAATACTGGACTCAATTGCGACGGCTCAGATTTTAATGAAAAAATAAAACAAAGTTAACAAAAAATCACTCAAGCGAGGACAAAACAAAACTTCTCGATCTCAAACAAAATAAACTCTTCTCTCTGGTTTTAACGCTGGGTCTCTGGACATGGAAGCACACTGAAACCAGACGAACTGGCACAAGACAAAGGGAGACAAGGACTATTTATACATGAGGGAATAGGGACCAGGTGGAAACAATCAGGGGCGGGGCAGACGCTGACGATGACGGAAAAACACCCAAAGTGAGGAATTAACAGGGCCTGAAAGGAAAGACAAGAGGTAAGTACAAAATAAAACAGGAAATGGGAAAACGAGACATGACATGAAACAAACACGACTAACACAATTGACGAGACACCACAGTACCCCCCCCCTCTAGGGACTGCTCCGGAAGTCCCAGACCCTCCTGGATGATCCTGATAAAAGTCAGTGATCAAACTCCGATCTACAATGAAGCTTGCAGGGACCCATTGTCTCTCTTCGGGACCGTAACCAACCCAGTCCACGAGGAATTGTTTCCCTCGACCACGGTTACGGACTCCAAGCAGTTTCTTAACAGTGTAGACAGGACCACCATCAACCATCCGGGGAGGCGGTGGGGGCTTAGAGGCGGGCACCAGAGGACTCTCTCTTACAGGCTTGACCTTCCCCACATGAAACGTTGGATGGACTTTGAGCGCCCTGGGTAGACGTAAGCGCACAGACACTGGGTTAATCACCTTAGACACCTGGAAAGGACCCACGAACCTTGGGGCTAGCTTTCTGGACATGACATGAAGGGGTAAGTCTTTGGTAGCCAGCCAAACGCTTTGTCCAGGCCTATAGGATGGAGCAGGTCTGCGATGCCGATCCACCACCTTCTTCATCTGGCTGGCACTGCGCAGGAGAGCACGACGAGCACCTGCCCAGATCCGGCGGCACCGACGGAGCATGGCATGTGCCGACGGGACCGTGACCTCACCTTCATTGGCAGGGAACAAGGGTGGCTGATAACCATAAACACACTGGAAAGGAGTAAGTCTAGTAGCTGCGGTGGGCAGTGTGTTGTGAGCATACTCGACCCACACCAGGTGCTTGCTCCACGATGCCTGGTTCTGGGAAACGAGACACCGCAAACAGGTCTCCATATATATGGATATCCCTGGGAAAACCATGAATGCGGAAAACTTCACGTAACATGACCTCTGCCATTTCTTTGGCAGAGGGGAGCTTGGGTAATGCAATGAAATGTGCCATCTTACTGAATCTGTCCACCACCGTCAGGACGGTGGTGTT
Source organism: Harpagifer antarcticus (assembly GCA_902827135.1). NCBI lineage: Eukaryota > Metazoa > Chordata > Actinopteri > Perciformes > Harpagiferidae > Harpagifer > Harpagifer antarcticus. Next base: position 350,536 of record CADEHL010001257.1, on the reverse strand, counting down.
TCCCTCGGAAACAGGTAATCCAGTGACGAAGTCCATGGAGAGGTGTGACCATGGACGATGTGGAACAGGAAGAGGCTGCAGCAGACCCATCTGAGCTTGTTTGGAGGTCTTGTTTCTGGCACAAACGGTGCAGGCTGCCACATACTCTGCCACCTGTTTCTCCATAGCCGGCCACCAGAAACGTTGCTTTATCATAAAGATTGTGCGTTTATCCCCCGGATGACAGGTGAGCAAAGACGTGTGAGCCCAGTGAATTACCTGTGAGCGAACAGAAACAGGTACAAACAACCTATTTTGCGGGCAACCACTAGGAGCCGGGCTCTCACCATGTGCTTGCTTCACCACAGATTCTATTTGCCATGAAACTGCCCCAACCACACAATGAAGTGGAAGGATGCTTTCAGGTTTTTTGGCAGCAGGTTCAGGCTCGTACATGCGTGACAAAGCATCTGGTTTCACATTTTGAGAGCCTGGTCTGTATGACAAGGTGAAGTTAAAGCGACTAAAAAACAATGACCATCTAGCCTGGCGTGGGTTTAGTCTTTTGGATTTTCGAATGAATTCCAGGTTCTTGTGATCAGTCCATACTATAAATGGTTGTTCCGCCCCCTCTAACCAATGACGCCAGTCTTCTAAGGCTATCTTTACTGCCAAAAGTTCCTTGTTCCCCACATCGTAATTCCTCTCTGCGTCTGTCAACTTCCGTGACAAGAAAGCACAAGGATGGAGCTTGTTGTCCTGAGCAGACCTTTGGGAGAGCACCGCTCCGACGCCTTCGTTCGAGGCATCCACCTCCACAATGAATTGTCTCTGCGGGTCAGGCACTGTGAGGATTGGAGCGGTTGTGAACAACGTCTTAAGTCTTTGAAAGGCTTTCTCCGCCTCAGTGTTCCACTTAAAAACAACATGAGAAGAGGTTAGTGCATGTAATGGCGCCGCAATAGTGCTAAAGTTTCTTATGAACCTTCTGTAGAAATTGGCAAAGCCTAAGAATTGTTGGATCTGTTTCCTGTTTGTGGGAGTTGGCCAATCTTCCACAGCACTAACCTTTACTGGATCCATCTGAACATGGTTAGCGGCGACGATATAACCCAGGAAGGAGACCGTCTTGACATGAAACTCACATTTCTCAGCTTTGCAGTACAGTTGATTCTCCAACAGTTTCTGGAGTACTTGGCGGACATGTTGAATGTGAGTTTCCTCATCCGGTGAGAAAATTAAGATGTCGTCAAGGTAGACGAAGACAAACTTGTTGAGAAAGTTCCTCAACACATCATTGATCATACCCTGAAAAACACCTGGAGCATTGCATAAACCAAAAGGCATAACAAGATATTCGTAGTGGCCACTCGGAGTGTTGAACCCTGTTTTCCACTCATCCCCCTCCCGAATTCTGACGAGATGATAGGCGTTTCTGAGGTCCAGTTTGGTGAATACTTGGGCATCCTGCAACAGTTCAAACGCTGTAGACATTAGTGGAAGGGGGTATTTATTCTTGACAGTTATTCCATTGAGTGGACTATAGTCTATGCATGGACGGAGGGAACCATCTTTCTTGCCCACAAAGAAAAAGCCTGCAGCCGCAGGTGATGACGATGGTCTAATGAGTCCAGACTTAAGGGAAGAGTCAATATACGTCTTCATGGCACCTCTTTCTGGTGCAGAGATGGAGTAAAGCCGACCTCTAGGGATCGGAGCTCCAGGCAAAAGGTCAATAGGGCAGTCATAAGGTCGATGAGGTGGTAGCGAAGTAGCCTTAGTCTTGTCAAAAACCTCTTTTAAGTCCAGATAACATGCAGGCACTCTGGACAGGTCAGCATACTCTGACTTGATGTCAGTGGTAACTCTATTGGGGATGTCTGTCTGATTAACAGACTGTCTGGAGTTCCCAGGGGACGCTAAGCAGGTTACTTTACAATCAGAGCCCCAGTTCATAATGTTTCCCGACCGCCAATCAATATTCGGATTGTGCCTGAGTGTCACAAACGAGCTGAGGACCAAAATGCAGAACACGGGAAACCAGAGATAGTCGGTAACCAGCTTTATTAGAGTCAATAGGCTGGTAGGAGACAACACGGCAGATAGTAGGCAAAGGGCTGGTCGGGGACAGGCGAGGTTTCCGGGAGATGGCAGGACGGGAGTCGTAGGCACAGAACGGGTCAGGGAGCAGGCGAGGCAGGCTGGTCAGGGACAGGCAGGGTCGAAACCGGGAGAGCAATCTGAGGAGTAGTGCGGGAAAGACAAGCATGCTGCGAAGTACGATCTGGCACTGAGGTGAAGGTGAAGTGGGCCTAAATACTACTGGAGCTGATGGGTGTAACAGAGTGAGAGAGAGAGAGACAGGGTGTGACTACCAGGTGACCAAGGAATGATAATGCAGAAAATAGGTGAGTGAGAAAGCAGACTGTGACAGAACCCCCCCCTTAATGGACGGCTCCAGACGTCTAAACAATACTAAAAAAAACAAACAAAAAAGACCCAAGAAAAAAAAAACCCTACAGACACCGGGTGGAAGGTGGAGGTATGGGAAAGGTTAGTACTCGTCTGAGACTGCTCTCTCGGCCTCTCCCTCCTGGAAATCCTCGTCCTCCTCGCCCGATGACGACTCCCCCTCCTCCTCGACGAAGCCTCTGGTCCGTAGCGGACGAGTACTCCCTGGCTTAATGCCTGGTCGAGCGTGGGTCCTAGACGGCTGCTCCGGGTAACACAGGTGGAAGTCTCGGATGAGCTGAGGGTTGAGGATATGCCGAGCCGGAACCCACTGCCTCTCCTCAGGACCATAGCCCTCCCAGTCCACCAAATATTGAACCCCTCTTCCTCTGAGACGGGAACGGAGTAAACGACGAAGGGTGTAGGTAGGGCCCCCATCGATCATCCTAGGGGGTGGTGGTGGAGGGGTGGCGGAAACCATAGGGCTCTCCCGGACAGGTTTAATCCTAGAGACGTGGAAGGTGGGATGGATTTTCATGTTCCGGGGCAAACTCAGTCGAACTGCTGCAGGATTAATGATAATGACCTTGACAATCTCGAAGGGTCCAATAAACCTGGGCGCTAACTTTTTAGACTCCATCCGAAGGGGAATGTTCTGGGTGGAAAGCCACACCCTCTGGCCTACCTGGTACACAGGTGCCTTGGTTCGTCGGCGGTTCGCTGATGTGGCGTACCGGTTAGCTCCAAGTCCTCCGACAACGTTGGATGAAAGCCTGGACAGACGGACAGGTAACCTCCTTCTCCAATGCAGAGAACAATGGGGGTTGAAAACCGTATGCACACTGAAAAGGGGAAAGACCAGTAGCGGAACTGATGAGGGTGTTGTGGGCATACTCCACCCACAGGAGTTGTTTTGACCAGGTCGTGGGATGATCGGAAGCCATGCAGCGGAGAGTGGTCTCCATCTCCTGATTCTTCCGTTCGGTCTGGCCATTGGCCTGTGGGTGGAAACCGGAGGTGAGACTAACCGTCGCCCCGATGAGCTCACAAAACTCCCTCCAAAACACAGAGGTGAATTGGGGCCCCCGGTCGGAAACCACATCAGTCACCAGTCCGTGAATGCGAAACACGTGGAGCAGAATCAGTTCTGCCGTCTCCTTAGCTGACGGGATCTTAGGCAGGGGTATGAAATGAGCCATCTTACTAAACCGATCTACCACCGTCAAGATGGCAGTATGTCCGTGGGACGGTGGTAGACCAGTCACAAAGTCCAATGAAATATGTGACCAAGGGCGACGTGGGACCGGTAATGGATGAAGGAGGCCAGCTGGCGCTTGGTGAGATGGTTTGTGCCGATTGCACACAGGACAGGCGTTCACAAACTCCCGGGTGTCAGCCTTCAGCGTGGCCCACCAGAACCGTTGTAGGACCATCCCCTTGGTACGTTGAATTCCAGGGTGGCAGGAAAGTCTGGAGCTATGAGCCCACTGAAGCACCTCAGCCCTCAAAACCTGAGGCACAAACAAGCGGTTAAGAGGACAAGAACTAGGACCGGGTTGGTCCACCAAAGCGGTCTTAACCCTCTCCTCAATCTCCCAAGCGAGGACGCCGATCACTCGAGGAGCAGGAAGAATAGTGTCCGGAATACCCCGGGTGTCTCCCTCCCTCCCGAACTGCCGGGACAAAGCGTCGGCCTTCACGTTGCGGGAGCCCGGGCGGTAGGAGAGAAAAAAATTAAACCGGGTGAAAAATAACGACCACCTGGCTTGCCGAGAATTCAGTCTCTGTGCCGACCTGATGTATTCCAGGTTCTTATGGTCGGTCCATACCTGAAATGGTTGTTCTGTCCCCTCAAGCCAGTGTCGCCACTCCTCCAACGCCAACTTGACTGCTAGAAGCTCTCGATTCCCCACGTCATAGTTTCTCTCCGCCGGACTCAATCTCCTCGAAAAGAAAGCACAGGGGTGGAGCTTCTGGTTCTCACCAGAACGTTGCGACAGGATGGCCCCCACCCCTACGTCAGAAGCATCCACCTCCACCACCAACTGACCAGCGGTGTCTGGTACTTGAAGGATAGGAGCTGACGTAAACCGGCCCTTGAGGTCCTGAAAAGCCTCCTCGGCTGCAGGGGACCATCGGAACGTCACCTTGGATGAGGTCAGGGCGGTGAGCGGGGCGGCCACGGTGCTGTAGCCACGGATAAACCGTCTGTAAAAGTTGGCGAATCCCAGGAAACGTTGCAGCTCCTTCCGGGAATCAGGGACCCGCCACGAGGTAACTGCTGAGACCTTAGAAGGATCCATCTCCACACTTCCTTGACCCACGATGTAGCCAAGAAAGGCGACCGAAGAAGTGTGAAACTCGCACTTCTCCGTCTTGACGAACAGTGAGTTCTCCAGAAGTCTCTGGAGGACTGTCTGGACATGATGGACGTGCTCCTTGAGGTTCTTAGAAAAAATCAAGATGTCGTCCAGATAGACAAAAACATAACGATCCAACATGTCTCGGAGTACGTCGTTCACCAACGCCTGGAAAACTGCAGGGGCGTTGGTAAGTCCAAATGGCATCACCAGGTACTCGTAATGTCCCGAAGAGGTGTTGAAGGCGGTCTTCCATTCGTCCCCCTCCCGGATTCGTACCAGGTGATAAGCGTTTCGTAGATCCAGCTTAGTGAAGATTGTAGCCCCCTGTAGTAACTCAAATGCTGACGAGATGAGTGGCAAGGGATAACGATTCTTCACCGTGACGTCGTTCAGACCCCGATAGTCAATGCAGGGTCTCAGGGTCTTGTCCTTCTTCGCCACAAAAAAAAACCCTGCTCCTGCGGGTGATGTGGAAGGACGAATAATTCCCGCAGCCAGAGAGTCATTGACGTAGGTCTCCATGGCCTTCCTCTCCGGTGCCGAAAGCGAGTACAACCGGGCCTTGGGTGGGACTGCGCCTGGATGTAGCTCAATGGCGCAGTCATAGGGCCGATGAGGTGGGAGAGATGTCGCCTTAGCCTTGCTAAACACCTCCTTAAAGTCCAAATACTCCGCCGGAACCCCTGTGACATCCGGAACCAGGTTCATATCCACAGATAGTTGAGGTGCGGCGGCCTGCTTGAGACAAACCTGATGACAGGAAGAACTCCAACCTAGGATGGACCCAGTTGCCCAGTCAATGTTCGGGTTGTGGCGGCGGAGCCACGGATAACCCAAAATCAGAGGGATTTGGGGGGACCGTAGCACATGAAACCGGATTGTCTCATGGTGGTTCCCCGACATGAGCATACGGACCGGTGTCGTCTGGTGTGTCACTGTTCCCAGCAGGTGACCATCCAAAGCATTAGCCGGTACCGGCTGGAGCATCCGAACCTGTTGGATGCCCAGCTGTCGTGCGAGCTCCTCGTCAATGATGCTAACATCTGATCCGGAGTCGATAAAAACAGCCAGAGCCTGAGATTTGCCTGTCAGGAGGAGTCGAGCATGGCACAAGGGTCTTAGATTGGGGATCAGCTCAGAGGTTTGGCCCACCAGTATACTCCCCATTACTGATGAGCTCTGTCTTTTACCTCTTCGACGTACTTCCCTCTCCTCAGAGGTAAGACTGGTACGACCCACTTGCATGGGCTCGACCTCGTACCGTGAGTCAGAGTAGGAGTGGGAACTCTCCGCCGAACCCGGAAGTCGAAATCTCCCGGAAACCGGAAGTTGTTGTCGCGAGCAGCGGCCCGCCGCTCGCGTCTGTTGCTCTCCTCTCCGAGTCTGGATTCGTCCGTCAATCCGAGAGGTGAGCTCTATCAACCCATCCAAGGAAGCAGGGAGATCATAGGAAACCAGCTCATCTCTCATATAATCCGCTAATCCTCTCAGATATGCGTCACACTGCGCCGGCTCATTCCAGCTGCTGCGACGGCTACTGGTGCGGAAGTCAATAGCGTAATCCACCACCGTGCCGGAACCCTGGCACAAACTCAGCAGGCCTCCAGCAGCGTCGGGACCCAGACGAACGGGACCGAACACCTTCCGCATCTCCGCGGAAAAGGCAGCAAACGAGGCGCAGGCTGGTGTCTGCTGCTCCCACTCAGCAGTTCCCCATAAACGTGCTCTCCCCGTCAGATGATTAACGGTGAAAGCTACCCGAGCCGCCGAGGAGGCGAAGGTGTGTGGCTGCAGTGAAAACAATATGGAACAGTTTGTGAGAAAAGGCCTGCATCCCTCCGGCTCACCAGCGTAGCGTTCCGGCGTTCCCACACGAGGCTCCGGAGCGTATCCCGTCGACCCAGGGGCTGGAGCGAGCATCGGAGCTGCGGGCGGAGGGACGGTAGCAGCCATGGTAGCGGCTAGCTGTTGTACGGTGGCGGCCATCTGTTGCATCTGGGAGGTAAGGTGAGCCAGCGTTTGTCCCTGGGTTGAGGTTGCCTGGTGGGTCTCGATAGCTAAGGTAGCTATTGTGACCTCCTGTCTTTGGATGGCATCCTCAACCCTCTCAAAGCGGTCTCTAGGAGACCCGGTGTTTGCTTGGTCCATTTCTGGCCAGATCGTTCTGTCACAAACGAGCTGAAGACCAAAATGCAGAACACGGGAAACCAGAGATAGTCGGTAACCAGCTTTATTAGAGTCAATAGGCTGGTAGGAGACAACACGGCAGATAGTAGGCAAAGGGCTGGTCGGGGACAGGCGAGGTTTCCGGGAGAAGGCAGGACGGGAGTCGTAGGCACAGAACGGGTCAGGGAGCAGGCGAGGCAGGCTGGTCAGGGACAGGCAGGGTCGAAACCGGGAGAGCAATCTGAGGAGTAGTGCGGGAAAGACAAGCATGCTGCGAAGTACGATCTGGCACTGAGGTGAAGGTGAAGTGGGCCTAAATACTACTGGAGCTGATGGGTGTAACAGAGTGAGAGAGAGAGAGACAGGGTGTGACTACCAGGTGACCAAGGAATGATAATGCAGAAAATAGGTGAGTGAGAAAGCAGACTGTGACACTGAGGAGCCATGGAAGTCCCAAAACTATAGGGTGAAGTGCAGAGTCAAATAAGTGGAATCTTAATGTTTCTGTGTGAATGTCATCTATGGTTACTTGAACGGGTTCAGTTATATGGGTTACTCTGAATAACAGCTTGCCATCTAAGGCACTGGCATCTACAGGAGAAGTCAAAGGAACAGTAGTAATGCCCAGTCTTTTAACAAGACCCCAGTCCATCAGACTTTCGTCCGCCCCTGAATCCACTAGTACCCCCTGAGTCATGGTGTGGTCACGTAACTGTAATTTTACCTTGGTCAATGAACGTGGAGGAAAGTCAGCTGCAGAAAATCGGCTCACCAGCGCCCTCCGTCGCACCGATGAGCCTGTCCTTTTAACGGGCAGGAAGATGCAGCATGGCCATGTTGTCCACAGTAGAAGCAGCATCCTTCACGGAAACGGCGCTGTCGCTCCTCTGCTGTGATCCTGGCTCCGCCCAGCTGCATTGGTTCCTCCGATAATGTTGTCAGAGGTGTATTGTTTATCCATGGGCGTTGTGGGGCAGATGGGCGCACGCTGGTCCTTAACCTTTCACTGTTCCTTTCATTAAGTCTAATATCAATGCGGGTAGACATTGCAATGATAGAGTTAAGATCTGTTGGTAGCTCCAGGGGTGCCAATTGATCCTTAATAGAATCCTTTAATCCATTCATGAAAGCATCAATAAGGGCTGGGGTGTTCCACCCGCTATCTGCTGCTAAAGTGCGAAATTGTATCGCATAATCTGCCACTCTTCTGGGTCCCTGTTTAATCTGTATTAACACTCGGCTGGCCTCTCTGGCTGGTGAAGAGTGATCAAAAACATGCCTTAGAGTCTCTGAGAACATGTTCACTGACTGGCTCACTGGAGAATTAGAGGACCATTCGGCCGTAGCCCAGGCAGCAGCTCGCCCGGTTAAATGGGACAGCATAAAGGCTACTCTAGCTTGGTCTGAGATAAAGGCTGAGGGATTATGGGTGAAATGCAGTTCACACTGTACCAGAAAGGGGCGACAGTCCCCAGAGTCCCCGGAAAACTTTTCTGGAGATGCAAGGCGAAGCGACGTTCCAGAAGAGGGAATGTGGTCTGCAGCAGCACCAGCGGATGCAACGGATGGGCTTGGCATAGTAGGAGACCGTGTAGATGATCCAGCCTCGAGCTGGGCAAGAGCTCTGTGCACTTGAACCGCCAGGTGATTAACTTGATTCGTTACAGCCTCCTGGAATTCTGCTTGGCGATCAGTGAGGTTACCAACTCCTCTGTTAATGGAGATCAGCTGTGCAGCATGGTGAGCAAGCTCTGCTCTCTGTTCTTCGACATCCACTTTAATCTTTTCTGAGTCGGCTGAGTCCATGTTGGCCAGTTCGTTCTGTTAGAACGGGGTACAAAAATACTGGACTCAATTGCGACGGCTCAGATTTTAATGAAAAAATAAAACAAAGTTAACAAAAAATCACTCAAGCGAGGACAAAACAAAACTTCTCGATCTCAAACAAAATAAACTCTTCTCTCTGGTTTTAACGCTGGGTCTCTGGACATGGAAGCACACTGAAACAAGACGAACTGGCACAAGACAAAGGGAGACAAGGACTATTTATACATGAGGGAATAGGGACCAGGTGGAAACAATCAGGGGCGGGGCAGACGCTGACGATGACGGAAAAACACCCAAAGTGAGGAATTAACAGGGCCTGAAAGGAAAGACAAGAGGTAAGTACAAAATAAAACAGGAAATGGGAAAACGAGACATGACATGAAACAAACACGACTAACACAATTGACGAGACACCACAAAATGTTAATAGGGGACCCAATTATCCCAGTGGTGGCCGCCGGAGCTAACGGAGCCGCAGGGGGCTAGCTCCAGCCGGCGTCCCGGAGCTAGCCCACTGCGGCTCCGTTAGGTCCGGGCGGTGGAGTCCGTCTTTTCTCAACGTGTGAATGACAAGCATTAAGAATAACAAAATATAGCTAATTCTCTTACAGATTGTCTCATTTGATTATGAATGTAACGTTTATATAGGGGAACTACACTGTTAGCAGTAACTTGGCATGCATGTATTTCATGTTAGCTTAGCTTCTTAGCCTGAGCTAGCTCTGTTTACTTCCAGTTCGGAGGCAGCAGGTCCCGCCTCGGCTCCGCCTCTTTGCCCTTATTTGGAGCAGGCGGGATTAGACTCTGACGTCACAGTCGAGCCGTTAGTGGCCGACTCCGCATACTAAGGGCTTCACGGCAACTCTGCAGAATTCTATGGGTGACGTCACGGACACTACGTCCATTTATATATACAGTCAATAGGCGCATTCACACCGCAGTACTTTTCCCACAAAGGTTCATGCGAACTTAGTTCATGCAAACTCTTTAGTTCGCATGAACTAAGTACAGATCGCGTTCACACCGGAAAAAGTCTCTGGGGGTGGATTAGGCAAATGAAGCCGCTGACTTCACTTCTTCTTCTTCTGCTTTGGGTTTACTGGCAGGCTACAAACAACTTCACGGCGGATACTGCCGCCCAAAGTCCCCGGCCGGAAGTCCCCGGAGTTGTAAGAGGACTTCAGTAGAAGTTGCTGGGACTCCCAGCAGCTTCTACTGAAGCCTTCCGAGTAAATCGCCAGAACGCCGACACCTCCTCATCTCCACCGCTCCCATGTTTTATTTTGTGTTGCCATAAGTTAGTCTCTCTGCGTTTCTGCGCTGGGCTAATGCTAATGCTAATAATGCTAATGCGAGGATAATAAAATGGCGGCTTCACAAAACTTTTTGGAAGTTTTACGGGGCGTGGTTTGCAATCCGCCCAGCCAATCAGAAATATAGCTCTTTTCTCACAAAAGAGCCGCTCGAAAGTCCCTGCTCTCTAGCAGGGACTTACGAGCGGCTCCTTTGTGAGAAAAGAGCTATATTTAGTACCGGCTCTTTTTGGTGTGAACGCGATAAAAGAGTTCACTGAACTAAGTTCGCATGAACCTTTGTGGGAAAAGTACCGCAGTGTGAATGCGCCTTATGGTTACAACCCAACCCTGTCCGCTGTATAGAAAACTGTAGTTTCCATAGTTTCCCCACAGCAGCAGACGCACATTTATGACGTCCGCTGGCGCATCATAAACACGTCGGATAGTGAAAGTGCAGTCGGAGGCTGCAGTCGAATAGTCCAAAAATCAGCTCCTAAATTCTAACCCTATAATCTATTCCTTGACCTCTGAGTGAAATGTCACGGGGTTAAGGGATAGTGGATAGGAGAATTCAAAAGGACTTAGGAGAAGAGGCTTGTTTGAGACGAGCAAGACCGACGCAGACCTGCGCAATTGCGATCGCCATCTTGCTAGTGCGTTGCATGATGGTTAGTCACTTTGTCCGACTTGCTCTGGAGGCTCGCCTACATGAGACGTTGAAATCTCGCGGGACAAAGACGCCCGCAGACTTGATAGCGAGGCACACCCGGCGAGGCAGCGCAGTTCCTCTCCACCGGCTGCGGAAGCGAAATGCTTGATGGGAAACGACTCGCTGGTATCTCGAGCTGAGTGCTCATTGGTGGTTTTTACCCCGTGCTGGTGATAAAACTCTCCATTGGCTCGCCAAAAGTTTGTTGTTGTTTTGTGTCAATTTTACATCGCCACATCCATTCACATTTTTCATCATTGTTCTACAATGTTTATCATCATGTAATTAATATCTATATATTTTATACTATAGAGTGGCGAAGTCCTTCCCCTTCCGGGGGAGCTCCATGGGACCTTATTTCGGAAAAATTATGTATTGAAGTCAATGGAGAGAGAGAGATTATCTTTCGATCCCGTTTGAATTGTGCCATGAATTACACATATGATGTTTGTCAATTTAAAAGATAATTTTGCAAGTCAAAACGCTTGTGTGAAACGCTTAATGAACTACATCTCTGGTCTTGCAGACTCTCACAACAACACACGTCACCAAGATAGCCGTCACTATGTCTTGTTAAAAAAGTGATTGGCTACCCTCACTATCAACACAATGAAACACGTCCAGAAGAATGTCATGCAAAGCTTCTCTCTGAACTGCCTGATATTTTTAATGTTTAATGTCAACCATTTGTGCAGATAGCATGAAGTAGAACAGATCGCCGGTGCTAATGTAGCGTTAGCATTTCTCTCCCGGGCTTAAATGGTGTATTATAGAATGATCACACCGGTGGGACAGTACTCTTCAAAGGGTTCACGAAATATGACTACTACTCTTACTGTTAACATTTTGGGTTACTTGATGTTACCTGATGTTAAGGCTAATAAAAATGACAAGGCTAAGACTGTAATGCTAACTAACGTGCTTGCTACTAGCTAGGTAGCTAACTTGATCCAGCCAGCCACTCCTGGACCTTTCATCAGACGGGAAGCGAAAGAACGAGCAAGACCCATTGCTGGTATGATAACAACCTGGTACTAAGCACACAGGCATCTTGTTAGAGTTATCTGTGGGCGGCTGTGGCTCAGTGGATAGAGTGTTGGACTTCGAATCAGGGGGTATAGTTAGAGTCCCAGTCAGCATGTAGTTGTGTCCCTGGGCAAGACACTTCACCCCAAATTGCTCCTGTGGGGATTGTCCACAGTACTGAATGTATGTAAGTCGCTTTGGATAAAAGCGTCTAACAAATGACATGTAATTATCTTATCTTAGCTATCTCTTATATTTAGCGGAGGAAAACAATTGTGACATCAGTTATGACATCACTTACGCGACTCTGGGATTTGTAGTCCTTCTAGTTGCGTATTTTTCATAGTCTTATATTTCAACAGTTTTACGACAAACTGTGACTTTTTTGACATGGAAATTATTTTTTAAGATGACAAACATCATATGTGTAATTCATGGCACAATTCAAACGGGATCGAAAGATACGTTTTCTCTCTCCATTGACTTCAATACATTATTTTTCCAAAATAAGGTCCCATGGACCGGAAGTAGATGGGCGTGAATTCGCTACTCTATAGCTCCTCCAGAGGGCCTCCTCGATGCTCGATCCTCGAAGTGCATTTAGAGAGATTAGATGTCCTTCAACATGGCACGCTGAAATTCATTTCCGGGTCACTACCGGAGGACCGAGGAGTCGAGGAGGGGAAATTTAAGAATTGAGAAGCCTGGGGGTCCTTCTCAGGTCGATTATTTTCATTTCCTCGCTCCTCGGTTCTCGGTATCACCGGAAGTTGATTTGTCTGCGCCATCTTGAGTACCGTCCCATGGCGCTTATTTCTGCCGGAGGACCGAGGATCGAGGACCGATAATGGAGGAACCACCAGACCATCCTCCGATGAAATCCACAGATACTCGCCCCGCCTCCTTACTGTGTATCGCTCACTGATTGGACGATGCAGCGCATGCACTGATCTGATGCTTCTTGACATGAGAGCCGTTTCCCAGCGGAGTGAAGAAAATGAAACTCACGAGAGTCACTCCTCAGTCTATACTGTGTTTTGTTTCAATTAATGTATAATTTAGTTACAAATATGTGATATATCTGAACAACAAAGAGGTCAAAAATAATTGTATTCATTTATTGGAAACATTTTCATGATCGCTTTTTTCGTTTTACATTTTAAGAATGGCGTTTATCTTTTTTGAGAATGAGTTCTTATTTTATTTAATGTATTTGGGTCTACAACAGATGATACAAATGTTTATGTCAGTAAATGTGTACTAACAGAGGCGGGGGTGTTTGTGAAAATAACGGGGACAGTGCTGCTGTCAGACGAACAGCTGTGCGGGGTCATCAGAAACGGACGTTGCTTCACATGACACGAAGAAAGGACATCCCATTGCTCTTAAAACTAATTTCCCTGCTTCTCGTGGTTTCCTTGCGTCTCTCCCTTTATATATACAGTCTATGGTCTCTCCATGCTTCCCTGGTGGGAGGGACTAAATGCAGGGAAACGACGCAAGTGAGGGACGCAAGGATTCCATTTAACCGACCTGAGACGCAGCCCAATCAGAGCCCAATTCATTATAATGGCTGCAATCTTTATTTCAGTGTGCAGTACATGGTGTTGGCCACTACTGGTGCTGGTGCTGGTGTTGGCAGCATACTGCACATTGTTGAAGCAGAGGTTGTGCAGCAGTGTTAAACTGTTTATGAACAAGTATTCGGTTCTTAATGGCTGCTAACTTATTATAGATATATTTCAACATTTATATGTGTGTTACATTTATATGTGTGTTACATTTTTCTGGTGAAATAATATAGTGATTACATTACATTACATTACATTACATTACATTACATTACATTTAGCTGACGCTTTTATCCAAAGCGACTTATAATAAGTGCATTCGACCAAGAAGATACAAACTTGAAGAAAACAGAATCATATAGGCCTAAGTACATCAGCTTCATAGAGCCAAAACATTTCAAGTGCTACTCAACTAGCTTTAGATAAGCCAGTCCTTTATTAGTATATAAGTGCTTTGTTAGTAATTCTTTGTTAGTAGGTTCTATCGCTCGAAGTGGAGTCGAAAGAGATGAGTTTTCAGTCTGCGCCGGAAGATGATTGAGCTCTTGCTGCCACAGCCCTTGCTTATCTTACTGGAAATCCTGCTGAAGGAAGTGCGTAATCATTAAATAAACAGTGAAGTATCCCGAGCCTGGTTCATAGTCCGGTCACAGCCGAACAGGATGGGGCGCCTGGAACTCTCAGCATTAGCACAAATAAAAGGCTTTAAAAAAAGGAAAATCCTTGTGCTGATATGATCCTCCCTGTGTTGAATCAGCCACTTCCATCTGTACCTGTATGGAACAATATCGTTTGTTTGTGTTATAATACAGATGAGAACATTTGCTGACAAAGTCTCCCTTCTAAAAGCACATTGTGTCATACATTTCTGGGAGGCATCATGTGAAGGTTCGGTGTTGTTTCACACTGTGTGGCTTTTTTCTCTCTTGTTTGGAGAAGAGTCTCGAGGAGTGAAGCAACCACAAGACCGAAGACCACAGCGGTAAAAAAGCTACAAGCTACCTGACAAATGCCGTTGGCCTATTTCCAAGGCAAATGTAATACGGTAAATTCCAGTTGTTTATGTGGAAAACCAACCACATCATCTTTGCTATGGGTTCAGAACAGTCTCATAATACACACATGCACACAGAAGGATTCACACTTGTATTTCCGGATCCACACTTGTGTTTTTCAATGCACACACAAATGTGTTCCGTTTCATATACATGTAAATAAAATCCAATTACAGAAAAAAGTTTTACATATGTATTTTTGATCCACACATATTTGTTTTCCGTTTTAAACCTCTGCACCTGCAAACACAAACCGCTTTCTGTGCACGGATCGCTGTGCATTCGTGTGTGGGTTTTTTGAGACTCCCCTGACGCTCACCCGATTCGTACTTGTAATTTTTTCTATCTATAGCCAATCAGATTTCTTGCGTTCATGAAACTTCATATACGCATTTTGCGCAGTCCGGTCAGCTCGCTAAACAGAGGGCGGAGCTTCAGGTGATCATGCAGAGCTGCGGGTCTCCGTCAGACTCAGCAGCTGATCTGATCTCTCGCTCGCGTCCGGTTATACTTCACTTGCGTTTATGTCCATATCGACCAGATCCAGCTCTCCTGATCGGCCTTTATAGAGAGCACCGATCAAACTATTAAGAGTGAATATCGGCCGATAATGACCGGCGGGGCTCCCCCCCGTTGACAGTTCACTGTCTAGCACTGGCTTCGTAGTGCACTGATCGATTAGGCTAAACTAACCTGTAGCTGCTTCCTCCACACTCACAACAACTTCATACAGACATAAATAAAGCAGCTGTATTCACCATACAGGAAACACACATTTAAAATGGTTTTGCCTTACGTTTTTATGGACACAAGCATTCATCAATGGTTCAGAAAGTAGCGCTGTACCTTAACAATATAAAGGCTTTTGTATGTGCGTGCATTTCCTGTTCGGAAAGTGGCGCTGTACTGAGAGTGGAGGTGTCCTGAGATTAGCGCCTGCAGGCAGGCTCCATGGACCTGTCAGCTCCGGACTGCGCAAAATGCGTACATGAAGCGCTACCTCATGAACGCAAGAAATCTACCCTCGTGGGGGCGCGCTCATGTGATTGGCTTAGAATTGAGGAGACATCTGATTGGCTATAGATATAAAAAAATTACAAGTACGAATCGGGTGAGCGTCAGGGGAGTCTCAAAAAACCCACACACGAATGCACAGCAATCCGTGCACAGAAAGCTGTTTGTGTTTGCAGGTGCAGAGGTTTTAAACGGAAAACAAATATGTGTGGATTAAAAATACATATGTAAACATTTTTTCTGTAATTGGATTTTATTTACATGTATATGAAACGGAACACATTTGTGTGTGCATTGAAAAACACAAGTGTGGATCCTGAAATACAAGTTTGAATCCTTTTGCGGATCATGAAATACAAGTGTGAATCCTTCTGTGTGCATGTGTGTATTATGAGACTGTTCTGAGCCCATAATGTCCCCCCTCTTGTGAAGCAGTTCTCATCAGATGCATGCTGCCTCGGCCTGTGGTGGATCAGTTAGAGGTAATTGACAACATATTGGTTTTTATTGATGGATTCCAGGCAGATGATCCAGGCCTGCAGATCATTATTAAATCATGGACAACTGTGCTTTACTGAGGAGGAGGAGGAGGAGGAGGAGGAGGAGGAGGAGGAGGAGGAGGAGGAGGAGGAGGGAGGAGGAGGAGGAGGAGGAGGAGGAAGAAGAAGAAGAAGAAACATGTCCATTTATAGCCTAAACTCATAAGCAATGCTTGTCCTTACATGGGCTTTTGAAATATAAACAGAGTGCAAAATAATACACAAGCAGCAGGCAATCGGTCATTAGATGAAAGTCTCAATATTACTCTGAAAACATGCCTTAAAAAAACTCAAAACGATCCCATATTATTTTTATATATTTAGATATTTTTATATATTTAGATATTTTTTTGTTTAGTGGTGAATAATTTCCCCTGAAAAGTTTCAATAATTGAGCTGCAGTACTTTATTATATCAACATCTAAATCTAGAGCAGACATTTTAAAAAGACAATTCAACATGCCAGATGCTCATTTCTGACTCCAAACAAAGAGCTACAACATGAAAGTAAATGATGATATAATTAAAACCAATAGGAAACTGTTGATGGGAAGCCGGTATGTTCCGGTAATAAACGTGGCTTCAATTAATGAGAACAATAGTGCGCTATGTAAGATGATGCCAGTCATTTCCCCTTCAAGGTTATTGCAGGACATCCATAAAGGGAAGCAAATTAAATTAAAAGGAGGAAGAGAGGGTGGGGTTGGGCGGGCATGAAACGGTGGCAACACATTTACTGTAACAGCCTTGGAGAATAGTTTCACTATGACTCCCAAATATTTGGCTGTGCTGATATTTCTCTACTCATGTTCACTATGAAAATGATTTGTCTTTAATAGCAGGGTTTCTGCATTGTCCCTTAAGGCTTTTGTAAGATGTTTTAATACCACAAAGAATGAACTTAAAAAAGGAATAGGACAGCTTTTTTTCAGTACATTACCGACAGTACATGGTGGTTGTTATGAAAAAGAAAATAGATAGAAGGAAGCAAATAAATGCTGCTTTTGACCGTGGCAGCACATACCAGATATTACTCCTTTGACCAAAAGCAGTAATTATATAAACACAAACAAGCTAACAAGAAAAAAAAGGTAGGAAGTAGTAAACCAGCAAGTTGTTTTCTGTAAGACTGTTTTTGACAAAGGAGTCTGGTGGATTTGGTTGCTGTTTTAACAATCCTAATGCGATTGAAAACCAGAAGGGACACTAAAATTATCTATTATCATATAAATGAAATGCAATACTTTGATAAGACCTGAACCTGTACCTGAAACTGGCAGGGAGCCCATTTTTCCTACCTTCTAACGTAAGAACCACTTTTTACAGAGACAAACATACCTTTTGTTACCTTTATTTAATTATTTAAATGGAAAACAGAGGTGTTTTTTCATGTGATTACAGGAAATAAATGACTTCAGTGTACATTGAAATATCATCTTCTACAGACAGCACAAGTGTTTCTTTCATTTAATATACTTTATTTAAAAAGAAATCTGGTATACAGTCAAATGATTTGGCTTTGGTTAAGAAAAGCACATACAGACATTACATGACAAACAATATAATCCCTTACACAATATGCTTTTAAAATAGATCCACTGATGGAACCATTGGCTGCATCAGCCATTTTGGCACCACTGTCGCCAGGTTTTGTGAAGCTTTGAATTCCTGTTTAGCTGGAATTAAAAAAAAGAGAGCTTTGGTTCAATCCTAATATGACCGGAAAAAGAGTAGATCCCTTTTAGTGTGCACTCGATCAGATACACACACAGGCTCATCATTTCATCTTTTACTTTTTCAGCATTTCATTTTTAAGTCTAAAAATGTAATTCTACTTTAGCATACTTAAGAGTGTTAATACATATTTACAGTCAACAAATCTTTTGTAAGGGCAGCTATATTTAGCCCATCGGACAATCAGACAAATCCTTTTCAATTGCAAAACAATAACCACAAATGAAATTTGACACAGTTTTGATAATCTTTTGCTATTTGAACATGAAATATAAGTCTTGGTATAATAATTGAGTGGAAGTCTTTGTGCAGGTTGAAGCAACATTAGCCTATGGCTGAACTTTTAAGGCATCGATTTTGAAACATATTTTACAACCAAAACATGATGATGTTTAACGTTTCATAGAAAATAAATCCCAAACACAACAACAGGCTGAAGAAATATGAATCTTTGGAATCTTGTTGTCGTTACTCTCCACAGTGTTTTAGAGTAATGGATTACAAGGCCATACATTTTTTATGTAAATATCAATACAATTGTTACCAAAATGGTGTGCTCTGAAAATCTAATGTAGAATGAGAGTGGGGACTGAAAATATGTTAGTTCTTATGCATATTGAGCACAACCACGTAGAAGATGATGGTTAGGATGGTGAAGCCGATACCGATCCCCAGGCCCACGTGGTTCAGGATACGGGCCCACTTGCTGTTGTGCTCCGCCTCCATCTGGTTCCCAACGTGATTGGCTTGACGGGTCTGAAAGTGAAAAATATATTTTTCAATTAGATACAAGTGAGGTGAACACATGAACATTTGTAGATGGTATTATAATATGATTAGATTGATGCACTGAATCTGTGACAACCATACATTTGCATCACATTATCAAAGCACATAGCATATTGCTAACATTAGCAAGAGCTGTGCCAGACCTTGTAGGGATGAAGCAATGAAACCTAGAATGGTATTAAATAAAATGTTTTCTTATGAAGTCAGTATTAAGCTTACTTCTTTTAAAATACACTTTAAACTTACAATAACAACATTGACATACATTTTACGTTAATATGACTAAGTATCAATACAGTTAGTAACTTGAAATAGACAGATATGAAGAAACACAAGCTAGCTAGCCAACGTTTCCGCACACATTTATATACAGTTTATTTTGGTCATGTTATGTTTACTTTTTTCATTACACTAGAAACAGGTTATTTAGATTTTGTTGTTTGAACATAGCTCCATACCCTAATAGAAGTTTAAAAGGAGTGCCATCTATGGATAAAATGTATCCAAGAAGTCATCTCTAACATGCTTCAAACAAAAATTATGACAAATTGATCAAAGAATAATGCTAATTCACGTCCAGATGTAGGCAATACAAGCTAGAAAATGCTTCAGCTCAGGCAACTGGAGCAGCCCATTAAAATATCAATCAATACAAACTTTATTACAGACTCAGGGTCCAGATAAAAGACAAGACATTACATAGATAAAAGACATTACATATAATACATTACATAATAATAAATGACATACACAGCATAAAAAGAAGAAGAATTTAAATCAGTGTCCTACAAAGAGACAACTATACCAATGTCTCCACAGCTGTGATTGGTAGCGTGTAGTACTAAACCTTATGTTTGATGAGGCCACGAGGATTTCATTACCAGAGTCATTAAGCCGGCAAATACATTTATAAATGAGATTTCTTAAAACAGCTTGTAGAGTATTGACTCCTGCAGCCACAAACATTTCACTTGCACTAGACCATCGAGGTCTCTTCAACAATATTCTCATTGCATCATTATAAGCTAATTGAGGTTGCTTTTCTGTAGTTTGACCAGAAATGTACAGTGGTGTACAATATGCTCTGAACAGAGACAATATGCTCTGAACAGAGACATCTTCACTCCATCTGTACATGCACTAAACATACGTAGGAGAATGTTTGCTTGTGCATACATCATGTGGCATTGCCTATAAATATCTTCATCATCTGTAATTTGTTCTGTAATAAAGTGTCCAAGATATTTTAACTTATTACAGACACTAAATTAATATCAGACAATTTAAAATCAGGACATTTTAGACATTTATCCTCTTTGGTTCTAAAGATCACAACAGCACTGATGTTGTATTTGATGTCATGTTCCACACCATACACAGAACAAACAGTAAGAAGCTGCTGAAGACCAGCGCTAGATGGACTCAGCACAACAAGATAATCTGCATACATAATATGGTTCACTAGAGTACTACCAATCATGCATCCAGTATTACAGGCGTTCAGTCGCTTAGACAGATTATCAATTAAAAAGAACTGGGGACAGAATTCCGCCTTGTCTGACACCATTGCTAACCCCAAATGGGGCTGAGACCCTATTGCCCCATTTTACTTGCACAGTCTGGTGGCCATACCAGTAGACCAGAATTCTCACAATGTATTTGGGCACCCCTCTTTGACTCAGTTTAACAAATAACTTCCTATGATTAACACGATCAAAGGCTTTAGAAGCATCAATTAAAACACATAAGAACTGTTGAGTTATTACCTCTATATTTGTTAACCATGTCCTTTAAAGGTGGGGTAGGTAAGTTTGAGAAACCGGCTCAAGATACACTTTTTGTTATATTCCATGGAATGATCTTAACATCCCGATAGCAATGAATATCTTAAGTGCTTTGACAAAAAATACATAAAAAAATGTCTTCTGTGGAAGCCGTAGTACTGTAAAAAGCACGACCAATCATTTTAGCCGGCCCGGCTAAAATAACTGGATGGCCTACCTGCCTGTCAGCCTTCCACCTGTGCACACATTTATCTCGTGCCCTCATTGGTCATGTGCGCGTTCGTGTGTGTTGGAGGAGGGGCTCTGTAAGGAAGTGGCAGATTTTCTCCGGTTGTGTATTTTCAAATTCTAGCGATCTCGAGCTGGTTTCTCCAACTTACCTACCCCACCTTTAAGGTGTATATAAGTCAGTGCCATGTCTAGCCTTAAAGCCAAACTGGTTATCTGTTGACTTAATAAAGTCATCTAATCTGTCCAGCAGAATTCTTTCTAGGACTTTTGACAATATGCTGGCTAACGCTATGGGCCTATAGTTATCTAGGCTACCCACTTTACCGGCTTTGTCCTTAATAACTGGCACCAACAGAACAGACGACATTGAGTCTGGTAACAAGCCATGACTCATAAAGGCAGTAAAGCAGATAGAAAGAAGCGGAGCTATCTTTACACTGGCATATTTGTTCTGCAGAAATATGATCTACACCACTGGCTCTGTTGTCCGACAGCTTGTTTATAGCTTGGCACACCTCATGTGGCATTATCACCATTGACTCATTGTTATCAATATCATCTACCCTATACAGTTCACTTTGGACACAGTTGAATAAGGTACTATAATGCTGTTGCCATAAATCCACAATATTGTCTGTTCCGGATATTCCGTCTACAGTGCATGGTAGAGATATTTTGCATTTATTAATAGCCCTCACTTCTTTCCAAAAATCAATAGCATTGTTACTTAGCAGCTTCTTAGCCATGGAATCGGCCCTCATGGCTTGCTCATTTGTACAGATGAAGCGCATAGCATACTTGTATCTTGCATTAGTACGCTTCTTGTACTCAAATACAGACCCTTGTCTGGGTCTGCCTGCCATAGCCCATGATTTGGTGGCTTCACAGGCTTCAGCACGATACTCAGCTACATACCTATTCCAGCCAGGCCTGATGTTATGAGTCGTATTGTTACTCTTGTAGTAAGGCTTACTGCCTTCATACATTACACTTACTATATCACTGTACATGGAGCAGATATCACTCCTATGCTTCGCATCCTTAAAATTAACATCACTCCACATAATTGCATCTCTAGGTAGATAGAATATTAGTTAAGGATGTATCCGTCTGAGCATAATAGGATGTAATGTCTTCCTTTGTGAGGGTTGACCAGTCTAGTGTTTCTGTTTGAACACTATTTACATTTCTGGTTAGCCCAGGTAGATGTTCAACATTTAATGACATAGCAACAGGTATATGATCAGTCGTTGCTGTCCCATACAGAATGCTCATACACTCAATTGAAGCATGCGCATCAACTGTACTAATACAATGATCAAGCCATGACGTAGTATGCCAGGCCTCGCTAATGTAGGTATAACTATCTGCAGGCAAAAGCACCTTGCTTGACAATATAAAATTGTTATCGTGACAGAACTGAGCCATATGCTTGGCAAATAATGAGTTCCTGTCTGAAATATCTGCATTCATATCCCCAATGACATACACACAATAAGAAGTATTGCTTTGAATGAAGGAATTAATGAAAGCAAGCCTATTTAGATATTCATCCTCATTCTGATGACATTCATAGGGTGTATACACATTTAGAATAATACATTCCTTGTCATTGTGAGTAAACTGTATTGAAATGCACCAGTCGGCACAAAGCCTAACCACATTTATTGATGAGTCAAGGTTCTTATTCCACAGGATAGCCACCCCCTGACATCCTTCCTCTGACTATTCCCATGCCAAAGTCAGTTGTAGACTCCCCAGCCCCATGGAAATTATCATTGAGAGAGTTCAGTTTTTCCAAAAATGTCTCTTGCATACATAGTATGTCACAGTTCTCCAGAAGGTTGTCAACTACAATGCGGCGAGCTTTATCCACTGCGCTCTGGCCCATATGAAGGCCATGACAGTTGTACGACAAAACCCGAATAGTCATTTAGCGAGACAAGTGAGTGCCCATATAGCACATAAACAAAAAGACAAAAAGCAAAACATGACAAACAAGACAAACCACGTACAGTCTGTTAAGTAAAATTCAAGTAATACATACAATCATTACAATCAACAATTTGAGAGACAGTCGAGCAGATCAGTTTCATCAATATCAGTTTCATCAATAACAAGTGCAGACCAGTTGAAAGTGAGATGATAATGCATGTTTAAACATACTAGGGCTGTCCCGAATACCATTTCTCGGGCTCCGGATATTCGGTAGTAATCAGCAGCGAATATTCGAATATTCGGTGCGGAGATTTTTTTTCATAACACGCTCCGAGACACCTGACAACACACTGTTAAGCAGAAGCGCAGAAAGAGCATACCAGGGGTCAGCAACCCCTGGCACGCGTGCCACCACTGGCACGCGGCACCGTAACCAGTGGCACACTAGGAATAAGTGTGGAAAATATTTTAATTGTATATTCGGATCCTGAACGAGACCGCCGCCAGAGCTCTTCTCCCGTTACCTGCAGAAGGAAGCCATGCACGCAGCGCAGCCCCGATCTTTAACTCCAGGTGACTTTCTGCCGCTTGCCTCCGTGGTGCTGATCGTTTCACCACGGAGAGGAAAGCACTTCACTAACTGCAGTAGCCTACCCATAAGGAGCTGTACAAATGCTGCAGTTTTTGAGTGGCTGTGTCTTTAGTTGAAAGCCCAGTGGCGATCTGCTCATCTCTCATCAAAATAATATGCTACAAAGGGACTGGCCACGTGTGCTCTGGAGAATCACAGAACGGACGATCGTCCTTATTATTATTATTATTATTATGCTGTTATAACCAATTATTTAAATGTGTTAAATTCGGCATCATGTAAGTTAGTGATGCTCCGATCGATCGGCCGGTGCTCTCTAAAAATGCCGATCGCGAGAGCCGATCGCATGACGTAAAATACATGACACTTTTCTCTGTGCACGGCAAAACAAGCTCTCCAAAATGGCTTCACCGGTCTGGCAGTATTTTAAAGTGTCCGAATATGACAATAAAATAGCGGTATGCAACGTGTGTGAAGCAGAAATCCTGCAGCTCCACCCGCTGTGACGGACCGGTGAGCGGAGCAACACACAAGAGTTAGACCTAACACACTTAGCTATGTTATCTACCTCTGGAACAAGCTAAACTAGTTATAAATATATGTATTCTTCACTGTCGGGTCATTCATTACTGGATCAGTGAGCTGCATGAGATACCGACGGGCTGTCAGGAGAGAGAGAGAGGGGGAGAGAGGAAAAGAGAGCGCTTCCGCTCATTTCTCCCGTGCTATTATCCAAAGTTAATGTAAACTTGAATAATGTACTTAATTTGAATGTAATAATTATGTTGGTTGTTGTTTGTGGAAGCTCCAGTGAATGAGCCCCATTAACTGAGTTTTAAACATAACTTTAAATGGAAGATCCCCATAGGCCCCGCCCACTCGATCCGATCGGAGCATCCCTATAATGTAAGTTGCGCTGACAGGTCTACACACTGCTTCCCAACAGTGCAATTCAAAAGTATAAATATAGTATAAGAATATGGAAATTCGCCTTTATTGATAGCATACATTTAGGGGAAAAAAAATTTTTTGGGAAAAAAAATAAAAAAACGAATATCCGAATAATGAAATTGAAACCCGAATAGTTGGCCAACGAACGAATATTCGAATAGTCGAATATTCGGGTACAGCCCTAAAACATACCCAATGATGCAAGAGATCTAATAGCAGCAGGTAAAGTATTCCAGTCTGTTGGGGCTTTGAACATGAACGCTCTTCTGCCAATAGATTTTTTTGCAGAGGGGACAGAGAAATACATCTGGACAGAGTGTCTAACTTGATGAATTGGTGAGTAGGGTACAAAATACTGCTTTAAATAAGGGGGATAGTTAGGATAAATGCATTTAAATATCAGCTGAAGCCAATGCATGTGTCTTCTTACATTTAATGAAGGCCATGTTATACATTGTGCAGTGATGTGTACGAAAAGGACAACCAGTCGTAGCCCTCTCCACGTCCAGAAATACTCTCCATTTAAGACTACTATTTAGACGTGATATGAACTTAACCCTTTCTGGTGGCAAAGCTCTAACAGATGTACAGCTACTACTCTAGAGAGAATAGTTCATACTTGGACATTTTTTTATTCTAGAACATTTAACTTTTTCTTCCATTTTCCGTATGTTTTCAGTGACTGGAAAATTGGTAAACTTTTCTCTGGAATTAACAGGACTTTCGGGAACCCTGCATATTCCATCCATCCATCTTCTCCCGCTTATCCGTGGTAGGGCCGTGGAGGTAACAGTTCCAGCAGAGAGCCCCAAACTTTCCTTTCCCTGGCGACATCAACCAGCTCTGACTGGGGGATCCCAAGGCGCTCCCAGGCCAGCGAAGAGATATAATCCCTCCACCTGGTCCTAGGTCTACCCCTCGGTCTCCTCCTAGCTGGACATGCCTGGAACACCTCGGCGCCCAGGTGGCATCCATACTAGGTGCCCGAACCACCTCAACTGGCTCCTTTCGACGCGAAGGAGGAGCGGTTCAACTCAGAGTCCCTCCCGGATGACTGAACTTCTCACCTTATCCCTAAGGGAGACACCAGCCACCCTGCGGAGAAAACCCATCTCGGCCGCTTGTATCCGCGATCTCGTTCTTTCGGCCATGACCCATCCTTCATGACCATAGGTGAGGGTAGGAACGAAAATGGCCCGGTAGACAGAGAGCTTTGCCTTCTGGCTCAGCTCTCTTTTCGTCACAACGGTGCGGTAAAGCGATTGCAGTACCGCTCCCGCTGCTCCGATTCTCCGGGCAATCTCACGCTCCATTGTTCCCTCACTCGAGAACAAGACCCCGAGATACTTGAACCCCTTCACTTGGGGTAAGGACTCATTCCCTACTTGGAGTGGACAGTCCATCGGTTTCCTGCTGAGAACCATGGCCTCAGATTTGGAGGTGCTGATCCTCATCCCAGCCGCTTCACACTCGGTTCCGAACAGATCCAGTGAGTGCTGAAGGTTGCAGACCGATGAAGCCATCAGAACCACATCATCTGCAAAAAGCAGTGGTGCAAGAGCGGGATCCACCACAGCCTGTTACAGGCCAAAGTGGCTGGGATTCCAGCGATGGTGTGAAGAGGGGAGAATAGAGCCCCTATCTTGTACGATGGGCTCTATTCTCTCCTACTTACAGTTACTGGTGGACAGGGGGCTAGCTTATTCCACAATTAAAGTACATGCAGCAGCCATCTCGTCCTGCCATGAGGGATTTGGCGGCAGGTCAGCCTTCAGTCAGCCGCTTATGTCGCGGTTTTTGCAGGGGGTCAGGAGGCAGCGCCCAGTAGTGCACGCCTCCGCCCCGCAGTGGGACCTGCCGTTAGTGCTCGAGGCTCTGGTCACAGAACCAGTTGAGCCTCTGGAGCTCTCCTCCCTGAAAGCGCTGTCATGGAAGACAGCGTTGCTACTTGCCTTAACTTTGGGCAAGAGAGTGTCAGAGCTGACCGCTCTGTCGGTGCACCCAAGTTGTTTATTGATCCGGGGTGACAGTAGCGGGTGACACTCAGACCGAACCCCTCCTTTGTTCCCAAGGGTCTAAGGACCTCGTTCAGGTCAAGGGCTATTCAGTTAGGGGGCTTTAATCTTCCACCCCATAGTGGGGCCAGGGAGGCTAAATTGCACCTCCTCCGCCTGGTGCGTGCGCTAGCATGTTATGTGGAGCGCACAAACTTAATTAGCTAAATTAAACTTATTTGCAAAGTAGCATCAGACCTGGCATCGAGGACGAAATCAAGGGGGGCTAGGCCATGAGCGTTATTGTCAGTGTGTAAACCATGGATGTATATTAGAAGAACCTGTGGGCCAGAACATATTTTAAATGTAAGCTGATGTGAAGACAAGAAACGTAATGTGTGTGAATGTGAGATAGTCGACACATTACAGCCTTTCAGAATAAACACGTCTTTGAACAGAGTGTGAGAGTCTGGTGGTCAGCCCTGAGCGACCCAGGCATAGGAGGAGATACGGCAGAGCAGGATTATTTTCACTTCACAATTCATATCTAATCTTCAAAATAAACATCTGTGTTTTCGGTAATGTTACACCTACATGATTGAGACATGTAGTTTGCATGTAAATGAGTAGCCATAACGAATTAAAAAGCATAAAAAGAGAGCATGTTTCTCAAAAAAAATAAAAAAGGGAACAAAAAGTCTGCCTCCTGTCAGCTGTCAAATTCCACCTATGATACCAATACGTAAAATAATATTAATTTGGGTTTTGACCAAGCGTATCTTTAGAGTAAAAACAGGCAGAATGAATACGTTTAACATAACACGTGCTATCCCAGGAAACTTCGAGGAAATGATGAGGAAATGTTTCAACAAAAAGATCTTTAACAGGATATAAACAACTTCGGAGGAGCCACAGAGGAGGTATTCATCTTCTATCCGCATGTCGAGTTCAGAAATAAAAAACAATGCATACTGCATCCTCTTGGATTACAGTTTCTCCTTAAATGTCAAGTACAATGTGTTATATTGTAGGCTGCAGTAGTTCTGCAGGAAGTGCTCTGTCTACGTGAGTGGAGAGCCTGTCTGTGGCTCTGTTTGCATGAGAGCAGTCTGAGTCATTGTGAGGAATGATGGGGTTGGGAGAGAAGTAGGCTGATATTTGTGAGAAAATTGCAGAACTGAAAAGAGCTGATGAAAGAGAGGATGGAACAGATACTAAAGCCCCTAACACACAAAGACAAAATGAATGTCACCATGGAGGAAGCCTGTTAATTCCACATGGTGAAAACCCGCCACACAGCCATGTGTTTTGTATCTTCCACTCAGTCTTTCACTTTGACCATTTGCTGGAACATTTGATGACACTCCCTCCACAAAACAACCCCAACCCCAAACCTTCACTACAACAGCTTGACTCCTATTCAGCCATGAGCCTTCATCTGATTGGCTGATGGCTAAGTCAACAGGGGGGGAACGCATTATACTCTGACATTGGTCTCTGCATGAGTTTACGCACGTGTACCTGTTTTTCGTACTGAACACATTTACAGATGCAGGGACACAGCCTCCGTGTTCTCAGGGTTCTAGGTCATGTGGCGGCTGTTGCTCATGTGTACGCTAAACAGGCTGCAGCCGACTTCAATGACGGCTGCCTCACCAAACTGAGCTTTGTGGGATTTTAACTAGGGTTCTCTAGTTCAGTCTCAAAATCCCCCACCTAAATGAGATTTTCTCTGGTGAGACCCAGACAAGTGAAACAAATGCACTACGTCTACATGTCGTTGGTGAAACACTTTGTATATTTAAAAAAATGTCCCATGACAGGCCAGCAACACAGTGATTTATAGCTAGGATTAGTGGTTTACTCCTTTACCACTTTAATCTATACTCAATATTTTTATATCAACAGAGTATCAAATTACACAGAAAATTACCACCCAGATCTGCAGTTCCTCTCCATTCCAATAATTCTGATAAATATATATATTCCATGGAATGCTCTTAACATCCCGATAGCAATGAATAAATGAAATGCTTTGACAATAAATATATACAAATATTTCATCTGTGGAAGCCGTGGCGCTGTAAAAAGCAAGTCCAATTATCTGACTCGGCCCGGCTAAAATAACTGGATGGCCTACCTGCCTGTCAGCCTTCCATCTGTGCACAAACTTATCTCGTGCCCTCATTGGTCATGTGCGCGTTCGTGTGTGTTGGAGGAGGGGCTCTGTAAGGAAGTCTGAAGGAAGGGGCAGATTTTTGTACTTTCAAATTCTAGCTTACTCGAGCTGGTTTCTCCATTCTTACCTACCCTACCTTTACATAAACATAGAATTCATACATTTATATTTGAAAAATTAATCTTTAAAGGTCCCATGACATGGCCATTTCTACTGATCATAATTTCATTGTTGAGGTCTACTAGAATGGATTTACATTGTTCAATCTTCCAAAATCACATTGGTTTCTCATACAGCATCTCTTTATAGTATGTGTATTCACTCTCTGTCCTAAACGGCTTGTTGGAGCTCCTGCCCCCCCTCCCTATGAGCCCACTGTGCTCTGATTGGTCAGCTCGTCCACTCTGTTCTGATTAGTCAACCACTGTTACAGCTGGACATCAGTGTTTTGTTATTTTTGTGTCAGGGTGGTTTTGGCACAGTGGTTAGAGCGTAGATCAAGGGGCGTTGGTGAACTCCAGCTCGAAACCCGCCTCGGCCACCACTGCGTCAGGCCGTTGTGTCCTTGGGCAAGACACTCTACCCGCATTTGCTCCTGGCAGGCAGTGAGTGCGGCCCCAACGATTGAACGATAAAAAGAACGGCTCTTACCAAAGAGCCTGAAGAGTTTATCGCCGGCCACTAGAGGGCAGCGTCACTGCTGTCGCTGTCCGGATATGCCGTGCTCTGACCCGGCAGTGCCGAGCGGCCATTTTAGTTCAAACATTGTTCATTCACTCCGCCTCGAGTTGAGACATTCATCCACTCATTCATGTAAGATTGTTTCCACTATTGTTTGGTGTGTCTATACTCTGTGTCGTTGTATATATTTGTATTGGTCATGACATGCGTGAATGTAGTACTTTGTCAGCTTATCTTGCTGCATTGCTCTGTTTCAGGGTTTCGTCATCCTTGTCATTAAACTACCAAAACTGACATTGAGGAGTGTGTTTCATCCCTGTCCCCGGCTGCGAGTTCGAATCCGAAGACTTGTCTGAAGCACTCGTCATTGCTATATTGACGATTCATGGATTTAGCCACCAGCACGCAGCGCCTGTCATGGCCGCGCCAGCCCAGGCCCCGGCCCCTGGTGGCCCGAGACTCTATCGGCCCAAAGTTGATGTGGGCGTGTCGATAGAGGAATGGAACGTGTTCACCCGCCGTTGGAACGTATTCCGCGCCGGCTCAGGCATAGGGGATGCCCAGGCCCCCTTCCAGCTGTTTCAGTGCGCTGGGCCTGTACTTGGAGACAGCCTGTTGAAAGCCGTCCCCGACGCCGCTTCCGGACCCTTGCAAAACCTAATCACCATCATGCCTAGCTGTCATCCCAGTCGCTACATGCGTCCTGCGCACCGAGCTACTTCAGTTACGCCAGGAACGCGATGAGACATTCCGCGCATTCTCTGCCAGAGTGCGGGGTAAAGCAGAGACATGCGCATATAATGCGGTATGCGAGTGTGGTAAGGACGTGGACTATACCGACCACATTATCCGTGATGTTCTGCTCAATGGCATTTATGACTCAGACATACGCCGCAAGACGCTGGGGACACCTGACGTCCTGGTCAAGCCAGTTAACAACGTAATTGCACTCGTCGAGAACAGAGAGATGGCCCCAGGGTTCGTACGGTCATTGAAAACCTGGAAAAGTCATGGAAATTCAAAATGCAAATTCCAGGCCCTGGAAAAGTTATGGAAAACAATATTTTTCCCAAAGTTTTGAAAAAGTCATGGAAATGTAACTAAAGTTGCGTCAAATATAATTTACATGTTATCTAATCGCCGAAATAATCTGCGGTCGTGAGCTTTTATGTGCCATCATGACGCGCATGGTGTTATTTTTTAATATATGAAGCGCAAGCTGTGTGCTCGAGTTTTCTGCCTGTCGGCCCGGCTGAACTCTGCTGCTCCGGGATGAGGGTCAGCTACATTATCTACGGTGTGTTCGTTAACTGTGCGGAGTCACTGTGGCACAGACTGCACTGCTGGTGAACAGCTGTTAGAACGCGCCGTTCAGGTGTGCAGAGCAGAGCGGCAGAGCGTGATGTGAACTGAAAAGTTTTTCTGTCGCAATATTAATTAACTCATCGAGCAGGAGGGTGGGATTGACATTAACGACCCTGCCCTGGCGAGTCTGTCATCGGTCTGTGAGTCCGTCTACGCACAGGACGGCGTCCTGCTCTATCGGGACCGCGTCGTGGTCCCACCATCCCTCTGTGGGAGAGTCCTTCGGCATCTCCATGCCGCTCACCAGGGAACCTCAGCGATGGGGCAGCATACCCGAGCCATAGTTTACTGGCCAGGGATGTCCGGGGACATTCAAGCCACCAGGGACGGGTGTGCAGACTGCAACCGCAATGCTCCGTCGCAGGTGGCTACACCCCCCCCGGCCGCCCTCACCCCCATCCACGCCATTCGAGGTGGTGTTTGCTGACTTCTTCAACTATGGGGGCCGCCACTACCTAGTTGTCGGGGACCGGCTTTCGGGCTGGGTAGAGGTCCTGAGCTCTACGGCGGGTACTGCCCTGGCGGGCTCAGCTGGCCTGGTCCAACACCTCCGTTCGTTCTTCGCCACCTTCGGCATACCGGAGGAGCTCTCGAGTGACGGTGGTCCGGAATTCAAGGTGAGCCACACTGAGGACTTCCTCCGCTTATGGCACGTCAAACACTGTGTGTCTTCCGTTGGCTTTCCGCAGTCGAATGGGAGGGCGGAAGTTGCGGTTAAGACTGCTAAGCGCCTCCTGATGTCCAACACCGGCCCGTCGGGCAGCTTTGATCAGGACCGCTTCCTGTGTGCTATGCTGCAGTTGCGAAACCGACTGCAACCTCGCCAAGCGCAGATCATCTTCGGCCGCCCCCTTCGTGGCTCGCACTCCTTCGTGAACCGCCTCGAGAAATTCTCGAACCCGCATATCCGCCTGCTATGGCGCGAGGCATGGGCGGCGAAGGAGGACGCCCTTCGGACCCGTATGTCCCGTACCACCGAGTCTCTGGGGACTCACTCAAGACCGCTCCGCCCATTGGCACTCGGCGAAAGGGTATTCCTCCAGAACCAGCAAGGCCCGAGCCCCCACAAATGGGACAGGTCAGGGATTGTGGTGGAGTCGCCGGGCCACGACCAGTATGGGGTCAGGGTTGACGGTTCGGGATGTCTGACACTGCGCAACCGGCGATTCCTCCGTGCCTACACGCCGGCCATACCCTGCACCTGTGAGCAGTCGGCTGCGCCGTCGCCGCCGCCCGCTGCCCTGGGACATCAGCCCCCACCTATCCACGACGCCCCAGGGGATTGCTCAGCGGCCGGCTGTTGGACCCCGCGACTCGGCTATGGGCGCTTCCCCACCGGCCCCTGCTGGTGAGGCGTCCACTGACCTCACCGTTCCTACGGGTGCCTTCCTGGGCGCACCACTTCCGGTGCCGCAGTCGCCGCTGCCCCAGCCTACTCGGCCAGGCCGCGTGAGGAGGCGGCCTGCACGTTACGAGCCCGAGTCCGGCAGCTGGATACGGGATTTAGACCGTTAATCTATTCCGGCCCATAGCTTTCCGGTCTGGGGGGGATGAAGAGTTTATCGCCGGCCACTAGAGGGCAGCGTCACTGCTGTCGCTGTCCGGATATGCCGTGCTCTGACCCGGTAGTGCCGAGCGGCCATTTTAGTTCAAACATTGTTCATTCACTCCGCCTCGAGTTGAGACGTTCATCCACTCATTCATGTAAGATTGTTTCCACTATTGTTTGGTGTGTCTATACTCTGTGTCGTTGTATATATTTGTATTGGTCATGACATGCATGGATGTAGTACTTTGTCAGCTTATCTTGCTGCATTGCTCTGTTTCAGGGTGTCGTCATCCTTGTCATTAAACTACCAAAACTGACATTGAGGAGTGTGTTTCTTCAGAGCCGTTCAAAAGAATTGGCTCGTTCGCGACTGACACATCACTATTATGTGTTACAATGGCGTTAGCCACCAGAAATGACAGCAGTAATGACTAACAAATGAGAATGCTGCGCGGGATCTGGGGGCTGTGTTGGCGGGACGTTGTGGGGCTCGCTGCTCCGCCCTTTGAGGCTCGAGGAGCAGACAGTGTGAGCTGGATTACTGGTGTCGTTTCCTGGTTGCTGCGTGGGGTCTATGAGACAGCGAGACACCGCGGAGCACACACACAGCCTGAGCTCCGAGTGGTTGTGTGTACGGAGCTCCGCACAGCACCGCGGCTGTGAAAAGATAAGGCTGAGTGAGTGTGTGCGTGTGACGGAGCGGATCACATGAGTGACTGACTCTGCCACTGACAGCTGAACACACACACACACACACCACACACACACCAAACATTTCCTGCTCTCTTCCTAAAAAGAAACCATGCAATTTATTATTTATTGTGCGTTTGTTAATTTGTTAAATGATTATGTTAAGAGGTGGTTAACCTGTTTATGTTTGGGTCGGATTTTTTTATGTTGACAATGTGGTTTGAGTTAATTGCGTCACCTGTTGACGGTCAGCCTGTGGGAGGGGCTATGGGTTAAAAATGGACGGTTTTGGCCCTGGAGGATGACTCGGAAGAATGTTGCAATGAAGGCAACAGCTGGGACATGTTCGGGAGATGGTTGCAGAGAAGGCAACACCAGAGCATGTTTACTCTGATGAGTGATGGACGGTTTGATTTGGACATTTATTTTGTTTTGTTTAAGTTGTGCTGGTTCTTTATTTTATGTTTTGCTGCTGTTATTAACATTTTGGAGCTGAACCCAACCGACTAGGCCAGTGTTTTCATACGGACAATAGAACCCCCGCAGCATTACGTCACTATGACCAGGAAGAAAAAAATGGGAAAGCAGAAAAATCTCCAACGAGGCGTTCTGGGGCAGCATAGGCAGGTCTTTTCTGTGTTAGAGTTTTACTCGCTACAGGGTGTACTTTGGGTTCAAGTTACTGTCTGCAGCTCAGTGATTCAGTGGGACCTGAATCCCTTCAACTGGCAGCATAACCGCATGCAGTGCAGTCGGAAGGAGCTGCATTCCTGAGGCTTATAATATTTATTCTCATTCTGGGAGTTGGCTAGATAAACCATCTTGTAAAACAGGATGTTGATAAGTGTTGAGAGGAGCATAGGGGGAATGATCTCAAGCTGCCAATATGGTGAAACAAACCTCTGAAGTACAGACACAGCCAACAATTAATTATGTTCACGATGATGTTGGATTATTTTAACTATTGCAGAGTTAAACATTTAAGTAACTTACTTGGTAGAACATT
Organism: Harpagifer antarcticus; assembly: GCA_902827135.1. Taxonomy (NCBI): domain Eukaryota; kingdom Metazoa; phylum Chordata; class Actinopteri; order Perciformes; family Harpagiferidae; genus Harpagifer; species Harpagifer antarcticus. The sequence goes on along the minus strand of CADEHL010001257.1, from coordinate 317,058 downwards.
TATATTTGGTCTACTGATAGTGCAGGATAGGTTTAATAAGTGATTTTCTTTGATTAAATGGATGTAATAATCCAATACAACGGTAGACAAAGAATATTTTCATGTCAGAACCAAGGTTGGTCAGAACTGTTTGTTCTGCAGATAACAGGAATTAAGGATCTTGGCTTTGCACTGTTTGGAAAACAAGTTATTATCTGGATGTTCATCCACTGCCAGTTGAAGCTGAGCTGTGAGGGGAAAGCTCATGTTTTGGGAAACAAAGGACTGTTTGATGATGCCGTCACAGAAGCGAGGAATGGCTTGGAGCTATACACACAAAGTGCTATGTCGGATCCTGACAAAAGAGTCCCTTGTCGGGACACTCCAGTAGCTGCTGTGTTGAGAATGTCAACTCTTAATTAATTCAGAGTCCAGCAGTAAGTAACTCATTTTTCTTGACGTTATCAAAGTCCACACAAAATGAATGCATGGAGAGCAGTGCGAATATTGCTTTTTTTCACAGCAGGAAATATTTTAAAAGAAATGGAAATTAAGTCCAAAATGGTTCGATTGAGAGGTCACTTTGCTCTCCTTCACTGAGGACTTACAGAAATCACGTGAGGTGAGAGAGATTCCTGCAGCCAGCTCTACACCCCACCACCACTAACCCTTTCCTTGTCTCTCATTTCCTGTCCTGGTTTAGTCTCTGCCTCCTTTTCTGTTTAGCCTTCCAGCTAAAAGCTTTGATAGTTTTATCAACAAAAACTTACTCTTAAGGGCTTTGTCTCTTCAGCATCTCTTCATCTAGGTCCCATTGTGTTAGCTACATAAGAGTATAATGGGGACACAATGAGACACACAATAAAAGACTGCATAATGAGGACACCATTATACTAAACAGAATTGTTTTCCTCCCCTACCTTTTGTCATATGTGCTCAAGGGAAGTTCAGTGAGGCTCCCCTGTATTTATTCCAATTCCTTGCCCAAAATAGGGCTGATCCTCTGGACGTGTTGATAATGAGTTTCCTGTATCCTAAACACATTTCCTAGCATCCCCAGGATGCCAATAGGCGCATTCACACCGCAGTACTTTTCCCACAAAGGTTCATGAGAACTTAGTTCATGAGAACTCTTTAGTTCTCATGAACTAAGTACAGATCGTGTTCACACCGGAAAAAGTCCCTGGGGGTGGATTAGGCAAATGAAGCTGCTGACTTCACTTCTTCTTCTTCTGCTTTGGGTTTACTGGCAGGCCGCAAACCACTTCACGGCGTATACTGCCGCCCAAAGTCCCCGGCCGGAAGTCCCCGGAGTTGAGGACTGGCTTCAGTAGAAGCTGCTGGGACTCCCAGCAGCTTCTACTGAAGCCTTCTGAGTAAATCGCCAGAACGCCGACACCTCCTCTTCTCCACCGCTCCCATGTTTTATTTTGTGTTGCCATAAGTTAGTTTCTCTGCGTTTCTGCGCTGGGCTAATGCTAATGCTAATAATGCTAATGCGAGGATAATAAAATGTCTCAATCACAAAACTTTTTGGGAGTTTTACGGGGCGTGGTTTGCAATCCGCCCAGCCAATCAGAAATATAGCTCTTTTCTCACAAGAGAGACGCACGAAAGTCCCTGCTCTCTAGCAGGGACTTTCGAGGGGGTAAAAAGGTTCTCATGAACTAATTTTAGTACCGGCTCTTTTTGGTGCGAACGCGACAAAAGAGTTCTCATGAACTAAATTCTCATGAACCTTTGTGGGAAAAGTACTGCGGTGTGAATGCGCCTAATAATTCAGAGGTACCGCCATCATGTGGCACTACTATGGTTCCTTTAGTGCTCTTTGTATTTACATTTTCAGGCATTCCTGAATACAAAGGAATTTGTGAGGGAAAACTGAACATATTACTCAACTTCCCTGAGCAATAACAAACCAGAAAAACATTTGATGTTTGGGGAACAACAAACTTGGTAAGCGTGATTCTTCCCTCCTCAAATAAAGATGACCTTGTAGCTGTTTCTAAGGGGGAAAACTAACATTCAGGTGGCAGCAGGTTGGCATTTGTGCTCTTGCAGTGTTGCCTAACACTCAGGCCACGTTTACACGGAGACGAAAACTAACCTTAGTCGATTTCAAAAAAGTCTTCCGTCCACACGGAATCAGCTCATGAAACGTGTCCGTCCACACGAGACCGCTCGACCCGCTGTACATATACATTATACATGTACATATGCCGGGCCTGTAAGTGACGCTGTACTTCCTGTAGCGGATACAACCCGTTTCGTCTCTGTGTAAACGTGGCCTTAATGGCATGGCCTATACGTGTTTAGCGAGCTCATTCTGATCAGAGAAAGTGAGTGGGTGTCAGGTTTTATCGGATTTATGTCACCACTCCCCATCCTTTGGGCGTGGTCCTATTGCCGAGCTCCGCTGCTTCCAGTTAGTGAGTAAGTGCTTGGATTCTTGGATCCCTCTCCCAGGATGGACAGACGTGCAATAGATGCTGTGTGTAAATTGAAAAGATAATACATTTGCAACATAGGTAGTCCAAATGTTTGGAAATGCATGTGTGTATAATAGGAAGATGAATCCACGAGGATATCCATACAGGACTATATATATATATAGTATGTTTATCTTTTGTTTGTCACAGCCCCTCTTCTATTCTTGGTGTGAAAATGTGGATATAAGACCCTCTGCAGACCTTGTGACTTTTGTACTTCGTTGCAGACTGCTTGACACTCTAACGATGTACCTTCTTCAAGAATAAAGTCCCTAAAAGACTGTCTTATTCCAAGAATCTTCATTTCAGTATAACGGAAAGTTTCCTCACCATTATTATTATTTACTAGTTTGTCTTAGTAAGTTTCCACCACAGTCTCCAATTACAATATCTGACTACGAGATATTCTTAAGAACAAGGAACTGCTGTCATTACCTGTTGTTCTGGTGGACCCTTTGCAAAGGAATTTATCATTTCATACATTTTAGGATCTGAAGTATGAGAAGTAATGAGAGGAAGAAACGGGTCTGCCAAGGTCGTGAAAGTGTTAGTTGTAAAAATAAACTATACCAAAATTCTTGTCTTGAAAACAAAGTAAATTAGATTTCGGCCATGATTATGTTTAACAAATATTTTTTGTAATATTCTGTCACTGCTAAATGAAAAAGCATAAACTCTGCAGGATTAGAGAGCAGGTTGAGAAACTGGAGGCAGAGTTACAAGGAACACAGTCAAAGTCATACTGGGGGTTTCCATGAGGTTTGTGAGCTTAGGCTGAATGATTAACAACACTCGAGTTCTGTTTCTTTAACCGTTTCAGGATCATGCTTGATCTTGCCACTTATTTTCAAGCGATTAAAGATTAAAAGGCTTCAGCAACGTTAAGGTAATTAAAGTTGTTTTCATGTAATGCATGAAAGAAGAGACGTCCATTACCAACGTCAATACCAAGAAGAAAAATATAAACATACTTTGACAAAAATATGACATTAAATTATTGGTAAAAATTAGTTTTTTGCTCTGTGTAATATACAGTATTTGCATACTTAAGTTCTTGTTATATCTAAAATTCCATCATCACGTGTGAAAACCGGCAAAACATCATGAGAATTTTATTGACATTTCACAGCACATAAAAAAGGCCAAAAAGTCAACTACATGAATGCGCTTCAATGTTTCAGGGCCAACTAGCCTACTTGTTAGATATGTGGCTTTCAATTTGTTTAAGAAAATACGGAGAAGGTCAGACAAGAGTATTTTTTTCTTCTCTGGATGAAGATTAAACACAGACCACATGGAAACTATCAAACAACTTTTCTTCCAAAAGACATGTGTGCTTTCCATATGTCAAACCACTTCAATGTGACACACTCAAAAGCAAGCTCTTAACTTATAGACGACACAAAAACAGGATGACCTAAACCTGGGGAATCAATCTCAAAGTGTTGTGGTGTTTAACTTTTTACTAAAGTTCTCATGTATTAAAACTACATTCCAAGTTTGGTGAAGGCTACCTTATTTAAGCTGGATTTAAGTTAAACAACACACTTCCGTGAATTGTAACTGTTACATAATCAACTGCCACACACTGCAATTACCAAGGAAACTTGATACTTTGATGATTGCCAGACAAACCTCTGAGGATGTCAAAGAACGTTGTGAAAAATACAATTGTGACGCAGGCCAGGGAACTTCCCTCACCTAATACAAAATTCAGGACCACAAAATATCTTCTCTGTTCTGTAGTTGGCAACATACGAACCTGTTATCTCACTCGCTCCCTCCCTCTGCTCTCTTTCTTACAGAGCACCACCCTTTCCAGTAACTCTCATTCACTTTCCCAAACTTGGCATTTAGTCTGCTAACACACCCATGCCCATATAAATGAGTTTGCTGTGTCCTGGATCAACTATTTTCAGATGTTGGATATTGAGCTGTTTTCCACATGTCATGGTCTGGGGCAGATAAGGTAGAAAGCACAACATTAAACTATTATTTGGATGAGTAGAGGTTGCTTCTCTTTTCAAAACAATCTCATCAAGCCACTATCATTACCACAAAACCAACAGTGCTGCAGTATCACAAGTGCCTCAAAAGCTCAAGTCAGCACTGTAAAGCTGACCCGACTCTCACAAATTACTTAAGCCAGTCATTGTGAGAAGCTAGCAAGAATGCGGGAAGATTTAGAAACCATAAAAAAAACCCGGCCCAGTGTTACTACCTCTTCTCCAATGATAGAAGCTAGCAGCACAAGCTTTAAAAGTTGATAAATCTTGCAAGAAAGTAGCCAATTTGGCAAAACTGACGGCCATTTGCTTCAGGCTTTCCTTAATTCAAAAGCCACTCCCCCAAATGTATCATGATTGTTATCATAGATGAGAGCAGAGCTACGTCACTACCTGGTGAAATGATGTCCAATCCTGGGATAGCCACACATACAGCATTTTTTTGTCAAAGCAATTGATTATTAGGATTTGAGTTGGAGGACATTTTGCTCCCTTCCATGAGAATAGAAACGTTGATCAAACTCACTGTGATGGAGAAGATGAGGGCAGCGATTCCCAGGGGCAGGCAGCAGCACAGCATGGTGAAGATGGAGTAGCACAAGTGGTCGTTGACAGGGTGAGCCAGCGGGCCCTGGGTCACATACACTGTGGGCTGGACAGTGACGGTGGCCTGCTGACCCATGGGGTACGGCTGCTGTCCAACTGCACCCCCATACTGCGGAGGGGAGCTGTAGCCCTGCAGGCCACACACAGGAAATACACTTCAGACTCACTTTCAGTAGCATGAAAACAAGTTTGGGAGGGGTAGAGTCATTTACAGTTGATGTGGAGGTTTCACCTAAAATGAAACTATTGGAACTGGACCACTGCCATACAATGATGAAATGAGATTTTACAATGAAAAATAACAGAACTTTCACAAGATAGAAAATATTTAAGGGAGTCTTATCCTGTTTACCATCAGTATTTCCTGCTGATTACAGAGACTTCATGTTCAAGGTACAAGGCTTTTATTGATCATACGAACATAGCTACAGTGTAGTTATGACCATTAAAATCTTAGGTCACAGGCTCCTCCAACAGTGCAACACAATAAAACAGAAACAAAGAGTTAAAGTAAATAGTAAATACAAAAAGAAAAATAGTAAAAAAGTAAAATAGTCAAATAGTGCAATAAGAGTCTATATACAAGTTATTGGAATATGATATATTAGATAAATAATGTCTAAGTAGCAGCCAGATTAGGTTATGGATGTTGTTTGATTCCACATAGATATGTGTAACCTCAATACTGTATAATAAAAAGGGCATATGATCATCCGTTTTATTCAAACAGTATCCTCATTAATTTCATCATTTAAAACGTGATTCATGTATTCATGCAAGTAGTTATTTATCAGTCAAGAAAAACACATTAACATTAAGGTAATGCAACAAAAAAAAAAACTTCAAGACTGACATAACAGTTTAGTAGACTACAGTTAATTTACTGAAGTTTTAAACATATACATTTCTTATATTTGTACAACAATATATGATAAGGCAATGATTGAATAAATAAAATGTTCTCAAATTGCTTTTCGAAATGAAAGGACCACTTTCGAGGAAATTAACATGAACATGGAATATTGGCAGTGTCATCATTGGCCCGGTGTTGGGCTGCATACCTGCGGATGTGGAGGGTATCCAGGGCCGGGCTGCGGGTACCCCGGGTACGGCTGGTCCTGGTAGGGCGGAGGGGGCGCATGGCCCATGGAGGACTTCTCACCAGACCATCCCGCTGGAGGTGCACTGGCACATTTGCTGGGGTCCATAACAGAACAGCTCGGGCTCTCAGTACCGAAAGGTTCCCTTTACCGACGGACTTTTTTATTGAAGTGTTTGGAAAGTGTTCACTGTCTAGCTTCGTTTACTCCACCCCCTGCTGCTACAAAATAAATCGTCCAATGGTGGGGGGATTTGATACAACGTTTGACTTTCCTGTCAAGTCACGCAGAATGGTAGAGGAATCTGGGAATTGACTTCCAAAATAAAAGCCCCCTCGAGTATGCTGTCTTCTGATTTGATTTATTAACAGTGAAGTAGGCCTATACATCCACGCCGTAATTTGAGATAAAGTCAAATGAGTCACCCTTAGGATTTGAGCATGGCAGAATAATTCGAATACAATGTAACAAATGGATTGACAGATAATTGATTTTAGATGACTAGATCAAAGTTGTTTTGTTTATTAAAAGAGATGAATAAACATAAAACATAATTTCGAGGTACATGTATTTAGCCTTTTGAGAAAAATATAGGAAGTGGCCAAAAACACTCTTACATTTAAAAGCCCTACACTATGTAGATTTAATTGTGGATGACAGAGCTCTGGACAATTTCAGCTGCCAGTATACATCGTGTGTCCTTCTCAGACCATGTATGTGCATATCCGGACTTCTCCAAAAAACGTTCCATACAGGGACATCATGTAAGTCACCAGTGTCATGAGATTTGTTGCAAGGATAAACTCCTTGAGGTCAACTATCAAGGATGCATTTGAAACAAAACAATCACTTGTTAACAAATAAATACAAACAAAAGCTCTTCTTCATCCTCACATGAAATGTACAAAAAAACTGCAAGGGGTTCAACATTTCATTTCATTTTTATTTGTCCCGCTCATGGTACGCAAAACCAAATGTACAATAATTGCCACAAAACATGACTCTACCATTGAGCGAAAAGGAGCAGGGAGAAGAATACAATCTTATGTGACCTGCCCCTTTCTAAAAAAACAAATAATTACAAATAGATGGTCTGCCCTTCATAATAATATATATATATTTTCTCACAGCCAAACATCACAGTATCTTAGGATACTAAGAGAAACACAAACAAAAAAATACTTATTTCCCACTTGACGGTTAACGGAAAGAAACAAAACAACACCAAAACATCAAGTATAAGGAAAAGAAAAGTGTAACACTCTCATCTGACTCCTACTGGAGAAGAAGGTGGAAAGCGACGCATGATGATAATAATAACAATAACAACAATAACAATGGCAATGGGACCCGCAAATACAGAGGGGACATCACATCAAAGACATCAAAAACATGAAAGACCAGAGTACATAGGCTTATTCACATTCTGCTTCATATAGTCCCATCTTTCTTAAGTTATACAACTTCTTTAACTGAAAAATACATATACAATTCTTTAGATCCTTTTGTTGAGAATTCCACAATTGTACACCAACTGCCGAAATACACATTTGTTTAAGAGTAGTCCTTGCATATGGATGCTTACAATTTAATTTCCTTCTGTGGTCTTCCTTGTCTGATCCAAAAACAAACAACTGTTGTAAACATGCTGGTAACATTCTGCTTTTTGCCCTGTGCATTACTGATAATGTCTGCAGCTCAGCTATGTCTTTGAGTTTCAAGAGTCCTGACTTAAAAAACAGTCTGTTGGTGTGTTCCCTTGAGTCAGCTTTATGAATTATTCTTACGGCCCTTTTCTGTAATATTGACAATGGCTTTATGTTGCTCATATACGTGTTGCCCCATAAATAAAAAATGGCAAAATGAGTAGGGTGACCAAACGTCCTCTTTTGCCCGGACATGTCCTCTTTTCACGCCCTGTCCGGGTCGTCCGGGGGGGGTTTATAAATTCATGAAAATGTCCGGGTTTCGCGGACCGTTTGCATGTACTTAAATTGACTGGCGCATTGCACAGAATACTACGGTACTCTGTTGTGTGTGTGACGTAATCCCTGAGTCTGAAGCTTTGTGGGCGGCTCGACAACTACGCTGACACACAACCAGAGGAAGGGGACACAGCGGACCGCAGCTCACATTCACAATGCCAAAGCGCAAATGTACTTTTACAGATGAATTGCAGAAGAAATTCCAAATGTACCGACCCAGTCGGAACAAATGGGAGGCGGAGTGCACCGTGTGCAACGCTTGCACATACGTGTGTGTGTCCAATAAAGGTGCAGGCGATCTTAAAGCGCACATGGACACAGACAAACATAGGAAAGCTGTGCAAGGTGAGAGTTTGTCGGCAAAGTTAACAGACTTCTTTGTTAGACCAGGCAAAACAGAGGATGCTGTAAATCCCGCGGAGGGTGCGTTTGCATTTCACACTGTGAAACATCACAACAGCTACAGATCTATGGATTGCACAAGTGCCTTGCTAAAAAAAGCATTTCCAGACTCTGACACTGCCAAAATATTCAGTAGTGCGCGCACTAAAACCGAAGCCATTGTCAATGGTGTTATAGCGCCTCACTCGATTGATGTCGCACATGAAGCACTCAAAGAAATCCAGTACTGTGGTGTTTCTACAGACGGGAGGAACCACGGAGCAGTGAAAATATTCCCAATCATAATCCAGTACTTTGACTGGAAGAGGGGTGGCATGCAAACAAAATTAATCGAGGTTAAAGACACACCAAATGAGACAGCAGAAACCATTGCACAATATCTCATTGAAACTTTGGCAAAAAACTATTTGTCTGAAAAATGCATAGCATTTACTGGCGACAATTGCAACACAAACTTTGGAGGAATCCGACGTGATGAAGGGGGAAAGAATGTGTTTGCACATTTGAAGAGGTTGCTGCAGAAGAACACTCTGATCGGTGTGGGTTGCCCAGCACACATATTGAATAATTGTGTTCATCATGGGGCAGACACAATAGATATTGACCTTGAGAATATCATGTTCAAAATCTACCAGTACTTCCACATTTACACTGCGCACTGAGAGCCTGAAGGAGTACTGTGATGACATTGAATACAGAAGGATGCTTTCTCACAGCAACACAAGGTGGCTGTCCTTGTTCCCAGCCATTGAGAGGATGATACAGATGTTTCCAGCCTTAAAGGCATTCTTTCTGTCTCAGCAAAAACCACCCATAGTGATCAAGAAGTCTTTTGAAAACGAATTCAGTGAGATCTACCTCTGGCACATGCACTCACTCATGTCTGCGTTCCACATTCAAGACATGGAAAAGGAGAAGAACTCCATTATGGAGGTAAAGAAAATAATGAACAGCATCCACACCATTCTTCTTGAACGCAAGAGCAACAACTTCATGTCCCTTAAAGTTAAGGGACTACTGGCACAAAAGCGTAGTGATGGACTTGGTAAGGAATATGACCAGTTCTGTGCTGATGTGCAAGGCCTGTACAGTACATGTCTGGAGTATCTGGAGAAGTGGATGACTCCCATGGAAGAGTTCTCCACATTCACGTGGATGGATCTGAGTGAGACACCAGAGTGGAATGATGTGGAGGCCTGCATCAAGTTCCTAGGAGAGAAGGGGGTGGTAATTGATGATGTCAAGTGTTTTGACCAGGTCACCAATCTGAAGAGATTCACAGAAAGGTGCTGAGGAGTTCAGTGGCCTGCAGGTGCACCAGAAGTGGACCAAATATTTTTGAGAAGGCCAAAAGCATTGCATGTTACTCAGAACTACTGAAGATTGCACAGTTTGTCTTTGCACTTTCCTCTCACAATGCACATGTTGAGAGGGTTTTCTCACTGATGCAGAGCCAGAGGACCAAGGAGAGGAACCGGCTGTCTGTTGAGTCACTGAAGGGGATTCTATTTGTGCAATACAATTTGAAAGACATGTGTTGCAAAGACTTTCATGCTTATTTGTTGAGCAACCGAACACTGCTGGGAAAGATCAGCTCCACAGCTAAATATCGATGGGCAGACAAGGAGGATGAAGAAGAAAAGCAGGATGAAGAGGATTGAAGTATGCAGCTATGCAGAGAGAGAAAGCTATGTAGCTGTGGGAGAGAAACTTTAAACTTTTACTTTTAAATTGGGACCCTAGAAAACTGTTTGAAGCTAGAGATATGTGAAAAGTTGTCGTTTCACTGTGGTTGTTTACAATGACAGGGCCTGGAATTGTGTTTACAAACATTTAAAGTAGGCTTATATTTGGTTCATGGTGCCTCAAAATGTGTTATGTTATGTTCACTAATGGCAATTATGCAAATGTAAAAGCCAAAACTGCATAGTGCACTTTTAAAATAATTATATTAGTATCTTTGTGAGGTTACTGTTTTATTGTTTACATTGACAAGATACAAAGAGATTATTTGTTAAAGCTGGTCTTTCTATTTTCTACTATTTCATATATTTTGTTATTTATTTTTGTAAGACTTGAAAAGAGAGCTATTATTTTGTTACAGGTTGATGTTTAAGTTATTCTTGTGCATTTGAGATTTGTCAGAGATAATTCTAGGCATAATAAAGCATGTTGATTGTTGAGTAACCTTGGTTTGGTGTGTCTTTGGTTATAGAGAGATATTATTGTGTTATATACAGTAAAATAATATAAATAATAATGTTATATCCATACAGAGGAGGCATACTTTAAAACAATAAGGCATCTTTGAGTAAACGTTGAGTATCATTAAGTATCTCGAGGCTGGGGGCAGCATGTCCTCTTTTTTGGAAATCAAAATATGGTCACCCTAAAAATGAGTGAACAGTACAACATCCTCAATGCCTTGTAATCTAGCAAATACTTTGTCTTGTTTAGAACAGAAATATTCCTAGACACTTTGGTTTTAACATGTGCTATGTGCGATTTCCATGTAACATTCAAGAAGCTTCTGAAATATTTTAAGATTTCATCTTTTAATTTGTCTCGTTTCCGGTCCTATCCTGGCTTCCAATAGCTGACTTGATGTCCCTAATTACAGGCAGCCAATCAATGACGAGGGAGGGGCACATTTTAGGCAAATTTAGGCCCATTCCCAAACCGCCCCCTACACCCTACCCCTCCGTTTGCGCGTTCACGTGGAGGGTCCTCCATATTGAGGGCTGTTCCAAAGCAACGAGTGTGGAGGGGGAGTGGGCTATCAAGCCCTCAAACAGCGAGTCTGCAGCGGTGCTGACTTGAGACCGGTCTCTATCTGACCGGAGTCACGCTGTGTGTGTCCGTCAGGAAACACGCTGTTTACAAGTAGTTCCAGCAAACATCCACTGATAAACTGCGATGTTAACAACCTCATGATAACCTCATATGTTTTTAACTTAGGATCATACCTGTGTTTAGTCTAGAAAAAGGTAAATGTGTGCATTTTATTATAAAGTTGTGTATATTTACAGACCGTTGCAAAAACTAAGAAGCTTATAAACATCAGGTTTAAAACTAAAATAGCTTTGAAACACAATGAAAGATGTTTGGAGTTTTATTTGAGTTATTCATTTAAACTTTTTGTCTAAGAGATGCTGATTTGAAACCGTTGTTACATACAGTTACGGCATTTCCTGTTTCTGCTGGAGAGAGGGGAGGCCGTCCCAAAGCTTGCTGCTGTATTTACTCCCTCCATCTGACAGGAGGGAGCCTCGTTGAGCTGCGAGTGTGGCTACAGACGGAGTTCACTCCATCACGGAGGGGTAGGGTCGAGGGAGTGGTTTGGGATTGGGCCCTAAACTCAACTCTACAAACAAAAACCCTCCTCAGGTCTTTAAAAATACAACACACTTCATGCAGTGGATAACATGCGGCCACTCTTCCATTTCTATATACAGTGTGTGTCTTTGTGAATGTGCGAAAAAGAAACAAAGAATGCAGATGATTGAAAAGCGAAAACGGTGTTTGTTCTGAAAATAGACTATAACAGCGTCCACTAGGGGAAGCCAGAGCCTTTCAAATACTAAAGAAATGACCCCCAAGTATTAATTCAACCTTTATTTACACTCGAGACAATAGAGTATGATGAATTGGAAATGGGGGACCCTGATGTAAACAAGACGAAAGTCTTTCTCTGGTCTGCATCCCCTTAACAATTGTATGTTTTGAGCTGTACTCTACTGTACCCAATATACAAGCTGTTAATAAACTTTTCAATCAATCAATCAAGAGAGGCGAAGTTCCTCCCTTTGCGGTGGACCTCATGGGACCTTATTTCGGAAAAATTATGTATTGAAGTCAATGGAGAGAGAAAACGTCCCGTATTAATATTAGGCTTGTTTGAGACGCGTTGCGGCTCGCCTCGAAAGTAGACGAGAATAGCGGATCGCAGCTGGGGGAGGTCTCAAAAAGCTTGCCTGAAGTCGGACAGCTCCGAGTCGGCTTCTTCTTCTTCATCTTCTTCTTCGCCTTCTTCTTCTTATTCTCTCGGTTTTTTGGCGGATTGCAAACAACTTTAAGGTGCATACCGCCACCTCCGGAGTCGGCTTGACTCGGTTTGCATTTATAAAGAATGCACACATGTGTTTAATCGTTAATGTCAGATATGTAAATACATTTTGTTCCTGCTCAAGATTAGATTCAACTTTATTGTTATTGCACATAAGCAGTAAAGTGAAAAGTAATGTACACAATCTACAGAATAAAATATAGAATGAATTGAATGATGAATAAACAGTGAGGGGTATGAATATACACAGCAGCCTGTGAGCAGTATGAACAGTGTGTATGAATCAAGCGGCAAACTGTGGGATAGAGCCGTGAAGCCAATACGGAAGTGCCACACACTGCAGTTCATATATTGGCCGATAGGCGATGGCTGCAGAAAGGAGCAATTTCCATAGACCCCCATGTTAAAATGCCCAACTTTACAGCAGAAAAAAACATGTTTCTACCCCTGGCTCCATACATTTTTATTATCGATATAGTTAGATTCCACCGTCATGATTATGGATCTGTGAGTGAATTGTTTTCTAACGTGACCCTTTTATTTATATTAGGTCTTAAAGTTTGTGCACACATTAGGGCGTGGTCACGTTGATTGACAGATACGTGCCTCACTGTCAGCTAACAGCAACTTGTCCACTCTGCTAGGCTACAACCATAGAGGCTACAACGTTAGTTAGTTGTAGTTACTGTACTTGACCCTTTAGCTGTGTCCGTGGTGATCGTGCCTGTTAGGGAATATTGTTACAAATACCAGATAATTAAAATGTCGTGCTGTGCGCTTGAATGTACAAACAGAACTTCCAAGAAGTCTACTTTCAGCTTTTTTCGGTGAGTAAAATGATAATATTATACATGTTAACCCTGTTAGCAGGTGTTTGTGTGCTTGTTAGCTTAGCTTGTTATGTAGCTTATTAGTCAGCTAAGGACGTAACCCTTTATACATATATACAGTTTAGTTTATGATTCAGCCTTGGGTAAGACTTTTATACTATATGGCTATGACGCCCATAATGCTAAACGGGAGCAAATGTGAATAGGGGACCCAATTATCCCAGTGGGGCCGCCGGAGTCCACGCCGCCGAAGCTAACGGGGCTGCAGGGGGCTAGCTCGCTAGCGCGTCCCGGCCATAGGTCCCGGCGGCCGTAGCTAGCCCCCTGGGGCTCCGTTAGCTTCGGCCAGCGACGGAGTCTGGCGTTATACCTGGAGATCAAGGAATGCATCGAAACGCGGACTTGGTTCGCCTGTAGCCCGCAGTAGTATTAGCTAAATAAATGATGTTGTGCAATTATTCTGCTATGTATCGGTACTTATTTTATTTTATTAACGTGTGAATGACAAGCATTAAGAATAATACCAAATAGCTAATTATCTTGCAGATTGTCTCGTTTGATTATGAATGTAACGTTTATATAGTGGAACTACACTGTTTTATGCATGTAGCTTAGCTTAATACTGAGAGCATGTTAGCTTAGCTTCTTAGCCTGAGCAAGGTCTGGAACGTCACGCTCGTTGGCAGCAGGTCCCGCCCTGTCCCGCCTCGGCTCCCCCTCAGCTCTGCCTCTTTGCCCTTATTTGGAGCAGGCTGGAAAAGGTGGGAGTTAGACTCTGACGTCACTGTCGAGCCGTTAGTAGCCGACTCCGCCTACTTAGGGCTTCACGGCAACTCTGCAGAATCCTATTGGTGACGTCACGGACCCTATGTCCATTTATATATACAGTCTATGGTATGAATATGCTAAAAAATATATAGTATGAAAACGGTAAGTAGTGCAATATAGTATAAAATATTTGGATTTTAATTTAATGATGATAAACATTGTGGAACAATGATGAAAAATGTTAATGGAAGGGGCGACGTAAAACTGACACAAAACAACAACAAACTTTTGCTGAGCCAATTGGAGAGTTTCATCACCAGCACGTGGTAAAAACCACCAATGAGCGCTCAGCTCGAGATACCAGCGAGTCGTTTCCCATCAAGCATTTCGCTTCCGCAGCCCGTGGAGAGGAACTGCGCCGTCTCGCTTTAAGTTCGCATGAACCTTTGTGGGAAAAGTACTGCGGTGTGAATAGGCGCATTCACACCGCAGTACTTTTCCCACAAAGGTTCATGCAAACTTAGTTCATGAGAACTCTTTAGTTCGCATGAACTAAGTACAGATCGCGTTCACACCGGAAAAAGTCCCTGGGGGTGGATTAGGCAAATGAAGCCGCTGACGTCACTTCTTCTTCTTCTGCTTTGGGTTTACTGGCAGGCTACAAACAACTTCACGGCGTATACTGCCGCCCACGGTCCCCGGCCGGAAGTCCCCGGAGTTGGGGACTGGCTTCAGTAGAAGCTGCTGGGACTCCCAGCAGCTTCTACTGAAGCCTTCCGAGTAAATCGCCAGAACGCCGACACCTCCTCATCTCCACCGCTCCCATGTTTTATTTTGTGTTGCCATACGTTAGTCTCTCTGCGTTTCTGCACTGGGCTAATGCTAATGCTAATAATGCTAATGCCAGGATAATAAAATGGCGGCTTCACAAAACTTTTTGGGACTTTTACGGGGCGTGGTTTGCAATCTGCCCAGCCAATCAGAAATATAGCTCTTTTCTCACAAAAGAGCCGCTCGAAAGTCCCTGCTCTCTAGCAGGGACTTACGAGGGGGTAAAAAGGTTCACATGAACTAATTTTAGTACCGGCTCTTTTTGGTGTGAACGCGATAAAAGAGTTCACATGAACTAAGTTCGCATGAACCTTTGTGGGAAAAGTACCGCAGTGTGAATGCGCCTATTGTGGTAATAATGAGGGTAGTCAATCCCTTGTTTGGCAAGACAGTAGTGACGGCCATCTTGGTGACGTGTGTTGTTTTGCGAGACCAGAAATATAGTTCATTGAGCAGTTTCACACAAAAAAGTCTTACTTCACAGTTTTACGGCAAAACATTTTTTTTTCACTTGCAAAATTATCTTTTAAATTGACAAACATCATTATGTGTAATTCGTGGCACAATTCAAACGGGATCGGAAGATCACTTTTCTCTCGCCATTGACTTCAATACATAATTCTTCTGAAATAAGGTCCCAAAGCCCCTCCTCCAACACACACGAATGCGCACATGACCAATGAGGGCACAAGATAAGTTTGTGCACGAGATGGAAGGCTGACAGGCAGGTAGGCCATCCAATTATCTGACCCGGGCCGGGGCAGATAATTGGACTTGCTTTTTACAGCGCCACAGCTTCCACAGATGAATATATTTACTGTCAAAGCATTTAATGTATTCATTGCTATCGGGATGTTAAGAGCATTCCATGGAATATAACAAAAAGTGTTTCTGAAGTGAATTACCTACCCTACCTTTAATGGTCAAATTCAGTGATTTATTTTGAGCTTTTTTCCAATGAAGTTCAATTGAAATGTTGTTTACAGTTTAAATATTTTAGTAGAACATGACTGCTGAAAAAGGAAATTTCTTCGGGTTTAAGTAAAAGCTTACTATGGTCAAATGTATCACTGATATCTGATGTGCTTATGGCTCTTTTTAAAATACATGAATAACATAACACAGTTAAAATGCAATAACATAAAAAAAGGAGATTTGATTTGTCACATGCTTATCTTTTTAGTATGTGCAGTGAAATGCAAGGATGGCATACTCAGGAGGTTTAAAAAAAAAAAAAGGCAATACTCGTAATAATAATATAAGTAAAAAAATAAAAACTTTTATAAAGAAAAAATGATCAATTATGTATTTTGAACACTGCCTCGACTGCATACTTTCATATCTCATATTCTCAGCCCTTAAAAATCGAATCATGATTTAATTGGATCTTGGACACACAAACAAAAAAAACTCCATAGTTTATATTTGTTTGTTTCAAGGTTCTTTTATAGAAACATGACAGAGTTTTTCTGTATTTCTGAACAGTACAATCCACTACTTTCCTCCATAAAGCTAAACATGGGAATTCACTTCTAATTATGATTAATCAACAAAATTGTAAACACTCATGATAGGTGGATTTCATATATGTGACATGAAAGCATTGACAGAACGTTAGGTTTGGCACAATAAGCGACTAATATCTACATCAATGTTTGACCTTACACACAGAGCAGACGGCAGTAGAGAACTTCAGCATGTGGACACTTAAGGAATTTTTTGGTAAATAGTTTCTGTTAACTGTTGTATGAGGTCACTTTCAGCTTAATCAAACAGATTCATATAACAGTTTATTTGTGTCATAGCCTTTTTTATTTCTAAATCACGTGTTCTGTAAATTGAAATGAAAGTGACACATTGTGTGTAAAGTGTGTGTGTGTGTGTGTGTGTGAAGATGCAGGCTGCAGATCAGTAGCTCAGTTACAAGGCAGAAAGCATCACACCTCACAGCCGTACACAGACTACTCTCTGTTGCTCTCTAATAGTAAAACAAAAGCCTCTCGTTGGATGTGTCAAATCCCGCTGCTCCTCCTCCGTGTTATCTGATGGTTGCAGGTTCGGGAAGTCAGTGTGTGTTCTGGTCGACATCTAGCATTCGCAGGAACGACCTGCAGACAGACAGAAGGTTAGGTTTCCAAATTCAGATGATTACTTTAATGCTTGAAAATGTGATCAGTAACTCCAAAGACTCGGTTACACAGACTTCTGACGATGTGAATCACACTGTGGTTCAATTACTATTTAAGCCTAATTTCAATTTCAGGAATATCATTACGTTTAGTTTTCTTTTGATAATAATGTTAATAATAATAATAATAATATACAGATCTGGAAAAAATGAAGAGACCAGTGCAAAAATATTAATATCTCTGGTTTTATTATTTATAGATTTAGTTTAAGTAAAATGTACATTTCTCCGTGTTGGAAGCATTATACATCCATGTTGGAAGTCAACAGACACTGGAATGGAATGGCGGCCATACATATTTGCTGCCAAGAAATATTTGGAGTGGTCTATATCTTTTTTCCAGAGCTGTAAGATCCAGGCGTTCAGAAGGCTTTTACCTCGAAGTAGTGCTAATTTCGTGGACTAAAACTATGACGAAGACGAGACGGCAGTAAACAATAACTGTAACGAAATCATCATGCAACATCGTTGATGAAAAGTGACTAGACGAAAATGTAGTTTACTAAATAAAAACTAATACAAAATCTCTCTTTACTTTCGATGTCGAAAAATGAGGAGACTAAATATTATCAAAGATAATGTTACATCTCTGATAGTCAGTTTTTCTCCCAGCAGTTCCATTTCCGGTGCTGCGGCAGGGCAGCAGCTGTGTGTCTGTGCGGCGGTACATTTGAATTACACCGGGCAGCGGCACACTGTGAACTGTCAGGAAGACTCGGGTCTAACTCATGGTCTAACTAACCTTATTTAAGAGAAAATAAAATGGCAACAACAGTGCTTCGCGTTAACCGAACGAATACAAAATGTCCACTTGCATAGACAAACACGCACCCTCACTCAAACACAGTGTTTTTCCGTATGGGCCACCTGTGCATATCACAGCTGTTAAAGTCAAACTGATATTATCAGCATTAAACTGGCTTTAGCTTAGCAATGTACAAACTGTAAATTAGCATCTCAAGAGGGCATCTTCCATGGCTACCCCACTACATAAAAAAAGATATGCTGCCTCCATCCACTGCCTCTCGCTACTTCCCCCACTCCCTTTCTGAATGCTAGACTCCCAGAGTAGCACCACCTGCTAGACAGCGAGCTACATGTCACCTGAGGCCATCACCATGGGACACTTCCATACTGTGTCAGTCTGCGTGTGAGAAACAGATGGACAGAATGAATATAACCTTAGAAAATTAACAGGACAACTGGGTAATGAAGTCTTCGGGGGAGAAGAACCTGTTTATTATGTGGCATATAATTGCATACCTTAAATGCAGTATTTCTTTTTTCAAATTGTGTTCATTTATTTTTCTTTATTTTGAGTATTATTTATTTTAAACTAAATATTTTCATGAAACTTAATATTTAATATTACTATTATTATATCTATATCTCTTTATTATAAAAAGGTATTTATATATTTACCTGAAGGTAACATCAAAAAAATGTTCTTCTGTCAAGTGTCTGTGGTCACAGGTGATCTTCTCTGTTGACATTTACAGTCAACTATAACTACAAATAACATTTCCTTTGTAGGTTAATATACATTTTTCTGGCAGGTGAACAAACAATACCTTGGTCGGAAAGCATCTGCTGAGCATTGCTTCCTGTCCTCGCTCTGCAAAGAGAAAAAAGGAGAGCGTAAGAGATGGAGAACAAGATACTTCAATCCTCTTTGAAACTTTGTTATATGATCTGTTTTTTACAGTATTATAATACATTTAAATGGTTCTTTGTTGAGAGTTTCCACTCTGGCTAGAGGAACACATTTCATGGAATTTATGAGTAAACAATAATATATCAATCTAATGCTAAAATGCCTATTAAAATGTGTATTTATTTTAAATATGTGTTGGTTGATGTCAACGGACGTGATGAAGGCCTACCCACAAGTGCAAACAAAGGTTTTTTTTACACATTTGATGAACAATCGAGTTTTCTAAATCTTGCTGGCAGAAATGGCAGAAATCAGCCACTTCCATCAACAAAAAAAACATTTGTGGAATGTTTCATTGGTGATTTTGTAATGCCCTCTAGTGGACACAACTATAACTACAGGCTTGTCTATAAAAAAAAATGGTCGAAGAAATACATTCCTATGGGATTGTAAAGTAAGGTTGATATCCCTATTTTCCACAATAATTAAACAAGTATTTAATGTTTTGAAGGCTCACCTCTTGTCCTGGTTGAACTTGCACCTGCAGTGGCCACCTGAAACAAGAGACAAGAAGAGTGGACTTTCTTTAGATCTGTGTATCTGTGCAGTGTTTGTGTTGGTTAATGACTGTAAAGGTGAAATGTGGTGTGTGCATCATTTGGATCTTACTGAACAGGATGGTGATGCCAATGAGACAGAGGACAGCAGCAAGAATCAGGCCTCCGACTCGCAGTTGGTGGTAGTCTGCAGAGGAGACATGGTAAACATTTGAAAAAACCCTTAACCCTCAACACATTCGAACGATAGGGAAAATAATACGTAGGAAAATAGTAACTTACCAAAGTTAAATGGGTCTTCTTCCACTGCAGAAACAGAAATGAATATGTTCAGTTAGTTTGAGCAGCAGAAAAACAAGCGTTCACAAGTTACAGATAGAGTAAACAGAAACAGAG
Source organism: Harpagifer antarcticus (assembly GCA_902827135.1). NCBI lineage: Eukaryota > Metazoa > Chordata > Actinopteri > Perciformes > Harpagiferidae > Harpagifer > Harpagifer antarcticus. The sequence goes on along the minus strand of CADEHL010001257.1, from coordinate 297,201 downwards.
AGATTACCAAACACAGTGGCTTAGTTTGACAAATCAATACATTACAGCCGAAAAGTGCCGTTCCAAACATGTAAAAATGTAACTAAATAAAAAAGACTTATTGTCCTCTTATATTATTACTTTTACAAATAACTATAGACATCCCTTTTTTAATGGAACCACTTTTTGGTATTACTCAAATATTAACTGTTGAGGGATTATTACTTACTTTTTTGTTCTTCCGCGAACCCCAGTGACACAACTGTAAGAGTTTAGAAAGAGACAAGGTTATAAAGTGAAGCACACCTTTAGCATCTCATTTAGTTTTTGAAAAAGACAAAAAAAAACTCAATCCCATTGCTGTGGAAATATTTTAAAATACAAATGTGTCGTTAACAATGTAATTATACTCAGAATTGTTTCAGTCATGTTGGTTTCACACACTTAATGTTAATATAAACATTTTGGTATTGTGAAGAAGGACAGGCACATGAATGTTACCTGGAATCATTTATTATCTAATCTGTCAGTGTCAATAAGTGAAACACCTTTAGAATCCTGCTGCGTTTATTGGAAATCCAGATCTGTTTAAATATGATATATAAAACCCTGCCTGTTTAATCTCTTGTCGCTTTTCCATCCCATGTCTTCTCTTTTCCAACCTCTTAAGGATCTGTTGATGTTATCCCCCTCACCTTTTCAGGACTGTTAATGCAGAACTCTTTATTTCAGCCCTCACTAAGTTTGGGATTCACTTTCTGACAGTATATTTCTAAAGGATACATAATCAGATCAGACGTTTAGACAGTTTAAAATCCAGAGTTGGGGGGGGGGTCAACCCGGAAAACCAGTGACAAGAATACCTCCAGCACTCAGCTGCCTTTTGTCTCATATTGTCACAAACGTAGCGTGCTGATGGAAGACAGATTCATTCCAGAGGAAGTGGGGAAAACAAATCACGGGTTCTCTTATTGACTAAAACTGATTCATGCACTGCTTATGAAATTGATTTACTTACTGACTTTTTAAGAAGTGGATGTTGCTGTATAAAGGACATGTAATGAAGAAGGTTTTCTTCTTAAAAATACTGTGATTAAATTATACTCACGTGTCATTAACACCAAAGCACAGATCTTTGCCATCTTTTTTACCTGCAGGAATAAATACACACTGATATCAACACAAATAATAACCAGTATGTTAGTTAACCCCTCAGTGATGAAGATATTAAAACTTGTACTAACAAAGTACGTGCCTTTACTTTAGTGCTTTGTTTGGACACCCATTTAAAGCCTTCACCACTACAGTCACTGTGGTGCATTGACGGCCCATTAGAGCAAGGCTGAGCTCTATCATTAGCTCCAGTTCCAATGGCACAGATAATCACATTTTAAATGTGTGTGCATGTTGGTAAGCTGTCCTCCAAACTAGATAGCACCAGCCCACAGAGTCAACAGAGAGCTGATGCAACATATCTGTGTTTTCTGAGGGGCTCCAACAGGACTTAGGCCCCGGCCACACGAGGACGAAAACGGTCGTTTGCGTTACTGTTTAGTGTCATATAGACCGTTCGGCCACACGAGGACGACCGAATACGTATATATATATATATATACATATATTGTTGTTTTTCAATTCATTCTATCATATAGCACATATAATGTACAGTACTATAGGTGCATTTTGTCCCTTGCTGCGGCAACTGTCCAGTTTTTTTAAAATAGCTTTCACTTGCTGACAAGAAAATCCATGAAAACAACGTTAGTGTGCACTCATCCTTCTAAAGCTATTCCTGCCTGTAATGGCGTTTTAATGTCATTACAAGTGTACATTGGTCCATAGATGGTTAGCTTTGAAGTACCATGAGTCAATAGAGATGTTCTTATTTTTTGGAATCCCAAATAATTAATCAAATCTGACTTAATACTCTCTCATTTTGAGTATTGTCCTGACAGTGAGGCAGCATTTACAAGCATGCCACCTACATTATCATTAACACATAAGCACATTTACTGAGAGCTGCAGTTACATCCCGAGCACTGTCTGAGTGTCTCTGATGGGTCAACACTGCATGAGCTGCCATGTTGAATCAGCACAGGAAACATGTGCACTGGGAGCGGACACACCTTAAGTAACACAACTGTGATTTTCCACTTACTGCACCTTTCAGAGCACTCAGGGAAGAACAAACACACATGCCCATTTCAAACTGGCATTCAGGTGAGTGAAGCCCAAAAATGCAAGCATAAATAATCATCATTTGGTTGACATTCGGGGTCAAACTGGCTGTTTATCTGATCTGCCCTGAGGCTTTATGGGAGCATCTAGTCAAATGAGTTTGCCTCGTGCTGCGCTGCTCTGAATTCCTGCTAAAGCTACAGCTTAGCCTTTACAGCTGTCCTCTCAGTTCGCTCAAATACCTTCAGAGTAAACAGTTCGTTTTAATCTTAAGCTTTCTATTCGACAAAGGGTGGTATTAATTGGAGAGAAAACACAAGAGAACATAGTGTTTTAAAAACAGAATGAATCATAACTGAAATAGTTTCGGGATGAAAAAACCTGAAAGATGTTATAGTAAAGATTGTTCTCCTTTAAGATCTGTACGAACATAGATGAAAAGTGACCTTTGAGAAGACAACGTGTCTGCCTACTGTTGGTACTTGGAGTTTGTTAGGAAGAGAGAAATAAAAGAGCAGGATGAGCGCACCTCTCCACAGCAACCCAAGGCCAGGCCAGGGGAATGTAGAGGATGGAAACAGGCCAAGAGCCACCAGAGAATGGTTGACCTCAAGAGAAAGCCACACAGGGAGCAGAGAGGGGAGACACGGGATACGTGGGGATAAGAGTTTCAGACAATTAGGAAAGGGGGGAGAAAAAAAGAAAAAAATGAAAGAGCCGGAATACGGTGAGGAACATAAAGCAGGGGAGTGAAGAATAGTTGGCGGCTCCCTGGCCCTGTTTGAAGATTATATTCTAAAGTAAATGTTAGTGTAAGGCGGAGCCAGGTGGGGATTCAAATCCTTGTATGGCTGGTTCAAAGAAAAGAGCAACCTGCTGGTGGATACGTACATTGGATATTTAACATCCCTTCGAAGCTGAGTGCTTCTACAACATTACAATATCAAATGTCATTGGTTAAGGTTGGCAGTCAGTGTTGATTTATCTGCTTGTTTGTTTTTGTGATTAGCAGACAACTTGCTTTAACTGTAAACATTTGAAAACAAATATGGAGATCACAATTCCCCAGAGCACATGGTCAACTATTCACATTGCTTGTTTTGTCCAACTAAAAGCCTAAAACCTGAAGATGTTCAGTATTCGAACATATGAGACAAAGACATGCAGTAACCCCTCACTCTGGACCAGCAGATTTGGGCCCCTTTCTTTGGGTGTAGAAAGCTGCTATAGATCAAAACAGTTGTAGAAACATTTTTCCAATAACCTGTAAATTGTTTCAGATTTGATTTAGTTATAGTTTCACGCTACATACAACTTAACAAAACTAACAACAATCATATTCAGCAAATGTTTGAAAAAAGGCAAACACAGCTCAATACCTTGAAGATGAAGACATCATGTGTAAAGTATTTTCTTTCCCCCTGCCTACTAATTCCCTGCGGAGCCACATCTCTCCGCCTGGTTCCAGCTAATAAAGAGTTTTCTGTTCTGGTCATGCTACTCTGCCTGTTTGTTTTCAGCTGCATCTCTTTTTCTCCCTGTCTCATTGTTTTCTCTCACTGCCTGCTCCTTGCAGTATCCTGCGGGACTCCTTTCACTTGTGTGAAGAGCTTGAAGTGTTGCCTGTTTGTATCAACTCACTGTTTCACACTGCTCTTCTTCTTCTGCCTTTGTTGAGCTGCTGTCTCGTCTCCATTCCTCTTTAAAGCTCTGTGTGTCATTGCTCCTTTACCCCTCTCCTCTCTGTTATGTTTTCCCCACTAACGTATCCCTTGCTAACTAAGTCCCCGGAGTCCATGCTTTCCAGGCTCTATGCCCGTCTCCAACACTATTGTATTCTCTTTTCCATCCCACTCTTCTCTTTCTCTCTTATCCCACAGTGACGTTACACAATGAGCTGCAAGGTCGCCAAAAGAGTCCAAACTCCGGAATGTGGCCAGCATCCTCCACTCAGTCAGTGTCCCACGCACTACTTTGACTTGTTGTGCTCTCCAGTGTTCATCTTTTCAACTTCATTGTAGTGAAGTGGAGGCCTAAATATTTGAGACACATTCTAGTTCAAAATCTGATCAAATAAGATGAATACTATCTGCAGGGGTAGACTGTCCTAATGTCCTGTTCTTAAGTCTAGCAGCAGGGCAACACAATTGAGAGTGCTCACTACAATGAAATATGTAGGTTTGACAAAAGAAAGTCCAATAAAAAAGCAACAAAAACACACACAAAGGGACCCAGAGCACACACACAGAGAAAGGCTGCCAGTTGGCTTTGTGTTCACTCCTTGTGACTTAGTTATGTGACAACACACATAGAAACCACTATGTGGACTTACACACAAACACACACACACAGTCAAGTCTTTGGTTAACTAACATTTATAGTCATATCAAAATAAATATGTAGCGAAGCGTTCTACGACAGCATCCATTCTTAAAACGGCTTATCCTAATCAGGGTCACAGCAGGGCAAAGACTATGTAACACGTGAACATACACTATTCGTCATGTCTACAAAAGATTAACCCTTTTTACAAACATATATTCCTTTTTCTATTCTGTAATCAAAGGTACGAAATGTTGTATGCATCTATGCGTTACTTTGTCCTCTTTTTCCAAAACTCCCCCCACCCAACAATTTGAATGCTGAACACTGGTGTGTGTGTGTGTGTGTGTGTGTGTGTGTGTGTGTGTGTGTGTGTGTGTGTGAGCGTGTGTGTTCCTGTGCTGCACTACAAAGACAGCTGCCTATTCTCAGTGGTATTTTTTACTCCTAAATTAGCAGCACTAAATTCCAGAGTGCATCACACACGCACATGTTGTGAACTAAACACAATGTGAACCTACTTTTCCATCTGTGAGAAAGAACCAGCTTTTATTTAGACACAGTTTGATTTCAACTTCACTCCACTTTACCAATACACTATACAATGAATCTACTTTGGACTTAAGTTAGTAATGTTTCTCTGTAATTGAATGTCTGGAAATATGGTTGATAAAGCCAATGACTTCCGAGGTTTTTTTAGTTTTTTTTAGATGAATAAAATGTTACTTTTCGTATTAAACGTATATGTTTTCTCTCTTCTAGCTGATTACAGATCTTTTTAGAGGTTTAGTCGTTTGGAATTTGGTTTGTTTTGTCAGTTAATCTACTACTGGCCTGATTTTGAGTAAACTTGACCAAAAGGTGTAGCACGCGGCAAGGAAAAAGCCTTAACATTTTGGACGGGTTACAACTGGCCAGTTGGTAAGCAATTTTGTTTTTGCTTGTGTTAACATTGGGCATAAGGGCATTTCTGCTGCATTAATGTGCTGTCAAAATAATCTGGAAATACAAAGCTTTCCACCATCATTATTCCATATTACAACATAAAGCTCATGGTGAAGAACGACTTGCTCACTTGGGAAATGGGAACATCCGAGATGCAATTGAATGCACCAGCAAAGGTCTGCACTCTACTGGTGTCATTATAGTTATAATATGTAATAGGAAAGTATGCAAGAGAGATAGAAAGGAAGGGACAGATGGTGTTGGGGATTCAGTGGAAGCAGTTTACTGATGGAGAGAGAGAGAGAGAGAGAGAGAGAGAGAGAGAGAGAGAGAGAGAGAGAGAGAGAGAGAGGAGAGAGAGAGAGAGAGAGAGAGAGAGAGAGAGAGAGAGAGAGTAATAACACAAACAAAAAATGAAGTTGGTAAAAGAGAGTGAGCAAGAGAGGGAGACAAGGAGGAAGAGGGATCAAAGCCCGGGGGAATGAGAGAGGGAGAGAGAGGCAGCAGGACGAGGGAAAGTGCAGTTGGGGAAGAAGAGGAAGAGGAGGAGCAGGAAGAGACAAATAGAAGGTAAGAGGGAGGGGATCATACTGGAGCTATGAGTCACACATGGTAACCACAAGGTTCCCAGTGAGCGGATAGCAACAACAGACTGCAGTCATACAGCGGATTCAAAGATGGAGTACACTTCCTCTCATTTTACATACATATCATATTAATATAGCACATATTGAAGAGTAAACACAAACCAATTCTAAATAGAGAAACTTGCAGGTTTGTATTCAATGTATGAAAGCGTTATATTTAGGTCATTGTATGATGTAGTTGTATTATAATATAACTATGGTTAACCAATTGGAAACGATTAGCTGTGTTACTGAGCTGTAGAGTAAAGTGCTGTGGTTACACAGGGAAGGTCACAGTTAAATCAATGTCTTCTTGTTGAGGTTTCTAAATCTGTGTTCGCGAGACACCAAAGTGTTGTGAGGAAAGGTGAGGAGGGAGAGTGTCTCGCCTGAGAACGCTCTCACTTTTTCTCCTCCAACTGTTCACATTCCTCATGTCTTTTTTAGGAATTGTTGTCATGTGAGGAGAGGTGAGCACGGTGAGCTAAGTTTGTTTCACCTGAGAATGTCTCACCCTCCCTCTATCTCTGTCTCTCACCCTGTAACTCTCGCTGCTTCACTTCTCTTAGGCTGAAAACTGTATTAATTTCAAAGGAGACTACGGTGCATTCAAGTCCGTCCTCATTTGTTTGAAATGATCCCTAAAGTTTGCTATACAGATACAGATCACATTGCAGGGAAACAATTCTCACAGTGTGTCACTAACCTATCCACAAATACTTTTGTAACTAACATTGAGTCTTGTTTTCTTTACTATGCAAGCATATTAATGGATTGCATGGAAAATATTTATTTGTTTTGCTGGAAATGTTAGTTATCCACATGTGGGCATTTGTGCACACAAGTGAATTACTATTTAATAAAATATTAACACATAATGTATAATGCATGGAGCAAAGGAAACTTAAATGGATCTTCTCTTGCACTGCTAAATATCATTCGTGATATAGAATGTGATTAGGAATGTTAATGTACTTTGAGTTTCTGTACATTGTTGCCACCACTTTCTGTTCAGTTCTACCTTAGTTATTAGTGTTCTTCAGTTACTGGTTGCAGGACAGTGTAGATCTCTTGCAAAGAGTATGTTACATTCGCAGCACGTCATGGCAACCTCCAATGCAAAAAACCCTGCATTCTTCCCTATTGTCATTTTGTGTCTCTTGCACAATTGATTTATTAAGGGCCAATGTTTACTGTAAAAATTAACACATTGTGGTCAATGGACACTAGAACTGATGTCTATCTATGGTTTCTTGTTGAACCACAACAACACAACCTGTATCTGTAAACATGGGTAAAAAATCCAACATGCATTATGTAAAACAAAACAACCCTACAGCAGACGTAAACAAATCTACCCCTTTATATTCAGACAATTGCTTGAGGCATTTTGTCCCACACCCACATAAACAAAATGAAGAGACTGCCCCAAACAGCGCTTATAAAATGCATTGATGACAACAAGATGGTAACCACTTAACTCATCGTATCTTCAAACGAATACGCTTAATGTTTGAAGGTTACAGCTCCTAAAATGTGTGAATATGCTTGTTTCCTACCAATATATATGTGGAGGCTTTTGACTTAAAACAACAAAAGTATTTTTGATTATACAACACAGATATTCCTCACTGTTCATGTCCCAATGTGTCCTTGGGCCACATAGTAGCAAACTGTTATCACCACTGCTCTTATCACCACTGCACCACACACACACACACACACACACACACACACACACACACACACACACACACACACACACACACACACACACACACACACACACACACACACACCTTCCAGTATGTGTTCAATAAATAATGCACAGTGTGTTACAGGTCCACTCTGATATATAATGTTAGCAGCCTAATGCTAATTTTGAAAATGGTATAAGAGGATAAGGCTAAGCTGCTAAGCATCAAATATAAAAACGTTACGACCGGATTTACTTAGGCAGTTTTCTCTTATCTGATGGGTTTAAACAAGCACTAAAAGTAAAAAAGACACAGTACACAAATGGCATCATATATACTTCAAAACTTTCGAAATCGTTTACATGAACGATGGCATCATAGCGCGTGAAGTGGACGCTGGCCGTGATACGCACATTGCTCCATGGGCGCGTATCGTTCCATTGTCCTGCATTGACTAAAAATGTCAGCCGAATAACATCATAAGCTTAGGACGAGTTATGACATAGCCAATTTAAGAACTTTCCATACAAAAATAGACTTTAGTCTGGAAAAGCGCGTTATATATTTAGGTTGGACCCTTTTAAGTAACTCAAAAAGAACAGTAAATAAGAAAATAAAGCAATTTAAGTTTTTTACCGCAGAAAAACATGTGAAGTTACATAAAATGTTTCATAAAACTTAGCCTAACATTAGCTACACTGCTTATTTTGCCCTAAAAGATGCTTGCGCACTATTGCGCTCTCTGGATTATTGTAACTGTATTTCATGTTTTTTCTTAAATAAAGGAACTTCTGGCAAACATTAGCACATTTCTTTGTTCAACACTTACCTCCCACGAGTTGAGTTTAGCAGCGGATAAAACGAGGAATTTTCTCTCAAGAAGGCGGATATGTGAGTCAGAAACAGCGACTTTCCTCCACACAGCACGCCAACACCCTGCCTTCCGTAGCACGGTGACACTCTACAGGTTGGCTGGGTTTTAGAAAAGGGGGCTGAGTTTGAAACGCTAGAGCTTTGTCCGTGAGTCCTGGTCCTGGGTCGGTTTCAGTTTTTTGGCTGGCAGCAGGAGAGCAGAAAGGTAATGAGGAGCGGGGCGTGGAGGCTGACCCAGAGTCAGTCAGTTATATATACAGTCTATGGTCAGACCGAGCGCCGGGAGAAGGAGGAACCTTTCATGTTTGCTTGTCGAGAACGAGGACGCCGAAGTTTGTCGAGTTATGCTGATTTACTTCACTGGGATATTTGGGCTATACATATTGAGAGACCTAACAGAACAACAACACATGTGTAGCAAAGACAAGTGATAGTAATAATATGGTAATATAATGTAATATATAATACATACGTTCTTCAAGGTTGTGTCTTCCTGGTCGAATGTACTTATTGTAAGTCGCTTTGGATAAAAGCGTCAGCTAAATGCAATGTAATGTAACATACAACAGTTATAGTAACTCAATGGGAAGTCATAATAACTGAAGTTAAGGTCACTAAAGGTCAAAGAGTAAAACAAGCTAGGCTACATAGCTACCCTTAAAAAAATCACTGACATACTACAATTTGGTTTAGCATGGAGTAATTTATTTTCAATTTTGATATGCAAGCCAAATGTTTCTTAAATCTTTTTCAAATGTTGTCAAGGTTAAAATGGGTTACAACATGATTTATCCAACTATTTTATTATACAGCAAGACATGCAAACAACAGCAGGCCAAAATGACTAAACACCACCTTATGTTTATAATAATGCAGCATATCCGTGTGCATCATTATGGTATTGACCAAACTAAGCAGAATGTGTTAATTGTGAAGGTCTATGGGCTTTTAGGGGACACACATACCAGTTTACATGTCAGATTTGGGAAAAGTGGATACATTTGAAAAACAAGAACACATTTATTTCATCATACTCATGACAGGGACATTTACAGACTGGTTTTACATCTTGCTTAAACAGTATTGCACAGGTCTGTACAGGTGTAATCATATGAACCTGTGTGTTTTCTTACAAAAACACCCCCCACCATGCAGCCACATCTCTCCGCTCCTTGCCTTTCAGCTCTTCTTCCTGGCCGGAACCGGTTTATCAGTCATACCCCTGATCAGATTTCACTGTTGTCATCTTCCACTTTTCTACAAGGTAAGAGAGGATGGCAGGAGTGGCAGTTAGCATGGCGGTTTTGGAAAAAAGAAAAAAAGAGAGGGGGGGAGGGAGACAATGAGAGAGGGGGCAAGTCACATGTTAAAGTTCAGAAAGAGATTTAGAAAAAAAACGTACTTGTTCTTCCTGGTGCACCTGGTATCTGTGAAGGCAAAGTAGGACGTGTTACTGAGGTTACACTCACAACACACAGTCGATACTTTTACTACTTCTCTGATTCTCATGTTGGAATAGCTTTGCTTTGATAGGTTTAACATGTAGACTTATTTATCTGTGAGGTGTCAGTTACTTACAAAATAAAATCATGAGTCCTCCAGCAAACAACAAGCTGGCACAGACTAGCCCTCCAATTCGTAGCCTTTGATAGTCTGTTAAACAATATTGTTAGACAGGGTAAGAATTCAATTCCAAAGAATGTTTTGTATGCATAATGTAAGTGATACTCTGCACTAGTCTAGGTTATATTGGGCAGATTATAAGAAGCAGGAGATAAGAATGTCGGCACTTACTGTAAGCAAATGGATCTGCAGACCAAACACACAAGGAGGAGGAGAAACAAGAAAGGTGAAAGGAACATTAGTGACAGGACATACTTCAACTCGCTTCAAAAGATGTACACGATTTTCACCCCTCATTCCAGTGAGCAACAGTTGGCAGCAACAACTCATAGGCCTATGTGTCAGGGTTAAATGTTGTTGTTTTTAAGCATCCATTTTGGTATGGTAACAGTTCGCTTGCTTTGAATGTGGCCATTGTTATGGTGATACAAGTGAATGTGTCTTTTATTTATTCCCAACACCAGTTTCTCAACAAACCAGTCTCAGGTGAAAGTGGAGTTTGGTCCTTACTTGCTTCGATTTCCACAAACAGGGTGAAGAGAACTGAAAGAGAATCGGACAAAATAAATGTTAATTTGGACGATGGCGAGTTCCCCTGCCTTGCTCCAGAGTTTTTCAGAAATAAATGGTGTTACTGCCTTGGTAAGCTTTTCAAACAATCTAACTTTTCAATGCTTATATTTTTCCTTGAATAGAAACATAGACTTTGGCATTGTATTTACCTGCTATAACAGCCACAATAGTGAGGTGTCCCATCTTTAACACAACTAAGAGTCAGATAGAAAAAGATAAAGACATGGAGAAGAAAAAAGGACATGATCGTGAGGACAATAAAAGAAAAAAATGTTCCCCGACACTTTCCCTTTGTTTCTCACACAGACTAACACACACACACACACACACACACACACACACACACACACACACACACACACACACACACAAAAGAACACACACTTCCCCCTCTCCCCGGGAAGAGAATGTCCTTGTTGTGTGTGAGAGGTCAGTGTCTCGTCAGCAGGGATGCATTCTGGGTGTTTTGAGAGTAAACAGAGGATCATTTTTTGTCTTGTGGTGAAACCCAGCAGGTTTCCTGACAATTTTCCATCAAACTCCAGAAAAAGCTAATCCAATCAGGCCAAACACTGTCATGTGCTTTACAGAGGAGATTTGAACCTGTGGTTTTTCTGTCTCTCACTTTTCAACCTCATATGAGCAGCTATAACTGACTTTATAGAGTTGATAGACAGATATATTAAACAAATCATAAAGATTAACATTCTGTTCTTTTGGGGTTTTTTATTTATTAAAAACATACTTAGATAGAATTAGGTTGAGCTACTGTATAATCCTTTTTATGTCAGTTCCTTATTCAGAAAAGTTGTTCAGACATCTTATTTAAATAATTGTAAGTGCAACAGGACTTTTCATTGACCTTACTATAACCTTGACTGATCTTGGACACCCATGAGGTTGGATTCACCGCATTTTGGAAATGAGTGCTTTTCCTCTCTGTTTGCTTATTTTCTTTCTCTCTGAATAAATGATGTGTTTTTAAACATCCTGGTTTGTTATATCACAGTGAACTCAGCAACAGATAAAACATGCTTCATGCTTTTTACACGCTTGCATGTTGTTCTTGCAGATATATAAAGTTTGCATCAGATTTTCAGGAAATGAAAATGAAGTCAATACACAAAACTCCTTATCATGTCCTTAGGCCTCCATCTATTAATGTTATTGCAGTTTAGCATGACATTAGCCAAGGTCAAACTATGCACAGACCTCTGTCTTCAAGATCCCATGTTTTAAAATGCATCCAACTTTCAGAAGACACAGCAGCAACCGACGTAACAAACTATCTGCCTTGGTTTAAAGTTATTTTAAAAGGTTTTTCCTTCCCTTCTTATTGATGTTCAACCAACATCCCCTGCATTCATTACTATTTTGTTAACAGAGTCACTGCAGTGCTGGGCTTTTCAAACATCATAATTCTATTTGAAAACAATTGTTGTTTTTTTAAAGATGGCAAAAAGGCTGCAGAAATCCACCCATCCATCATTGTAGGGCATTTTATACACAGGCATAATGTCATATATGACACGCAACAGTCAATTTACAATGAGCAATAAACAATTCATGTTAATCTCAAGCATGTTCGCTACAAAATGTGTAATATATTCTATCCAAATCTCTAAAGCAATTGAAAAAGTCATATCAGTAAACTACTGAAATTCCTGGTACTATCTTTGCTTGTTCAAAACACTCTGTTCTCACACTAAAATAAAACATTGAACATAATTGATAATTACTTGAGAACCCCTTAATATAGACTTTTATGTCAAAAGGTGACCTTGACCCCTAACCCTGACTCCCATGCTGCCTTGCTCCATCATCCCTTGGCTTACCTGAGCTGACGGTTCAGGAGCAGAGGAGTGCGTGTGAAGGTTCCAAGACACTGGCCGGTCAAAAATGTGTACTTTCTAATTTACCTGAATATGAAGTGGCTGCTCCTCCTCTTTGTTTGGGATATAAACGTTAGTGTGTGCAGCGCGTCCAGTGTGATGGTGCGTTTATGTACAAATAGGAAGCCAGTGGCAATGTTATTCCATAAACATCAGCGTGTGCATGATGGAGTGAAAGCCATTATTAACTTGTTTCAGTGTACATTTTACTTTAATACACTCTACAAGACAAGGCAAGTTTATTAACATTGTATATTTCATACACAGAGGCAGCTTGTGGTGCCTGAGATTAATGAAGTCAAATATATATTAATGTTGTACATAAAGAAGAAGGAAAAGTTAGACATTAACAAAAAGTCTTATGCCTTAAAAAAATGGACTGAATTCAAATCTGAATTATTTTTGATATTATGTTCCAACAGTGGACCCTGTGGTAACTGAAATCAGCTTCACCACTTTGATTCTAAAGCTGGGACTGTAAACATTAAATCCAATCCACGTAGCCAGTGATCCACCAGCAATATTGCCTTCACACATCACATGAATCACAAACTCTTGACTACAACTTGTTTAAACAACATAGCAAATGTAGCAGAAATCAAAAGTGAATATCATTCATGGGAAATATGAAGAGAGGGACAACTATGAAAAATAAGAACAAATCACCACAACTGCACAGATTAAAGATACATTTATTCCTATTCAAGTGTAATCTTACATTTGAGTTGGGGCAAAAACAAGGCGAGTGAGTGTGTGTGTGTGTGCATGCGTGTGTGTGTGTGTGTGTTTGTATGTGCATGTACAGTGCATTATGTGTTCCCTGACTCTTTAGATATCTATTTACCTCATTGCTCCTCTCTATGTGGAGTAGATTGTGCTGTGTTGGTCTCATGGTTGTCCGACATTTTCTTTCTTTAATAACCATTGGCAGGAAGTAGGGATTTTCATACTGACTTCATTATGATAGGTTAGAGCAGCGGTTTTCAAAGTATGAGGCGCACCTCCCGCCAGAGAGCTTCAGGGGAGGCGCAGCGTGAGAAGAAAATAACGAGAAACAGTGAAATCTAGCTGATTAACTTCAGCTAACTTTATGCGAGCGGCAACATGGATCGATTTTTAGTGAAGTTACCTAAAGTGAAAGTGGAGACAGCGTCTGCCAGAAAACGTCAGCTTTGTTTTGAAATAAAGTTGTGGCTCATCGGACATTTATGAGAGAAAATTCCTAATGTCCGAGTGCAAGTGAATGCAGCACAAGACACAAGCCTTGTAACCCCTCCCCCGGCCCTGGCGCGAGCGAGGAAATTTGATTTGCGGCGATTACATTTGAACGGGACGGCGCATTCGGACCCAAGTACACGGAAGGAATGAGGTCTTTGCGGTCTACACTGACAGAGAAGAGACTGTCAAGTTTGGCTGTACTCAGCATTGAATCAAAACGCACTAAAGTTGTTGATCTTAATAAGTTTGTGAGGCGTTTTGCTGAACAACATGGTAGTCGCCGCATTCAGCTGTTATATGCATGCCAACTTGATGCTCTGCTCACGGATGACTCGATGAGCATAAAAAACTGTTAAGATGATGACCTAACGTGCGTAAATATATTTTGTCGTTGTGGGGGTCTGCCCCCAAAAAACTGTTTTATGTCCTGAGAAAGTCAAATAAGACGGTGTGTAAAACTACACTGCCCAGCCAAGACGTTTTATCACCGGTTCATCCGCCGGGCGGCCCACACCATGCGCCCGCTGTACGAGGCCCTCAGGGACAAGTCCCCTGGCCAGGCCATAGACTGGACGACTGAAAGGGAGGTCGCATTCAACGCCACCAAAGCCGCCCTGAGCGAAGCCGCCATGTTGGCTCACCCGTCACACAGGGCCCCCATTGCCATCACCACCGACGCGTCTGACTACGCAGTGGGCGTGGTGCATGAACAATGGGTCGACGGCGCCTGGCAACCGCTCGCCTTTTTCAGTCGCCAGTTGACTCCCAGGGAGCGCAAGTACAGCGCTTTCGACAGAGAACTCCTTGGTCTCTATTTGGCGGTTCGCCACTTCCGTTTCCTGCCGGAAGGCCGGGAGTTTGCGGCGTTCGTGGATCACAAGCCACTGACCTTCTGCATGTCCAAGGTGGCCGAGCCGTGGACCACCCGACAGCAACGCCAGCTTTCGTACATCTCCGAGTACACCACGGACATACGACACATCGCTGGCAAGGCTAACGTGGTCGCGGACTGCCTCTCCAGGGCGGTCATCGGAGCTGTGCAGCTGGGCCTCGATTACCTCCGCATGGGCACTGACCAGGCCTCTGATCACGGGGTCCAGACCCTCAAGGCCTCGGTCACGGGATTACGCCTGGAGGAGGTCACGGTCGGTGACTCTGGCGCAAAGCTGTGGTGTGACGTCTCCACCGGCCAATCTCGACCGCCGGTCCCTGTGGACTGGCGTCGACCCGTTTTTGAGGCGGTTCACAATCTTTCCCACCCCGGTAGGAAGCCGTCCGTGAAGTTGTTGTCGCAGAAGTTCGTGTGGCAGGGGCTTAAGAAGGACGTGAGGTCCTGGGTCGACTCGTGCGTGGCCCGTCAACGGGCCAAAGTCCACCGCCATACTAGGGCCCCTTTTGAACTTTTTGCGGTTCCTGAGAGGAGGTTTGACCATGTCAATGTCGACCTCGTAGGTCCGCTTCCCGCCTCTCACGGTTTCACCTACCTTTTTAGGATGGTGGACAGGACGACCCGCTGGCCCGAGGCCGTTACCCTCGCCTCGACATCAGCTTCCGACGTCGCCCGCACTTTCATCGGCACGTGGGTGGCGCGCTTCGGGACCCCGTCTGACCTCTCCTCTGACCGCGGTTCTCAGTTCACCATTGCTGTGGAACGCTGTTGCTGTGGGTTTGGGGGTCAAGCTGCACCGCACCACCGCATATCACCCCGAGGCTAACGGACTGTGTGAGCGGTTTCACCGGTCCATGAAGGCGTCACTGCGTGCCGGCTTGACAGACGGCAACTGGGTGGATAAGCTCCCGTGGGTTATGCTCGGCCTCAGGTGTGCCCCCAAAGAAGACCTGCAGTCCTCGTCGGCGGAGCTCGTCTATGGCCAGACCCCCGGGGAATTCATTCCCACCGCCACTGTGCCCTGGTCTGCAGCCGGGCAGCGCTCCTCCCTGCTGGAGACCGCCGGGACATTCACGCCCGTCTCCACGTCGCAGCACAGCAACCCAGCTTTCCGGGTGTCCCCCGGATTACGGTCGGCAGAATTTGTTTTTATTCACCACAACGCCCACCGCGGTCCCCTGCGCCCCCCTTACGACGGTCCGTTCAGGGTCATACGTCACGGGGACAAGAGCCTGGTGGTGGACGTTGGTGGCAGGCCTGAGACTGTGTCAGTTGATCGGATTAAGCCTGCTCACGTGGATATTTCCAGGCCGTTGGAGTTGGCTCTGCCCCCACGTCGGGGCCGCCCTCCCATGGCCCGCCCCCTGTGGGGATGCCCTCGCCTGCGGCCCCGCCCTCCTCGGCCCCTGTGGTCCGTACGCGCCGGGGTCGGATGGTACTTCCTCCCGGGCACGAGGATTTTGACTATGGGTGAATACTGGAGGGGCTTGTGTGGTGATTGACATTATTCACCCACGGATCTATGGGTTGGGGTATTGTTCCGCACGGACATTGGAGTGAGCCGGACTTCCTTTATCCGCCGTTCTTCGCTTCCCGTGCATGAAGTTGGTTACATGTGTGTTCAGATGCTAAATAAAAGTATAGCTTGTCACTTCGATACCCCGCCTCCGACTCCCGTCTCTCGGCACTACACCACTTTGATTTAACTAGGCCAGTAGGTAAGGGCATTCCACTGGATAATAATACCCCTGCATTATAGCAACAACAGCAATAATAATAATAATAATAATAGCAATAATAATTGGGAGGGGGGGGGCGCAGCTGTTTCTTATGTTCTCTGAGAGGAGGCTCACCTTCCCACACTTTGAAATCCCCTGGGTAAGAGCAAAATACTTTTCTTTTGCCACTTTAACTTAACCAAGGAATTATTAAAATGTACAATGATAATTAATAGCATGTACCAGCACCACACATCCCATATTTTACATTGGTTGTAATTTGTACAAGGTATAAGCGTGATACTATGATACTAGGTTTACATCATAGTATCACGCCAGTATCACGCTTATCCCCTGGCTTTATACTAAGCCAGGGGATAGGGTTATTATTCATAATAACCCTCAGAATTTCTCTGATGGAAGTTATAAATAAAAAGTATATTTTCTCAGATTAAAGTGGTACATCTTAAAAGAAAAAAACACAATTCATGGGAAAATATCGTGATAAAATTTGAGATTATAAAGTTAATACATTTTGTGGAAAAAAATCTGAAATGCTCTGAGGAAAAAAGTTGTTTTAATAGAAAACAATTATGTAGATGTGTGTTTTTCAATGGCTTCACTCTGCAAGATCAGATAAACCTCCTCACAGCATACAAGCCGTAATATGCCATCTAAGATTAGTTGGTGTTACCCCTGCAGTGTAAACGAAGCATGTGTGCAGAAATATGTGAGCGCATGCATGTGTCACGGTGGTGATCTGTGACTATTTATACCTTTTCCTGTCACACGCTGACAAAGCCAAGGCATGCATCGGCCTTTCAACATATGACAATACTGCGTGTGGACAGAGGCGCAGACACAGAGAGACTGCAGTTAAAGGTGTATGGTCGAATGTGTGTGTGCCTGTAAGTGATAATACAACCATTTGACAGCAGATAGAGTGGCAACTGGTGATGACAATACAGAGAGAGGGAATGGAGATAAGATTCACACATTTTCACATTAGCTTGCATAACTTGCATGGCACAAATCTTCTTATTATATCCCACACAATTGAAAGACTGAACTCTACACGGTTTAGCTTTGTTGTTACTGGTGTCTGTCATCTAGCATTGTGAATATGAGGTTAAATAAAGGCCTCTGTGTTCCATGTCAATAGCTCTGATAGAGGAGCGAGAGAATATACATAAGAAATACTCCGTGTGGTGTTTCTTTCAGTATATTTAAGACTTCAAGGTTGGTGGTGTAAATTACAATTTCATTTTCCTCAGCAACGAATCACTTCCAATACGGCAACCTTATCAGGAACAGCGCAACTTTAGGGAAAGTACCCCGACTTTATATAACATTACATAGTATATAAAACGTTGAATGTAAAAGTAAAAACCATATTAGCTTTACAAAGAAACTTAAGGTTCACTTGTGACCAAATTAGCTTTTTGTTGGGGATTTGCAGGGGAATAAATATAGCAGTGTTGACAGAACAGAACTCCAGTTGGTGTTGGTGTTTGACAGAAATGGAGGATCAGATCGATGCAACAGAGTGAGAAACAAGATCAGATAATCTGGTTCTGTCTCAATGATCCTCCATGGATGTGTGGAGAATAGAGGTTGGTTGTAGGTCAATCAAAAAGATAGTAAATGTTTTATTGTTAAATCCATGGAGTATGAACAGCTGTTAAAATGCAACTTAAATTGTAATAGTTTAACCTTAATGTCCTCAGTTATTGATACATACTTAGTCAAAGTGATTCATTGTCAGTTAAAGGTCATCTTGAGAACACACACTGAACAATGTAGGTTATCAGTGGACACACACACACACACCCACCCACACACACCCACACACACACACACACACACACACACACCACACACACACACACACACACACACACACACACACACACACAATGGTGACAGATGCGTCTCTGTTATGGTGGTATTTGGAATGTTTGTCCATAAACAGTAAAACTAAAGGTCTTACAACAGGTTAGCTTACATAGCAGAAGGTGATATCAGTCAGCCAGCAGATAAGAGAGAACTTCACTTAGGTCTGAAAAGATCTTATGTGAACCACATTTTTAATATTGACTTCTTTTAAAAGTACTATTTGGAAACTTTCTCGGGGTGATTTGTTTACCTAGACGTTTTACAAGTTATAGGCCTTTTTCTCGAGACTTAACCCAACTATCTCCTTATTGTCTCCCATTTTGTCAGGGAAATACCAAATGAAGCCAATCATACTTTAAACTGATAAATGAAGGTTTCGTATTCAGTAATAGAGAACATGAAGAATCCTACAGCAGAATCTGACAGGCAACCTATCATGAGTGAACTGAGGTGTAGCTGAGCAGCTGAGTCAACACGTTGCTCCATACCGCCTCAACGAAAAGACCAGGCAGAATGCTCTCCTGCTGTGTGTGTGTCTGTGTGAGTGTGTGTGTCTATTGTCTCTAGCTGCTCGTAATCAGGTGTCACAACATGCAGAAGACTGCAGTCAAGAGCAGAAAAATACCAGTTGTCATGTTACATTATTCAGTGATCATTTAATTAGATAGTAATATAAAGTAGAGAATGTCTTAGTGAGCTGCTGTGCTAAGTGATATTGTATTCGGTATGTTGGGGTGTTTTCAAAACCATGAACCATGTTTGAGTTCCTGGTGAAGTTTCCCCTGTAAAGATCAGCATAGGTTTTTAAGTACAAATGGGGGGGGGAGGTAATTTACTCCACATATTTTAATGAAAGTTAGAGTATAGTTGGTGTTACTTTGTGCCATGTATTACCACTGCATAAAAGCAACAGGATTAATGGCAGCAACACCAAAAGACTGTTAGGGTCTGGTTCCTGACATGTAAGGAGTTCACCACCAGAGGGAAGCAACACAGTGATGATCATGGTGTCACAATAACATCACTGCTTCATCTGTCACTCTGTTTGGCTTCTCTGCCACATGGTGTTTCACATTACAGTTATAGTCTACTAAACATGTGCCCATGCACAATTGTTAAAACAGCAACAGTCTAAAATCCTCTTGAAGCAGCACAGTTTTGGTGATAACAAGAAGGACTGCTAGGTACTCTTTATCTGTATTATTGTGTTGCACTGTTGGAGAAGCCTGTGACCTAACATTTTCATCGACATAACTACTCTGTAGCTATGTTCGTATGATAAATAAAGAATCTTGAACCTTGGTACTAAAGATGAAAAAAAAGTGTAACAATAATAAACTTAATATAAATCTCTACTACTTAACTTAATAAACATATTACGTATCAATATGCAATATTTTAACCCATACGCTTGTGTCTTTTTTAACCTGCCAATACACTGTAGTTTGAATTCACAGCGTTCACCATGTGTATGCAACTGCAACCCAAAATACTTTAGTATACTTTAGCTGAATCACAGCTGTAGCACAGGGTCAATAGGCAACAAGAAGATGAGAACAAGCATAGAACAAAATAATATTTCAGTGATGTCATCATACATACTTCAGAAGACATGAAAGGCAGAATAGAGGACACACACATCAACTTTATGCAAAGACAATAACAACAAAGCGTGAAGACTTCCGTATTCAAATATATGAAAACACTCATCGTCACAGCCAGTTGTATGAACTTACTAAATCCCAAATCAGTTGTATTGAATAATTTGACAAACTAAAGTGCAACAAGTTCTGACAACAACAGAAAATTGTGTTTTTTGTGTTTGGTATGAATATCAGTTGTTTTATTTCTCTCTGTTATCTGTAAAGTGAGTGCTTCCCTCAAGCGGACAGTATGTGAAAGAGCAGCTGACTAACCTGGACAGCTGGGACCCTCATCTGCAAGAATTTTACATTTCATATTTTGTTGGAATAGAGCTGTAAAGAATGTGTACCAGCACAAAGAGCAGCTATACAGAGAATCACTCACGTATAATCAACACTTTCAAAAGGTGTCTGTGAAACCTAACTGCTGCGTAAAGCTGCTTAACATGCAGAGACACTTAATATTTCATGTTTCTTATTTTGACACTTAATATTTCATTATTCTGCCTATTTTATCAGTGGAAGATAAATTGAAAGATAAGATTACTTTGTTTATTAATGTGGATTTTATCCAACAATAATGTGTAATAAAAATATTCATGGGTTTCACTGCTCATCAAATATCTACAGTTTGACTATTCACTCTACACACACATTCTTTAGACACAATACAAAATGTTTTAATATGATGTAAACGGTAGGTATTGTAAAGGCAGTGCACAGACCTTAAAAAAAAGTATGTGTTTAAAGTGCTTGGGTATAATGCATGCAAGGTCCAATTTAAGAGGACATAACAAGAAAGTGAAGTTATCAGGGGAAAAACTAGATCCAAAATGTCCCCATCATCTCCAGACCTGGGATAATTCATGCTTTCACTACACTTAGATTGCTTAAAGGTTAGGAAAAATGTCCTTTTACTGTACATGAAAAAGCAATGGCTTCATCTATTCCTTTGTTACTATTGTGTTCATATCATCTTCTGGTTCACTTCCCCCTGAAAGCACAAAGACATCACAGATTACTAAATAATTAGCAGTTTGCAATCAATGCATTCAGCAGTGACTTTGGGCAGTGTACTTACTGAACCACTTCTGGAGGGTCTCAGATCTCCGCAGCAGGAGGTACAACAAACCAAACACCAACAGGATGCCGAAGAAGCCCCCAATGACACAGCCAATGAGAATGAAGTGGCTGCGACCGCCATCTAGAGTGAATTTATCACAGGTTGATTTGGTGGAGAAAGACTAAATGCACAAAGCAACTTGTGCAGACATTATTAAAAGTAAGAAACTTTAAGCTTAAAAATGAAGAAATTTCCATTCAGAAAAACTATTCCATGATGCATTTCTAAAAACATTAACATAACCTGTCTGGATTGCTTACAAGTTGAGAGCATATCGGAAAGCTTCAATAATAATTGTTACTTTTTGTATTTTTTTAAATAATTTCCAACAACAACATGGACACAAGAGATTGTGAACCGGCTCTCTCTTAACATGTACACACGTTGTCTTTGTGTTTAGAAATTCACCTAGCTATCTGATTGAAGGTGTTTGAACTGTGTTTGCCAGAAGAGTGCCTCGGACCTTCTTTTATGATAAACCTGCTGAAATAATATAGATATCAAATTGCAATAGTAGTATCTTCACCATAAACTTGCAGGACAGCAGCAGGTGCAGCAGGATTGTTTGGCTGCTGACACACAACTCTTGTGCCGTTGTCTGAGTAAGAGGTTCCCTTGAGCGTCCACACAGCCAATGACTCGCCTTTCTTCGAACCACAACTTCCATACAGAGCCTGATGAGAGAGACAGGGAGGAGGGTGGAGAGAAGTTCAGGGAAGAAAGAATTGAGATACAAAATGATGTAAACGGCGAAATAGACTGTTGAGTGAACCCTTATGTTGCTTCTTACAGTGGCAGTATGATGGTGCTACTGAGGGGAAGAAGTGGAGAAGAAAGTGAGGATAGGAGGAAGCATTAGATGAGGCCTCACCTGGGGGATATCTTCTACGTGGCCAGAGGGGCATGTGAGGGTGTAGTTGCCGTGACTCCCGTAGAAGGTGAAGGTGAAGGTCGGAGAAGCTCTGGGAACTCCACAGCTAAACACTGCAGGATCTCCCACAGCCACGGTGAGGTCCGCTGGGTGTGTGAGGTATCTGAGAGCTGCTGGGTTCGGTGCTGAAGTGGTGGTGGTGGAGTTTTCAGCTGAAACAGTTATTTAGAGTTGAAAATGGGTATGACAATGAGGAAAGTACAAAAAGTGCAGTCAGCATTAAAGTACAATTAGTTTGGACTACTATATTCTAACTTCATCCACAGTTTTTTACGTCATCAAAAACGTGTTAAACCAGTTCAGTAACCAAACACTCTAACTTAAGTGGATCATAACATATCAGGTAATTAATATGCACATGCTCCAGATCTTTGTTATCTTTGTTGATCGATATACTTTGTTGTTTTTGGACAATGGTGATGGGCCTAACCCTAACCCTAACCCAATGGATAAATGCCGGACAACCATTAGACCAACACAACCCTAACTCTTACCCTTAACCTAACCCTAACCCTAACCAAGTCTTCACCCTAAAATTAATGATTCCCCTCATGGGGACCTCCATTTTGTCCCCATAATGGAGGCGAGTCCCCACACGTGACTGTGTACACAGATGTAGGTCCCCACAAGTATAGTAATGCTAGGCCACACACACAAACACATGCACACACGCACGCACACACACACACACGCACATGTACACACACACACAAACACACACACACTTTGTCTTATCTCCAAATGAAAAGTAAAAAAATGTGTAACAATGGCCCAATTGATCACACTTCATGGAGTCTGATCTTTCACAACACACTGCACACATCTTCGCTCAGATAAGAATTTTAGGTTGAGTTGTTGTTATTAGCAAAAATCCACCCATCATTGTTGTGGTTTGTTGACAGGAAGTGAATGCTGCATCTGAGATGATGATGCCAAAGTACATACCCTGCCCTCATAAACATTTGTATATTCTAATGACCAGGAACCTGTGTATCCCCGGAGGATTTTCTTGACATGGAGAAAGATTTGTTTCACAAATATCCTCCAGTATTTCCTTAGAGGCTCCAAAACATTAACCAGGGCCGGAGTGACGTCAATGCATGCATTCAGTTTACAGTGTATCAATGTTCATGCAAGTACGACCTGGAAACCTGATGTTTGATATAAACACACTTGTATTTTCTAATCATTGAAGCAGTTAGTTACCTGAAGAGGGTGCGGTGATTTGGAGCAGAGCCAGCAGCAGCAGGCAGATATTAAAAACCTTCCTCCTCTTCCTCATCTCTACTTTCGTCTTCTCCATTCTTTTCTCCTCTCAGGTTCTCTTATTTCATAGGTTAATCTGCAACATTATAAACAATTGAATTTAACGTTTCATTCAACAATAAAGGAATACAACAGTCAAGACTCCCATGCTTTTATTCAGATTAAATGTGGTGTAAATTAAAGCGGAACTTTACTTTTACCTGAGAGCAAATAACCATTTGACTGGTTCTTTGCCCTCGGGTAATATACAAAAAAGGTTTTAGATACAGATGCAATGTTAATAGCCTTTTATGATACGGGCCAGAATGTATGACCCATTACATTTATTTAAAAATAACTTTTGTCATCTATATACATGTATTTAAATCAAAGATTATATTTCACACCATAGATTGAATAAGAAAGGGCTGAAATTATCAGATTTTACATTCATAATTGTATCACTTTTAGAATGATTCTACTGATCCAAGGCCTTGTCCTTATGAATTGTAAATAAGTGATGCTGACTTGAACTTTACTGAGCTTTTGTCATGCAATGTTATTTGCTTTCAAATGCATTTAAAAAAAGGCTCATCTATATTTTATCCATGAACATGAATTTTTCAACCCCTAAATCTAGCAAGGTTTTTTAAGTATGGGAAAAAAAGTAAACGAAAAAACACATGTATTTAAAATGAAATGGAAGTCGAGGAAAACATCACCACTAACCTTAAAATGAACTGGAAATTCCCCAGAAGATCTGCAGGCAGTTTCCTTTTGAAACAATACAACGCAGCTACTTAAAAGACAACAACCTTCTCTCAGCTGTTATATCCACGTGTCACGCCATCCTCTCGCTCTGACCAGAAGGTAAGTTGAGAGGCACAACCCAACTGGAGGAATGTTGAATTCATCCTGATTTACAGGAAGGATTTCTTTGAAACAAACAGGTTGGGCAGGCACTGAGCCAATAATAGCTCTCTCTCTCTCTCGCTCCTCTCTATCTCTCGCTCTTCCTCTTATCCTCTCTCTCCCTCTTCTCCTCGCATCGCTATCTCGTCTCTCGCTCTCTCTCCTCTCTCTCTCTCTCATCTCTCTCTCTCTCTCTCTCTCTCTCTCTCTCCCCCCCACACACACGTACGCACGCACACATTTGTTTATTGAGAATGAACTTGAAATACTTAGGTAACACAATTTTACATTCAAATAAGTTCCCTCTGGCTGAAGGACAAGGAGGACGACCTGGTGTCAAAGCAACAAAAAATGACACCAATGTTCAAAAACATACCTGTTATGTTTTGGTTTTAATGTCCTGCGCAAATTAATGTATTGTACCATTTCTTGAGATAATGGATTCTCTGAAGTAAAGAGGGAGAGATGGATAATATCTAATAACAAGATTAAGAGTTAAACAGCCATGCTTTGCAAGGCTAAACAGTGCTTTAAGCTAGATGCTACAATCAGCATATTTACATGCTCACAATGTCAATGCTAACATACTGACGTTTGGCAAGTGTACCATATTAGTATTTTTGAAATGGTGTGCACAAATCTGATGGAAAGCATGTTGTCTTTTGCTGTAACAAAAGTAGTAGTCTTTGATGGTGATATTTTGAAGAAATACTATAGGCAAGATGAAGTCATGGGCTAACCAAAGCCTCTAGAATCGATCATCTGGGGGCCTTGATTTTCTGTCAATGTCCAGATACATTTTGTCAGTAGCTTTTGAGATATTTCAGTCAGGATCAAATAATGGCAGACTGATGTGGCCACAATTCTAAATAACTATGCAGAACACTGTGTAAGACTGAGATATCATAATGATAAACATTTCAAACTTGAGTGAGTTTGAGAGATCACCATTGTATTTTAAGTCTTTGATTTGATGGAGAAAAGGAAAAAAATGGCCACGGAAGAGGGTTAAGTAATATGTTTGAGAAAGAAAGCAACAAAGCAGCATGCAGTACATGAACTGTTGCAAGATAAAGGATGTTACACAACAACCACAAGCAATATCCTTCTGTGGTTTCACAGTTATTTACTTTACATTCTTATCATCCCATTTGATGTGTGCTCCACTCCAGTATAGTTTGTGCAGTAGTATGGACATTTTTATTTGGTGACATCTGCTGCTGCTTTTGTATGTAACAGAACTAGATGACATTTGCCTAGTGGTGCCTAAAGCAGATTTCAAGAGCCAGCGCCATTTAGTTCCCTGATATTCAAGTGAAGGCAGTCATCTTGTACAACTCGGTAATCACAAGTCACAAAAAAGTGCTATTTCACTGGGTGTCCCCCAGGGGTCAGTACTGGGTCCACTCCTATTCATCATATATCTCCTCCCCCTGGACAAAATCCTCCGTCACCATGAGGTTAATTTTCACTGCTACGCCGATGACACACAGGTATACATTTCCTCCAAACCCACCACTGCCCTCCCCCCAACCTCCCTCACCACCTGCCTTGAGGACATCAGGAGCTGGATGAGCAGGAACCTCCTGAAGCTTAACGGTAGCAAAACTGAGGCCCTGCTCATCGGCTCAAAAACCACCCTCACCAATTCACATATCACCCCAGCATCAAACATCATCATCGACGGCTTCCCCATACCATTCGCTGCCCAAGTGAAAAGCCTCGGTGTCATTCTGGATGGCTCCCTCTCATTCGCACCACACATAAAAAACATCACGCGCACCGCCTTCTTTCATCTTCGGAACATCTCCAGACTCCGCTCATCTCTGTCTCAACCCAGCACTGAAATCCTGGTCCACTCATTCGTCACATCCCGGATTGATTACTGCAATGCACTTCTGACTGGCCTTCCCATCAAGCTCCTCAATAGACTGCAAATAATCCAGAACTCTGCTGCCCGGATCATCACACGCACCAACTCATCCGACCACATCACCCCCATTCTCACTCAGCTACACTGGCTTCCTGTACGTTACCGTATTGACTACAAAAACATTCTACTCATATACAAAGCTGTCCATAACCTTGCCCCCATCTACATCACTGACCTCCTTCAGGAGTACACCCCCTCCCGCACCCTCCGCTCTTCATCCGTAGGACTTCTCACCGTCCCAAGCTATCGCCTCAAAACCATGGGTGCTCGAGCTTTCAGCTGCTCGGCTCCCAGACTCTGGAACTCCCTGCCACTACACATCCGACAGTCTGATTCCATAACAACATTAAAAACCCAACTCAAAACCAACCTGTTCAAACTGGCATTTTCTTTATAATCTGTACCCTGTGTCCTTTTGTAGTCAATTTCCTGTTGTTTGTCTTGTCTTACCCCGGCTGATACTTCACTAAATCCGCTGTTTTAATTTGTAAGGTAAAATTGTAAATGTAAACTGCAAATCTGTAACCCTGTAAGGTGTTACAGATTTGTGCGTAGGTGTTTGGATCAGGGGGTCACAGGTTCAAACCCCACTGCAGCCAGCATGTCGTTGTGTCCCTGGGCAAGACACTTCACCCCAAATTGCTCCTGTGGGTATTGCCCACAGTATTGAGTATGTTAAGTCGCTTTGGATAAAAGCGTCTAACAGTGACATGTAATGTAAAAAAAAATGTAATGTGTCCTTGGGTGTTATGAAAAGGCGCCCCCCAAAATAAATGTATTATTATTATTATCTTTATGGCGGTTATCTCATTACTCTGCAACTCAAACTAATCTAGATTGTTCAATGGGCCCTATAATGCACATTTTTAAGGTTATTTTATTTATTTAGTGCCTCTACTGGGACATGTTAAGATGCTTTTCAACCCTCCGTCTGAAATCAGAGCCAAGTGTGCTCTGACAGGTTAGCCGGCTAGCTCTGTTGTGATTGGTCAAAACCGCTTAGAGATGTTTCTGCCCCTTACCCTATCACATACAATGTGTTTGAGCGCTAGCCAATAGAAGCGTGAGTGTTACATAGTGATGTCATTATGTCCGGAACTAAACAAAGGGGGTCCTTCTGATGTGAACTTTGGGGGTTTAGCCTTTGCAGACCATTTACATGCACTCAAACCTATATAACTGTCAGGGATCTCGACACAAACATGATGAACCCAAATGCGGGACCAGAGACAAAGTCTTGAATGTAAAATGTTTTATTTTAATTTCACAGATCAGTTAATCCCTCTTAACAGAGTAGGTACTGGAGTAAACAAAACCGCTCACAAGGAGGAAAAAACTAGGCATAACAAAAAGAAAACTTGAAAAAACTTAAGCCTACACAATTAACAAAAGAAACAAACCTGACATGAGTGAAAGCAATCCTTTCTGAGCTGAGGCTTGGCACGACCATTCGGAGAAACAAACAAGACAAACTGACACAGGACAGGGGAGAGACAGGACTATTTAAACATGAGGTGAGTGGGAACAGGTGGAAACAATCAGGCGGCGGGGCAGACACTGATGATGGCGGGAAAAACACACACGGGGAGGAAGAAAACAGGGCCTGAAATGAAAGACAAGAGGTAAGTACAAAATAAAACAGGAAATGACAAAATACATGAGCATAACTAACACATTTGACGAGACACACAATAACACACTACAAGAAAGGGACAAACCCAAAAAGCACAATAGGGCCCCTTTAAATAGCAACATGTATGTTATGTATGTAACAAGAAAAATATGTGTTTTTGATTTTGTGGTGAGCTATCGCTTTGAAAGTGAACAGTAAATACAAGCATACAACCAAAGAAAACAACACATGAACTGACATGAAACTGTCTCTTTAAATATTTGGTCACTCAATCAGCATGTTAGCTCATCGCACTTCAATATCATAAACATTACGGTTTTTTTCTAAAAATAGACTAGAGTTGATTTCCAAGTACAATTTGTAAATGGATGTACCCGGGTTTCAGAGTCACTGTCCTCCTGGTTTTCATCCTCAGGCTCTGGTCAGTATCTATTAGAGCCTTATCACTCTGCAGCGTTTACTCAAGAACACACAAATGTGACCCAGAGCTTACAGCTAACGGCTTTTAATTGGATCATTATGAATGTATTTTCCGTCATCATCTTCTTGCTCTGCAGCATCACTAACAGGCTTTTGAGCAACAGCTGTTTTCTGGACACTGCCGTACTGGGTGCACTCTGCGTGTTGTTAAGTGCAGTAGAAAAAAAGGAAATTGTGTGATAATAAATACATTTGTATATTTTATCACTATGTTATATCCTGACAGCAGCATTAAACTAATCCAAAAGCACAATAACAGTTAAAGGTAGGTAGGTAAGAATGGAGAAAACAGCTCGAGTGCGCTAGAATTTGAAAGTATGCAGCCGAAGAAAATCTGCCACTTCCTTACAGAGCCCCTCCTCCAACACACACGAACGCGCACATGACCAATGAGGGCACGAGATAAGTTTGTGCACAGATGGAAGGCTGACAGGCAGGTAGGCCATCCAGTTACTTTAGCCGGACCGAGTCAGATGATTGGTCGTACTTTTTACAGCGCCACGGCTTCCACAGATGACATTTTGTTTATGTATTTATTGTCAAAGCATTTAATTTATTCATTGCTATCGGGATGTTAAGAGCATTCCATGGAATATAACAAAAAGTGTTTCTGAAGTGAATTACCTACCCCACCTTTAAGTTTATGTAAACAAATAAGATAAGACAGATAAGAGCCAAAAGAGTAAATCTATTTACATAGTTATTCTTTTGCTTGAGTATTCTCTTAAAGCAAAAGTCAACTCCAGAAAATCCAGAAAAAAAGCGTTCTAGTATTTGTGCTGAAAGAAGCCTCAAGATGCTGGAGGAGATGTCTCTGTGAGGACATACGACTGATGTCTTGATGACTTCTGTCTCCTGAAAGGATAGACAAAACATTTATCAAAACAACATACTACAATACTAATTTCATTGTATCTATCTAAAATTAAAATAAATAACACGTATGTAACACAGACATTGGAGATATGGGGCTGATACTCACACTACTGCAGACATCAACCTTTTAAATACACGCTATATTCACATCTAGATTTGATTATTGGAATAATTCAAGCAACAGACTCTGCATGCAGACTGTGAAAGATGCATCT
This sequence comes from Harpagifer antarcticus, assembly GCA_902827135.1. NCBI lineage: Eukaryota > Metazoa > Chordata > Actinopteri > Perciformes > Harpagiferidae > Harpagifer > Harpagifer antarcticus. The sequence goes on along the minus strand of CADEHL010001257.1, from coordinate 267,781 downwards.
GTCTAAATGTAAAATCAAATGATAGTCATTAAAAAAATCACTGATCATCTATAAGGGGAGTAAATAACTCACCTTGACAAGAGAAAGGCCACTATGGCAACTAAAGCCAGGATAACACAGACAGTCACTCCAATAATCAGCAATCTCTTTCCTGAAGACTCGGATGGGTCCGTTGCTGGGGTGGACAGACAAAAACCATTAGAGTCATATAAAACGGTCTCTGGCAGAATTATGTTATACATGTTAATAGCTAGACCTTAGACATCCTGGTGCTGATGGACCTACAGTGTAAAGGTATTTCATAAGGCTGGGCTTCATGGCAGCAAAGCTATATAGTGTTTATTTGTACTGGATAAAATGCAAAATAGACCCAGTATTCAAACTAAATATTTACATGATAAGTCATACTTTTTTTTTTTTATGCATCTCAAAGGTAGAGAAGAGATATGTAGTTTGAAAATGATACCTTAATAAGTGTTTGGTGCTCTGGTGGAAGAATGGGTTCCTTTAATTATCACTTTTCTCCTTGTTTTACATAAGAACCGACACAACTGTTGCTGCTGAAATGGATCAGTGGCCAACCAATTATAATTGTACCTTAATGAGGGTGATAAAGGTTCCTTTTTTGTGATTGTCATAGGTTATGGTATGCAAATGACGAATCAGTCACCTCTTGTTATGTAAGCAACTGACTCCTTTTAGAAATATCAATTTATTTTCTATGTTTTGTTCGTTTGTTGTTGAATATTAGATGAGGTGTTATTTTGGGCCTATGTCCTGCTGAACTTGGTTCCAAAAGAACTGGCAGGCTACGTATTGACCCACCTTTGGGTTCTGTGAGTTTCACACTGTCAGTCTGTGATCCATGTCTGTTCCGAGCCTCGCAGCAGTGCAGCCCATATTCCTCAGCGGAGATGTTGGCACTGCTGAGTGTCGGGCCTCGTCCTGTAGGTGTAGCCGGAGATTTTCTGCCTCGATTAAAGCTTTTGTCGGCTGCCAGAAGACATGCTGCCCCCTGGTACCAGGTGTATGTGTGGACAGGAGGGTTAGCATCGCTGCTGCAGGTCAGAGTCACAGGAAGCCCGTTCTGTAGCTCTGCAGCAGGAGAGACTGAGACCGCTGTGTTGCGAGGAGAGTCTGGACAGGATGGAGATGAAAAGTCAGTTACACCCTGTTTCAAATCGTATGGGATTCTGTGAAGACACTTAATAATATATTCATTAAAATAAATCGAGAACAAAATATACAGTGATGTTTCTTTTTGTAGAATTTCTCAGTCAAAATATACATTATGTAAGATATTACATGTCTGGACCTATATATTCTGTTGAGTGGATGCTATCCCAGATGAAACCTATAGAAATTCTTAACTGTAATCAAGGGAATGATCCAAATACATTACATGTCTAGATCTTCATGAGAAAAAAAGCTGAGGGATTGTTTTTTAATGTTTAACTGCTTCTCTCTTTGTTTTTTCTCAGTTTAAATCACTGGGTCAGTTTGTTTAAGAGAGGAGGAGAAGTCGGCAGATAATTTGGCGGTCCGATAAATACCAGCCTAACACCTGGATCTCAATTCTACATAAAAACATGCTCAGCAAAGGTTTAGTGGCAACCCTGCAAAACCTCTGTGGATAATTTGGCTACCTGTTAAAGCCTACTGAACGACGAACAATGGTGAAACTACATATTGTTCGTTGGTTCATAATAGAAATATCAATTTAAATGGGAATACACCTTCACTTACATTCTACATCAATAGGCAGCATTGTTGAGTTCTGCTCTTTATCTCCAATCTGTATCTGACAGTAGTAGCTGCCAGAGTCTCCAGGTGTCACCTCACTGATGTCCCACACCTGTCCAGTGTGTCTCGAGGTGCTGCTTGTGCTCTTGTACCATCTGAAGAGGGCCTGGGGACTGGCCGCAGGGCTGCCACAGGCCAGACGCAGGGCCACGCCCTCTGTGATGTCACTGGAGGGACTCGCTGACACCGTGACTGCACTGGAGGAGTCTGGAGAAAACGAGGGTTATTTAAATAACAAGTGTATTAAGTCGTCTCATATTCAAGAATAAAACGAAGTTAAGTGAATTGTGAAAAATAACTGTATGATGATCTCTGTTCAGGGTTTTGGCCAGGATTTTAGAAATACTGCGGTAAAGGTCCACTAACCTGCCATATGACACAGAACACATTAAAACATTTTTTAGTCTATTGTTTTATATATATTTTCCCTGTGGAACATAAAACCTTTAACTGTTCTATTTGTGTACACATCTACTCTACCTTTAAGTTTAAAAGGTGGGAATAAAATGTAAATCCTTATTAATTAATGATCCATATTTAATGTGTAATGTTTCAAAATAAGATTGTTACAAAATAAAACTAATTTCAGATCTCTTTATTTTAAGCAGAATAAATATATTGAGAACGTGACCTCTGTGTGGACTAGCTTAAAACATTAAACTCCTGCCTCCAGGTAGTTTATTACTAGCCTATTCATTTCAAAGGTGTTGCATGCTTCACCATTGATGCTTGTTTTGTTCCTCCAACCAGTGGTTCAACTGTTCATGACCAAACAAACCTTTGTTTTTGTTCATTTGCAGCTGCATGGTGCAAGTTGAACTCAATAGTTGAAAAGTTGAAAATCTTTAACTTTTCACTGATAATTATTACTGCATTATACCAACAAAACAAGAGAGTGACTTGACACAGACGTTGGTCCATAATTTCTTAAGAACATTGCATGATTTACCTCACACAAACACAATGATGTTGCTTTTCAACAGGCTCTAATACCTTGCTTTAGGAGTTCAGCAAAGACATGTTTCCAGTGAGTCTCTGGGCTGTGTGGCTGTGTGGGACTTTGAGCAATTGGGTACGGAATTAAGACTGTCTTGAAACACAAGCATTATTAAGGCTTCTGGTCAGTTTCAGTTCTCCTTCACATAAATAGCATACAGAGTTGCAAAAAGAAAGTGTTTCTGTTACAAAAAGGTCCGATGAGAAAACTAGGAATTAAATAAGATGGCTAGAGTCACCAAAAATGTATCCTTAGGTGCTTTTATTGACAGCCAACACGCTGAAAAAACACAAAGTAAAAAGGATTTTACAGGAAGAATACAAAAATCTCATATATACATACAGGTCGAGGACATATAACTGGTACTTCTCTGCTCTACAGCCACAGTCAGACTCTCCGAAACACTTGTGGCCAGGGTTTTATACATGTTAAGCCCCTCCCCATAGGACAATCCACTATTTATACCCCTAACCAATGTCATTCTAATCTACAAACACATTCACAATGCAAGACAAATTACCCAAACACAACAAATCAAAATAGGTCAACATATTATGTCTTTCTGACCACAGAAGCCCCAAACATTAACATTTTTACACTCGCAAGAAAAGTGCCACCCGTGCCCATGCACTACATGGTATGCTCCAATTGAGCACAGGTGTTCCCACTGATTGAGCCTCTACTTAAGGCTGCTTCTTTCTGTTGCTCTGTTTGGCCTTCACAACCTTGAAGGAGAGGGTAAGCAGGTTACTTGTAAAAAGACTTCCAATAAATCTGTTTTGAACAAACAATGACTTGGGTTTTATTTTATCAATGTCCAGGTAAGTTATTAATGTGTTTCCCTCAGTGTGCCTTTTACCATGCCCCTATGCCAACTGTGATGAAAACTTCTTCTTCACAGTTTCCTTCTCCAAGCGATGGTGATTAAACATCAACACATGTCATCCAAATATTAAAGTCAACCAATTCGCAAAGTACAGCATTTATTTTTTCTTAAATCCTTTGCAACTCAAACAACAAATGATGAGCTATGCATCGATAATGAAGGATGAAGATAATTTTGTGGATTATAGTATTACTGTTGGTGATGAGTTGTGGCATTAGTTGTGAATGAAATATTCCCACCTGCCACTAGGAGCTGTACTCCTTTCTGCTCTGGCATCTTCTGAGTGGGGTGGCTGGTGATGAGGTAAAACACATATGCACCACTGTCTGACTTCCTCAGGTCAGAAATCCTCAGAGAACAGTTTTTGGTTCCTGGTTGTAGGTACTCCACCCTGTTCTGGTAGGATGGATGTGGGAATATACCGGCACTGTGGAAGACATATCTGAGACAGATAGACAGATTTATTTAGTTTGGTTTAATCCTCTTCTATAAGTTCTTGCAGACATTTTTGCGGATGTTTTTGTGCATCTTCAACAAGACCTTGATGTGATACAGCGACTGTCTTCGAGACACCAGATCTCAGACGAAACGTTGTACTGTTGTCCCTCTCCCTCTCCTCCTCCTCCCTAATTGAGATGATTAGACAGAGTTTCTATTGAAGGAGCTTTTGAACAAGGGCTAAAGCGCCATTTAATACCACATAATTATGCTTATGTTAACCTGATGCTCGATGTTTAAATCCTTCCATCAATTGTAGTAAAATAAGTTAGTTTATTTAGATTATTCTTGATCAAACCCCTGCAGCTGCACATTTAAGAGCCTTGCAAAGAAAGACTTCCTGCTGAAGAAACAGGATACGTTGCAACTGCTAACAAAGCCTTCTTTATACCTGAGCAGAGAGCCGTCCCTCAGCCTCAGAAGAAGGGAAGTCATAGGAACAAGGGAGAACCACAGAGGAACCAATCACAGCAGAAATAGGATTGGAGGGAAGACTAACTGACCAATCACCTGCAAGAACACCTGAGGGGGAGGATATAGATTATCCATTATAACAGGTTTTTATATCATAACCACTAAGTTACATGACAAGGGTCTAACATTTACACAAGTTACTGTATTTTTCTTCAACATTATTTACCTAAGATGATCCAGATATACAGATCAAATTAACTGACGTATCTGAGTGTACCTGCATTACAGGTTTTGCTCCAATGTACAACACTGTGTTTTGGTCAATAATATAAGAATAAAACAATACAAAAATACAAAAATAAGCCACAGGGTGAAATGTAAAAATATTTTTTTTATTGGAACTAGTATATAGATATAATATGCATGCAGCTCTGGTGCCACTGAAACCATCTTCAAGCAGTTGTGACATCAGTTTTATGATTTATAAGCTGCATTAATTTCGCTATATGCATGTCAAGCCAAAACTTTAGTTTAAATATGTATTTTACCTTTCAGAGACAGTGTGAGCAGCAGCCAGCAGCTCACTCGTCCACCCATCTTCTATTCCAGCTGTTGATTTTTCAGTTTTGGTCCCCTGATCTTCCACCCTCAGACACCTGCCCTTTCTTCTCCTTTGGCTTCAACTGTCTGCCCTCCTCTGCTTTTCGGTGATGTGCTTGCTTCCTATAGAGCAAAGAATTATGGGTCGGATTGTCCAACTTCCTTTTTATTTTCTCTGCAACAGGGAACTGGGGTTAAACGAAAGCAAGAGAACCTACTGTAAATGAATGTGTGTGTAGCCTATGTCTGTGTTGGCAGTAGTGGAACCACTTAAGTAAAAGTGGTAATACAGGCTAGAAATACTTTATTACAAGTAAATATCCTACATTTAAAAATGTAAATACAAAAGTTTTGGATTGAAAATTAGTACAAAAACTACAGTACACGTTATGCAGAATGGCAATTTTTTTTGGATAATAGATAATATTACTGATGCAAATGTAGTGATCAATTAGTGTAATTAATTTCTCTTTGTTGGAGTTCAACAGACACTGGAATTGAATGGCTGCCATACATGTAGAGATTGAGATGTAAGAAACATTTCGATTGATCTCTTAATTTTTTCCACGCTACCCACCATTTTAAGGTACATCTTTACACTAAACCTGGTCCCCATTAAGTTATTATCCCGTGTCGTTGTGTGTTCTATTCTATTATAGAACACACAACGACACGGGATAATTCGCACAGTGTGTTCACCTGCAGCAGGTCAGCAATCTGGGTCCACTCAGAAATGCACCGTGACGTCACTGGCGCCCCTCTCCTCTGCGCAGCTGACCGCTCACAGGACGACCACACAAGAAACCGCAGACAAAGATGCGATAAACTTTCATTAACTTCGTCTCAGATAGAACAGGCTTCCAAATGTTTTTCTCTTTTCTATTAGACGCCGGTGTCGGTGGTTTCGGTTGATATTAAGAATCGCTGAAATCCTTTCCCCCTTCTTCTTCCTCTGGGGTCAGTAACCTGTGGAGACAGCAACACGGATTTAATTCAAACTGGATTTATCTGTGGCGGAGTTTAAACGGCCTCGTCGTCTGTTTTCGAGGCAGAAGTTTTTTTGTTGCTATTTTATTCTTCAATAAAAACTTTAAAGAAAAAATAACATTATATTGTCATTAACGAAGGCATTTGTTTCACCTGCTGTAAGAAAAGTCAGGTGAGTCTCTTTCTGGAATGTGTTTCAGCCTTGTGGTCTAACTAACACTTCATGCTAACAGTTAACATTGCTAAAGGCTATAGTCAGAGGTGGGAGAAGTACTCAGAACTTTACTTGAGTAAAAGTACAAATACCAGAGTGTAGGAATACTCTGTTACAAAGGTCTTGCATTCAAAATGTTACTCAAATAAAAGAATTAGCATTCAAATATATTTAAAGTACCAAAAGTACTCATTCTGCAGTTTGGCCCATTTCAGAATAATATATATTATATGTTTTGATTATAATTATTGATGCATTCAAGTGTTATCAAAGCTGGTAAAGGTGCAGCTAGTTTAAATTACTTTGTATACTGCAGGGTAGCTTGTAGATTTACTCTAGGTGTAAAAAAAAAGTCTTAGTTTATATATTAAATTGAAATAGTAGAAGTCTCTCAAAATAGTTATTAAGTACAGTCCTTGCGTAAATGTACTTGGTTACTCTACACCAATGGCTGTAGCCCAACTCTAACAGCTAGTAGTACGTAGTTCTTTGAAATGAAACACAACATTAAGTAGCTTTTTTTTAATATAATTTTAATTATGTCAACATTACATTTATCGTGCTGAACCATTTTAATGCCCGAATCATCTTTGTCTCGGAACCTCTGCAGTCTTAAATAAACAAATATCATAGCTTTTTAGGGAATTTTAATATTTTTAGTGACACAATAGGTGCTTGCACTTTCTATTGCTTGCTATAGATACACTTTAGCTTTAGGAAGAATGCCTTTGTTATCATTTGCTCCCAGTTGTCTCATATGAATTGTGTCCTCGTGTTAGAACACTGTAACTAGTTTAACCTTCTGTTGATAAAGACAACAGTCGTGGATATGTATTGGCAAAAATAATGATGTTGGATGAAGATGCAAATAGTAGAAGAAAAACTCAGTTAGTGTAAAAAATATATGGACTTTTATGGACTGCATACTGTGATGTAACCAGTCTGTACTCAGAGCATATCGATCAAATTGAAGTTGGCCTAGGATTATTGTATTAAAGTGTTTTTTTTTTTCTAATTTGTGGCAAAACTAGTTGGTTCCTCCCACGTAATATACTGTACCTGTATGCTGTCAGAGTTACTCCTAAGTGTTTGCTTCAATATGGTCTTTGTTTGTCACTTAAGACCTTCAATATTATATTAACAGGGAAAAGTGACTGACAAGGCATTGGACCACCTGTTCTGAGGAGACACGGAGAGAAGGAAAGAAGGAAAAAGGAAGGAAGCTGTTCCCTTTTGCTTCCTACTGTATACAGATGTATGCTGAGAAAGTTCTGTCGGAGGGGAAGATGGGTGAGTGCACATACCACTTCTTGCCCTTATTCTCCACCCCTTCCTACTCAGTCACACACACACACACACACACACACACACACACACACACACACCACACACACACACACACACACACACACACACACACCACACACACACACACACACACACACACACACACACACACACACACACACACACACACTCACAGATTAAAATGCTGAGCTGGTCATGTTGCCTTTTTTCTGTATTTGGGACCAGACAACAGTCCACTTGACAGTTAACCATTAACAGTTTTTTCCAAGTTGACTGGCTGTCTCTCTGATTTTCACTTGATATATTTTGTTTTCAGATTTGATATGATTTTTGTTTTTTTTCAAAAGATTTCCAGGAAGAAATGCGATACTTGTGTTGATAACTGGGGCCAGTAATCACCCCTGCACTTTATACAAAATTACACTAAATTGCAGCACATTATATCGACAGCAGTAACAATTCACCCTCCTTGCAGACACATAAAACACCTCACTATGCCCACATCACTGTCCATATGAAACTCCCCTACCTTATCCCTGCAAACACACTCACCACCATCTGTGAAACACACATGTAAAAGGAAACCAGGGAATTCACATCTGTCCTTTTACGTGGCATAACTAAGCTGAAATGCAGAGTTAGTCAGCTTTACGACTCTTAATGACTTTATGACTTATGATATGATGCTGTTATGGAAGTGGAGATAAGATTACATGCTGTATTTGACTGTTTCCAGAAGGCACTCGTGTCTGTGTGAACTGTGAAACACAAATATATGTCGGCCACTTTAAAGAGACAATAGATGAACCCTTCATCCATTTTTACCCCATAACCCCTGCCAGCAGTGACCCTACCTTACATTGCAGGGCTTGAGTGCCAGTCGAATGATTCCTGTAGCCTTAGATGAAGTGAAGTCTTTAGTAGAAAACTGTCTTTATCTCCACATTTTCTGCCGTTCAACTCTTGGTCCTCTTGTCCTTGTCTGTGACTTACTTTCTACATCTGAACGTGGTCCGCTTAGCGTTTGGTTTTGTAGTTTCTGAAGGGAGTCCACTCAGATGACATGAATTCGGCTGTGTCTATGGTGCGTGTAATTACAAGAGAAACACTGTCTAGCCGAGGAGTGGCACATGAGGTGTGGTTTATCTTGTGTGTGTGGGAAGCACGCCTAGGTGGGACATCTATGTCATCTATTTTCAGCTGTGTTTACCTTAAACATAACATGCTACATGTGTGAACAAGTACAGGAAACACCATTAAGCATAAGCACGTGCTCACAGAGCAGGGTATACCCCTTGTCTGACTAATATTTACTGCACTGAGTATGATTGTGTTTATTTTTACTTTTCTACCATGACAACCACTACAGCTATGAGTCAGTAGTCTGCTGTATCTTCACATGTGTGTGAGAGGTTTTCTTTTGCTTCTGTGCTGTTGTTATTTCTGCTTTTCCCACTCTTCATTCACTCAGGAAAAGGATATTCTTTTATATTCATTTTGAAAACCATTGTACCCCTTTATTTAAATATATGGTGTTTTATTTGGAGTCCATGTATGTTGAATTTATGCTCAGCCCTGTTTTTGATGGACCAGATACATAACAAATGTGATCTTCCTGGCTTGAATCTGTTTCCTAAAGCCCTAATGTCATTGCCTCCAAGAGCACAAAGTATAACAGAGCCTGGAGCTTGAGGACTTTTTAATCACACCACTATTTTCAAGGTTTAAGTTCATTCTTACTTTAACACCTTATTATTAACAAAAGCAAGACAGGCGAGATTTTTATAGGAAAATAAGCTTGCATCTCAGATACAACTCGGCTCATTTAGAAGACAACCTTTTGTTTTGTTTTATACAAAATATGCTTTTTTGGTTTTTCTTTCCCTTTTTTTGTTAAGGGTGTGTAAGCCCATCTGGAACACAGCTGCTTCTCTTCACCCACCACTGTGAGGCTACAGTGGGAGGGCGTAATGCATCCCTTTCAACATCCCAGTAAATGAGTCATGATACAGTAAAGCAGTGGTTCTCAACTGGTCAGGCGTCGGGACCCACTTTTTACTTGGTCAATACATCGCGACCCAACATTTTGAAGCACTCAAATCTATTCAACAAAAAAACGTGCTGTAATATATATATATACGCTTTTCAGCATACAATATTAATAAAAGTGAAGTACAGTGCATATATCCCTTATATCCCTTCACAGAACTAAAGTATGCTTTTAAAAAAGGTTTAATGAGATGATGGAATTAAAGCTGAACTGTATAAAAAGGCCCACATGCTGAAAACCCAACCCCAGCAGGGGGGTCTGGGGAGATTCTCCCCCAGGAGATTTTTAGAAATACTAACATAAACTACGCATTCTGGTACACTCTGAGAAGAAAATAAAAATAAATGTATTACTACCCGATATGTTAATAATATTTTATGCCATTGTTTGTCTTTCACTTTGTTCTGACATCTTGCTGCGAGAAGAGTAAAGAGGAGATCGTCTGTGTGACTTACTTTAAATTGTGGGTAAGGGTAGAGAGCTCCCATTGTTCTGTGACCTGTCAGTCATCAGACCCGGGGGTCATATTTCCCATGGATGTATAAAGAAGAGTTCTACCGCAAAGTTATTCTCGTGGGGACTTCCGGCAACAATCTTGATTCTGATTGGCCAGAAGACTCGAGAAAACATCAGCAAAGATATTTTATTGAGAAGATGATCACTACGTGACAGAAGTTTTCAAAACCGTTTATGGTCTCCGGTACGACTGCATGCACAGCGTTCGAAAATCGGGCCTTCAAAATAAAAGTTTGACTTTTTCCCCAAAAAAAAAAAAAAATTCCAATTTTCTTTTCTTCACTCACACATCCGCGACCCACTCGAAACGGGTCCGCGACCCACTTTTGGGTCGCGACCCACCAGTTGAGAACCACTGCAGTAAAGCATGCTGTTGCTTCTGGCTGGTCATGTGACTGATGTATGGGGAGAGAATTACCCAAATAAGATGTGTAGAATGCTTGTGTGGATCACAAACAGTAAGTGATGATTCATTATTTCCTTTCCCCTATGTCAGCCTTATTTACCGCAACAAATCATGGCAACAAAAAACCCAGTCCTATCTTTTGATTGTAGATAAACACTTGATCTAGAAGTCAAATTGCTACTAATTAAACATGTTGAAAAATATATACGTGTGTTGAACATAATTAAAGGGGCCCTATTATGCTAATTTTAATGTACAAAAAGCTCTTTATTGTTCTCATATTGCCTGTGCTGCAGCAGCTCTTTTCATCCTCTGTCTGAAACCCGAGCCCAGTCCACTCTGATTGGTTAGCTGGCCGGCTCTGTTGTGATTGGTCAACTGCTAAGAGTTGTCACGCCCCTTAGCCTATCATGCATAATGGCAGGGCTCGACATTATAATTGGCCCGCTGGCCCGGAAGCACTATTTATACACCCCGGGCCAGCATAACGTACTTTCCACTTGCCCGCTCGGGCCACTACAAATATTGTTTAAAAAAAAAATGTTTCCTGTGGTATTGGTATTTTGACAAGCAATTTTGTTAAATTGTTTCGTTTATCAACGCTACAACAGAGCGTTTCGTGAGTCGCTTGTCGTTGTTTGGTGAAAAGCAAACAGCTGTTTGCTGCGGAGCACAGCGCGAGCAGGCTCCCGTGAGCGCGCTCCTTCACGACAGACTATCGCGCCACCTAACCATTCGCCAAAATGTTTTAATACCAGCGGTAACCGGCCAAGCGCCGAGCAAAAAACAATCTTCAAAATAAAAGAAAGTCACCGGAGGAGTTAAAGGAGAGTGACAGGGAGCATGAGAAGAAGAGGGGAGAGAAAGTTTCAGCTTGATCGATGGTGTTGGCTTCTAATGGTGCAGTGACACGTCCTAAAACCCTTTTATAATCTATCGATTAGATTTATGATTCGAAACATTATAAAAGTAGGGTAGACATGTGGAGATTATCCGGCTGAACAAAACGTGCATTTATCAAACAGGTTCGTTTTCCACAGACCTTATTTCAAGCTATTTTCCAAACCCTGTGGAGAAATCCCGTTGCTTTTTGTGGAGGGGAACCAGCAGCTTACTTCCTGGTTTTAGGACGCGTCACTGCACCTCTCCATATGATGCCAATATAAACAAGGTCTTCTGTCGGCTCTGTACATCAATGCCGACCTATGCTGACAAGTAAGTGAAGAGTAGAAAATATAAAGGTATTGGCTCTAGGGAAATGTGCCAGCAGTTTAGGATAATGAAGGTTCTAATCAATTACATAGCCATTAACATGTCTAACTCCTAATGACAGGAAGGCAGAAAGTCCATTATACAAATAATAATACTCATAATAGCAGACATTTTTAACAATGACCACAATATCATTATTTTAATAAACCAAATATGAACAATTGAGGAAAATGAGGAAGAACTGATTGTTCAAATGTTGTAGTACAGGTAGTAATGTAGTTAGTGCATAAATTACTATTGCAACAAATGTGTTAATTTTCTTCATTATTAGTCGATTTTTTTTTTTTGGACGAATGCTCCGGGCCAGTGGTTACAATGGTGGGGGCCAGTGACAATACAATTCCACCGGCCCGGAGGGCCAGTGGCTTTTTACCCTTAATGTCTACCCCTGAATGGGGTGGAGCATTAGCCAATAGCAGCAAGAGTGTTATATAATGATGTCACTATGTTACTGAAGTAAACAAATAAGTCCGATGGAGGCGTTTCAGGCATGGAGTGTGTGGGAGAGAAACTCATTCTGGAGGGAACTTTGGAATTTTAGCCTTTGCCGACCATTTACAAGCATAAAAACAATAAATCCCCCAAAGCAGGGCCCCTTAATATTTAGTGGAATAGGTAGAATACATCTTACACCCACTTTGGGTCAGTTCTCATTGTAGCATATGCAAATATGTATTTCATTTAATTTCAAACCTTTATTTAGACAGATAAATCCCATTGAGATCATTGATCTCTTTTTCAAGGGAGACCTGCTCAAGTAGTTCCACATGAAACATAAATAGAACAACAAAAAGGACATCATACAGCATAATTTACATAATTATCCACATAAACAGATACCAATAGCTTCCGATTAAGTAGCATCCAACCGAGCTTTAAAAACATTTAGAGGCACCAGATTGTTCAGTTTCCATTTAATTTGCAGACTAGTCCAAGACAGAGGAGCTGCGCATCTAAAAGCAGTCTTCCCTAAGACAGTCCTAGCAGTTGGCACATTTAATAAAACCACAGCATTCGATCTCAGGCAGTAGCCACTTACAATTTTCCGTGAGATCAGGGAGCAGATATAAGATGGAAGTTTCCCTAACATGGCTTTGTATATAAAAATGTACCAGTGACTGAGCCTCCGTACAGTTAGTGAAAGCAAACCAGCCCTTGCATACAGGTTACAGTGATGGGTTAATGCTTTACAGTTAGTCACAAATCTCAGTGCACTGTGATACGCAGCATCTAACTTGACCAGGCAATTGGCAGGTGCATTCATATACATCAAATCACCATAGTCCATCCAGCACAGGTAAAAAGGTCACAGTGACTAGCCTTTTCCTGGCCTCAAGCGAGAAACAGGACTTGTTCCTGTAGAAGAAACCTAGCCTAACCCTCAGCTTTTTAAGCAGGTTATTGACATGAAGTTTAAAAGTGAGACAATCATCAAGCCAGATACCAAGGTATTTGTAACAGGTACCACTTCAAGTTTATTCCTTGCGTAGTTACAATATCTAAAACAGGCTCTGGTGTCTTTTTAGCTTTAGAAAAGAGCATTACCTTGGTTTTCTCAACATTTAAAAGAAGCTTTAGTTCAGAGAGCTGAGTCTGAATAATGTTAAAAACAGCCTGTAATTTAACACCAGCCTCCTTAATGGAGGGACCTGCACAGTACATCACGGTATCATCCGCATAAAAATGTAAAGTAGCTTCATCCACATTTTCACCTAAACTGTTGATATATATGGAGAATAAAAGTGGACCTAAAACAGAACCTTGGGGAACACCATTAGCAATGTTTAACCACTCATAAGACAGCCCATCAAAATGAACACATTGGGACCGTTCAGAGAGGTAGTTCACAAACCAAACCACCTTACTGCATGGCTGGACATGCCTATACTGGCTAGCCTCTGCTTTAAAATGTGATGATCGACGGTGTCAAAAAACGCTTTTGAAAAGGTCAATAAATAGAGCTGCACAACTCTGCTTATTATCTAAAATAGTCGCCATATCATTCACCACTTTCATTGTGGCAGTGATGGTGCTATGTTGCTTTCTGAAGCCTGACTGATGTTTAGACAGGATGTCATTTGTACATAAAAACACCTTTACCTGTTCACTCACTAAGCGTTAAAGAACCTTAGCCAGAACTGACAACTTAAAAAAGGTGGTCTCCCCTCCTTTTAGCAAAGGCAGGACATACACTGACTTCCACAATTTTGGAATTGTGTTAGTGCTGAGGGAGAGGTTAAAAAGAGTAGTGAGAGGTGGAGCAATAAAATCTGCAGCTATCTTTAAAAAGAAAGGTTCTACGTTGTCCGGGCCAGCCGGTTTCTTAGGATCTAACTTGGTTAAAGCTTCACGAACAACATCAACAGTAAAAAGGGGTAAAACTAAAAGGGTTTTCCAACACACCACGTTTTTCAGAGTCACATACTGTAGTGTTCACAGAAGCAGAGTTAGTGACAGAATCAAATAGAGAACCACAGGACACAAAATGCTCATTAAAAGCAATTTAGCATAGGTAGCCCTGTCTGATATAGTGCCAGATGCTGTGGTAATGGCACGGAGGTAGCTCATTACGGATATCGCCGGTGGATAACGATTTACTGGCTTTCCAACATTTTCCAGGATTATTCAGATTCTTTGTGGTTACTGACAGATAGTACTTTGATTTAGCACTTTTGATTTGCGATGTGAAGCTATTCCTTAGCTGCCTAAAACGCAGCCATTCTAACCTCTGAGCCTGATTTCCTAGCCTTTGCCCAGGCCTTGTTTCTCTCATGAAGGAGACTGGACAGATTAGCAGAAAACCAAGGATTGTCTCGTCCCTTTACTCTAAATTTACGCAGGGGTGCATGTCTATCAATGATCTCCATAAAACCAAGATAAAAATAAGACCATGCGGTTTCTACATCAGCACACAGATCGATTTTACCCCAATCAAAATCAAACGGATCATGCACAAAACCCTGCTCCACAAAATGTTTTTTGTCTCTCTTAATGATAATGCGAGGTTTAACCTTTTGGACCTTAGTGTCCCTAATTGTGGCTACAACACAGTGATCACTCAGATCATTTGCAAATACTCCCACAGATGAATATTTATGGGGAACATTAGTTAAAATGAGATCAATTAGGCAGGATTTATTAGGGGACTTAATGTTAGGGCGAGTAGGACTGTCCACAATCTGAGTAACATTTAAAGAGATACAAAGGTTTTTAAAATCCTCTGACACTGCAGTTAACCAGTCCCAGTTAAAATCTCCAAGTAGCACTATTTCCTTGTAGTCTAGTTGTGATAAAAGATTTGCTAGTGAAGACAAGGAGTCTTTGACAGCTGAGGGGGGTCTGTAACAACTCACTACCATGACCTGTTGACCCTTTGCCACTTCTATATTTATGGCTAAAAATTGCTTACTGATCGATTTCGAAACTAATGTGGTTACACTGAACTTATTCTTAACATAAATGGCAACGCCACCACCTTTATTAGGCCGGTCGGTACGATACAAATTAAAACCATTTAAGGCAATGTCAGAGGCCAAAATAGATTTGTTTAGCCATGTTTCTGATAAAACAATGACGTCAGCGTCAGTCGAGCTCGCCCAGATACGAACAAAATCTAGTTTACCTAACAGACTGCGCACATTCAAGTGGATGAAACCCAACCCAGACCAAGCTTTAAAATCAGCAGGAGTAGCGATCTGACTACTACTACTGGGCGGACCAGGGTTAGGTTGTACATTTCCTGACAGTAATAACAAAACAAAAAACAGGCATCTTTTCCTCTTAAACGACACACATACATTGTCATCTAATTTAGAAACACTGATGAACCATCATCGCAGGAAAACAAAAAAGACAAACATATTTTTTTCGAGCAGATTGTCTGTGACAAGGCAACCGGTAATTGTTTGAGCAACACATCCGAACCTTTGCAGGGGATGCCCACTGCGGGTGGCAGAACAGACCTGAATCCAGTAGACTTCTCAGAATGACTAGAGATCTTCTCATAGTCCAAAGCAGTTAACAGGCACAGCAGAATCCCGATATGGGCCATTTTCCCAGACCAGCACACAGTATCCGCGATGTTCCTGGAGCAAATCAGCCAGCAGCAAAGGACAGGCGAAAACAGCAGCGTGGAAGCGCTCCGGTCCCTCCGTGGTATCTCCGGGGTGAAAGCAGGCCTCTGCAACAGCAGAACCAGGACAGGTGGAAAGCAGGCCCCAGCTGTGGTAAAATCCTCCTCCGTACAGCAGCACACGCCCGGTGGAAGCAGGCCAAGCCCGAAGCGTGGATCCACTCCGTCTCTCCGCGACGACTCCGGGGTAAAAACCTCTCCAGTACAGCCGTATTCTACAGGTGGGAGCAGGCCTCCGTAGATCGCAGATCGCAGAATCGCAGGCAGCAACAGGTGGAGCCGCTCCGTCTCTTCGCGACGAGCAGGCCTCCGTAAATCGCAGATCGCATGCAGCAACAGGTGGAGCCGCTCCGTCTCTTCGCGACGTCTCCGGAGGAAAAACACCTCAGTACAGCCGTACTCGACAGGTGGGAGTAGGCCTCGGCAGATCGCAGACAACTAAAACTACTACTTGTATAAGCAGGGATGGCTAAAAGTTTGTAAGCAGGAGAGCTAGATGCTAACAGATGCCAGATGCTAACAGGTAGTGCGAGCCTGTAGAAATTGCGACTGCCTCCAATGACAGCGTAGGGGGGGAATATACTCCCTCCGATGACTCCGATGAGTCAATAATAATACATTTTAACAAGAACTTTGTTTCCACTTTTCAACATATTGCAATTATTACTATTTTTTGTTATTATACAAGATAATTACTGAACATAATATCGCAGTGATTTCTAGAAAAACCCTGACTAATAGCATTCAGACACAAAGGAAGGAGGTGGTCTCAGGTAGAAGTGAACACAAAAGAGTGCTTGTTCTGTTCTGCAATTTAATTGGGAAAGGGCACTGTGTTGGCGGGAAGGCATCAGGGAAAGAAAGAAGAAGAAAGAAGTTTGGGAATGAGGGGGGTGGGCAGCTTCGGTGCAAGTGTGTATGTGCTGGAGTTAAGATGTGTGGAGGAAATGTTGGGGGTATTTCCTGGAGGACACAACCTGAGAGAATGACCAGGAGCCTGGAATGTGCTTCTTATAAAACGTCCATTCATCAAATGTTCAATTTCTGTTTCTCACTTTTCTGCCTCATTTTTCCTCGTCCCTCTGTGACTTGCGGGTCCCCATTGTTTATTGTAATTATACAATGCAAGGAACTACAACACCTGCCTGGATGTTTGTTGGGGAAGCCTGAAAAGAGGGGGAAAAGAGGACAGGTACAGAGGTGGAGGAGGAGCAGATGGAGTTAGCCAGAGAGAGGTCGTACTGTACTGTACTGAGGGAGGGAGGGAGCAGACGTGAGGAGATAGCTGAGAAGGATGTTGAGGTCACTGGATGAGTAGGTCGACACAGCTAACATGTATCCTGGAAACAACATAGAGATTAAAAAATCTACATATAAGCTAAATAAACTGACTTTGAGTTGTTAACTGTGGAGAAACAACTGGATGTGAACCATTAACCTTGGTGAATACTTTGAATGTCTAAAATGTGTTTTTATGTCTTCCTTGTCTTCAATTGTTTTCACAGAAAATGAAAATGTTAGTGAAATGAGAGAGTAGGGGCAATGTTGGAGGGAGACAGTGGCAGGAAGGAAACTGGGCATGTAGAATGTTTTCTTTGATTGGCAACACTCATATTCTAGACTAGAGTATCTCTAGTTGTTTCCTGGCACATTGATGGAAAGGATTACCATCACAGCCCTGACTCTCCAGTGTAATTCATGGAAAATAAACTTACATGACAGTGATCTTTCCCAGCTTGTTTTTTTCATAACAAGCATCTAAAGACACATCTAAATAGCTAATATTAATGCACTCTCAGTATGGACACCCGTATTTCTTCAGCTAAAGTTAAAAACAGACACACATCTGGGTTTTCTATACTCCATATTAAAGGTGTCCTATCATGCAAAACAAGGCCGTAACCATGGAGTCAACATTGGGGGAGACCAAAAATTAATACAAATTTGAATACTAATTTCCTGCCATTCTAAAGGAAAATAGGGGGGGCAGGAGCTCCAACAAGCCGTTTAGGACAGAGAGTGAATACCTGGTGAATACACATACTATACAGAGATGCTGTATGAGAAACCAATGAGATTTTGGAAAATGTGTAGTCTATTTTAGTAGACCTCAACAATGGAAATATGATCAGTAGAAATGGCCATGACATGGGACCTTTAAAACCTGTTAAACCCCATGCCCCTGCCCGTGGGGGCAAAACACAACAATATTCACAAAACTGTGTCTCAGGCATGGGCGTAGGAAGCATCCTCAATGTGGGTGGGACAATTTGAAGGCGGGTGTTGGCAGGTGGTGGACCTAACTTCCTCTAGGGGGGTCCGGGGGCATGCTCCCCCGGGAAGATTTTTTTTTTTAAATGTTGAAGTTAATTGCATCAATCTGGTGCACTTTGAGAGCAATATTAGGGACTAAATCTATGGATACATCTCTCAACATCCATATGAAACAGAACTGTAAACAGATTTACCTTTTCTGTATGCATTTTACAAATCACTACCCTAGCTACTATTCCTGAAAAGTTTGGTTTTAACATCAGAACTACAAGTTATTTACACAAAGAAGCTAAACCGGAGGGTTCATTAACATTACGAAATAAAATAATATAGTTTAGGGCTAACTAGAAAAAAATACCAGAACTGATTGAGGGCAAATTAAAACATGACTGACCTGCTTGGAGCTAAATACACCCCCCGGGTACAAAATAAAGGTATGCATAAACAAACAAAGGCGGACCCAATTTACATATAAAAAGAATATATCTTTTTGGTGAAGAAAATAAAGATTTTCAAGATTATACAAATAGCCAACATAAAAAAGTCAGAATAGCAATTTTATTTTAATATTTTTATATCAGCTAGGCTATATATTTGGGGGGGGGGGGGGGGGACATTTTGAGCGTATCTGAATATTGGGGGGGGATGTTCCCCCCCAATGTTAAGGTGAATTCGGCCCTGATGCAAAAGCACTCTTTTATGGTCTGTTATACATAAATATGTGTCCCCGTACCAACATCTCTAAAAACGGGGGTACAACGGAGCTGATACAGATTTGCTGCCGATATATGTAATTCGGAAATGTGGGCTGGCTTTACGCCCACGGCCATATCAGAAACGTCGCTATCAGAAACAATGCGCAACGTGTTTGGACGTAATCTGGTCTTTGTTTACATTAGCAAGCAGCGCTAACACTCAGAGCTAACCTGCACTGGAGAGAGTATTTGTAAAAAAACAAGATATTAAAAAGGGACTCCACCTTGTAATATACAGTCATGAAGTAAATGGATAATTACAAATGAATATAGTATGAATAATATGAGACCAATTTAAAGTGCAAAAATCAAAAACAAAGCACAGTCCCAAAATAAGTGGAAAGCAGTGCAGGTCCATGTGTCTGCTGCACAATACTTAACAATGAAGATATACAAGAATATATTAGGATGTCGCAACACAACATTAATAGTGATTCTTACTACTTTTAGTACGTTACTTGTAACAGAGCATTTCCACACAGTGGTATTGCTTATTTTTACTGTAAAAAACTGCCTTCAAAATAACAAATATACCTAAAAACACACCAAACATATTCATATATACACACAGCAGCTTTAAACAAATCTTCCAACGCTTCTCTGCCCATTGACTTTGAATGGGGATGACGTCACTTTGCCTCGCTTTTCGCCGAACTGCAATGTGGGGGAGCGAAGCGAAGATTTCCAGGAATTCAAAGTTGAGCAATGTTCAACTTTTGAAGCGGAGCTGGAAGCGTCAGCCAATCAAATCCCGTTTATGCAAATCTGACAGTTCAAGCGCTAGCAATCAAATCACGTGTATGCTGGGAAGGACATACCGCTCTTCATTTTCCTCATATTCCAAACGAGAAATTTACGGTAGCAAATCACCCGGTTCTTTACGACCAGACTATTTACCCGGGATACAAACCGGAGGAACCAGGCATGGAGGGAGGTGGCAGAGACAGTGGTTGAAACTGGTAGGTTTTCGCCTGTTTTGGGGAGTATATATATATATATATATATATTATATATATATTGCTCGCATAAAATCCCCGGGGTTTTTTGCTTTGTATGTCGGGGGCGGGAGATTCATGTGATTGGTTGTTGGTCGCGTTGCTCGCAAAAAATCCCCAAGCTTTCAGACACACCCAGCTCCAAATTTTTCAAGATTTTTTCAAAGCTGCTGTGTGGACGTACTGTAATGCATAGGATATTCGCGCACCGCAATTCAACGTGCGGGCTGGCTTGACTGCTTTCCGAAGTGGGGCTGGCGTGACCGCAGTCTGTTTACCCAGTGTTTCCTGACATGAAACGTTTTATTTCACCTTGCCATGTGTTTAACGTATATAAAAAAACGGGGACATTTCCGGGGACAGTTTCAACCGGGGACAGGCCAATACAAACGGGGACTGTCCCCAGAAAACGGGGACGTCTGGTCACCCTACCATAAAAGCATGGGTCGTCGAACATTAATGTAAGGATAAAATGGGCTTGTTTGTTAGAAGTGATCTTTACAATAGAGGGACACAACGCTTTCAAGCAAAGAACAGAGCGTTAGCAAAACCGTACCACCCTGCATGGACTCCAGCAACGCCGTTGCTCGCTCGGATCTGTCATTAGCCCGCATGGTTTTTTCATACCACTGCTATGCTGACGACACCCAATTAATTCTGTCCTTTCCCCGCTCAGAGACCCAGGTCGTCGCACGCATCTCTGCTTGTCTAGCTGACATCTCTCAGTGGATGTCTGCTCACCACCTCAAGCTCAACCTTGACAAGACTGAACTGCTTTATCTTCCTGAAAAAGATTGTCCCACTCTTGACCTGACAATCAACATCGGCCCCTCTGTTGTTTCCCAGACTCAGACTGCAAGGAATCTGGGTGTGATCCTAGATAACAGCCTGTCCTTCACTGCAAACATCGTATGCTACAACCCGCTGCTGCAGATACACGTTTTACAACATCAGGAAGATTCGTCCCCACCTGACCCAGAAAGCGACGCAGGTTCTGGCCCAGGCTCTCGTCATCTCACGCCTAGACTACTGCAACTCCCTCCTGGCTGGTCTACCTGCATGTGCCATCCGACCTCTGCAGCTCATCCAGAATGCAGCGGCTCGTCTGGTCTTCAACCTTCCAAAATGTTCCCACAACACGCCGCTCCTCCGCTCACTTCACTGGCTTCTAGTAACTGCTAGAATCCACTTCAAGACAATGGTACCATGCTGCGAATGGATCTGGCCCTTCCTACATCCAGGACATGGTTAAACCGTACACCCCAACATGTGCACTCCGCTCTGCATCAGCCAAACAGCTCGCTGCACCCTCACTGCGAGGGGGACCCAAGTTCCCATCAAAAACACGTCGGTTGCTATCCTGGCTCCAAAATGGTGGAATGAGCTCCCCATTGAAATCAGGACAGCAGATAGCTTACACACCTTCCGGCGCAGACTGAAAACTCATCTCTTTCGACTCCACTTCGAGCGATAGAATTACTAACAAAAGAATTGCTAACTGTTACGTCCCCACTAAGGCCTAGGGGACCTGGAGACAATAACATACAACCAATAAAAATGAGGGAGTCAGTGTAACAGTTGACAAAAGGTTTATTTTGTGTAAACAATCTGCTAACCTAGTGTGTCTAAAGTTAACCATTAGTTAGCTACGTGGTGAGAAATGTACAGGGTAACCCCAGACTTACCTAACTCATCCACCTCTCAACACCACACACTTTCATAAAGGTCAGACAATACAAAGAGAATGAATTGCTAAACACTGCAGGCTCCTTCATCAGCAACAGGCCCAGAGTGAGAGAGCGAGAAGACTTCCTGGGTGCCTCCTTTATGGTCGGCCCTGGCTGCTGATAGCAGCCGTTTTTCGTTGCGTTTCCACTTGGCCTAGTTTTGGCCCGGGGCTTACTTTTTCACCTTTTTTCTGGCCCGACTAAATCGTGGTTCTAGGGCCAGGAACAACCAGCCTGAGTCGGGCTGAGTATGCTAAACTAGAGAGAGAATCGCTGGCAAGGGGGCTACAAACTACAAACAAGATGAACATATTTGACCGTGATTTAATTGTAATACACGTTTCAAAATGATGCCGAAGTAACAACATACTGATACCGGTTAGTAAACACCATGAATTAATGCTTTGACAAGTCTGCAGACAGACGGCAGGCGAAAAACCCTTTTAAAATGCGTGTTTTCTAAATGTAGCTTGACTAAGCTAACGTTATAATATGCTCCGACCGTCCACACTCACAACAACGGCCTATACAGACATAAATAAACCAGCGACTGTATTCGCCATGACACAGACAGTCTGTGGTTTGTACTTGTTTAACTTTTGTCTAGTTTCTGAACAGATATGAGGAGCTGTGAGCTCTGAGTGCTAAGAGCTAACGGCTGTGTTGTTTTTCTGGGGCTCTCATTGAAGATGACGTCACGCTCCGCCTGCACTGCGTTACTATAGTAACTACCCCCAGTTCCTAAACTGTAATGGAAGTGCAGCATTAAAGTGAGCCGGGCCTAATAAGGCCTAACCAAACCGAGCAAGGCCGAGCGAGGCCTGCAGTGGAACGCTCCAATAACAAAGCACAACTGCTCTAGGATCTAAAGCCAGTTGAATAGCACTTGAAATGTTTTAGCTCTACGAAACCTCTCTGAAGAACCAGCACCTTACCGTGGTAAGAGAGGTTTGTGTGCCCTGATGAACCTGGGGGCTGTGTTGTCTGGAACCTTGTGTTCCTGGTAGGGTCTCCCATGGCAAATTGGTCTCAGGCAAGGGGACAGACTAAGATTGGTTCAAAAGACCTACTAGAAAAAACAAGAGGAAGTGAGGATACCCGGCCCGGAGGAAGCCCGGGGTCCCTTTCTGGAGCCAGGCCCAGGAGGAGGACTCGTCGGCGAGCGTCTGGTGACCGGGCTTGCCACGGAGCCCGGCCGGGCCCAGCCCGAAAAGGCAACGTGGGCAACACCTCCCGCTTTCTCCGTCCCGCGGGCCCACCACCTACGGGAAACAGCGATGGGTCGGGTGCGCTGCCAGAAGGGTGGCAGTGAAAGCGGAGGGTCTCGACGGACCAGACCCAGGTGACAGAAGCTGGCTTTGGGGACGTGGAACGTCACCTCTCTGGGGGGGGAAGGAGCCGGAGCTTGTGCGGGAGTTGGAGCGTTACCAGTTGGATCTGGTTGGGCTCACCTCTACGCACAGCGTCGGCTCTGGAACCTTACTTCTGGATAGGGGTTGGACTCTATTCTTCTCCGGAGTTGCTCAAGGTGTGAGGCCGCCGGGCGGGTGTGTGGGGATACTCACAAGTCCCCGGTTGGGGTGCTTCGTTGTTGGAGTTTACCGCAGTGGACGAGAGGTCGCCTCCCTACGCCTGCGGGTTATGGGGGGGGAAAACTCTGACTGTTGTGTGTGCTTATGCACCCAACAAGCAGTTCAGAGTATATGGCCTTCTTGGAGACCCTGGAAAGAGTCCCTGTATGGGGCTCCTGAAGGGGACTCTTTAGTCTTGCTGGGAGACTTCAACGCACATGTGGGCAATGATGGAGACACTTGGAGGGGCGTGATTGGGAGGAACGGCCCCCCTGATCTGAACCGGAGTGGTGGTTTGTTACTAGGACTTCTGTGCTAGTCATGGATTGGCCATAACAAACACCATGTTCGAACATAAGGATGCTCATAAGTGTACGTGGTACCAGAGCGCCCTAGACAGAAGGTCCATGAATCGATTTCGTTATCGTATCATCGGACCTGAGGCCGTATGTTTTGGACACTCGGGTAAAGAGAGGGGCAGAGTTGGTCAACTGATCACCATCTGGTGGTGAGTTGGGGTCGAGTGGCGGGGGAAGCCTCTGGATAGACCCTGGTAAGCCCAAACGTGTAGTTCGGGTGAACTGGGAACGTCTGGAGGAGGCCCCAAGTTCAGGAGGCCTTCAACTCACACCTCCGGCGGAGCTTTTCAGGCATTCCTGTGGAGGTTGGGGACATTGAACCAGAGTGGTCGGTGTTCAAAGCCTCTTATTGCCGAAGCCGCGGCGGGGAGCTGTGGTCTCAAGGTCCTAGGTGCCTCAAGGGGCGGTAACCCCTTGAACCTCCTGGTGGACACCGGTGGTCAGGGAAGCCGTCCGATTGAAGAAGGAGGCCTTCAGGGATTTGATTGTCGAACTCAGATTGAGGAGGAACAATGCGGATTCCGTCCTGGTCGTGGAGCGACGGATCAGCTTTTTACTCTCGCAAGGATCCTGGAGGGGGCCTGGGAGTACGCTTATCCGGTCTACATGTGTTTTGTGGACTTGGAGAAGGCGTATGACTGGGTTCCCAGGGAGTTATGTGGAGGTGCTGCGGGAGTATGGGTGTGAGGGGGTCTCTACTCAGGCCATCCAATCTCTGTACTCCCAAAGCGAGAGCTGTGTCCGGGTCCTCGGCAGTAAGTCGGACCCATTTCCGGTGAGGGTTGGCCTCCTCCGCCAGGCTGCGCTTTGTCACCAATCCTGTTGTAATATACATGGATCGGATTTCAAGGCGTAGTCATGGGGGAGGGGGGTCTACAGTCGGTGGACTAAGGATTGCACCACTGCTTTTTGCAGATGATGTGTTCTGATGGCTTCATCGGTCTGCCTTCAGTCACTCACTGGATCGGTTCGCAACCGAGTGTGGAGCGGCTGGGATGAGGATCAGCACCTCCAATCTGAGGCCATGGTTCTCAGCAGGAAACCGATGGCTGTCCACTCCAAGGAGGGAATGAGTCCTTACCCCAAGTGAAGGAGTTCAAGTATCCGGGGTTTTGTTCTCGAGTGAGGGAACAATGGAGCGTGAGATGGGCCGGAGAATCGGAGCAGTGGGAGTGGAACTGCAGTCGCTTTACGCACCGTTGTGACGAAAGGGAGCTGAGCCAGAAGGCAAAGCTCTCTGTCTACCGGCCATTTTCGTTCCTACCCTCCACCTATGGTCATGAAGGATGGGTCATGACCGAAAGAACGAGATCGGGATACAAGCGGCCGAGATGGGTTTTCTTCTCCGCAGGGTGGCTGGTGTCTCCCTTAGGGATAAGGTGAGAAGTTCGGTCATCCGGGAGGGACTCAGAGTTGAGCCGCTCCTCCTTCGCGTCGAAAGGAGCCAGTTGAGGTGGTTCGGGCACCTAGTTAGGATGCCACCTGGCGCCTCCCTAGGGGAGGTGTTCCAGGCACGTTCCAGCTGGGAAGAGACCAAGGGGTAGATCTAGGACCAGGTGGAGGGATTATATCTCTTGGAGCGCCTTGGGACCCCCCAGTCGGGGGGTCCCAAGGCGGATGTCGCCAGGGAAAAGGAAGTTTGGGGCTCTCTGCTGGAACTACTGGAACTGCTACCCCCGCGACCCGACCACGGATAAGCGGAAGAAGATGGATGGATGGATGGAAACCTGATGTACTTATATGATTCTGTTTTCTTCAAGTTTGTATGGAATACACGGAAGTATGACCACATTTCCCCTGTTTTAGCTTCTCTCCACTGGCTGCCAATTTATTTTAGGATCCATTTTTAAAATTCTTTATTTACTTTTAAATCCCTAAATGGCATGACGCCACCATACCTTACTGAGCTGCTACAGCATTACACCGCCGAACCGCCCTCTCAGGTCAGCGGACCAACTGCTCCTGAATGTGCCTAAAACCAGGTCAAAGCTCAGAGGGGACCGTTGCTTCTCTGTAGCAGCTCCCAAATTGTGGAACGCTCTGCCCCTGGAGATCAGACAGGCCTCCACACTGCCTGCTTTTAAATCGCTTCTTAAAACCCACCTCTTCTCCTTAGCGTTTTAACATTTGGCGTTTTAACATCTTTCAGTGTTGCTTTTTTGCTTTTTAAATTGTTTTTGTTTTTACTTGTACTTGTTTTATGGTGTGGAGCTGAGCTGTGTTACTTCTTTGTATGCTTTGTTTTATCTATTTGCCTGTACAGCACTTTGGTCTGGAGGTTTAAAGTGCTTTATAAATAAAGGTTGTATTGTATTGTATTGTATTGTATCTTGTTGGTCGAATGCCACTTATTGTAAGTCGCTTTGGATAAAAGCGTCAGCTAAATGCAATGTAATGTAATGCATACAGTATGTGACACTGTAAGTGTTGCCACGGCAGATACGGCTTAAGAAGCTGACTCAGATAAGGAAATATATGATACATTATGATGTGATATGATGTGATCTGAATGATAATGGGACACATCGACGTCTGCACTCACAGTGCCGCGGACTGTAGGCTACGTAATGTTACTTTGTTCCGGTTACTTATGTTGTGGCAGATATTTAAGTAAGCTTTCTTAACACTAATTTTATAATAGTCAGATTGCTCTGATGGGAGGTGATATTCTATTAATGTTCACGTTCACACAGTCTGTGATTTTTGCATGCCGTCTTTCCTGCAACGGCAGTTTAAACTGTATTTCCTTTCTCCTGTAATATGACTTGATCGCTTTAAACTCCGCACACTGAGCTCTGATTGGTCAGCAGACAGTGCTTTCACTGAGTTGATCTCTTAGCCTGCAACCCGGCTAACCTGCTCGGGAGCAGGTTAGCCGCTGTTAGTAATTCTTGAACCCTGAGAGCAGGACAGACAGAAAAGAGTCAAGGGAAGCTTATAAAAGTTAACAGCATTTAATTACACAAATAATGTGGTGATGTACAATGAAATTGCAAGCTGGAGGCCGCTCTCCCCATGCGTTCGGTCAGCCGAGGTCAGGAAAAAGAGGCCGATCCTTCCTGTGGCTCACGGGTAGTCCACTGTAGTCTTTCTCTTATTGGCCGGCGTCGACGGGGGTGGGTCCAATGCAATTCCTGCCTTTTTCTGTTGCTAAATTACATCATTCTGATGTCTGTGGTTATTTAAACATTCCCTAATAAACGTTATTTCAGCGTCACTAAATGAGTGTTAATCCCAGTGTGTTTAGGGTACAACATCACATGTCATTTCACCTTCAATTCACGGTTTCAAAACGTTAGCCACATGCTAATGCTAACCGGAAATGAAGTTAATAGTTAATGTAAACTTCCATTTCTTTCATAAATTACGCCATATCAACATTGATTTTAATTTCTTACAATCCCTCCTTATAATACTGAAATCAATGAGTTCTTCATCTGAACATTGCATTGTACATAACTCATATAAAAAGTAGAAAATACAAATAGTAGGAACAATACATATTCATCACAAATATGAAGTTTTCCATTGTGCATAACTTCTAGCTTAAACCTTTAATGTCACTTCGTAAAATAGCAGCAATTAGCTTGTTATGGAAAACGTCTAACTCCCTCCTTTCACATTATAAATCATCTTCATACTGTATCTGGTGTAAAGGCACTTATTCTGAAAATAAATATTACTCTTTATTTAAACAATCCTATCCTCTTCAGTTTTTTAGCATACACCCCCTTTTTCAACTAATGTCTAGCGCCCATTCTATCGGTCTGTTTTTATCTAATGTTTGTGTCATCTTCTTACTGTGTCTCTGGTTAAATGTATTAATCTCTGCTGGTTCTAGCAGATAGGGAGATCTAGGCCCCTCTAAAAGATACGTCGTTAGGACTGGAAACCAGAATTTTCCCTGAGGTTAGGCCTGCTAAGCGAAAATCCGGCTTCGTAGTACAGGCTCAGCCGTCGTTTCGCCTTGCGCCGTCAAGCTTCCGCTGTATTTTTTCATCCGCAACAAGAGGGAAGTAACGTCTGTACCTCGTCAAACGACCAATGGCGTGTTTTTGTTTGCTTGCTGCCATTTCTTTATGGATTTGTTGACGGTCAAGCTCGTTCTGTTTAAAAATATTGCTTATGCGACGCTTGGGGACTGTCTCGCGCAATAATTGTGACGATTCTCTCTGACCAATCAGCAGTCGGGGAGTGTTTACATCACTAATTTAGCATATTTTCAGCTCGGTAGGAACCTCGATTTGGAGGGCCAGAAAACGTACCTGTGAGCAGACCCGGCGTCATGGGCGGGCCCCATGGGGCTGGGCCCGCCCATCCAGGATTTGGGCCCGCCCATCCAGGATTTGGGCCTGCCCATCCAGGATTTGGGCCTGCACATTCCAGGATTTGGGCCTGCACATTCCAGGATTTGGGCCCGCTGTTTTAATCAGGGCTGAATACCACATTTTTATTGTTTTATTATTATGTTATTGTTGTTATTTGTAGGGCTTTGTCCTTATATTTATTTTTGTATTAGTTTAATATAGTTTTTTTATTTTGCTAGGAAATTCTGAATGAAAGGCTGCGCGCAAGACTGGTTTTTTCGCAGGGTTGAGTCGTGTGGGTTTTTGAGTGAGATGCGGCACAGCAGCCTGTCAGTTAGTTTACTCTTGCTAGTGGTTCACGAAAGGAATATGGCAACTCAGCGCCAGATGCAGGCACATTAGAAGAAACCAGTTAGGCCTACGTTACCAACGAGCAAGCAAGTCAGCTGGCAATCAATTATATTTTGAAGAGAAATTTACTCTCAAGCCGGCTCTCTCACAAACTGCTGCTCTGTGCGCAAGCAGACCGCCTGCACAGGCTCTCTGCCTCGCTCAATCTCTCTCTCTCTCTCTCCCTTTCTCTCCATCGCTCAACCTCACACAAACCAACCAATGGATAGGCCTACATAAGACCGTCAACAGCCTTATGGCAACAACTCTCTTTCAACAATTCACGAGCGGCTCCCTCCGCCTCCCCCCCCGTTGACAAATCGCGAGCATCTAACAGCCCCATCCCCCCCCCCTGAAATTGACAATTCAGATTTCCCGGGAAATGTAAGTGTCGTGGTGGGCCCGCCCTGGTAAATCAAATGCCCGCCCCAGAGATGTATGTCTGCCGCCGGGTCTACCTGTGAGCCGGTACTACCCCTAGTGGAAAAGCAAAAAAAAAGCGGGCTGGAATAGAGGGGTAGGAGGCATGGCTAGAATGGGTGATCTGTTTTGGTATTTTGAGCAAAACACTTCATAGACATGTTTTTTATACATTTGTATATATCTGAGACCTATAATATATGCCTAATAATAGTATAATAGGAGACCTTTAAATATAAATGACAGAAACCTGAGACAACTGTAGGTTTAGGTTTCCTGGTTTGATTTGCAACTCCAATATAATTTTTTTACAGCTGAAATGTGGTCATGCTAATAGCTGGAGCACACTGCTGAAAATAATATAAAAATGGCTTCATAGGTTTATTGTATTAGTCATGGCCTAACTAGTAACCTCTGATTTCCCTGCTATGACAAGTCAAACATGCTTTGGAAAAGCCTGCAATCATGACTTCTCTACTGACGAAACATGGAAAAAAATATACATTTTATAGGCTCCTTATAGTTGCATATCATACAACTAATGACGGCTGATTCCCATTTGGCTGCTTTACCTTCACAGAGGAGATTTGACTTGTCAAAGCAGGAAGAGCACAGGTGATATGAATAACAATAACGATGGCTGCTGAAATGCATTTAGGTTAGCCAGCCAATAACTCTGGTAGTTTGAGTGCTCAGTCACTGACATGGCCCTCTCAGACACTTAATGGAATGGAGCCATTGTTAACGTGGTTATTTACACCTGTGTCTCCTGTGAAAAGGGTCTGTTGTGCATGCTGGCTCTCTGTCCCACTGTAAAGGCTTACCTGGGTACTTGAGTGTAATGTAGCATCGTTAACGTGATTGTTCACACCTGTGCTTTTCCTACGACAAGTCAAAATGTCTGCTGTGAAAATATACAATTTCCTGCAAGCTCTGTTTTGTAAGGCTGGGATCATTTATTTTATTTTGATGATGATGATGGTAGTTGGAACGGAAACTAGCCAAGCTGAGTTTAATGATAAGGGATGTGCTTGGCAGACTGACAGGATGTTCAATACCATTTTCTCAATCTTTTCTCCTTTCCTGCACATTAGTTAAGTCAGGAAAGGAGGAGGAAAAAAGGAAAAGAAAGACAGAAGAATGATATTCAGTGGACCGTCTACTCCATCAGCTGGTTTAGAACAGGTGGAGCTATAATGAGATTAGTTATGGCGGTGTACCATCATAAGTGTCCAAGTAAGTCATAACAGTGAGTCAGCACGCACCGTCCCATGACCCTGCAGCTAGTCCAACGGAAATCGTTTATTAATGTTAAAAAAATAACACGTGTTTGCTCTTCCTTTGATTATTTGTCTGCATTAAAAAATCTTTGGGTCAAGTTGAAAAACTTCCTACAGAGCAGCAGCGAGGGGGATAACAGGGGTAGAGAGGGACAGAACAACCCCCACACGCAGGCGCACACACACACACACACACACATACTGTACGCGCACGCTGAACTGACATGCCACCATATCCTAGTTACAAGTTTTGTTCTCATTCAGTGGAGAAATGCTAGACTTTAGACTATTGATCTAATCTGCTGTTTGTATTTTTTCAGTCTGGCCCAGGAAATGTGCAGTACTGTTAAATTGGAACAGTGAGCTGAAATCCTGATGTTTGTTGGCCCAAAAAGTATTCCAAATTAAATTCAAACAACTCATGCAATGTATTAGATTGTCCAACAAATCTGTATCTATCAAATGAGGTCACTGTTATTTTTATTATTTGTATTTCATTCCCAAAGTCTTCAGCTAACTGTCACTGCTGCTGTGGCATGTCTGCATTCATGTTTGTGTCTCTGTGTTCATACTGTCAAATGAGTGTATGTACACTCATGTATGTGTTGTGTGTGTGTTTGCAGCGAACAGGGGACTCTCTCTGACCTGTGTGTTGACGCCCTGCCGTGTCATTGGGGCGTGTATGACCCTGATGACCTTGGGAGCCGTCGGAGCCGCCGTCTGGGCCGTAGGTCAGACTGCATGCTGATGCCAATAATCTGTTACTTTTTCATTTAAAGTTCTTACAATCAAAAGTCTCAGGAACATTATTTTTTCTTCTTCTTACTTTCAATCACATTGACTTAAAAAATGGCTGCTGTTTTTATCACCGTTCTGTAGTTTCGTATTGTACAATGGAGGAAGACTCCGGGCTGTATGATGGTGAGTAGGTGGGAGATTGTTTTAAATTCATGGATTTTTTATTATTATTCTTATACTTTATTATAGGTACAGCTATGATAAAGACCACATTTCACCTGTAGTCATTTTTTCTAATGCAGGTATGTAATATTAAGAAACAAATAACATATTTACGCCTGGACAAGGTAACAATGTTGTTGCTTGAGTGAAGACACAAATATATTTGATTAGTTCATACGTTTATGAAAGTTGATGCAGATTCACGCTTAGCTGCAGTTTCATTATTCTTTTATGTGTATTATACATTTGTTTACATCTTATAAAAGAGGTTTTACAGTAGATGAAACTGAAGTAGCTTCACTGCCAGTAACAACAAGGCAAGGCAAGGCAAGTTTATTTATATAGCACTTTTCAACACAAGGCAATTCAAAGTGCTTTACAAAAAATGAAAAACATTAAGAACATGGCATTTAAAATCAGTCATTAAAAAGAAAAGCTAATAAAATAAACATTAAAAGAAAAAATACATGGATAAAAGTTACAGTGCAGTCTAAGATATGAATAGTTCAATTAAAAGCAGCGACAAAAAGAAAAGTCTTCAGCCTGGATTTAAAAGTAGTCAGAGTTGCAGCGGACCTGCAGGTTTCTGGGAGTTTGTTCCAGATATTTGGAGCATAATAACTGAACGCTGCTTTACCATGTTTAGTTCTGACTCTGGGGACAGAAGCTGACCAGTCCCTGAAGACCTGAGAGATCTGGATGGTTCATAATTTAGCAGGAGGTCAGAAATGTATTTTGGGCCTAAACCATTCAGTGCTTTATAAACCAGCAGCAGTATTTTGAAATCTATTCTTTGACACACAGGAAGCCAGTGTAAAGACTTCAGAACAGGAGTGATGTGATCCACTTTCTTAGTGTTAGTGAGGACTCGAGCAGCGGCGTTCTGAATCAGCTGCAGCTTTCTAATAGATTTTTTAGTGAGACCTGTGAAGAAACCATTGCAGTAGTCCAGTCTACTGAAGATAAAAGCATGGACAAGTTTTTCAAAATCCTGCTGTGACATTAGTCTTTTAATCCTCGATATGTTCTTTAGGTGATAGTAGGCTGATTTAGTAACTGTTTTAATGTGACTGTTGAAACTCAGGTCAGAGTCCATGACTACACCTAGATTTCTGGCTTTATCTGTTGTTTTGAACATTGCAGACTGAAGCTCAGCGCTAACTTTTATACGTTCTGCCTTGGCTCCAAAAACCATTACCTCAGTTTTATCTTTGTTTAATTGGAGAAAGTTCTGACACATCCAGTCATTGATTTGTTCAATGCACTTACTTAGTGTTTGAATTGGAGCATAGTCTCCTGGTGAAATTGTTACGTAAATTTGTGTGTCATCCGCATAGCTATGCTAACTTATTTTGTTGTTCTTCATTATCTGTGCCAGTGGTAGCATGTAGACGTTAAAGAGAAGAGGCCCCAAGATGGAGCCTTGAGGTACCCCACATGTGTCATATTTGTCAACTCAGATGTGTATTTACCTATAGAAACAAGTTGTTTCTGTCCTTTAAGTAGGATTCAAACCAATTTAGAACTGTTTCCGAAAGTCCCACCCAGTTTTCCAGTCGGTCGAGTAATATGTTGTGGTCAACAGTGTCAAACGCAGCACTGAGATCTAATAATACTAACACTGAAGTTCTGCCACTTTCTGTGTTTAAGTGGATGTCATTGAAGACCTTTACAAGAGCAGTCTCAGTGCTGTGGTTTGGACGAAAGCCTGACTGGAACACAGTTATTTAAATGTAAGAAATTACTCAACTGTTGAAAAAACAACTTTTTCAATGATTTTACCTAGAAATAGCAGGTTTGATATGGGCCTGTAATTGTTCATTACTGAAGCATCTAGATTATTCTTTTTTAGAGCGGTTTAATGACTGCAGTTTTCAGGGCCTGTGGAAAAATACCTGAGTGAAGAGATTTGTTTACTATATGAAGTAGATCTGAGGCCATGCAAGGCAAAACATCTTTGAAAAATCCTGTTGGAATAATATCAAGGCAGCAGGAGGAGGACTTCAGAAGTTGTATAATACCTCTAGGTTTTTATCATTAATCTGATGGAATTGTGTCATGGTGTTTGAATTGATTTTAAGTGGACACAAAGACAACACATTTGCTGTTCCTGATGCAGAAGCACTGACTGCTTGTCTGATTTTCTGAATTTTGTCAGTGAAGAAGGAGGCAAAATCATTGCACGCCCTGGTGGACGGTAGCAAACAAGGCACGGCGTTGTTTTTGGTAATGATGTCAGAGAAGAACGATTGTTGTTCGTTTTTCAATTCCAATTATAAAGGCCAAGTCTCTCTTTATAGATTTCAAAGTGAACCTGGAGATTTTTTTTCGCCACCTGCGTTCAGCTTTTCGACATTCTCTTTTTTCTGTTTTCACGGTCATGGCCTTTCTCCATGGAGATATTTTCTTGCCAGACACTCCTTTACCTTAGTTGGAGCAATGGCATCTATAATATTTTTAATTTTTTAATTAAAATGATCTACTAGCTCATTTACTGAGATGTTAGCAGGGGCAAGTGTGGAAGAAAAATTCTGAGTAAACATTCCCCGAGATATTCAGACCCTTTGAGATAATTAAGTCCAGAGTGTGCCCCTTATTGTGCGTGGGCTCCGTCACATGCTGAGTCAGTCCATAGCTATCAAGAATACAAAACAGTTATTTTGCCCCTCTGTCCTGGGGGTTGTCAACATGGATGTTAAAATCACCAACACTGACTAGACGGTCAAAGTCAATACACACTATAGACAGCAGTTCGGTAAAATCATCAAAAAAGCTTGCACAGTATTTGGGTGGTCTATAGATATTTAGGAACAGAGCTCGAGAGGAGAATTTCAGCTGAAGGGCCACATTCAAAAGAAGCAAAGTTCCCATAAGATGTCTTCCTGCATTGAAGGGAATCATTGAACAGAATAGCAACTCCACCCCCTTTCTTATGCATTCTTTCCTGACTCATAAAACTAAAGTTGGGAGGGGTTGATTCGATAAGAACAGCTGCACTGTTATTTTGTTCAATCCAAGTTTCTGTTAAAAACATAAAATCGAGATTGTGCTCAGTGATAAAATCATTGATTAAAAATGTTTTTCCTGCCAAAGACCTGACATTTAATAAAGCTAGTTTAAGTTCGTTAAACACACTATCAGTCAGGTTTTTTGTAACAAGCTGTGGCTGACATGGAATCACTGCTAAATTTGATAAACTCACACAAACGTTTGAGCGCTTCCTGTATCTAAGATGATTCACCGTTCTTAATCTATTACCTATCAACACAGACA
This sequence comes from Harpagifer antarcticus, assembly GCA_902827135.1. Taxonomy (NCBI): domain Eukaryota; kingdom Metazoa; phylum Chordata; class Actinopteri; order Perciformes; family Harpagiferidae; genus Harpagifer; species Harpagifer antarcticus. The sequence continues at coordinate 233,387 of CADEHL010001257.1, read as the reverse complement.
TCGGCAAAGCTACAGGCAGGCAGGGCCCCGGCATGTCCTGGAAAGAGTTGAGTGCCATACGCCCTTGAGCCTGGACCCAGCAGATATCAGTTTGCAGCGTTTTGTACACACACATCCCTATCAGGCTTTGAATGGGAGGGAGGACCCACCACCCTGCTCTTCTCATCATAGGAGGGCAGGGCGAGGGCTACACTGTAGAAAGGGGGGTTTGGAAATCTGCTTCCATCTTCCTTGTATTGTTTTGGTTTGGATGAATGTGGTAGACATGGGCCTCATTTATAAAGGGATATACACTAAAAAAAAAATGGCGTACGCCAGTTTCTACGCAATGTTTGGATTCATAAAATACTAACTTGACGGGAAAACGTGCGGTCCTCCACGCAAACTCTAACCCATGTGTACGCACTAAGCACAAAAACGGGAGAGACGAGAAACTGCGAGACCGTTGGCAGAAGGAAGAATGGAGAGAAATATGTGGAAATAATACCATAAACAAAATGTTACCTCTCATTTATCATATGAAGAATTCATTTTCAAACATTGATAAAAGCTGATCTTAAAATGATTAAACAAACGCCTGTTTGAGACTCCTCAGTGCACACAAAAACATAACTTGGAGAAATAAATAAATACGGATATATTATTTAAAACCACCTCGAATACCTCGAATACCACACCTAGACTACTGCAACTCCCTCCTGGCTGGTCTACCTGCATGTGCCATCCGACCTCTGCAGCTCATCCAGAATGCAGTGGCTCGTCTGGTCTTCAACCTTCCAAAATGTTCCCACACAACTCCGCTCCTCCGCCCCCTTCACTGGCTCCCGGTAACTGCTAGAATCCACTTCAAGACACTGGTACTTGCATACCATGCTGCGAATGGATCTGGCCCTTCCTACATCCAGGACATGGTTAAACTGTACAACCCAGCGCGTGCACTCCGCTCTGCATCAGCCAAACGACTCGCTGCACCCTCGCTGCGAGGGGGACCCAAGTTCCCATCAGCAAAAACACGTGGGTTTGCTATCCTGGCTCCAAAATGGTGGAATGAGCTCCCCATTGACATCAGGACAGCAGAAAGCCTGCACATCTTCCGGCGCAGACTGAATACTCATCTCTTTCGACTCCATTTCGAGCGATAGAATTACTAACAAGGCACTTATATACTAATAAGGACTGGCTTATCTATAGCCAGTTGAGTAGCACTTGAAATGTTTGGCTCTATGATACCTGATGTACTTATATGATTCTGTTTTCTTCAAGGTTGTGTCTTCCTTGTCGTATGTACTTATTGTAAGTCGCTTTGGATAAAAGCGTCAGCTAAATGCAATGTAATGTAATGTAATGAATATGTTTGTGTGAATGTTATGAAATGTTTCTCATAAATGATGCGGTTTTGCATTTCTAGGTTGTACGAGCATGGTTTTATTGTCGGGACCCCCTTGAAACGAGATGGTGCATCTTCAAGGGGTTTATCCCAATCAATAAAAATTTCTATATATATACTACCATGTTTAAACATGTGTTATGCCTTTTGCTAAGAGGGATTCCCCGATCATTCTTACAGTCTCTCATCAAAGGGGGGTCTCCTGTCCCCCGGTACAAACACACTGCCTGAGGAAGGCTATGTGTACTTTTTTTCTCATGAACCCTTTTTCGGACCACTTATTTATTTATTTTGGTGACGATCCGACCTCAATGCTGCTACTCTGGTTCAAACGGCATCCACCAAACAATATGATTTATCTCGACCTCCCCAAATAACCAAAATCTGACACGGTGTGAGATGTCTTTTTTAGCTGTTCTGTCGTTATTTCCTGCGATCTTCTTCATAAAGTCAGTCAAAATGAATGAATGATTGGGCGTTTCTTTGACTATTTATAGGCAATATGGGCGTTACGTGAAGCGCGCAAAAGCTGCACCGCATTTCGAGTCAGTTGTGATTTATAAAGGGAAACCGGCGTAGGAAGTGCTGTACGCACTTTCCTCGCCGGTACGCAATGTTTTGGTGAATCGGAAAATGTCGTAAAAGTTCTGTACCTATTTTTTGGATTTCTACTACGTAAGCAACCTTCCCACGTGAATCCTACGCACGGCGTTATAAATGAGGCCCATGGTGATGAAGCCGGGGAGATGGTGCGCGTCTCTGCTTCGGTGGATTTTGGTGGGCGTCGTTGAGGGGCAAAGGACATGCTGCCAACCCTGCGTTTCGCCTTCATGCGGTCCATCGAACTCCAGGGGGGTGGGCGAGGGGTGAAAGGGTGAGCGGAGAGTAGAGAGAGCTGGGGGATGAATGAAGAGTATCCTCAAAGGCGTTGACAGTGGGGGTGGACGGGCAGTGGAGACTCCTCCATGTGTCTCATAGGTCTCCCATAATCAGAACATTCCTCAGGCGGGTGCAGTTGATACTTCTTCAGGGTTTTTTTATGCGCGATGTGTTGTGTCTTTCTCTTGTTTTGATTCTATCTTGCCGCTTGTCCTTGGCAGAGGACAGATTGATGACGCAGGGCAGTTGAATACGTTAGAGATAAACAATTTCACTCCTGACTTGTTCAGGCAAACTCCATTTACCTTAAAAAGAATGTCTGCGGTCCCAGAAAAGTTAAAATTGTCAATAAAATGGACAGAATGGTCAGTACAGGCAGTTGAAAGCCAGGTGTTCAGTGCAAACAATCTGCTGAATCTCTCCACTCCTCTTCTGACTGGCGGTAGAGGGCCACTGATGAACACCTCCGCATTTAGAGAGCTGACAGTTTTCCACAAATATTTAAAGTCTTCTTTCAGCATTTCTGACTGTTGTTTCACAACATCATTTGTTCCAATGTTTAGTACCACATTCTTCACAGTCGGATGTTCAGCCCCAATATGCAGGATCTTCTCAGCCAAGTCAGAGACCATATCCTTGGGAAAACAGAGTACTTTGGTGTTGTTCTTACTACACAGACCTTTTACATCTCTTACAGCAGAGTCACCCACAATCAGAGTTTCAGGCCCAGTCGTTAGCTTTCCCTCTAGCCTTTTACTTTTGGAAGTAGCTATTGGTCCTTACCCTGCTGTGTGAAGAGGACAGGTTATCCAGGTCATCAGAAAGAGATCTCCGGTTATCGGTCAGCGGAGCGTATCTGTTCTGGATTGGCACACTTGGTGGTTTAGGAGAATTGTTTGTAGTTCTCCCTTTAGCAGCTGTCCCCGGCTGTTTCCTAGTAGGAACAGGTGTTGAAGAGGCGCTCTTCCTGGGTGATAACAATGCAGGCCAGCCGGTCGCATCACAGATTTCAGAGCGCTGGGCTCTGCCTGTTATCCGTCCTCCCAAATCCCATGGAAATTATTTACTCTAGGCTTTGCACCCAGAGAGTTACAGGGAGGACTACCACTTTGTAGATTTATTACCCAGTACACAGCCCTCCTGTTCCTTGGAATCCTTGCAACTGCTAACTAGCTGTGAATTAGCATACCCTTTTCCATTATTTTGCAACACTGGTAAAGTGGTGTCATTTCCACAACATAGTCCATTCACTTCCACGTTAACTTCCAACCGTTGCATTTCCATTTCCAACACAGCCATCTTCTGTATAAGTTTGTGGAAGTCATCTGTAGAGAACGGAGGCATTTTGCTACCAACTAGCTTAAGCTAAATAGCATGCAGTAGCCTACCAGGCTTTAGCTGTTGCTAGGCCATGCTACTGTAAGACTGAGGGTCGTCGTAAAAATGTTGAAATATGGCTGAAACCCTCCGTCTATTTACGAAGATTAACTGTCCCAGTGATAAGTTAATGTCCAGGAGCCGCTGCTCGAAGTTTTTCAGAGAATAAGAATAGGAAAATCAGCATACAAAGTAAGCAGAGGCAAGAGCAAGCAGAAAAGTGTCTGCACTGTAAGAAAGATAAGCAACAGGTTCAACACTGAGGTTAAATGGACAAACGAGTAAGAAAGGTGATGTTTATGTTCTTTGAAATGGCAAATGTTGCTTTAAAGGGGCATCTTGGGGGGTTATAACAATTGCAGAAATGATCATCACAGGGAGAAAGTAATAATAAATATATGTTGGGTTAGCAGGAGTGTGCGCTATTGTTTAAAGCTTGTTTTTTAATAACCCTGTCTTGTTCCCTACAGTCCAGGTGACTTCTCTTGACCAACGTCTCAGAGTCTTTGACCCCGCCCACAAGAGGTGGCGACAGGTGTGTTCCTCCTCAGCTAATGAGCTGCTAGCTAGCATCAGCTGTGAAGAAGTGGGCTTTGTCAGGTGAGATATCTTTACAATGTTATCACAAATAGTGTTTTTAATGCGGTATAATGTAAACAGGACTGATGTGTGTGTGGTGTGTGTGTGTTTGTCTCAGTATGGTGAATTACTCGGTCACATCGGTGCCGGAGGCCAGCGGAGACGGCGGGGAGTTCTTCTGTGTCCGAGAGCAAGAGCTCAGCTACGGCAAGAAAATCGAAGACTCATTGTTCCCATGGTAACAGACACCTGTCTATTTGACCCTGCACCTGTCTCACCTTCTACCACACTCCCCTCTGTTGCTCCTGCTTCCTTCTCTCTCACTCCACTACTTGGTTGACATAGGGGAAGCTGACTGATTTTTCAGTTGCCTTTTTTCTGTCTGGCTCTTACTCACTGTGTCTGTCTTTGTTTCAGTGACTGTGAGAGCAGGGAGGTTCTCACACTTCTGTGTCAAGGTAAGTTCAGAGCTCAGATCTGCACTCACCCGCTCATCTTTCACCACATTGTCACATTGTCATACTCCTATAGAGTGAATCAGTCCTAAAATATAGAAAAGTGGTAGCATTTTACCACTTCCAGTTTCCTTAAAGGTGGGGTAGGTAAGTTTGAGAAACCGGCTCGAGATACACTTTTTGTTATATTCCATGGAATGCTCCTAACATCCCGATAGCAATGAATGTCTTAAGTGCTTTGACAAAAAAGCCATTAAAAAGGTCATCTGTGGAAGCTGTAGAACTGTAAAAAGCACAACCAATAATTTTAGCCGGCTCGACTAAAATGATTGGATGGCCTTCCATCTGTGCACAAACTTATCTCGAGCCCTCATTGGTCATGTGTGCGTTCGTGCGTGTTGGAGGAGGGGCTCTGTAAGGAAGTGGCAGATTTGTTCCGGCTGTGTATTTTCAAATTCTAGCGCACTCGAGCTGGTTTCTCCAAAATAACCTACCCCACCTTTAAATTAATTTCTTTGAATGTGTTAGTGGTTAGTTGCCTAAAATAAGATATGTGGTTAAGTTATATAAAATACGTAAATGCTTGCATCTGGTGATTGCATTTATGCTCTGAAAATCATAAAAGAAATGTTAATATGTGGAGATTGTCCTGCTGAACAGAGCATGTAAGTGTCATAAAGGTTTGTTTGCCACAGAGCTTATTTCAGCAATATTCCAAAATCATATAGAAAAATCCTATTGCTTTTTGTTGAGGGATCGGATGACAAAAATGCATCATCCATGCATCACTCGATACTCCATGCGGTTCATTCTTCTTATTCTCTGTCTGTTTCAGTCTCTCAGCTTTTGTCAGGATCATTGCTCTGATATTTTATTCACCGACTCTCATTCTAGCATACTATATTTTTCCTGTTTTTTTATATATTTGATTCTTCACCTACAGTTTAGACCACAGTAAACCCTCTCTTCTCTGTCCTTTGCAGACTGTGGCAGGCGTAGTTTCGCAGCGGACCGTATAGTTGGAGGTGTGGATGCCAGGCAGGGCGGCTGGCCTTGGCAGGTCAGACTGGAATACGATGGAGTCCATCAGTGTGGAGGCGCCATCATCTCCAACCGCTGGATCGTCTCTGCAGCTCACTGCTTCAGAGAGTGAGTACACAAGCCTGGACTCATGCAGTAATCACATTTGATCTTTAAGCACATATATTTAATTAATATTTATTTTTATTCCATCCCAGGCGATATCGCACTGTTAATCGCTGGCGTGTGCTGCTGGGCTCGATCTACAGCAAACCAGTTAACGCTAACGTGGCGGAGGTGAACACCATCGTTTACCACAGCAGCTACCTGCCCTTTGTGGATGCTAGCATTGACGACAACAGCAGGGACATCGCTGTCCTTGCCCTCACACAGCCCCTCACTTTCAACGGTAGGTCACACAAGAAAACCACAATTTGAGCTATGATCAGATATGAAGAAGAAGGTCAAAGTTGTTACCTTGGTTGGTGATTGGCTAATGGTTACACAAGCCAAAAAATAGTTATGACATCATTAAGTGGGCAACATCTGATCAGCTCATTTTCAGACAGGTTTTTATATAAATGGATCAGGACAAAAAGAGAGCAAATATGTTTTCCTGAAACTTTCAGAATCTCTTTATACCGAGGGGACGAGTGATGTATAAAATACATGACAAAGTGGATTTGATATAATAGGTGACCTTTAATATATTGACAACATCTGTTATATTAGCCTTGAACAAGATGTGTCTCTATTTATAATCCCATGACTCCTTTATTTCAATATTTACACACAGTCATATGTCTGTAATGTGTTTGTTTGTATAACCAGGGGTGCACATAACTGGTACGCAGGTACGCATGCGCAGCAACAATCTGAACAAAACAAAACACATATTTCGTCTACATGTGTTTCTTGTCAACACTCAGTGGAGTAAATTATTAGACATGTCCAAAAAAAATCTTCGGACTTTCTATGATTGGTTGAACTGGGTGCTGGCCGTGCCGCAGGACATAACCGACGGACCTGTGAAGCTTTACAGGAGAAAGAGGCTTAGATCACTGGACGACAGAGTTGGTCGCCATGTGCACAGACGGGGCTGCTGTTAACGTCGGTATAAACAACATAATTGTACCAAACATACGTCAACTGGCTGCAGTGGGAGACTCCCCTGTGCACATTCTGTGCACGCGCACACACTGGAGAACTGCGCAAAATCAGCTGATCACAACGTTCACGCTCTGTGGTGTATAACACACTATGCAGAGGTAGAAACTACAATGATAAACTCTAAAAGCAAAATGTTTCAGTGTGCCTCGTCTGACATCTAGTGTTTGCTTTCATAATTACAACCAAAGCACAAGTTCCCCTGGAGTGAAAATAAGTCAAGGATACAGTAGCTGCTCAATGCATTGAACTGTTTCAGTGCTAAAAAATAGAAAACATGTGGTTTACATCTTTAAAAGCCTGTTGCTTTGGATTATAAACTATTTACTTCAGCCTAGATGTCATGATCCAATGAGAACTTCACTTACGCCGACATATGATAATAATAATATAATAATAATAATAGATTTAATTTGTAAGCGCTTTTACAGGTGCTCAAAGACGCTTTACAGATATAGTGAAGGGAAAAGAAAAGGAAGGAACAACAAATAAATATATAGTTAAAGTCAAATAATACAAAACAATCACACATTAAAAGCCAGATTGAAGTGGTGAGGTCAGTGCAGTCTCTGATGGGTTGGGGGAGTGAGTTCCAGAGGGAGGGGGGCAGCGACGGAGAAGGCTCTGTCCCCCCAGGTCCGGTGATTGGATGGATAGGAGGTTGGCTTCTGAAGAGCGGAGGCAGCGGGAAGGGGCGTGGTGGTGCAGCAGGTCTGTGAGGTAGGGGGGGGCCTGACAGTTGAGGGCTTTGTGAGTAATGAGGAGGACTTTGAAGTTGATTCTTCGACGGACGGGGAGCCAGTGGAGGTTCTGGAGGACGTGAGTGATGTGGTCTCGGGAGCGGGTGTGGGTGAGGAGGCGGGCAGCAGAGTTCTGGATATGTTGGAGTTTATTGATTAGGTTGGATGGTATGCCGTAGAGCTGTGGTTCTCAACTGGTGGGTCGCGACCCAAAAGTGGGTCGTGGACCCGTCTCAAGTGGGTCGCAGATGTGTGAGTGAAAAAAAAATGTCCTTTTATTTTTTTTGGGGGAAAAAAGTGAAACTTTATTTTGAAGGCCCGCTTTTCTAACGCTGTGCATGCAGTCGGCGTTGGACTGGAAGTACCGGAGACCATGAACGGTTTTGAAAACTTCTGTCACGTAGTGATCATCTTCTCAATAAAACATCTTTGCTGATGTTTTCTCGAGTCTTCTGGCCAATCAGAATCAAGATTGTTGCCGGAAGTCCCCACGGAGAATAACTTTCCGGTCGAACTCTTCTTTATACATCCATGGGTACAACTTCAGATAAAAATGAACACGTAACAGGTCACAGAACAATGGGGGCTATCTACCCTTACCCACAATTTAAATCTCCTCTTTACTCTTCTGTCTGTGTGGAGCAGCAAGCTGTCAGAACAAAGTGAAAAACAAACAATGGCATAAAATATTATTAATATGTCGGGTAGCAATAGATTTATTTATTTTCTTCTCAGAGTGTACCAGAATGGGTAGTTTATGTTATTATTTCAAAAAATCTCCTGGGGGAGAATCCGCCCAGACCCCCCTTCTGAGGTTGGGTTTTCAGCATGTGGGCCTTTTTATTTTATACAGTTCAGCTTTGATTCCATCATCTCATTAAACCTTTTTTAAAAGCATACTTTAGTTCTGTGAAGGGATATAAGGGATATATGCACTGTACTTCACTTTAATTAATAATGTATGCTGAAAAGAGTATATTTACTGCAGGATCTTTTGTTGAATAAATTTGAGTGGTTCAAAATTTCAGGTCGCGATCTATTGACTAAGGAAAAAGTGGGTCCCGAGGCCTGACCAGTTGAGAACCACTGCCGTAGAGAATGCTATTGCAGTAGTCGAGTCGTGAAGTGATGAATGCATGAATCAGGGTTTCAGCAGCAGAGGAAGAGAGTGATGGGCGGAGACGGGCAATGTTTTTGAGGTGGAAAAAGGCGGTCCTGGTGATGTGATTTATGTGGTGGTTGAATTGAGCTGACTGTCGAAGATGACTCCGAGGTTGCGGATGTGAGGGGGGGGGAGTAGAGTGTGGCTGTCAATGGTGAAGTTGAAATACTAGATGTCTTTGGTACGGGATGGGAGGCCGATGATGATGATGTCTGATGTGGCACTGTTCAGTTGGAGATAGTTTGTTTGCATCCATGCTTTTATTTCTGAGAGACAGTTGGTGAGAGTGGAGTGTGTTGTGGGGGTGATGGTTTTTGTTGAGATATAAAGTTGGATGTCATCGGCGTAGCAGTAAAATTGAAGGAATTATTTTGCCAAGGGGGAGCATGTAGAGGATGAAGAGGAGGGGGCCAAGCACCGAACCCTGGAGGACGCCTTAGGACAGAAGAGCAGTGGAGGAGGTGCAGTTGGTGATGTTGAGTGATGATTCGAGGAGGGACAGCAGGATGGCGTGGTTGATGGTGTCGAATGCTGCGGTGAGGTCGAGGAGGATGAGGATGTTAAGGTTGCCGGAGTCAGAGGAGAGGAGGAGGTTGTTTGTGATTTTGAGAAGAGCTGTTTCGGTGCTGTGTTTTGATCGGAAACCGGATTGAAATGGCTCAAAGAGATCATTGGAGCTGAGGTGGGCTTTAAGTTGTGAGGCAACGACACATTCAAGTATTTTTGACAGAAAGGGGAGATTTGAGATGGGCCGGAAGTTGGACATGATGTCAGGTGTGAGTCCAGGTCTTTTGAGAATGGGTGTGACAGCAGCCAGTTTGAGAGAGGGGGGAACTGATCCAGATCTGAGGGAGGAGTTAATGATGGTGGCGATGAGTTGGGGGGATGGCAGGGAGGCTCTCTTTAACACATTTGGAGGGCATTGGGTCAAGTGTGCAAGGTGGAGTTAATTCCAGTCCATGAAGTCGGACAGTTGCATGGGGGTCACAGGGGAGAAGTGGGACAGGGGGTGTTAGGTGAAGGGGGGGGAGCCAGGAGGGAAGGTGGGGGGTGCTGATGAGGGTGTCAGATTGCTGTAAATGTTGCTGATTTTGGTTTGTAAAAACGAGAGGAAGGAGTTGCACTGTTCGGTGGTGAAGGATGAGGTTGGCGTTGTCACAGGGTTTGAGAAGTTTGCTGATGGTGAGAACAGACGCTTGGGTTGCTGGAGCCAGACTGAATGAGTTGTGAGTAGTAATTAGACCGGGCTGCTTTGAGTGCATTACTGTACTGCTGGAGATAGTCTTTGTAGATTTGAAGATGGACTGTTAGTGTGGTTTTCTTGTGTTGGCGTTCAAGTTGACGTTTCCTTGATTTCATTTAGTGGAGTTCGGGGGTATAACCAGGGGGCGGAGTGTAATGAAAGAGACAATTTTTGTTTTGTGGGGGCCAGTTCATTGAGACAGAAGGAGAGGGTGCTGTTATAATAGTCCACAAGTTCAGATGGGTTTTCAGAAAGTGGGGGGGGGGGGGGGGGGGGGGGGAGACAGACATCTTGCAGGTAATGGAGGCAGTGATTGCTGAAGGTGAGATGGATTTGAGATTTCTGTAGGTTATTGTGCGTTTTTTGCTTTTGGGCGGGGATGGGGATGTTGATGTCCATGATGATGGCCAAGTGATCAGAGATGTGGAGATTGGAGGCTGGACAGATGATGGATGGTGAGAACCAGTGGAGCAGACCAAGTCCAGGATGTGACCACGGCTGTGTGTTGGGAAGTTGATGTGTTGAGAGAAGTTGCAGCAGTGAAGGGTTTCCTTAAATTCACCGGGGACCGGGGGGGTGGAAGGAGATTGGTCAGATTCACGTGTTGTTTGTAGTGATGGCGTAGTGTGGGCGTGTGACAGGACCGAATGGACGGGATGGAGTGTGGAGACGTGGAATGAAATAAAAACTTACGGCCAGAGCCTCTGTGTGGAGGACGGCGTTTGCGGAGTATTTCATTATCTGCGAGGATGTCCATGCAGTCCGGACGCAGGGTAGTAGCCGGGTGACCAGCCTACTAGCTGGTTAGCTAGCTTGATAGCCACCGGCTGTAGGCGGCAGGGAGAGACGATGTCAGCGGGGAAGCCGGCTGATCGCAGCGGGATGGGAAGACCCACACGAGCCGCTGAGTTAGGGTGGAGTTGGGGTGGAGACAGAAATGTTAGCTCAGCAGACTTCAGGGAGCCGAGGAGCATCTAGATAGCAGCCTGCTAGGTCCGATAATGCTAGCTAGCTAGCGGGCTAGGGACCGGTGAGCGGGAAAGAGCCAGCAGGTAGGGGATTACAACACAAATATCTGTGTCGATTCGATATAGAGAGGCTGCTGTTTTTGCTGATGACTGACGTTTCAAAAGTAGAGAGCCAGACAGGAGAGGTTCTGATCTGGACTAAAGAACAATATTTGGGGAGGAGGAGCGGCGAACAAACAACGCCAGCACCCTCGGCGACTCGGGAAAAAATAAATAAATATATATATATATATAATGAAAGCAAAGACATGATATTGTAATGGGTGAGAGAAAATTACAGGAAATAACCGGACAAATAGTATAATCCTAACAAATCTAGAGTTTCAGTTTGTGTGGTGGTTCTTGGCCATTGGTGTCCCTGTCCTGACACATGTTGCAGTGTTTGAATCATTGTGTGCAGTATTAATATATTTCTTATATCATTTGTTTGTGTGTAGAATATGTGCAGCCTATTTGCCTGCCAGCCTATGGTCAAAGACTGGTAGACGGACAGATGGGAACAGTAACAGGCTGGGGAAATATAGATTACTATGGTGAGTCCATCCTCTGAATTACATCTCTATGGTATTAACTGTATGTGTTTGCATTCCTTTTATCAACATAATCTATTTTCAATGGTGGAATTAGTTATTTTAACTTCATTAAAAGTAGCCATGATACAGTGTAAAGGTACTCTGCTACACCTACAAGTACATTTAAAATGTTACTTAAGTAAAAGTAGAGAGCTAGTTTAAACTGTATACTTCAATTTATATAATTACATATACAAAGTCATTAATATTGCAATATTTTAAAGGCCTTAACAGTCATTGACATTTTTCGCAACCGCAGGTATTCAAGCAGATATTCTGCAGGAAGCGAACGTCCCCATCATCAGTGACACTGTGTGTAACGGTCCTGATTACTATGACAACCAGATCACCACCAGTATGTTCTGTGCTGGTTATGAGAAAGGAGGCACTGACGCCTGCCAGGTCAGAGTGCGTTTAATCTGCCCGCAACATTCATGCCTGTTTGAATCCAATACATATACTTTTAATACATTTTATTGCATTACTATTCACTTCAATTTCTGTAAATGCTTGCCTAAAATGGGTTGTTGTATTGTGTGTGAAATGCTGTAATGGTCTGTGTCTTCAGGGAGACAGCGGTGGCCCTCTTGTTGCAGAAGACTGCTTCTCTAAGAGTAGGAGGTATCGTCTGATGGGGGTGGTGAGCTGGGGGATCGGCTGCGCCTTGGCCAAGAAACCGGGCGTCTACACCCGAGTGTCCAGATTTCTGCCCTGGATGTCTACGGCCATGAGGGTAAGAAAAGGGATTCTTTAACTGAGATAATAATTACAGTAACAGAACAGTCAGTCACTGGCATTCAGCTCATCTATAAACCAATAACGTATGGCTTCACACAGTATACAGTATGTACCTCATGTTTACAGTGCATTGAGAAATTAAATGTCATGTTTTGAGTTCTAATGAGAACACGGGGCTGGGGATCACTTCAACCTCTTGAGGCCAAACTAACTGTTACAACAAGTTATAAACACAGTAGAAATGGCTATTTCAATAAGATTTGAAAAATAAATTGCTTAAGTTCCTCTCTTTCATTTGCCTCTCACTGCGTCCATCATTTCCTCTCACACACAAAATATAGAATTTCCAATAAGGAACCAAAATGTTGCAACCAGCAAAAACACAAACAGTTATGGTCAGAGTTACAACATTTAGGATACATGTCTGCTTCAGTTTCTATACTGTCTTCTTGTGACATTATGAATGTGTTTTAACATCAGCTCTCATCTCTCTCCTTCAGAACTATAACAACACGCCGGGGCTTCACAAAATGGCCCGAACTTGAGATTCTTGCTCTTATGTTTTCACCTTTTTCTGCTCTTGAATGGAGAGCTGTGACGTTCTCCACATATCATGGTTGTTCATTCCCCTTCTTAACTAAAACGTTTTTCATATTGTGGATTCAACCTCTTCCTGAACCTAAACACAACGTAAATTCCCACCAAGACTCCTAATAAACACACAGACGGGGCTCTTTAAAAAACAAAGACTTATGGAAGTAGATTAACTTACTTTTTTAAAGGTGTTCAGACAATTTTTATATTGATGGATCTGGACAAAAACAGAGAGAATCTTTTTTCCTGAAACTCTCCTAATCTCTTAACACAGAGGGGACACATATTTATCTATAAAATACATGAAAAAGTGAATTTTGTATAATAGGTGACCTTTAAAGTAAAAAAACTGATTAAAAAAAAAGTATCGCTTTATCACAATATAAGATGCAATTTTTGTAAAAGACCAATACATTGAATTCAGCCTTGTAAATGCACATTTAAAAATGATAGATGTAATAACAAGGGTTCATTAATGATGAGTCTAAATATGTCTTGGTGTTACTCTGTCCCATGTGGGTCACTTTCTTCAGTGCTGGATTTACTGCACATTTGATTTGTAATAATGATCAGTTAAGATCTTGAGCAAACTCAACTCTTTTAGTACTTTTACATTGTGCAACTCTAAGAAGCAGGCAACACACACACACACACACACACACGCACACACACACACACACACACAATGAGATATCTAAGAAAACCATGAACTTGTGTGTTCTATTTGGTCAAATCACAGCAGACATACAACTTTTCACATCTTTTTTATAATTAAACTCTAGTGTAATACATGTTATGTCTTTTTATATGCAGTATACTGACTTTTGTATAAAAAATTATTATTAATTCAAGATCTGTCTTCATAAAATCCCCACATGGAGTTGATGCTTCTATTGAAAACAGTATGTTGTTAATGTCTTGTAAATATTAGTAATGTTTTGTTTATGTAGATGTTTATTTGAGACATGTTGCATTTGATTGACATATCTCAAAGCCAACTGGCAGGAGTGTGTATACTCAATCATGACCAATAGTATTATATACTAAAACGCCCCCCCCTGCTACTACAGTAATACTTCAAATAAACCACCAATATGTCAGCAATATGATATACAATATAGATTGTGTCACTATGTCAGATGCACACTTGTATGGTTGAGATTAAAGTGGCAGGGTGCTTTAAATCTTTATATTGCTTTTACATTACGTTGACCTTACACTTTAAAATAAGAGTGTTGTATTGTATTACATTGAGACACACAAAAGGACAAAAGCACTGGATTTTAGATTTGACTACACTGTGAGATGTGGATGTTTGAGACGACACACTTTAAGGGAAATGTAAGCACAATATGACAGCACACTGAAAAATGCACAACTGTATTTAGAAAAAAGTCTAAATTCTTATGTGGAATTCTACTATTGAATCTGAATCCATAAAGTCCAAATTACTTCCCAGAAGTGTTACATTTGATCGATGAAGTGATGCATGTACATTTATGGCAATTTTGATGTGTGAAAGAGAAAATTGATATTGTTAAATGTAAATTGTAGCATTGTGTATTGTATTGAAATAAAAATAAAACAATTTGCCCATAGCCATGCTGTATTCATAACTCTTTATTACCAACTGTACAGACTTCAGTATACTTTTTGGTAACCCACAATATAAAAAAGTTTTTTAAATTTAATGTTTTTTTAAAAAACATTAAATAAGTGTATTTAGTAAGTATTTATGTACAAACTATAACAAAAAAGCCTTGCAAAAATATAAATATATATTTATTACAAATAAATTAAAAGATGCTCTTATATCTCTTTTCAACCCTCCTGAGAGACTTGAACCTTTAAGACGCCACACGGCATCATTTCTTGATGAAGATGAACCCGGCCTAAAGGAGTGAACAGGTCAGGCCAGTGAAGCGTAGATCACAGAGTCATCATCATCACCAGCTCTGGACCTGAGGAGGATATTATGGGATGGTTAAATGATGGTGTTAGTGGACTTTAACCAAACTGCGGCATTTGGAGGTGATGCGGGGACAGCAGCCTTATAACAGCAGCACTGATGCCAGAACCATTCTTTTTAATCATATATGAAAAACATAACAACAGTATATTCATTTTACTTGAAATTCAATTGTGTTGTCATTAAGGCTGTAGTATAGTATGGACATATTATATGTTGGGTTATAAGCTGGATAGTTATATTTTAAGCAAGAAAATATATTTGGACTGAGTATTTAAAATGTTGGGAAATACTGAAAACATGAATAAATACACACTATATATATTTAATTTATAGTATAATTATTTGCAAAATAACTGGGACTTTAACTTAGGGTTTTAAGATTTCTTCTAGACTGATGGTCAAGCAATATTAATCAGATGTAGAGGTTGTGTGATTGCTTGTAAAGCCAATGCAAATATGAAAATGATGTGTGCCTAGCGGTGCAAATTGGCTAAATGTATACGTTTTAAATTAGAGGGAAAAGAATCCTGAATATTTTCACTGAGAAAAGTAAAATACCAAAGTTTTCTTTAAATGTTATATAAGTGGGGCGAGAGGAGGGGGCTCAAGCTCACATGACGTCAGTTACTGTAAAGGCCGTAAACATTGGTAAGCTAAATAAAATGATAAACATCATTTGACTGTCCCATTTCGTTTTTAAATGTGTTATTTTATACAGTAAGGTGACAAAAGACTTCACACAAACTTGACGTGCTACATTGAGTATTGAGGAGCTGTGATCAGGTGGTTATTCGGACAGTTACCTGCTGTTCATGTGATGAGTGCAGTTTATGGGTTTAATGGTCACTGTGGCGTAGGTCACGTCATCTTCATAAGACATGGGTGCCTGAAGGAAGAGAAGAGTCACTTCATTCAAAATCTGATCAATGTGAGCGGAGATGCTATATTAAACATGCCCCATATTTACCTCTTGCTCATGGTGTGACCTCTGAGATAGAGGAGTGATCTCCTGAGCAGCAGGCGGAGGAGATGGCAGCGCCTGCCGGATGTTGGGCTGGATGTTGGCGTAAACACTGTCAGATGGACCTGAGGAGCTCGAGCCTCTCCCACTGAGCCTGAAGTCGAACACAGTCGGCTGAGAGGAGCACATTGAAAATCTGATTAGGTTTTTTGCTGAGTCATCCTTTTACTTCCCTTTATTTCTCCACTGCAGCTGCCCATTGGGAAACTACCATCATGTGCCTTGGCTCTATAAACTTTCTACTATTGCAAGTAGGAGGAGTTCAGGTTAGGACATTTCATAATAGGGAAAACCACAGCAAATTAAGCAATCTCACTTAGCACACAGACTGAGAGCCTTTACCGTATTTCCCCTTTCAAAAGTATTTGTATATGAATTTCAGTTTGAGAGGGAACTGAAATCTGACATCTTAACATCATTTTAAATTAAATGACCTGTAATACTCACTTTTTTCTCTGCACTGGTCCTCTGTTTCAGCCTACCAAGACAACAAAATAAATTAATGTGGAGAAAAAAACAATGTATGTTTTTTATTTACTCTTTGATGTCATATTTTAGAGAGGTTATTCTGTAAGAAAAGGAAAACAGCAGCAGCTTGTTATTTCTAGAAACTGCTGCTCAGTAGACAAACCGTTTTGATAACATACTGTATATCTTTTCTAATGGTCAGTTCATAATATATGGCGTACATCTGAAATAAAGGTATTTTAAAAAGATATTAATGAGACTGGCAATAACATTTCGCCCGCACTATGGAGTAGATCAGGGGTGGCCAACCAGTCAGAGGTTAAGAGCCACATTTTGTCTATGTTACTGCGAAGAGCCACATCAAACACACAGTCACTGATACCGCTTGTTTCAGTTTTTTGTTTTCTGGAGACAAGATTTCATGTTCAATGTGAAAAGTGACAGTAGTTATAGATTATTTGCAATTTGGTGCTATATATATATTTAAAAAAAATAAAAATAATTATACACCTTGAATTTCAGGGGTCCTCATATGTTTATATGAGGACCCCCTTGGTGGTTCTAGGAATATTTTATATACAATTGTGTTTTCTATTTAATTTATTGTACTAGGATTATTTTTGTAATCATGCAAGGTATTTTTTTAATTAACCTTTTTTTTCTTTTTCTTTTTTGTCTTGGGCAGCGCCCCTCCAAGACAATGGTAAGGGAAACACTGGATAGTGTTTAATCAACGATAGGTTTCCCCCCCTCATAGGTGATTGGTTCACTGCATTGCAGGTATTATTGTGATTGGCTCTTGGGCCACATCAAAATTAGACGCTCTGTCATCCTCTCATACTGACACCTGACACCACACATAGGGAGAGCCGGGACAAAAGTAACACAGGACGAAAGTAACAACTTTGACCGGCCAAATTACGTCAGAATGATCAGCATTCAATACTTAACAGACCTACTAAATATCAGGTGTAACTGTCAGGAGTAGCTAGTGTTGTCACGATACCAACATTTTGGTTTCCATACCAAGTCAAGAATTGTGATTCTGATTCTTTTTCGATACTTTTCTTAAAAAAAGGGAAACAGTCTTAAATGTAATTATTGTGCTTTATTTCACACCAGAACCATAACACAAACTTTTAAACAATGAGAACAATAAATAAAATAAATGACAAGAATTCGTATTAAATAAAATTAATACATTTCTCACAGACAGGCCTCGTGGTGTCCGTAGGCTGTCAGAGATAGAGCTCAAATACTTCCAAATTTCGCTTCTGGCGTCTTTTTTGTCAACAAGCCGAGGCGCAGCGGCAGTTGCACTCCCACTTGCAGCCATGCTTCTCGTTTTCTCACATGCTCTGGCAGCTAGCACGTGCACGAGAGAGTGGAGGCACTTTGAGCGTGCTTGAGAGGGGCGGGACTGCAGGCACGGCTGTAGTGCAGGGAGTGGAAGCAGAGCGCTGAACACATACGGCTCTTATTAAAACGGCGCTTTCTCACCGGAGTACTTTCCCCCCGTCATTCTTAAAGTACTGATACTAATGAAACGGAGGAATCGTAACGTTTTTAACGGCAGGGTATCGCGATACCTTTCAAGTATCGGTACGCCGTGCAACACTAGTCAGGAGTCAGTGTCTCTCCCCCAAACTCACACATATACAATTCGATATGAACTGAAGAGCCGCATGAAACTAGGCAAAGAGCCGCATGCGGCTCGAGAGCCGCGGGTTGGCCACCCCTGGAGTAGATCATCATTTAATAATATGTTGAAGCTCCTACTTAAAACATTTATTTTTTGCCAACTGCAGACAAAATGAGTAAATGGTTAAAAGTGTCAGCATGTGGAAATTAGGATGACACACACAGCCCTTACACACTGTCGTACATGCAGCCATGACAACATTGGGTGAAACACATTGAAGAAAGTTACAAGAAATGTGGAAAAAGAGAATGTGAACAGCAATGATGACATGAGTAAGTCACACTCCCTCCCCCCATCCTCCCGTTACTCACCAGAACAGAAGCAGAGCTAACAGCAGCGCTAACAGCAGCGCCACAAATACACACACTCCAATTCCAGCTAAGACAGGGACGGTCTGTTCGCCTGTGGAGAAACACAAAGATCTGTTACACTACTGCACCTCTGACTGACGACACTTCACCCCCTTGAGCCTCACTAGGGACATGTTTTGAATTTTTTGTTGATCATTTTGGCCGTTATTGTGTATGGCATCTATTTTTGCAAGATTTGTATTTACTTCACGTTATACAACCTCAGCTCCTAAAAAATGTCCGCATTAAAACATATTGAATCCACAAGGTTTGACACCACAGCCATTAAAGCATTTGTATCTGGAGCCCTGTATTTAATTTACCTTTACACATTTCTACCAAATTGAGTCATTTTCTTGGCCTATGTGGCACATACAGACAATTTTTCTGGTTTCCTGCACAAGAAAATAAAATGCACTAAAATACACTGTCTATTTATGCTCACCCAGACTATAAGGAAAATCAGAAAGTAATTTAAATATTTTCCCTCATAAAAAAACTACAGTGACATTATTATATTGATATAAACATTTCTTTATCGCAGGTTTTTGATACAGTTATTTTTGTCGTCTAAGGACATAATAGCAACTTTGTATTAAATATACACTTTAGATGCTATTTCTGGAAGAACCCAGCAGCAGTAATATATGAAGATGACACAGACCTTGATATTCTTTCCTCATGGTCAGCATCACCTCAGTTGAGTTGTTTTCCCCAGCTGGTTCCTGGCCGTGCAGAGGTAGAGTCCGGTGTGGGACGCGTCCACAGAGGGGAGGGTCAGCAGCGGTCCAGAGCCCACCCACAGCATGGAGCTGAGGCTGGGGGCACTCTGCCTGAACCAGGTGTAGCTGTGAGCTGCGGGGTTAGCGGCACTGCTGCAGCTCAGATTCATACTGCCGCCCTCTACAACATCCAGAGGGTCCATCGAAATGGAAATGTTCTCTGGAGGGTCTGAAGAAAGTAAAAAAAAACATGTTGACAGTTTTATCCACCTTGGAGATAATCTTTAAGGCTCACTCAGCAATTTAGGGATTACAATGATAAACTCAAAGGCTTAAAGAGAAACTTTGACTTGATTCTTTTTCAGACTTAACTTGGCTTTTTGCTGTGGAAATACTGGATGTGTTCACCTATTCAGGTCTCAAAACATACCTGACATTGTACAATCTAAGATAGGAAACTGGTTAAAGTGTTCACTCAAAACCATATCGAGTGCTGAGGGTCAACCAGGCTTTATTCACAAGCCTAAAAGGTCAGGAACCAAATGTAATCATGCATTGTCATTAGTGAACGTCATGCTTGAATCCACTATGACACCGTTTTTAGTAACACACTGACACACAGACATCTGACCCCAGCCTCCACACACTCACACAGGACGTCGAGGTGCAGCTGGGTGGAGTTGATGTGACTGATGCCGCTCCGGCTGATGTTGTTCCAGGCCTGGCAGGAGTACAGGCCGCTGTGGGGGGGCTGGATGTTGGACACGGTGTGATTCTGTCCTGAACTGAAGAGGTGTCCGTCTTTGTGCAGGCTGTATCCGCTCTGGGGCACGGGGGGGTTAGCGTCACTGCTGCAGCTGAAGGTCACCACACCTCCTTTGATGACTGAAGGAGTCATTGACAGTGTGACTTTCCTGGGAGCATCTGAGAGAGGATGAGGAGGGTCAGGCTTTTAGTGATCAGTGAATCACAAATGTCATGGGAAAAAAGTCTCAGTCATTAGCCTATGAAGTCAAATTATTTAAAATATATTAATAGTAATTTTGTCCACTTTCATTGGTAGTTCAAACAGAGGACAAATTAGACTGACAGAGGCCTGTACTACGAATCAAGTTCAACATACCCTGGATTTTTGAGTTTGACCTAATCCAGTGTTTTTCAAAGTGGGGGGCATGACAGGGGGGGGCGCAAGAGACCAGGAGGAAAAATGATTATTTAAAAAAAATCATAATATGATACAGTATACAATTACGTCTGGGTCTCTGTGTTTCATTCAAGCTCGGCTCTGTGTGTGTGGAACGAGCCATTTTGTGTGCGTGCGAGAGAGAGAGCGCACTGATACCGGAGATCGTTGGTTTTAGCTTCTGGTGCTAGCGAGCTACGCTAACAGATATAAGGAGCTTTTCAATAACAAGGTGGAGGAGAGTACTCTCCTGTCAGACTGAGAGGCTCAGTGAACAAAAGGACTCTGAGTGTTTCGATAACTTTAGTATAAGTTATCTCAGTGGGTCTCAAATGTTTTGGTCATGATTAATGTAAACAATTTCCGAGGCACACGTTTATATGATCATTATAGTTAAATTACATATATGATACATTATTATGTGATATGATGTGATGAATGATAATGGGACACATCGAAGTCTGCACTCACAGTGCCGTGGACTGTACTTAATGTTACTTTGATCCGGTTACTTATGTTGTGGCAGATATTTAAGTAAGCTTTCTTAACGCTAATGTTATATTAGTCAGAGTGCTCTGAAGATGGGAGGTGATATTCTATTCATTTTCACGTTCACGTATTTCCTTTCTCCTGTAATATGACTTGATAGCTTTAAACTCCGAACACTGAGCTCTGATTGCAGCAGGCGGTGCTTTCACTGAGTTGATCTCTTATCCTGGAACCTAACCTGCTCCGCACCAGGCTAGCCGTTCAGCACAAGTTACCATGGAGATCTAGCCAGCTAAGAAGTGAACCAGCGTCGTAGGACCGGAAACCCAGAGTTTTCTCTGAAGTTAGCTCGCTAAGCTAAAATCCGGGTTCGTAGTACATGGCCTGAACTACGAAGCCGGATTTAATAACGAAAATAACCGAGTGACACGAGTAGATTTGAGCCGAGATCGGTGGAAAGTTTGTCTCAAAACTCTGTGTGTGTAAAAAGACGATCCACAAGCAGAAATGTGAGATCCACAAGCAGAAATGTGAGATCCACATCACAAGTGCATTTTCGGTCGACAAATACAAATGGATTCACAAATGCCTGATGGAAAGTTGGAAATGTTAAAGAGATATTCAAAGATCTTTTTTTTATTTGTAAATATATTTTGCGTATTTGCAGATCTGTTTTACATTTGCAAATTTATTTTTGAGTTTGCAAATCTTTTAAATGCATTTGTGGATGGTGTTTACATTTACAAATCACATATTTACACACAAATTATTTTTATGTTCACACAAATAATTATGAGACATATCTAAGCCCATAAATGTATCATATATTTCCTTATCTGAGTCAGCTGAGCCGTATCTGGCCGTGCAACACTCACAGTGTACATACTGTAATGCAGAAGTATTATTCAAGCAACACATTAAGTTTGACGAAACACTCGAGGTCAAATGTAATTAAAGTCAGATCCACTCGTGTCTTAGACGGGGCAGTGATATCATAACCTGTTAATAATGTTAACCATAAATAACTGAATGAATGAATACAGAAAGAAATACAATTATGAAACAATAAATGAATAGTAGAACAAGCTAAAAAGTAAGTTTAATCACTTAATAATGATAACAATAATATACTGGACTAACAACACCAACAAGTAATAACAATAACAATCATAATTAATATTAAAAATTATTATTATGATAAAAATATAATATAATAATAAAATATATAAATACT
This sequence comes from Harpagifer antarcticus, assembly GCA_902827135.1. NCBI lineage: Eukaryota > Metazoa > Chordata > Actinopteri > Perciformes > Harpagiferidae > Harpagifer > Harpagifer antarcticus. The sequence goes on along the minus strand of CADEHL010001257.1, from coordinate 211,305 downwards.
ACTAATACAAATAATGCAATTGGTAAAATATCTAAACAAAATTGGGCTTAAAAATTACAGCGACAGGACCATTGCATATCAACTTGTGCTCTAAAATTATTATTTATATATCTGAATACTTACATTGAACATTCAGAGCCACAGGGGCAGATCTCAACCGTCTCCTGTCCCTGGACGGCACAGTAGTATCTCCCAGCATCCTCTCTGGTAGCCTGGAAACCCCGGCTGTGGGACAGGCTGTCCATCTCTGACCAGAGGATGTTGACCGGTGTAGAGCAGCCCGACACACAGGACAGACGGACCCACCCCCCCCTCTGTCACTGTGCTCGGCTCCACCACTGTGGTCAGCTCTGCAACAGAAGCATAATGTCACAAAAACACATTTAATTTTTGAGGAATGTGTCCTTCCTTGATTAATAGTTATTACCTCTTACGGACAAACGAGCCGCTCTCTTGCTTTTCCATCTGTTGATTGTTGTCACGAAATTGAAAAGGTATGCTCCTTCATCATTGTGCTGTACATTATTGATCCGCAGACGGCAGTCACTCCAGTAGTTGCCCACATAGTTAAAGTATGCTGAGTTCAGAGGGAGCTGTAAGAGGGTAAAGTGCCCCGGACGTCCCAGTGCAGGCAGGAGTTTGGACCAGCCCACTGACGTGACCCACCGCCCTGAAGGATAGTCGTACTGACAGTCTATGATCACTGACGACCCTCTCAAAGCACACTGATCTCTAGAGGTCACCCCCCAGTCCCCACCCCGCACACCTTTGGGCAAAAATAAAGAAAATATACAGTCAATTGAATTATTAATTTGCTAATAGAATCCATAAAATACCCAAATGTGGGTGTGTCTAACTTGTCAAATGTAACTGTTCTCAGCAAAAGTTGCATTTGATCACAGTCAATACTATTTCTAAACATTAATACAATTACATAAAAGGTTCCTTACCTGGGAAAATTACCAGAATAATCAGAATGAAGCTTTCCATGATTAGTTAACCTGAAACATCATAACACAGGACACAGATTAATATTGTCTAATTACAGGTGAGGACAATGTAAAAAAAGAAACGTATTGAGTGTATCAAAGTTAGTAGTACTCACCAGTTAAGGCAAGAAGAGATATTACTTTGTACATTCATGAGGATGATTTAAGGAGTGAAAAAGAGGAAGTGGGAGAATGTGGACGCCCTGCTTCCTCATGTATTATCGTCATAACATATACAGTTACAACAACTTGCAAGCTTCACACAAACACCAGTAATTTAACTACCAGTGGAACCATTGTAACAGTGGCCTGCTGGTTATTTAACTATATCCATATTGTTGTAGCGTTTCAAGTAGTTAAATTACTTACTAGTTTGGAGTACTTACCTACTTAAACACATTTGGGCCATAAAAGGAAAGGAAATCTCTTTTCTTTTTTATTCTACCACTGCTTCTCTGATTACCACTTCATTGTTGTGTCCATTGTTTAGAACCAATGAGCGTTCAAGCTTTTCAAAATGTGTTTTTATAAAGATGGAAGTTGCAGATTGTTTAATTGCTTTTCTTATTTTCTCAAGAGTGTACATGTCAGAGTAGATTACATTAGATGTATTGTCCCCAGGGGGAAATTAATTTACAGCACTGTACATATAAGCAATATACATACAATATATAAACAACAATAATAACACCTGACAACAACAGATAGCGACACACATGCAGATACACTCAGCGAGGCCTGTTATTTACCACAGGAATCATCATCCTGGACAGAATCAAGCTTTTTCCAATGTGCTGTACCTACGCCCGGATGGCGGTGGGCCGAGGTACTGGTTGAGTGGGATGTTACCAGTGGTGGAAAGTAACAAAGTACATTTACTCAACTACTGTACTTAAGTACAATTGTGAGGTACTTGTACTTTACAGCTTTTGGTACAAGTTACCTTTTAGGTTTAGAATAATTCATAATATAAATCAATTATTAAATAAACTTTGACATATATGTATAGGTTAAGATATCCAGCAGCAGTATATCAAGTTATTTAAATTAGCTCTACCTTGACCAGTTGGGATAAAAACACATACATCTTCATAATAGTTACCCAGTAACTCAATAAATGTACAATTCTGAAATGGGACATTACGCATAATGAGTACCTTTACTTACTGGACACTGTGGTGATACATAGAGAATGTCCTCTTAAAGGAGACATGTCATGGTTGTAGCTCCAATAGCTTCAGCTCCCAACCTCCCTGTGAGCGCAGTGTGCTCTGATTGGTCGGGACGTTGTGAATCGCGCTGAGCTCCGTGGAGGTGTTGTTTCCTTGTTTAGCGATACACAGCCAAACTCATCCTGAGCACACACAAACTCACAGCCGAAGTAAAAACAATAAGTGTGGCTTGATATTGAGTAAGAAAAAGGTTGATAAACGCTGTGAGAATGGGTCTGCAGGAGAAATCAGCAGAGCTGCTTCCACTGAGTGTGTGTGTGTGTGTGTGTGTGTGTGTGTGTGTGTGGTGCGGCACGCCGCGTGTGTGCGTGTGTGTGTGTGTGTGTGTGTGTGTGTGTGTGTGTGTGTGTGTTGTGTGGTGTGTGTGTGTGTGTGTGTGTGAGGAAGTCCAAGATTGGTTTAATTTGGACCAATCAGCCAGGTCATAGCTCTGGGCGTGGCTGCTGGGTATTCAGACGTCACAATGCCCAGGAAGAACATGAGAAATCTCCAACGAGGCGTTTTGGGGAGTTATTTTCTGTGTTAAGAGTTTTACTCCCTACAGCAGTGGTCGCCAACCGGTGCGGGTAGATCGCGGACCGTTAAAATAAAAAGTAACAAAAGAAAGAAAAATTAAATAAAAAATAATAACGTTTTTAGATGTAAACCTATCATCCACCACCCCGTTAGCAGGTGCCACTTGATTGACGTATATTTGAGATACCTCAATAATATAATACATTAACCGTGCTTTACGTGAACCTCATCATGACACAAGAGAGGACGGCAGGACGTGCAATTTCCCGTGTTCAGTGAATGCAACAGAGGCAAGTCACCAGACCAATCAGAGAGTTGCATGGAAATACACGTGTGCTTGTGTCATTCAAGCTCGGCTCTGTGTGTGTGTGGCGATAGCACATTTAGTGAGAGAGAGAGAGACAGAGAGAGACAGAGAGAGAGAGAGAGAGAGAGAGAGAGAGAGAGAGAGAGGAGAGAGAGAGAGAGAGAGAGAGAGAGAGAGAAAAACAGGTATGAAATACTATATGGCAGTAAAACAAGAATACAGTTTGAAAAGGTGATTTGTAAAGTATCCATAAAGAAAAAGAAAATCTGTTTACAGTTGTGTTTCATCTGGGTGCTGAGAGAGGTATCCATAGATCTCTTCATGTTGCTCTTAAAGTGCACCAGATTAATGCTTTCAACTTCAATATTAAAAATCTTCCCGGGGAAGCATCCCCCCGGACCCCCCTAGAGGAGGTGAGGACCTAGAGGAGGTGAGGACCCCCCTAGAGGAGGTGAGGTCCGTCCCCCACTCATAACAAATAGCACTTTACCCCTGCCTATATGCCGTGAGCTGATTATGGAGCCTTCATTGTAACAGTAATTCAGATGCAATTAGCCTATAAAAGGCCTCAAATTGGAAGCACTGTCTGGGCCGTCTTTTTCACTCAATTCTGTAAATTAGAAACCAAAAAGAAATGGAAAGAGAAAAAGAAATGAGGAAGTAGTCGAAAGAGAACTTTTCCAATGTGATACCACAATTAGTGCTGTGGACTTTTCTCAGAATAAAGCGAAAGTGCATTCTGGTGTCTTTTGATAACATGACTTTATTGCCTCAATGTTTCTTGGTTAGCAAAGCTTAATAACCAAATATGACTCACTGTCAGGACTGCATGTCTTATTGTAGATGTGTTGCATACCAAAAACAGATAACATTGGCTGTAATTACTTGTATTACAAATCAAAACTAAGTGAATTAAGTTGACATGGCATACGTTTGGTCTATTGAATGAATGTAAGAATGACATTTTAATGATTGAGATTCATACCTAACCTTTAACCCTTGCATTAGTCATCAGTGCTGTTGACTGTTTATTAACTGCAACCATTGCAACATACACCTAAAATACAAGAGTAATAGATTTGTTGTACAGTGTAACAAAGTGAATGTAATTCTACATTATTTCTGTGATTGAGACTGATTTAATGGAAGCAATCTCTATCACCTGAATAGGTGTTGCAGCATTAGCAAACAAATAAGCCTGTTAGATTTAGAACATGGTTGAATACAATGTGGAAATGCATATGTGTTAAATATTACATATTGTTTATAGATGTCGAATCCTTTTCAACAGGTTTCTTCCAATAATATGTATTGAAGTATAATTGTTTTCGTATGTTTGATCGATTGATATGTTTTGGTCAGAGCCAGGATGCAAAATCAACGCTAGCAACGGTACATACAGTACATACAGTACATACAGTACATACAGTACATACAGTACATACTGTGGATACGGATGCAAGCAGTCTGAGTTCTGCTTCATCAGGCAGCAGTGGGAAGATGCATAGAAAAAAGGCAAAGACATGCAACACGGTCAGGATCTGGACTCCCAGTGTGCACCATGTTAGTGAACTGCAGAGGATCCATGAGGACACGTCTGACCCAGAACAGTTTAGGTATCATCCGAGTTCACTACGGGTGTGTCCTACGATGTGAATGTGAAGTACTGAGCCTTCACATGAAGAAGCGTTGTACAGCTGAGGAAGAAGAAAGTCACTTTTGAATAGAATACAATTAGCAGCATAAAAGAGCCATTGTAGGGGTCGGGGGGGCAGTAAGTTATTGAAAAATAGTTTCAAGATTATAGATATTAAATTAGATCTGAAATTGAAATGGTATATTAAAAAGAAAAAACTCACAAAATGTATAAAACAAGCAGACACTGCTTTTGAATCTACCTCAGACTATTACCAACCTCCCTCCCTGCCCTGTAATCTTTTTTAGTTTTAACATTTTCTTTAGGTGTGTATTACAGCATGGATTGGGTTTTGCACCTCTTAGACTCTTTACAGTTGGTACAATATAATTTGGGTCGTATTTGTGTTTTATTTTAGGGGCCCATTTTTGCTGGATTATTTTGAAACTACATCTTTTATCACCACATAAGAGAGTCCTACTGTATTAGTGTATCCATACCATTTGAGTGCATTTGACCTGCACACTAACATGTTGAGATATTTAACTATCCAAACTCAGATATGTATATATGTACATTTAGATGATCAATGCTTTATCTTGTTGTGATATCTTGTTTTAACAGTTACAATATCATTTTATTTAGAATTTTAGTATTCTTTTGTTTACCTTTTTTTTTATTTTTCAATCTCAAATTGCTTCTTTTAACTCCTGGATTTCCCACTGGGATTATTAAAGGTCCATTTTATCATATTTTACACATTCCCATGAATATACATGATCTGTAAACATGGACCATTTCAAGTAAAAACAGACATACTAAATTGTAAAAAGTGTATCCATATGGTAACTTAACAGAGAGTTGTATAGTGTTATACCTGATTTTCCTCTCTGTTGCTCCCAGTCAGCGGAGAGGCTGCTGCAGTAAAGTGTAAAGAACGCTGGGGGAGTCCTTGGGCTTCCTCTCACCCCCCAGTGGCAGGTTGTGGATCTGCACCTGGTCCACACTGAAGAAACAGCAGAACCATATGAGCTCCTCTGTACATCTGACTCAGATCAGATCATAGAAGCAGCTCCAGAACCATTCAAATGTTTTCGAATGTCTGAAACCCGGGATGAGAAATTTATTGTCCTCTCATAAACGTGAGGAAGGTGTTGGATATCGGAGACGAAAGGGAGTGAAGACGGAGGAAAAGACAAAGGGTTTAGAGAGAGCATGTGATGACATGAAGATAAAGAACAAACCGATGTGGTTGTAAAATATAATGCCAAACATGAAACAGTAGATTGCTGCTGTGGCCAACAACTCAGACACATGGTTGTGATAAAAAAAGATAAGAAGAGACGAGAGAGAGAGAGACGCGAGAGAGAGAGCGACGAGAGAGAGGAGGAGAGAGGAGACGAGAGGAGGAGAGAGAGAGATAGAGCGGAGTGGCAGAGATGGAGGCAGAAGGTGGTTACCTGGACAACTTGGAGTAGTGGACAGTGATGTAGTTAAGGGCAGGGCTTTTAACTTCTGTGATTGGTGGAGCATCTTTCAGAGGGACGATAGCGGGATGGCTGTCACTCAAGTCCTCTGACTCCTCCTACACACACACACACACACACACACACACACACACACACACACACACACACACACACACACACACACACACACACACACACACACACACACACACACACACACACACACACACACACGTGTCAAAAATCAGATAATTTGATATATTTTTGCATGCTTTAAAAAACATTATCCAATGCTTAATTGTTATGAGTTGTGTACCGGTATGTCGGACATCTTGCCCTTTCTCACTGGAAATGTCTGCTGGGCTGACTCAAAGAACATGGTGTCGGCTGTCACTGAGGGACGCTGGGGTCACACACACACACACACACACACACACACACACACACACACACACACAGAGACAAGGAAAAAATGAATGGGTGTTTTTTAATCAATAGCTTTTAACAGAGAGTTATCAGATAAATAAAGCCTGTTTTTAAATTGTTTAAAGAAAATCAAAAAATTAGGCATCATTATTATTACATTATTAAAGTTATAATAAATAAGGACTGTACCTTGTTTGCTACTTCTCCTGACTCCATGTCCACCCTGTGCATGTTCTTACTGTGAAGAAGGGGACAATATTATCAAAGCAACGCCAAGTTGTGTCTCTATTAAAGCAGGAAACTGGTGTTTTTCTTTGTGTCGTGTGGAGGAATACAGAAATAGCCGTTAAGTAAACATCAGTGTACTTCCTGTCACCTGATCATAATGGCCACAGTGAGAGTGATGAGTCCAGCAGACACCCCTACTGCTGACGCCAGGGCGATGACCTTAAGACGACCTGTCAGTGGGAGGACAACAGAGGTTATCTACATGACTAGGAAACAGGAAGAAAAGAGGGCAAGTTCGATTATTAAAAATAGAAATGAGATGGATACAGAAATAGAAGCAGAGAAAGTGGGCCGTGCATCATCCTGCAGGCGTCTAGACTTGTGTTTCCAGTTCTGATTTCCAAACCTCACTCCACTTCTTCTGCCTTCGTCTAGACTCAAATAGTTGTTTTCCACAACACCTCATCACCCCCTTTTCCTCTCCCCTCGTAGCGAGAGGGCTTTACATGACTCACTATGACTCATAGCAAAGCAGTCAGAAACCATGAGACCGTACACAACCAGAGCCCGGACCTCATGCAGCGATAATGACAGGGAGGATTCATCACTCATCATGTCAAACACACAGGAACCCATCCCAACGTCCCTCAGAGTAATACAGCTGATAGTCAGACACACAGATGTAAAGAGGGGGCGGGGGTGTTTCACTTAGCTTGTCAGTGACACTTCATCTCCCCCCTTTCAATTTTGAATGTGACAATAGCATGCACAGGGACAGTACAACTACACTTAACACAGGGAAACGTTTTCAGCGGATGAACAGATGAACTGCTAAAGGCCTCCAGGCAGTGTGAATGTGACTCTGACACCTTCACAGCTCAAAATAAGAAATCCACTGTAACATATTTCGGTTTCAACTGTTGCTATGATATCATTGAGTTTGTCAAAAACCAAAAGCAATTCCTTTGGTGCCGTGCCATTGTTCAGAGGGTCAATTATTCTAAAAACCCAGTAGTTCCAAAAATGTAAAAAGCACATTTATAGGGCAGACTCATTGTCCCAAAAAAACTAAAAAAGGCTATTGTTCTAAAGGCACATCGCTCCGAAGCAACACACTACTGTACCCACATGGCTTGTTACTATGCAGGATGATGTATGATAACCAACCCAACAATTGAAACACACTGTAAGCACTTTTCTCCTCCGAACTAAGGTAGCCTGTTCATTGAATATAGAGGAGGATAGTGTTGAAGCAGCCACTCTGAATGGAGCAGTTGCAAAATATTATAAAATGACATGCCTTCAGAATCAGAATACTTTATACTGTATATCCGGCGGAGAATTGAGTTTTGGGGCAGTTGCTGCATTTAAGAATTAAATATATATAGTAAAACAATTAAGAATAAAACATTCTTATATAAACCTGCAAAATGTAAGTAAGATGTTGCAATAAAAAGATTAAATAAAAATAATAATAATACATTTTATTGATAAAGCACCTTTCATTGCTAAAAGGAATCCCAATGTGCTAAAATACCAATTTAAAGTAAAAATGTAGCCTTTTATTAAACTTGTGTTTTTAAGTATGTATTATATGCCCCTTGTAGCACTTTGGGATTGCTTTTAGTAATGAAAGGAGCTTTACAAATCAAATGTATTATTATCATTATAATTATTATAAATGTGCACATTTCACACATTTTGTAAAACATGCATATTAAAATATATGCAATAGTGAATTAATAATAAGATACTCATGCTGAATTGCACAGTTTAAAAGGGTTTAGCTGCTGACGGTGAAGTCCTAGTGCCAGTCTTTTGAGTGCTCTTAGGTTGATTATGTCATTCCTAACATAGCTTTCATATCAATTGTGTTAATTTAAAATAAACGGATAATATCTACACATATTTTTCCCATTTGTCCTGGACTTTGAAATCCAGCAGTATCCAACCCAGACCATGATGAGATGAGCTGAGGATAAAGTGTCCATCATGACGTACCTCTGACCCGCACAGTGAGGACAGGAGAGCTGTGGGCTCCGATCCGATTCCGGGCCTCGCAGTAGTACTGACCGCTCTCTCTGGGGCCGACCTCTGAGAAGGAGAAGACGGGACCGGGCCTGCTGCCCCAGGCTGCCGGGGAACAGAAGGCTATGTCAGAGGGTGTGGAGGGGGACAAACAGACCGAGGCACACAGAGCACGACGCCTTACCCACTACAAACATTCAGTTAGGTATTGATGATTTTGTAATGTTAACCTTGAGTGGAACCACATTTTTACGATGCTAACATTGTACAGGGCCCCCGTCCAGAGCTAAGCGGTGCCACGTGAAGTTGTCCGCTGCTGGGTTGGCCTGGCTGCTGCAGGTCAGGGTCAAAGGTCGGCCGGCGTCCACCACACCGGAGGGACGAGCCAGAACTGAAGTGTTCTTAGGAGGGTCTGCAGAGAGGAACAGAGAGAGAGTACAGAGGGTTAAGGGAGGTGTAGTCTGAAAGGATGCAAAGAGAAGAGCTAAAAGAGACTGAGAAGAAGGCGCTGGCAAGACCGACAGAAACTCAGGGAAGGAAAGAAGAAGGAAACAGTAGCACTTAGATCTTTTACCTACATAAAAGTAATAACACCACTGTGTAGAAATACTCTGTTAAGTAAAAGTACAGTATAGTACTTACGTAGTTATTTTTCCAATACTAAGAGTTGTGTTACTGTAACTGAGATACACATTAGTAATACCCATAGTAAACACAGGCAGTACTCACAGAGTATAGAGAGCGTAGCGACGGGGGAGGTCTGGTGTCCCAAGTGGTTCCACGCCGTGCAGTAGTACTGACCAGCGAGGTGAGCACGCACTGAGGGGAACGTCAGGTTCTGGAAACTTCCTTTAGACAGCAGCTGGTCACCTAGGATACGATACCAGGCATACCTGCCGGAAAGAAGGTAATGAAGATGATGATGGAAACAATGATGACGTTGGAAATGGTAATAGCACGGTGGCGCTTGTGCTGGATGTGTTGGGGGGCATGTCTCTTCTGCCTGGGGCCCCCAGAGTGTCTTGCAGCGCCACTGTATATTATATAGATGTATTGTTTTAGTTGAAATTACATAAAACATTGTTAAGATGGTCTTTTTTATCAAATGCTTCTTACACAGTTATGCATACTTAAAAATAAAAACTGATAATATGGAGACACTGACCAGGGTCATTGGGCTGCCGAATGAGTACTTTTGATTTTTTAAATACATTGTGCTGCTTATACTTGCAGTGGAGTATTTCTCATAGTGAGGTTGAGTTAAGTTAAGATCAAGTCTGAATAAAAAATATAAGGAGATTAGAAGGAGAAAAGAGAACATTTGAAGATGACAAATGCAGAAATGATGATAATGATAAAAGAAAACAGGCAAGAGGGTCAATAAGGAACATGATAAGAAAAACAACATCAGACTCATGTATTATTTGGATAATAAAGGAGTTCAGTGGTGGTCCTACCTGCTGGCAGGAGGGTGGGCTTGGCAGACGCAGCTCAGGTTCACAAAGGAGCCCTCTCTGATATCTGCTGCAGGACTCACCAGCACACGCGTGTTCTTTGGAGAGTCTTAACACGCAGAGAGGAAAACAGAAGCAACATTACCACCATGTTCATGTTTTTATTTGACATTTGGTCAACAGCACCAATGAACCATTTATCAGCTACCAACAGAAAAGTATGAATAACCTGCAGTTTCAGTTTGTGTCACTTACATGTGACAGAAGATCCCCTTCTAGTTTAAAATAGAGTTGTTGCCTAATTAGTTCAACCCAGACTAACCTTTGACAGACTAACACAACAGGACTGAAGATAGAAACAGACCTAATATGTGTTAATAAAGGGTTATTGCATAATGTGATTCAGATTTCAGCATGTAGTTTGGATTCTGATGTGTGCATGAGTTTGAAGTAGGGCAAGGGCACCTTCTCTGTGATAACAAAGCAAACACTCAACACACTTACAAGTGACGTTGAGTAGAAGAGGGTTGGAGCGGTCTGTTCCCAGGGAGTTGCGTGCTACACAGAAGTACTCTGCTCTATCGGTGTATCTGACCTGGGACAGACGGAGCTGAGGCTGAAATCTGTCCGGGATGCTGCCACTCTCCATGTCTGAGGAGCGGATACAGACACAGATTACAGGATTAATCCAAACACTAAATCATATACCATTTTTTCCCTCGAAGGTCACGCATGTTTTTTAGCATTGCATGTTGTCCTGTACCTTTGAACCAGGCAAAGCTCTCCACAGGTGGGGCTGCGTCACTACTGCAGGTGAGAGTGACAGACTCCCCCTCCGACAGACCCCCTACTGGGATGACTGCTATGGAGGTGTAGCGGGGATTGTCTGCAGGGGAAAATAAAAGAAGACAAAAAAGGAAGGACATTTGAGATAGAATGAAGTCAACAAGGATAAATAGGGAAAATGCTAGTGCAGTTTACACTATATTAAATACATTTCATTAATATAAAACTTATCAGGGACAATAGCAGGTGTGTACAGTCCCTAAAAGTTATGTATTCTGTGTTTCTGTGATTATCCCCAAAGTGTGTCTCCATCTGGTTGGAGATACACCACATAAAGCATTTTTAGATATGAGCAGGTTTTGTAAAAACTGTGCGTTTTGCTTTGTAAGAGATTACTCACATCCAAGAGCCAGCGTGAGGGGCGGGGACTGCACGTTCTGTGGTGGGATTGGTCGACAGGTGTACGCTCCAACATGCTGCTGGTCAAAGCGGTTGATGGTCATCCATTTCTCATAGGAGCCCTGGTTCAGTCCATTCCTGTGTTCAGATATCACATCTACAGTGTTAAATATTGACAACATGTATGACTCTCTGTCTAAGTGACCAATCACACACCTGTACAGTGCCAGGCTCCTTCCTGGAGCAGCACATCCTGTCGCCTGGCAGCCTACAAACACAGCCTCTGCAAGGCCAAACATGTTCCTGGGCCTGGCTGGATGCACCTGGACCTGCAAGTCTGAAACACACACAGACAGTCACACACTCACAAGCACACTGGGTGTTTCTCAATGCCGAGGAGGCTTGCTTGGTAGCACATGTACTTCAGAGTCAGTTGCTTCAGAAGCGAGGCAAGAATCCTCCCTAGCCTCGGAAAACGATGAATTGTGGAACAGGTTAACAGGTGTGCAGGTGTGCGTCATATGCGAGGCCCCGCCTTAAATAGAGCGTGATTTCCGCCAAAGATTTGGAAATTGGTCCGTGCGCAAAGCATTGTGGGGATTTTAAGACCGCGGAGTCTACACATGTGCAGCCTCGAAATATCCCGCAACGAAGTACGCCGGCCTCGGTAGAATTCCAAGTATCCTGGAAATTAGAACAGTCCTTCGGCGGGACACAATGACGTAGTATCCTTGAAATAGTGGCTCTGGAGCAGCCTTCCTCGACATTGAGAAACACCCACTGTCTGCTGCACAGAGCAGGATGGTCAAGAGGGGACAAAACGCGTGAATATAGATAACAGCTTTTACACTTAGATATCAGCATGAAAATTCTCCAGCTAATTACTTACTAGTTTTGCAACAATTATAAAATCAGGAATACAAATGTAGTCTAAATCCGGCCAATAACGACATGAAAACACCCCACTGTATCAGTGGGAGGAAAAAGATAAAACATTCCGTCGATTACCAGATACATATTCACACTGTAGCAAAAATATACCTTAATGTGTATCTGTGGATGTTTTCTTTCTACTAGTCTAATACAAGGTATGTAGGCAAAATATCTCAAACTGTAAACATTGACCGTAAAGGCAGCTTCTCTTTTGCCTGAACCTACCTGTCACATGGAGGGTGATGGTGTTCGGGGAGGTCCATCTCCCCAGTGGTTGGTCTGTCTCAAACCTGAAGTGGTACTGGCCTGCATCACTCAGCTTCACCACCCGAATCTGCACTGAGCAGCTGGAGTAGCTGCCCCCGATGTACCTGGAACCCACCATCGTGGTGTAAAACGTTTATTTATTAATTCACATTTACATGCCTATATTCGTTCTCTTACCGTGTGCGTCCGCGGTACGACAAGCTGATCTCGTTCGGGTCAGTGTGGTAAGTGAACTCCCTCCGACCCTCTGCAGATACACGGAACCACAGGACCCGCTTCACGTTGTGACCTGTGAAGTTAAAGAAAACCACAAAAAAAGATGTAAAACGTTGTAACTCTAGATTGTTTTGAGGCTTAATATAATAGTTATAGATATTTGAAATAGCTAAATGAAAAAGAATGTAAATGATACCTGATGGGTAGTCATAGCGACAGGGCAGAGTGACAGTTGTTCCCGCCCACACACAGATCTCCCTCCGGGAAAATGACACGCTCCACCTGCTCTGGATACCTGCAGCACAAACATGCTAAATCATAAACAGCATGAAACACAAATGCTACAAGAACATACAAACATGAACAGTTCAAAAGAAGCAAACTAAAACTCACACACAGTCTGCAACACTTTACACTTAAACAAAGCACTACAGGCTAACAGATGGAGTCTCTACACTCTGCTTTTTTCACCATTTTCTTAATGTTTTTATGTTGGATGAGTTCAGGGATCCAAAGAAAATGAACCATCTTCAGGCTGTCACTTTGACAAAAACAGCTTGCCATATAAAATAAGCTAAGATTTAGGGAATAAATACTTGAACACTAAAAAGAGGTGTATATTTGAACTGCCCGCAAATCAAAGTTTTCCTTCAGTGTGGCTCCTCAGAGAAAGACTTGTCAAACCACAGCTTCAAGCGTGACTAATAAAATTGAAGCAGAGAGAATGAGCCTTGATGTGCAGCCATGGTGTCATCCAGTGCTGCTTACTGCCTGCCTGGCTGACTACCTTGCACAAAAGGCGATCAATACTTATAAATAACTGGAGCGTAAAGGCAAGGGCACCTGGCTGCAGGAGCCTATGTGCATAATGGATCCTATAAATCACTCATTCATTGTTCAACTGTTGTTTTAAAGCATGTGTGACCCATTAATGATATTTCTGGAATAAAATATAAATATCTGACAGTTAAGGAGCTTCCAGTTCATATTAACCCCTGAAGATGTAAGAATATTCTCTTTAAAACCATTTCACGTTATGTTTTTACACCTCACAATGAAACAAAGTCATAATTTCTTATGTTTTATTGTGTTTTCTCTTACCTGGCAAAGCTGTAAGGATGGTGCCCAGAACTAACGCACCTGCCAACATCTCCGCTGACACGAGCTCTGTAATGTCACCGGAGAAGGAGAAGCATAGAGCGACACAAAGGTGAACAAAACCTTTATCAGGAAAAAACAGACACAATACAGCTGGTTAAATACGAAGCACTCACCCCTTAAAGTATCTTCATTCGCCAAAGTTACTCAGGAAGAACAGGGTTAGAGGGATGAATGCGACTCGATGGGTGATGGAGGTGAGTTTTTAAAGGGAGGTTGCATTGTGATGACAGTCAGGTGGCAGCAGATGGGAGGGGGAGTGGAAGGGACAGGACAAGGAAGAGGAAGTCACTTCAGATGCCTTTTAACTCTTAGATGCACGAGTGACTGGACCCTACACTCTTCCATAAGTGGGTCAAAAATGACCCGTATTAGAATAATATTTGTTTTTATGCCATTTTTGTCATTTTGGTTAAGAAAAATCACTACAAATATTTTATATTTAATTTTCCACTATTTAGAGTTTTTGAATTTTTTTTTACATTTAAAAAAAAACCGTTTGGAACATAATTGATGCAAAGATCTCGGCTATTCTGAGACCCTCACAGTATTCCAGTCCCTTTTCAAAACTCATCTCTTCTCCTATTGTCTACTCATAGCCCACCCCCCATCAATCCATGCCGGTTGATCAAGTTTGATAGTCCTATACCACCCACCCTAACCTTCCCTTATATTGTAAAGCGATTTTGAGTCCTTGAAAAGCCCTATACAAACATAATGTATTATTATTATACAGACAGGTATCAGATCTTGCTGTGTAAAATAATCTTCCTGAGAGGTGTCACTTGTGATGTAGTCTGTCTGGTCTACAGTGAATGTAGTCCTGACAGCAACAGGTGATAGGAATCAAAGGTTCCCATAGTTTTCCATAGATAATGCATGCGGGTCATTTTTGACACACTTATGGAAGCTTGGGGTAGTAATACAAAAACTACAATTTCTTAAAATGTAAATTTAAAATCTGAATGGCATGATATCCAAAACATGTTTTTTGAGGAATAGCTGGAATATGAAATTATGGAAAAAAATGTAATTACAAAGATACTTCATGAAAACCACCTCACTGGGTCAACAAATACCCACTTATGCATCTAAGGGTTAATAATACTTCCAACTACCTTTCCACTGTTTCTATTCCCATTTTTTCCACTTCTCCTTCCAAAACAGTCTTTAAAGGTCAATGATGTGATGACACTGGTTCCCTATGTTGTGCTATTTAGAAAATGTGACAATCCTTGTGATCATGTTACTTTCACAATTGTCTCTTTTAACAGAATTCCTCTATCAACAGATTGTTTCTGGACTTAGAGAAGTTTTCAGGAAGTAACTGTTCTAATATCTCGAAGTCTTTGCAAGAATTACTCTCAACTATAACTATTAATAATACTATTCCTCAGTTATTCCGTAAACTATTGCACAGTTTAAAGCCACAGTTTTATGATATACCTTTTAGATCTTGGTTGTTTTTAGCAGGTCAATGATTTTGGTCATCCACCATATTGGTCTTTATCAGAGAAACAAGCCAAGCGTACGTTTGTAGCAGCTTTGGTTGGTCAAACATGAGCATACACACTGTGAATAGTTTTTCTACTTTGTGTTGTTTCCTACTGTACCTTAAAAAAGGCACTGATGAGAGCCGTGAGAGTGAATCAAACAGTAAAGTTGCACGCTGCAAAAAACAAAACTATGAGCTTAAAATCCTGCATATTGGGGCTAAACATCCAACTGTGAAGAATGTGGTACTACACATTGGAACAAATGATGTTGTGAAACAACAGTCAGAAGTGCTGAAAGAAGACTTTAAATGTTTGTTGCAAACTGTCAGCTCTCTAAATGCAGAGGTGTTCATCAGTGGCCCTCTACCGCCAGTCAGAAGAGGAGTGGAGAGATTCAGCAGATTGTTTGCACTGAACACCTGGCTTTCCAATGCCTGTACTGACCATTCTGTCCATTTTATTGACAATTTTAACTTTTTCTGGGATCGCAGACATCTTTTCAAGGCAAATGGAGTTTGCCTGAACAAGTCAGGAGTGAAATTGTTTATCTCTAACATTTTCAACTGCCTGCGTCATCAATCTGTTCCCTCTGCCAAGGACAAGCGGCAAGAGGAATCAAAACAGGAGAAAGACACAACACATCGTGCAGAAAACCCTGAAGAATTATCACTGCACCCGCCTGAGGAATGTTCTGATTATGGGAGACCTATGACACACATGGAGAACTCTCCGCTGCCCGTCACCCCCCCCCCTGACAACGCCTTTGAACACATGAAGGCGATACAGAGGGTTGGCACCGATTCTTTCCTGGAGTTCAAAGACCAAACTAAGGCGATACGCAGGGCTGGCAGCATTTCCTTTACCCCCGCTCCTCAACGACGCCCACCAAAAAGACGGGCACCATCTCCCCCCCCGTCTTCATCACCGAGCCTACGTCAACCACCTCCCCCCCCTGGCAGCATGTCTTCTACCCCTACATCATCTCCTCCGTCTCCATCACCGTGCCTACGTCAACCACCTCCCCTCCCTTCAAGAAAGCATCTGCAGTCTCCGAAGCCTGATAAGGATGTGTGTGTACAAAATGCTTACTGATGTGTGCTGGGTCCAGGCTCAAGGGCGTATGGCACTCTCAACTCTTTCCAGGACATGCCAGGGCCCTGCCTGCCTGTAGCTTTGCCGATATCTGTGTTGATAGGTAATAGATTAAGAGCGGTGAATCATCGTAGATACAGGAAGCACTCAAACGTTTGTGTGAGTTCATCTAATTTAGCAGTGATTCCATGTCAGCGACAGCTTGTTACAAAAAACATGACTGATAGTGTGTTTAACAAACTTAAACTAGCTTTATTAAACGTTAGGTCTTTGGCGGGAAAAACATTTTTAATCAATGATTTTATCACTGAGCACAATCTCGATTTTATGTTTTTAACAGAAACTTGGATTGAACAAAATAATAGTGCAGCTGTTCTTATCGAATCAACCCCCCCCAACTTTGGTTTTATGAGTCAGGAAAGAATGCATAAGAAAGGGGGTGGAGTTGCTATTCTGTTCAATGATTCCCTTCAATGCAGGAAGACATCTTATGGGAACTTTGCTTCTTTTGAATATGTGGCCCTTCAGCTGAAATGCTCCTCTCGAGCTCTGTTCCTAAATATCTATAGACCACCCAAATACTGTGCAAGCTTTTATGATGACTTTACTGAACTGCTGTCTATAGTGTGTATTGACTTTGACCGTTTAGTCATTGTTGGTGATTTTAACATCCATGTTGACAACCCTCAGGACAGAGGGGCAAAAGAACTGTTTTGTGTTCTTGATAGCCATGGACTGACTCAGCATGTGACGGAGCCCACGCACAATAAGGGGCACACTCTGGACTTAATTATCTCAAAGGGTCTGAATATCTCTAAGGTTGTGGTGACTGATGTTGCACTCTCTGATCATTCCTGTGTTTTCTTTGAGAGCTCTATTTCTGTTCACAAAAATGTTCAAAAAGAGGTAACCACAAAGCGATATTTAACTGAAAACACTAGGGAAATGTTTACTCAGAATTTTTCTTCCACACTTGCCCCTGCTAACATCTCAGTAAATGAGCTAGTAGATCATTTTAATTCAAAAATTAAAAATATTATAGATGCCATTGCTCCAACTAAGGTAAAAGAAGTAACTGGCAAGAAAATATCTCCATGGAGAAAAGCCATGACCGTGAGAGCAGAAAAAAGAGAGTGTCGAAAAGCTGAACGCAGGTGGCGAAAAACAAATCTCCAGGTTCACTTTGAAATCTATAAAGAGAGACTTGGCCTTTATAATTTGGAATTGAAAAACGCACGACAATCGTTCTTCTCTGACATCATTACCAAAAACAAAAACAATGCACGTGCCTTGTTTGCTACCGTCGACAGACTAACTAACCCCCCAGTGTCAGTAGCCTCTGAATTTCTATCCACCAGGGCGTGCAATAATTTTGCCTACTTTTTCACTGACAAAATTCAGAAAATAAGACAAGCAGTCAGTGCCTCTGCATCAGGAACAGCAAATGTGTTGTCTCTGTGTCCACTTAACATCAATTCAAACACCATGACACAATTCCATCAGATTAATGATAAAAACCTAGAGGACATTATTCAACTTCTGAAATCCTCCTCCTGCTGCCTTGATATTATTCCAACGGGATTTTTTTAAAGATGTTTTGCCTTGCATGGCCTCAGATCTACTTCATATAGTAAACAAATCTCTTCACTCAGGTATTTTTCCACAGGCCCTGAAAACTGCAGTCATTAAACCGCTCTTAAAAAAGAATAATCTAGATGCTTCAGTAATGAACAATTACAGGCCCATATCAAACCTGCCATTTCTAGGTAAAATCATTGAAAAAGTTGTTTTTCAACAGCTGAGTAATTTTTTGCATTTAAATGACTGTTTCAATGTGTTCCAGTCAGGCTTTCGTCCAAACCACAGTACTGAGACTGCTCTTGTAAAGGTCTTTAATGACATCCACTTAAACACAGACAGTGGCAGAACTTCAGTGTTAGTATTATTAGATCTCAGTGCTGCATTTGACACTGTTGACCACAGCATATTACTAGACCGACTGGAAAACTGGGTGGGACTTTCGGAAACCGTCCTAAATTGGTTTGAATCCTACTTAAAGGACAGAAACAACTTTGTTTCTATTGGTAAATACACATCTGAGTTGACAAATATGACATGTGGGGTTCCTCAAGGCTCCATCCTGGGGCCGCTTCTCTTTAACATCTACATGCTACCACTGGCTCAGATAATGAAAAACAACAAAATAAGTTACCATAGCTATGCAGATGACACACAAATTTACGTAACAGTTTCAACAGGAGACTATGCTCCAATTCAAACACTGAGTAAGTGCATTGAACAAATCAATGACTGGATGTGTCAGAACTTTCTCCAATTAAACAAAGATAAAACTGAGGTAATGGTTTTTGGAGCCAAGGCAGAACGTATAAAAGTTAGCGCTGAGCTTCAGTCTGCAATGTTCAAAACAACAGATAAAGCCAGAAATCTAGGTGTAGTCATGGACTCTGACCTGAGTTTCAACAGCCACATTAAAACAGTTACTAAATCAGCCTACTATCACCTAAAGAACATATCTAAGATTAAAAGACTAATGTCGCAGCAGGATTTGGAAAAACTTGTCCATGCTTTTATCTTCAGTAGACTCGACTACTGCAATGGTGTCTTCACAGGTCTCACTAAAAAGTCTATTCGGAAGCTGCAGCTGATTCAGAACGCCGCTGCTCGAGTCCTCACTAACACTAAGAAAGTGGATCACATCACTCCTGTTCTGAAGTCTTTACACTGGCTTCCTGTGTGTCAAAGAATAGATTTCAAAATACTGCTGCTGGTTTATAAAGCTTTGAATGGTTTAGGCCCAAAATACATTTCTGATCTACTGCTAAATTATGAACCATCCAGATCTCTCAGGTCTTCAGGGACTGGTCAGCTTTCTGTCCCCAGAGTCAGAACTAAACATGGAGAAGCAGCGTTCAGTTATTATGCTCCAAATATCTGGAACAAACTCCCAGAAACCTGCAGGTCCGCTGCAACTCTGACTACTTTTAAATCCAGACTAAAGACTTTTCTTTTTGTCGCTGCTTTTAATTGAACTATTCATATCTTAGACTGCACTGTAACTTTTATCCATGTATTTTTTCTTTTAGTGTTTATCCATGTATTTCTTCTTTTAATGTTTATTTTATTAGCTTTTCTTTTTAATGACTGATTTTAAATGCCATTTTCTTAATGTCTTTCATTTGTTGTAAAGCACTTTGAATTGCCTTGTGTTGAAAAGTGCTCTATAAATAAACTTGCCTTGCCTTGCCTTAAAATCACTGAAATGTAAGGGAACTGCAAAGACAGGCAGTGTTCTTTTACTGGTTTCATGACATGTATTTGACTCATTGTGTATACTGAACATGCAGTAAAATATATTGCACTGTAAGGGACGTGAATTACTCTACTCTGACACTGTCACAATGTTTGAGCAAACTCTGACCGTCATGATTGACTGATTATTAAAAGACAAACATGTTTGGTTGATTTCTAAAACGAGTTCAGGCCTGTTGGCGTACATTAACATACATAAGGGAAGCAGACATAGACCCAGCAGCCCAGATGTCCTCTCATCTACTGCTCTAATTGAGAATCGTTGGCACAGAAAGCTAGCTACCCACAAACAGACGTGAGGAAGTTTGAGACCTCTCAGTCAACTGTGTCCACTTAGCCTGATGAGTCTAAATGACTTTAACATCCTTCCCTGCCACATCTTGGCCAATAGATGTCAGTTTAGCATCCCGACTCGGCCAATTGGCTACTTACCCCAGCTCTGACCCAGGAGTAATGATGATGTACAGTTTAACTTCTCAGTCAATCTCTGTTCATAGGCATCTAAGTCAAAGAAGGGATGAGGGTTAACTTTAAGGTTTCAGAGATGAAGGCCTATATCCTCTTTATATGTTACATAAAGATAAATAAGAACACCATCTTTTTTTAATTAGTTATTAAGTCCTTCAAAATAATCTTTTAAAGCCTCTAGTTTGGAGTGTTTAAAGTGTAGGTTGTACAGTATGAGGTGCTTATAAAGGGTCAGTGTATTATCTACAGCGGATGGTGGTTGGCACGCCCCATGTCGGGGGGAAACAGAGCAGCACTGGTGGCTTTGTCAAGACAGAGCATAGATACCAGCTTTTTCAACACAATGGGCTTCCCAACAGCAAGGGAAAGTAGTGAAAATATTTGAAATGTTGTGTACATTTAAACTGATATTGAGTTTATTGGGCCTTTCTTTAGGCTATTATTTTGGCAAATATATACGTTTTTCTGACCTCCACATCCACACGAGTACATTATTTTCTCCTGTGCTGGAAGTCTGACTGTTTCTACAAACCATGAGCATTCTGACCGACATCTATTTAAATGTTCCTTATTTAGAATCCCCCATTATTAGCGACTAACCTTCCTCCTCATAATAGATACAAGATTTAATCTCATGATTTACCAACCCCAATATCAGCAACACCAACTGAAATAAAAACAGAAGGCAGGTAGATCTCTTAGATGCATAATGTTGCAACACAATGCATTTCAGAAGCATGATTAAACCCAATAATAGATAGTAAAATAGGTATGTAAAGTATATAATTGCTCAACACTTTTTGTGTGCAGTTAAATATAAGCTAAGTAAGCACCACCAAAAACAACCAACCTTAGCCTGAACTGATTTCTTCCTTAATAAATTGCCATTTTTCACTTCTGAACTCCCAAACTACCACTTTAAGGTTGTGTTCTGGCATTTTCGGCTTTGTTCGTTGGGCAATCAAAAGACAAGAGAGAGGTATGACGTGGACCACAGGTTCTCCGCTGGAAAAAAAAACTGTGGATATTCCAATAAAGTGGTACATTATGCTTTTAACCATTAGGCAATCAGGCCGCTGTCTAAAAAAATACAATTTAGTTTAATGGGGTCTGCGTTATGTTAAATGTAGAATTTGAGCTGGACTTTAAACAGTAACCCTAATAGGAAACACTCTCTGGTTAGGAAAGTAACCTTTCGAAATGTAATCAAAATCCTAAGGATATATAGTTCAATGCACATTATATTCCAGTTCACAGATTGCTAGGTTGGATTATGGGTTGGGAACCAAAATGGGTCGCAGGCCCTCCTCTAGTGGGTCTCCACATGACAGGAAAAGTTTGTATGATTTAATGATCCTGGATCCCTGAGAAAAAAAAGAGTAATTTTGGTCTCTGGCTGAGAAGTTTTAAGAACCTTCCCCCTCCAAATACTGTGTGTATTATGTTGAGTAAGAAGAGTGGTGGGCTTTGAGCTTAACCTGTAACCACAGAATGACTTCAAAAGGATCACGGCACACTAATAGGTCAAAGCCTGATGTAATCTTAATCGAAAGCAGACCGGACTAAATGAATGAAGAGAAACAGATGGATGGAGCTAGATTAAGTGTGACTGACCACAAACAGAAAGAGAAAGAGGGTGAGAGAGGGAGGAAGGAGAAGGTTTAAAGGGGAAGGTAGGAGAAGGTGGGGGGGACAAAAACACGATGAGGTAAGGTTGGAAAGAAAGCGGAGAAAGACTGTATATGAAACGGCGGAAGTAGGGAGAAAAAGTAGGAAGAAAGTACTAAAAAAGAGGGGGAAATGTTAAAATGTGTGATGGGTTCGTAAAAGTAGAGGGAAAAGAAATGGAAAAAAGTGTGAGAGGGAGCAATAGACACATGTATGACAGCGTATCCAACCCTAACGGTAGGGAAGGTATCCGTCCACTGACCGCAGCCTCAGGGCCAGATGAAGTGTGACCGTCTGGTGGTCAGACTGGACCTGAAGATTTTCCGCTGTTGCAAAACACTTCCTGCCTGCTGTTTTCATGTAATGTGACTGCTCACAGTTTGCTCCCCTGCCATACTTTAAGTTGTACAATATGTTATTTCTGTGTTATTCCTCTATGCCCACAGATTAGACTTTTGGCTCCCCGAGCCTTGGACGGACTCCACAAAAGCAAATAATGATTGGACTGTCCAACATGTGTTAGTCTTCAAATTGAGTGGTGCTCTCCACGGGAGAAGTCTGGGCAAGAACGACGATGATCAGAGCTACAATCATATCTGACAAGGTGATATGTTGTTCCTGTGCTGTCTTTTAGGAGCTCCGCATGATGACTTGATGAGCAGGATATAAGCCAAGAGAATCATCCAACCAATGGGGATTAAATAAAAAGAAATAAAAAGAAACAGAGAAAAAATAGATGGAATTCTTTTTTGTTGAACTGTAATATCTTTAGCGATTTATACACTTGACTTTCATAAACAAGCCAAACCAAACACTTGATGAATCTTTAAAACTCTTAAATCTTTGAAACTTATTGGAGATCTATTAAATGTACCCTGGTTTTGCTCATTCTTGCCCCATTCACAAACCGTGCTGCAGGGTCAGATTTCTGCTGCTTGTCTGCCAGAGACCTGTCTGTGGCTGCTGTGGTATTCCACGCTGAATGAGTCATGTCTGGTGGTTATTATGGGCAGGCGTTTGACTACCCCCCCCCCCCCCCCCCACCCCAGAATCTCTCACCCCGTCTAGTGGCAGCAGACAAAATTACATATTTTGTTGAGCCTCGTCCAACCAATCTAACTGATCAAGTTCTCAGTTAACCAGGCTAGACGAGTAAAGGAAACATTTTTGGTTAGTGATATAAGAATACATTGAGGTTTATACTTAATGTTAGGTTGAGTAATACCTCTCTCTTGTGTTCAACAGTGCGCCGAGAGGCTATTCGAGGAGTTGAGGCTGCTATTGAGGCCATTAAATAAAATGCAGTGTACCTTTAACTGTGATAATCAAAAGAAAAAGCTGTGAAGTGACAATCCCTCAGCCGGTTACAGTTGGGGTTGGGAAAACATTTGTGTTATTCATTGTGTTAATGGGAATTCTGAAGATTGGTGTATATTTTACCTGAGCTGGTTAGATGATTTGGTGATTTTGTGTGGGCTTAGTGACCAAAAATGTATTTAATCTAGCCAAAAACTATCGTAGCGTAACTTGACTTTTTTTGCAAATCCCATCCAAATTCCACCATGCAGAAAGGGCAACCAGTGCTTGAAATGCTGAAATAGTCTATCTCATAACCCACGCCAAAACCAAAATGTGTCCTGTGTACACATTGATATTTGTAACCAAATCAGCGCAATATGTTACTAAACATAGAGGTGCTTGGGAATAGTTTTTTTTATTTTGTAAAGAGCCATGCTAGCTGTTTGCCTGTTTTCAGTTGTTATGCTAAGCTAAGAAAAGCGACTGCTTGTGGTAGCTTCACTTTTTGTTAGGGAGTGCTTCTTTCAATCGGAAGGTTGAGGCTTCGATCGCAGCCCCTGCAGTCAACATGGCGATGTGTCCTTGGGCAAGAAAAATAAACCCCTAGTTGCTCCCGATGCCGTGGCCAACAGTGTGTTAATGTGTTTGATTGTTAGCTTACTTGAGCAACTGGCACATTGCTCTAGTAGTCTGTACGAATGGGGTGTGAACGGGTGAATGATGATTTGTAGAATATAAAGTGCTTTGAGTGCACGAAGCAATCTTTTCCAAAATATGTTTTATTTGCTTTCATTGGCAATAAACATTCAACTTAACACACTTGTAATCATTATGTAATCCTTTTATTTAGTTCATCAATCAACCGCACTAACTTCTTGTCTTCTGAGATTATTCAACTGAGTAGGAATATCTAGGATAGGATAAATCAACCCACAAACAGCTACACACACAGAGACACAAATAAACCGTCCGTCTATCTGTCGCTCTCTGTGAGTATTTCTTGACTAAAGCCATTTCCTGGTTGAGACTGAGAAAGAACATGTGTGTGTGTGTGTGTGTGTGTGTGTGTGTGTGTGTGTGTGTGTGTGTGTGTGTGTGTGTGTGTGTGTGTGTGTGTGTGTGTGTGTGTGTGTGATGGTTTTACCATGTGCAGATTCCCTGTATGGGACTGTATGAAGTCGGATATGAGGGAACCTGTCAGGTCGGGGCTACTGTCGGAAACGCTCCTTCTCTTACCTCCTCTTCCGCTTCATCCTTCTTTATACCTCTGAAGATTGTACAAGACTGGTTATACACCTTTCTTTTAAGCTAACACTGTATCATTTGAGAAATGTTAGACTGCAAAGACAGATTGTTAACGGTGTCACATTTAAAGCTTTAGAACTTCCTAGGCAACAAACCTAAATGAACGTTACAACTGGGTGAAGTTATTGTTGTAAAAAAAAAGGTATATCCAAATTTGCAGAACATGTAAGATAAAACGTTTTTTATTTCCTTTTGGAATAAAAAAAAAACATTTGCAGTTTTGCATATGGAGCTAAAAGATACATAAAGGATATTATTTTCCATGTAGGGATCTCTCAAAGAAAAACAAAAGAAAAGTTAACGATATAAGCGAATAAACTGTTTAAAGAGTCTGCCATAATAGACAAATTACTCAACCAGCTAGTTCAAAAAGAGCTTTGCAGGACTACATTCAGTATTGAGGTAGTGTAGTATAAAGAGTGTGTTCTAGTCCTATGTGAAACTGATGGTTGTATTTATGTTCACAATGTTAAGTTTCACTTTAACAATGAAAACCACTTTCTTATAAAAATGACAAGGTTTGGATCCCTAAACCTTTAACATCTTTTTGGTGTTGATCAAAATGTAACGTGTCGTTCAGTTTTATAGGTTCTTGTTGTTTTCATTTGACCGTGACAACATAGTGGGTGCAGTTTGGCCCATCTGAAACATCACAATGATAGGGATTACCACTTTGGAGCTAAATGAAATGCAAAACAAGCAGTGTTTGAATGGAAACAGGCTTTAAATCACAAATGTAATCACTGAAAGGACTGTCAGAATTACGTCTTTGTGGGAGAAAAACCCTTTGTTTTGTTGAGCAAGTGACAAAATAAAATGTCCACTATTTTATGGGCTGTTATATTTTGAAAGAATATTTGTACTTAGCTCTTGCTGTTGGCGAGGTGACCTGACTTACAACCATGCAATCTTTTAAATTGGAAGCCCAAAATATCCAAAGATATACTACAAACGTTGGGTGACGAAGGGGGAGCAATCAGATTTGGATGGTGTTCAGCCTCGCCCTGCAGGCAGCCCTCTGGCTACGCCCCTGATTCACGTCGTCCACATGGAACAAGCTCAGTCCAGGACTTTCCTGCAATCCCAAACCCAATCCTAACCTTAACCCAAACCCTGTAATTATTATATTTTTCGAGGGAAAGAGGTCCACACAAGTCATTTTCTGGTAATTGACTGCAAGCAGAGTTGAAATGGTCACAGACACATACACACGAGCAGCACGCATGCACATATAAACACACTTACTCATACACACAGTGGTTGTGCAGCTGTGGCGTGTGTGATAATGAGACAATCCTTAGAGGGACTCATCTGGACTGCGTTATATCGTCTCCCTGGAAACGGTCCACAGCTCTAAAATAGGAGTGTTTGCTCCCCGTCAGCTGCAGCATGATGTCATCCAATATCATTCCTACAATCAAGGGGGGAAAAGGGATATTTCATGACATGTGAATGTGCAAAGAACAGTGGTTTTCTGTAAATGTGGAGATTCTTGTGGTGCAGACTAATTTATAGGGCTGTCTGCAGCTAATGTGTGCCTAAACAGAGACTCACCATAAACAGAGAAACTTGTTGCTTGAGTCTTTGCACCTGTCTCATATTTCTTCAGGGCAAACAACTACTAAAAAAAAGTTAAAAAAAGTAATCAGGAAAACAAATCATAATTAAACTGTTATTCTGCTCCTGTTGTTCAAACCTAATACTTGGGGTTAAACAAAAATAATACACATGATGAAAAAATATACCTCAGTCTGGTCTTGCAAAGGGTCTTGCAGGTGTTCCACCTTTCTAATGAGTTTCACTGAGCTACCGGCTCACTAGGTGTGCCCCCCTGCTGTGGCTTGTATTACTGACTCCACATCTGGATGGGGCCGTTTTACAGTACAGTTATAATTTAACAGTACGGCCATATGCCGACAAAATACTTATAACCCGTAATGAGACTTTAATTTCAATATATCTGCTACTTATGTCATATATTGTCTATTATCTGATAGGGAAGCTGGTGGTTTGTAGGTTTTAAGGTCAGAATAATGAGGTTCTTCTGGGTTTTTTCTTACAGGTTGAGAGGACATGAATCTGTACAAATGTGAGCGTGACCGTGTCACTCTCGCCTTAAAAGAGCTTCAGATTGGCCCGGGTCTGGTCTGTTTCCCGAGCAATAGCTTTATTAAAGACTGCATGTGTGTGTGTGTGTGTGTGTGTGTGTGTGTGTGTGTGTGTGTGTGTGTGTGTGTGTGTGTGTGTGTGTGTGTGTGTGTGTGTGGTTTACTAGCCGGCTGCGGTGGTTCTCAGGGGACAGCCCTCTCCAGCTGCTGCTTTACAAGACTGTAACATCAAACACACACATACACACACACTTAACACAAAGGGGTTGACACAGCTTTCACTTCAACCCTGAGACTCCCTTAACAAGTTCAACAAATGAACTCTTCTCCTCACTTCTTCCATTCTCCACATACCTCTGATCTTTACCCTCACACCTCCCAGGGCCCCTCTCCTGTCTTTGAGAAACAATAAAATGTATAAACAGTAAGTATTGTTTTGATTAAATGCCTATTTTTATTTTCAATTACTGTATATGTAGAGTACTTACGTATTAAATGCAAGATAACAAATCATTATCAGCACAACAGGTGTAAATCTGAAGTTGACCCTGACCTCTGACATACTGGAACAGCACAATCTAAAGCGTCCTTCAACCCCCTGCTGCCCAATAATATAAGTGACAGTTTTAAAGCAGGATTGTTTTTCACTCTTTAAGGTTTAGTTCTGTGAACTTTGCACCACTGCTGCACCACAGTAGGACAGTCATAAAAAGCAGTATGAAGTATGAAATGTTTGGAATTGACCTGGCAATAAAACGTATTATATACTTTATTATATTTTTTGTGTTAAAGGGTTGCGCAGTGTGCAACCAGTGAAAATATTTAGTCCCACTTGACACTCTGGAGTCCTGTTCATGCTAAGCTTAGCTAACCGTGCTGGAGCTTGCTTTTTTTAAGGAGCCCTATTACGGAGCGTCCACACTACAGCTTCAAAAAAAGCTTGGAGCTGGGCGTGTCTGAAGCTTGGGGATTTTATTCGAGCAACGCGACCAACAACCAATCACATGAATCTCCCGCCCCCGACATACAAAGCAAAAAACCCCGGGGATTTTATGGAGCAATATATATATAAACTCCCCAAACAGGCGAAAACCTACCAGTTTCACCCACTGTCTCTGCCACCTCCCTCCATGACTGGTTCTTCCGGTTTGTATCCGGTAGGTGAAGAGGGTCTGGTCATACAAAACCGGGTGATTTGCTACGGCGATAAATAGTTTCTCCTCCATCTTTTTTGAAATATAGAAATCAACAGCGGAATATCTCTCCCAGCTTAGACGCGGTTTGATTGGCTAGCGCTTGAGCTGTCAGATTTTCAGAAACGGGATTTGATTGGCTGGCGCTGGCTACTCCGGCGGAGACGGACCGCTATGCTACACACAATTCAGTTCGGCGAAAAGCGAGGCAACGTGACGTCACCCTATTCAAAGTGAATGGGCAGACGCGTTGGAAACTGTTTTTGAAGCTGTCGACGCTGTAGTGAGGACGCAGCGTTATGCTATTTGGGGTTTTCGCTGTACTGTAGTGTGATTGGTTGGTTTTTGTGCATGTAAATGGTCTGCAAAGGCTAAAATCCCAAAGTTCCCTCCAGTCCTTTGTTTACTTCTGTAACATAGTGAGTACTTGCCTTTCGTTGTACGATTCTGTGATTTCTGAGCAGTTGACTAATCAACAGAAAACATGAGAAATCCCCTTTTTGAACAGTAAAGCATAAACATGTCACAGTGGAGGGAAAAAATACAAATATGAACTTGAAAATATGCCTTTAAGGTATAGCCTTGAGATTTGTATAGATCTTAATATATTATTCTGCACAAGAAAGCAAATCAAAGACCTTTACCGACTGCAGACAACAACACGTCAAAGGAAAACATTTTGCCTGAAAATATTACATGTCAAGGGCTTTTCTTGTGAAAGGTAAGACCACAAGGAGTGGATCTGGGCTTTGTCAAGGTTGAACAGAGCAATAGAGTTGCTGTTTTTGTTCAGACAAGGGAGCAGGAGTGTTGTCGTTTCATAATCCTCATAAGTATAGTAGCAACTCAAAACCCGAACCACACAACGTGATTGGTGATTACTTCTTTTTTGAGCAAAGAAAGCTTAAAATTCAATCCTGTTTCACTGCGTAATATTCATGACAAAAACAACATTGGTTGAAGATATAAATATAATTCAAGCACAATAATTGTTTTGTAAACAGAATTTAAAAATGAGATTGTATGGATACAGAGGGTAATGTTTCTTTGGAGCATTTGGTCAGGTATTGAACATCGTACCTTTATTGATTGTTTTTAGTTTTGTAGTTTAGATGGCAAGTATATGCCAGTAGGCTCTTCACCACCCTCTCTCCCTGTCTCTGCTCCCCCTTTTTGTTTCCCCCTCTCTTTCAGTGATGTGAGCTCCTTGGCATTTAAGGCAGCAGATCATTACACCATGGAACGTAGAGAAGCCAACCAGGGTCTTTAGACTTTGCAGTGTGTATTTAAAGTCACCTTTTCGACAATGTCTGTGTATTATAATCAACCCTGATACGATTGGTTCATTGTTACTTAAGGAGACCAGATTGGAAATTAAAGCTTCAGACACATAAAAGTGAACGGCATTGAATTACTTTTTTAGTTGTTTGTGGAAGCTCACCCTGCAGCCAAGGTACAACATATCAGTCTGGATAATCTGATATGGCCCGTCGGGTAAACGCAAAGTCCTGGGAAAAGGCGGTAGGCAGAGATGGGGGCAGAGGGAGGGGAGAAGAAGAAGTGAGTGGGAAAGTGGTTGGGTGTGAGAAAAAAAGTTGTAAATATGGAGAGAGGTGAGCTGGTGGGTGCGTCAGGTGGTCATATTGTTCCTGCCACCTCATTAGCAGCGATGACATCACAGCAGATTTTTCTTTTAGTCTGCTACTACCGCGCCACAACTCCTCCGCTACAGAGAGGTAGAGCTGCTACCGGCCGCAGTCTTTGAGGGCAGAGTCTGGGGAGCTGCTTTTATGTCCACAATAACTCCAGAGAGAAAAAGAGGCTATCTACTTTTTTGAGCCCAGTAATCATAGCTCAGATCTTTAAATGCTGCTTATTAATAATCATGAAACGACTGTAGTCCAGCTGCAGCTGTCTGTATGGAACTGATTTAGTTATAAAAAAGACTTTTAGCAGTTTATCTGGAGGATATGGCTTATAGTAATGTTTATAGAAAGCTTTTGAAATTGCTACTTCCTTCCATTTTTCTGTTTGTCAGCAGGATCATGGAAAAACTACTGGCTCAGCATGGGTCAAGAAATAAGCCCTTAATTCCAATGGCCACTACATGCATTGTCTTTCACTTTTGTTAAAGATAGGGCCTTTGAGTGCTCTTATAGTTTTTACTTCTACAACGCACACATCTCACATTTGACCAGCAGTGCCTGCTTACTGTTACTTGGTGAACTCCAACCAATCCCTTTCATTTTATTTAAACATTTATTCAACAGGAGTCATATCTAATAGTCATCGGAAGAGAGGTGTCAGCTGCTCAGGGTCTGATTGGCTGCAGAAAAGGGAGTGGTGCCTTGATTCTTTTACAGTGCTGACATGAACCAGATCTTTCACACACTGGAATAAAATGTTGAAGGTAACAGAGGGTGGGGAGTGGTCTGGCTATGGAATTGAGCACACTTTGCTCGTAATTAACATCACATAACAGTGAGATGAGTGAGTGAATACAGAAGCATTCTCAATTCAGGCTTGAATATTTAAGTTAATTAAACCTTTAAAGATATGTGTGTGTTAAGATACTATGGTGTAGCTACAGAACGTATGCAGGTATAGCTACCCTATGGCTTACATATAACTTTGTGCTGGGGATATAATAGCAACAGAGTTCTGGAGGCGGCAAGAGCTGTGATTGGTCGGTTTCGTCTTTTTGCATATACATGATATCCAATTATTATTATAATCAAATTGATGACAAGGAATCATGACATCAACTTTCATTGAAACAATTTGACAGCTTTTTTCTTCCACTTTTGTAATGTTCAGTTGTAACGTTTGATTCTATTCTTCTGTGCTTGGGTTCTAAAATGTATTTTTCTATTGTATGATTTCATAATCAAATTTTTACTTCACACTGTTTTACAACTCAATTTGCTTCCCCTTTGAATGCCCAGACAATAGATGACTGTAAAGCTTTCCTGACTCTCGATATGTTAACGGAGGTGAGATGGCCTCGAGCAATGTTCTCCACCCTCAGCTGCCCCAGTGGAGCGGATCAGTGGCCAGCAGCTGTTCTTCGGAAATACTCAGCGTCGGTGTGAATTTGTGTAATTGTGTTATTCTAAAGCACAGAGCATCATTTTCAAAAAATAAATAAATGCTCAAGGTTTAACAGAAAAAAAAGAAAATTATAAATGAACACCAGATAAAGGATTGGAAACAGACTTCCATCCTTCAAAGTTTACTTTATTGCCCCCCAGTGTTCACAAATACGGCAAGATTCAAACAAACCAGCAGAGACACCCTCAGGCTCAGATGTCTGACGACAGCCTTCAGGCGCACTCAGACAAACGAGATAAAAGTCACCCAGACTTTAATTTCCCAGCATTTCTTTCATTGTTTTACAGCGTTCTGAGGGATGTCGAATCAAACAATAGCTTTTTTACTATGTGTTTGAACCCGGTGCACCACGAGCGTGTTTGTGAGAAACTCTATCATAAAACGGGATATGAACGGAAAAAACTAAGAGAGCGAGCACGGTTTCAACTGATGTCTTCCAGTTGTGTGACCTCTCTTTCCTTCCCCGTCTTTTTTCTGTCTCTCTGCCTCTCTCGGTTTTAATAGGGCCAGCTGTAGAGTCTGGCACTCTTGGGAAACACAGTAGAGTGTGGCTGGAGTTGAGGCTGAATGAGCCTGAAATTGGGGCTGGTGGTGTGGTGGTGGCGGGGGTGCAAGTTGGGGGGGCGAGCACTTCCGACCATTTTCCCCATGCAATACAGCATGCAGTCTGGAGCGTTGGCAGGCCGCCGCCAGCCCTCTCCCCTTCGTCTTCTCCTTCATTTCCTTCCTACTTTTCTTCCTCCGTCTACCTACCATCTCCTTCCCCCTTTCCCTCCTGCTTTCCACCCTCCCACCTTCCTTTCTTCCGTTTCCTATTCTTCTTCCTGCAGTCCTGCTTTCTGACAATAATTTTTGGGTAATGACCCTCTCCAGGCATCCGCTCAGCGGCACCATAATAAGTCTAGAAAGTCTTCCCCTCTATCCTCTCTATCACTTTCAGAGCAGGCCAGAAACGAGCGTCCAAGGACTACGTTAAATAGCTCAGGTCCTTGGAGTCACTCTCCCCCTCTAGACGCCTGCTCTGGTACCGTATCGGGTCCA
This sequence comes from Harpagifer antarcticus, assembly GCA_902827135.1. Lineage (NCBI taxonomy): Eukaryota > Metazoa > Chordata > Actinopteri > Perciformes > Harpagiferidae > Harpagifer > Harpagifer antarcticus. The sequence continues at coordinate 179,150 of CADEHL010001257.1, read as the reverse complement.
GACCTGCTTCCGAGTTTTGACAGGTCCCTGACCCACGCCAGAGCGGTTCAGCTGGGTTGGGACTGCGTGTGTGTGTAATAATTGTGGGTTTGTGTGTGTGTGAGCGAGGTTGGTGGGTGTTTTTCATCAGACTAATGAATACTACGTCTGAGCTGAGAGAAGAGTATCAAGCGGGAGGAGAGGAGGAGAGGAGGAGAAAGGAGGGAGGAGGAGAGGGGAGGGGTAATGACTATCAGATGGTGCTCTACTACTGTGCTGCTGCCGCCACCGTTGCTGCTGCTGCTGCTGTGTCCTTAAAGGAGAACAGCCCTCAACTGAAAAACTCACTAATGTGATTATTATCTCCGGGTCTGTGCGATCATCATTGTGAAAAGGAATAAAGTAAAAAGAGAGACTTGAGAGTGTGTCATTTCATATTAAACCTGGTGCAAATGACAGCAGTCCTTCTGGAGTTACGTCTCTATTCAGATGGACTCATGGCTCTTTGGTCTGCTCTAGGTGACTTATTTTAAAGCTGCTATATTTAATATACTCTTTTCAATGAAGGAAATAAATAAGGAAAAAAGAGAAAAAAAACGGTCTAATACATATTAGGAGTTTTACCTACATCCTCAAACACAAAATGAAACTCCTGTTTCCAGGATAACCAAAATGCTTGCTTGCACACCAACTCAAATATAGATTGATTATTTTTGTTGACCAATCGAGCAAATCATTAGCAAGATTTACCTGCAAGACGAAGTATTTACATTTTCCTGGGCAAATGGGCGAGCATTATTGTTAGCCATACAGTGAATATTTTGGTGTCCGAATTGTTTGGTTCAGTCTCAACGCTTTCAAAGCAACATTTGTTGTGCTCTATATCTGCTGGATGTGTAAATAAATAATGATGTTACATAGCCTACCCATTTTTCTAAATGGTTCTTTGAAACGGACAAATGCCAAAATACAGCCATAAGCAGAGAGACATACAGTATGTACATACGCTAGATTTAAACGGTGTTACTTGACTTATTATTCAAATTCAAAAAGCGATTAGTGTTCTCTTCACAAATCTTATCATCCTAATATTACGATAGTGTATATAGAGTAATGAACAAGTAGCAGTTTCCAGCTCGGACGTAGGCCTACTTACTTTCAACAGCTAGCTTACTGTTAGCCTCGGTGACGGGAGTGCAGACGTCCCTTCCTCTCGGTGAAGCCATGTGGTTCTTAGAGACATCTGAAGAAAACCGTCTGCATTTTGTTTTGTTGCATCTCGGAGTTAATAATAATAATAGCTTAGATTTATATAGCGCCTTTCATGGGACCCAAGGTCGCTTTACAAGGAAGTTAAGGTGTATTTCTCCCCTCATGGCGGAAGGTACTCCCCTCCTCAGACTGTCTTCACTGAACGAAGAGGAACGAAGATTCACAGACACTTTCATCTGTCATACAACAACAGGTAGGATAACAAACAAGACGACACAGAAAGGTCGAATTTAAGGCATATTTTTGAGATATGTTTTGATTCCTTTTATCACGTGAAGGTAAATGGTGTTGTTCAAGTTGGACAACTTTTTAGCAAGGGTGTGGGTTTGGTTTACACTTTAAAATGTGTTGTGACGTCTGTCTATTTCTCCTTTTCTTCTTTACAAATACATTGACTGAAAAATACTTCATGCAATGTGTGGTCTATGTATTTAAAATTCTTGAAACAGGTCTTCATCTTTTTTAAGATTTGAATCCATTTGTTTTACATTTGTTTTGATGAATAGGCCTATAAATCAAGGCCTGAACATTTTGACTACACATTTAGATTTAATATTTTAGATTCATATTAAGTAGAAGCTTCATAAAAGTGTCTAACTGACAACCAGTGTTCTCTATGTAAGGCACAAAAAGCATGGTTATAAATGTAAAATCCAGAATCTGTGCAGTGGACTTAGGTCAAACACTTTATGTAGTTTTATGCAAATGTCACCATTACTGTGCTGTAATGTATTTCCTTTTCAAACAACATTCTTCTGGCGAAATGCAGCCATGTGTGATTATGAAAAGACATAATGTCTACATTATACTCAGTCAAATGTTTTCTGGCCTGCGGGCCATCATTCAGAGAGAAATGGATACTGTGTTAGAGCAGCCACTCACTCCTGGGAGATGCAAATGAGAGGAAGATCATGCTAATGCATGTAATGATGGACCACAGTGAGGGAATGGTTTGGAAACCCTCCTCCAGAGTGGGCCCTCACGAATATATGTACAGCCAGTCTAAACACAGTTATTAATTATCTGGGGTTGAATCTACGTGTTGTTGCCATTCTCTTCTTTATATCAATATTAAAAGTGTGTTAAATATACTAAAATATATTTATCATTTTCAACTTTCCTTTTATCGGAAACAAAAGGTTGCACAAAATAAATGTGCTGCCGTTGTGCGTAGGACTGGGTAAAAGCCATGGATATGAGAGGGATGGTATAATCTAAAGGGGGGAAATTGTTTAGGTTTTGAGTTCAAATATAAACACATTTTCTTTTCTCCAGAATCGCTGACTCTACCTTAACTCTTTACACTCCAAGCTGAGCAGAGCATCAGAGGATGTCCCAGACTTTTCTGCTGAATCTCACCACAGAACCAAACCCCTTTGTTTACAACATGCTGGCATGATTTTCTCCCTGGCAATGAGCTGTTGGATTGCCATTGCAGTGTTGGTGCTCAAAAGACAACGTTTGTTTTATTTTGTTATTTTGGGTACGCTTTGATTCAGGGTTTTGTTATTTTCGAATGTAACATTACTGTAATGTACAGCAATGATATGGGCTGTTGAATCTGGTACACTAACTGAGGTGGAGCCCAGGTGTGGGAATCTGATCTACAGTAGCGGTCACTGCAGATGGCACCGGTTGCATGAAGGCATGGCTCTTTTGCGAGTGACTTGAGGTAAAGTAGATGCAGTCTGCGTCTCAGATGTTCAGAGTTGACCGCCAGGCGACTTTTTTCAAACACATTTGATATCCAGTGACCGGATGTGTCCAATGAGAACTGCAGGAGAGTGGAAAACTATAAAATAAACTATAAAATGTGAGTTTTCCATTTCATTCTTGGTCCGTAAGTTTTACAGCAGTTGTTTTCTAGTGAAGGCAATGTATTGTGAATTTGGATGTCCAGTATGGCGACGCGATTACCAAAACCAAATGCTGATTATTGAATGCAGCTTTAGTTTGATTGGGTTGAGGGGGTTATGGAGTGCCAACACCTACTGTACAGTAATGCTTCCTGGTTTATCTTGTTATATTATAGGAAACATTCAGTATACCTCCATCCTCCCAACACTGTATGAACTGTAATCCACCACTGCAACCAGCACTGGCCTCACTTCATACAGTCAATACCACAGCATAAAAACTACGGCTGTGATTGAATGGTAGAGATAGAAACAGAAAGTAAGGAAGGAGAGAAAAGAGAGAAGAGTGATGAATGCTGACTGTAACATTGTGCAACTCTGACAGATTATTCATTGTGCTATTAGTTTTCTGCAGCAGCTTACGGTTGCCAATCTACAACAAAAGAGGCATACCAGAAATGACAGTTGGGTTTTGAGTTTTCAATAATGCACTACTGAGGATTACACACTTCATAGTTGAGTTTTACATAGGTTGTCAACCTTTAACCACTGCACAGTTGAAGCCGGAAACAAAACGTTAAGGTCAGCCAGTTCCGTGGAAGAGTTAAGTTGCACACTCATGGCTAATAAAACCCCAAAGACTTTATGAAGGAAAAGCAGATTAAAGTTTGATAAAGGCTGTACAAAAGCTTTGGTCAAATCAGAGGGAGACTTTTCCAAACTGCTACATCACCTCTATGCCTTTTGTACACATATTGCATCTTTATTTGTAGCTAGATAGATGGATCTCTTTCAATCTCTTCTGTCTTTCATTAGTTTTCTCCCACTCCTTTTTTTTTTTTATTCCCCCTCTGTCTTTGCTCCCTTTGCTGTCTGTTCTCGTCTTTTCTTCTCTTCAAGAAGAAGACAGATTGTTAAAGGGAGTGTTAGTGAGTAAAGTAGCAGCTCCCCTACTATAAACCCCTGAGCCTCCCCTTCATCACCAAAACACTCCACCCAAAAGTCTGAATCCCTTGAGGGCAAACGACTTGCAGACCCTCCAGCATCACAGCTTGTACAGATAAAAGTCTTCAGCCATGGCTGAATGAACTCTGTTCCCTGCTGTAACCACGAGCCCAGACTGAACCATCTAACGCTGCGGCCGCCCGCCACGCCGCCTGCTGTCCAGGGGCAAACACGGCCCAGACGTGGAGGCCCAGGGAAGAAAATAAGACACATGGAGGCAAACTCTTTCTACACTACTCAAGCTTCTCAGCTTCTTGCTGTCGAGAAAGTAGTTTAACAAAACATCCGATTGTGCAAACCAAAGTCCCAGTCTCACCTCTTGGTGGGAGTCTGCTCTGTTATGGAAGTATATTGACAACTGAGGACTAAAGTCAAATTCAGTTTGTTAAGTGAGGAGTATTGAAAATCTCATTCATTTTAATTATTTGTAATGATTTAAATAATTTGCTATAGGCTGTGGCTGAATCGAGAATTACAGCATTTTTAGAATAGGCGTGGTGCCAATCCGACACACTGCTTGAATAAATCAGACGGCGATAAGGGGATCAGTTGGATCAACAGATTATGCAGACCTCTGTCCCTCCAGATGTGGGTGTGTTCTGCTGCAGCTCGCTTGTCGAAGATTGTTGGGGACCTCTTGCGACCTTTTGTGACCTGAAGTGCTCCGAAGCTGCTAAAATAGCTGCAGAAATCAGAGAGCGAATGTAGAAATGATTTAATTGTAGACAAGATCGCGTCAGATTTCATTTTGTGCTCTCAAACCTTTGTGTCATGAATATGCTCCTATACTCTAATAAGTCTGAGAAGTCCAGAAAAAAGTTTGGACAAGACTGTTTGCTAGAAAAACATGTTTCGATTACGGAATTACAGTATATTGGATACTTTTAGTTTATGCGAGCAATTGACCTCAAGCCAAGTTAAATAACTTTATTGTCTTTGCAGAAAAAATATTTGAAAACACTTCTTTGGTTGGGACGTTTGACATTGATGATAGCACATTCAAGTATTATAGCTCTATTACTATTGTCAGGTGACAGCATTTTTTTTGCTCTGTTTCTTTTCCATTTTTAGTTGCCTTCCAAGAAATGTAATGTATATAATATTCATACTAATAGGAAAATGTGTTTTTTAAAAGTCTTTGTGGTCACTATGGTCTCCAAACCCCCTGAGCAAAAGGATGATGCAAGTTCTGTTTTAGTGTCGATTTCCGCTGAAACAAATCATCGTGCAGCCAAAACAAACTCCTGCTGATGGTTAGCCTCTTTCCTCCGGTCTCTCTGGCCTGCTTCTAGACAGCAGCCCAGGGACCCTCAGCACTCAGAGGGAGGAGCAGAGGAGTCCTCCGGCCCTCCCACTAGCTATAAGACCAGGGGCAGACGGAAACACTCAGACAACAGGCACACGTGGAGCAAAGAGGCAGGGACAGAGAAGGACTTGGAGAGAGAGGCCAATAGAGAGCAAGAGACAGTGAAACTGCTGCCACAGACTGGGAGTAGTTCTTTGCCATTGGGACTGACACAGACAAATATAGAAACAAAGGACCAAGAAAGAGGGTTAAAGAAGAAAAAGAGGACGAAATCAGCAACCATTTGACTTGAACGTGTCATTTCACATTTCTTCCTCAGGATTTACAGAACTAAGAACTGACATTTGGTATGTGAAGTTATTTTTGTATAAACCAAGGGAGAAAACTGCCGCTCTGACGTAAAGCTGCTCTTGACCACTGACTAAGGATCAACTCGCTGACCTTATAAACCAATACATCTGAATCACCTGGCTAAACTCATTTTGCAGAGAAGTAAGGGTAAGCAGCATCAACAGAACATTTTCCAAGCAACTTCCGATAACAAACCCCACAACTTGAACCTCAACAAGTGTCTCGAGGATTGACCGGTAGCCGACCGAGCGTTGTTTCTGAGAAGATGACATTCGCCATGCTGCGCAGTGCGCCTCCCACGGGCCGCTTCCTGTACAGCGATATTGCCCTCCTCTCCGAAGACGACGAAGAGAACGGGAGCGAAGGGTCGGGATCTGAGGAGCGTTCCTCCAACTACCGCCTGTCCTCTTCGCCATCTGCCTTTCACATCAAGGTGAACAGGAAGAGGAAGCTGTGTGGGGGAATCGGAGCAGTAGATGTAGAGGCCATGATGGGGAGGCTCATCCCCCCGGGGTCTCCCCCCCTTGGGGAGGGTCGCCAGAGGACTGCAGCCAACGCACGGGAGAGGGATCGCACCAATTCTGTCAACACGGCATTCACAGCGCTGCGCACACTCATCCCCACCGAGCCTGCAGACAGGTACTGAGCAACATGAGTCAGGAGATTTTTGTCTGATATTTTTAATCTATTCCATCTTGAAACAAAACTAAATGGTCCCTGATGTAGTTCTGGAGAGCATTTCAATTTAAGCACTATTTAATTATTGTTGGGACAAGCCTGTTCTGTAATTGAGGCAACACTGCATTTAGAGAATATTTCCTATAATAGATGTGTCAAAGAGTTTGTGTCCAGGAAGTACCATCTCACACATTTAAACTCGAGCATCACTGGTTGCCCATTATTTTTGAAATACTGTAATGCATTATTTCTTTTTTAAATTATTGTACACTTTTTTTTTTATGTAATGTTATAGTTAATAACCGACATTTCCTTTTTTATATTGATGATTAGGAAGCTGTCAAAGATCGAGACGCTGCGTCTGGCTAGCAGCTACATCAGTCACCTGGGGACCGTCTTACTCATGGGCGAGGGGCTTATTGATGGACAGCCGTGCCACTCTCCCTCACCGCCGTTCTTCCACGTTAACTCCTCCCCCAGCCGAGGATCTGACCAATCAGCTCAGCCAAAACACATCTGTACCTTCTGCCTCAGCAACCAGAGGAAAATGGTGAGCAGATGCTAATTATAAATACAAATATTAAAGGCCAAATTAACAACTGTCTTTCTAGACATTTTTCAGTGACTTAAACTCTCATACAAACTATTATAATATTAAATTGTATTAGTTATTTTCAAACACTTTAAACGAAGCACTTGAAATGCTTTTTAGCAGAATTAAAAAATATTAGAGTAAAGAGTGATCGGGCCCCTCTGTAGAGTGAAGCTGCTTCTTTTTTTTGGGAAACCGTGCAGTGCTTTAGGGTCAATTTGGTGTTTAAAGCTGACCTGAGATCAGTGACTGAGCCTATAAACCAGATTGGCCCTGAGGGACATTAAAAGCAGAACCTCTTTAAAGTCCTCTTTTGGGGTGAAGGACTGCATATTATTGTCCTGTTGGGGGTTGGTTTCACCCGAGCAGGTGGTTCTAAAGTTCAAGGTGCTTTCTGACACTCAGTGGACACTTTGGTTGAGGTTACGTATGAAGCAGTTTAAAATCACAACTGCTGATATTTTCTTTCTTTTTTATAAATATGAATTTAAAGTTTACAAGGTCATTTATGCAGCGAGGGAGATTTATGACTGGGAGCCCGTATAATCCGTCCAAAACCATGTGTATAATTTCAAGAATGTGTTGACGTCAGACTGAAAATAAGGAGGCTTCAATTATAAATGCTGAAAAACTGAACTGAGATTTGTAACCAAAACCTTGTGCCATTGAATATGGATATCACATAAAAAAGTACAAATATTTGCAAGTGTCAAGAAGATTCACGCAAAGCAATGACAAAGCCGTAGGAATAAACGGCTTAAAAAATCACAAAAACTTTCATTGTAGGTAGACGGCGCAATTAAAAAAAAATTAGAAAATGTCCTATGAGTCAGATGCCTGCTGCACTGTCAATCTACACCTTGATAGAAATATAGAAAAGGAGAACTTCCTATATTTAAACTAACATTTGATTGATTCCACACAGGAAATAGACATAATCAAGGACACCATCAGCGTAAAAAATGGTCAGTCAGATGAGGAATAACAGGGAATGAATAATTCCTATCAGCTGTATGAAATGAAACGACTGCAGTCCTGACTTCAACAAACACAGGCTGTCTGTGCAGGAGATGATAGAGAGGTGACGTCCACTCCACCCCCCCCCTCCTCTAACCTAGCGGCTGCCCATTTAGTAGGATTTATGGGTAAGGAGCTGACATCTGGCAGACTCCCCCAGCAGTGTGTGAAAGCTAATACCCTCCTCAGTGTCTAAACCCAGAGACCCTTTAGCTGGGGGATAACCTGAGTCTCAGCAGTGTGCGTCTCCCCCCGCCCCCCCCCCCCCCTCTGAACCTTTGTGAGTGAAAGCCTAGACGTCCTCAGCGTCTGAAACCCAGACACCCTCAGCTGGGAGATAACCAGCCTGAAATCAGTCTTACTCTCTTTTCTTTTCACGCTTCAATTCATCTGTAATTCTTTATTGTTATTCTCTTCGTCCTTTCCATTCTGTTCCAGTTTTTCCTCCTCGACTCTTGTCCCCCACCCCTCCCTAAAGGTCTCTGCGTATCGATCAGCCGGGTGGAGGTCAGAGCTGTCAGTAGGAGCTGTAATACTATCTGCTGCTGTCAACTCACTGCTGCAGATCGGCATGACTGACCTGCAAATGCATGCTGGGTAGAAAACTATTTGGAAACGTTCTCGTGTCAAAAGTCTGTCACGTTAGGCTGTTTCTCATTACCTCAGTAATAGCACACTATTCTTCACACATTAAATGTTTTAATGTAGTGTGGAGCTGGGGTGAAAATCATTTTATCTTGATTCTCCCTCCATTTGTTTACCTAAATAAGTTAATGTCAATCACAGAAAAGGAGAAATGCTTGGGAAATATATAATGTGCAAAGAAAATGTTAACTTAGTCCTAGTGTACATTCAAATGAACTTTATTTCACTGTATCACTTCAAACAATAATCCTCCCTGCTGGATACAGCTGACACATAAGTGTAGTATATGTTTTGTTTTCAAAGGCTTCTTAAAAATCTCTTTCCTGGAAACTGTATTTTTCAGAAGATGTGTCTTAAACAGGACTAAAGAATGACTTGTTGGGGACTGTTTCAGCGGTGGACTAATACACATGTGGTGCCCTAGTTAGACTTCACAGCAGCAAGATGGTTTATGTGAAATAGATTCAAAATGAACTACAGTGCGGATCACAATGAATGTAAACGTCAGCCAGTGCAGCAGTGTGGCCTTTGGTGCATTTACTATCTATTTAGGGGGCCCATAGCCTGACATGGAAAGTCTTTTTAGGAATTCAGAGCGGTCATGATCTTTAATTCATAATGTGGAAACAACATGGACACTTAAAAGAATATGTGGTCAATGTATGTTAACTGCAACTTGATTCAACCTGAAAACATAATACAAATTACGTGAGATTATCCACCAGGTTTCTCTATAATATGATGTCAACTCAGCAAGACATCTACCAAAATGTTTTGCCAAATTTCTGAGGTGTCAATGTGAGTTTTTCCAATTGGGAACTATTTTTTCCCACTATTTTAATTCGCATGAATGCAGCATTACTGATGTTTTTCATAGTTTGTAGACAATAATTCTAACGGGACTAACTAACTGTATATCAGGTATCACTCATTCATTGTTGGTTTTTCTCCAACAACAAAGATATAGCATTTCACCAGACTTTTCCTTTCACCTGGAATATGAATGGTTAACTCTGATTGGCAGGACCTGAGAGAATTTAATTTTCCCTGGAAAAGTGGCTGTACAGTGTTTAAGTGGGCTAAAGGGCAGAATCAGTGCTGGTGATTGCAAAGAGGAAACGATTGTGGAGGTAAAACGAGACTTTGTGTCCTGAGTTCTGTCTTTGTATGTTTTATGGTCATTGAGGTTCATCACAGCTGTCAGCTCTGCTTAGAGCAGCTGCTTCAATTATGCTCATTTCCAATGTGGAAGAGGGTGAAAGTGAGAAAAGTGTACACTCATTTCCTCTTATTATGTATGTATACAGTATAACTGTTTCAAAACAAACATACTTGTTAGAAATTACTACTGCATGGAGAGAGCTTAACTATTGCAGCTTACATATTCAGTGGAATGCTAATGTGATTTCATCATCTGTGTCACTTTACACACATGATTCAGAGAGATTTAGACCAAGGACATTTATTTCCTCTGGGGTTACGTTTTCGGTTCTTGGATTGTATGTCTGTTTATCACCAGGATAACAAAAAAAACGACTTTTTCATGTAATCCAATGGCTTTTTAATGGTCTATTAATCTTGAGAAGTTAAGAAGTATTTTCTTCAACCTATACCTGTAAATGAGCTATATCAGTCAGTGTATCTGAACAGTCCAGAAACACAATGCTTGGTTTTCTTTTGACAGTGACACTGTTTCTTGAGATGTTTAGAGGTAATTAGAGAACAGTGAAGATCTTCTTAGCATGAGCCTAAAGCAAAGAAATCTGTGTTGCTGATTGCAATTATCATAGATCCTAGTGCAAATCTATTCCTCCACACAACTGCTAAACACTCAAGTCATTTCCTTTCAGTATCTTTTGACCAGAAGCCAAGCTATTCCTTTGCCGCTCACATATATCCTGAGAAATTTTAGATTTTTCCCAAAAAACTGCTTTGGGGTGGAGGCACGGACACACCGGAGCGCAGCCTTCACATACTGATGCCTTTGATAAATGAAGTTCAAAAATACGGGATACTCCTGATGGCTGTACATCTGTAAATGAGATGTGCAGAGTTGAGGATGGAGGTAAGCAAGGGGATCCTTAAATCCCTGCGCTGTCAGCTTGATTGATGCAAATGTTCTGTTCAAGGCCTCTCTGCTTCAAATGGTCAGCGACCTGTCAGGTGCCGGGATTCATCCTACAGCAGCAAACCTGCACGATCACTGCCGCTTTAATCACCGCGGTGTGATTATCTGCCACATGTTAAATGACCTTAAAATGCAGCTGAGAATACGCAGCTCTACTTAATTTATCCAGGCTATAGGTGAAGCCAGCGTATGAGCAGTATTCAAAACGATATTAAGATGGTGTTTATTCAGTCATTCCTAAATACAAAAGGAAAACAATAATGCTTTTTTAAAAAGTGTTAATCCGTCGATAGTGCTTGAAGCATTTTTACGGCTTCATCTGCAACTGTGTGTTATTTAGTTTGGCACGAAACAGTGAGAGGGTCAACTCAATTCAATGGCAAACAGAAACTGAGATTCATCTGCCAGTAACAGCAATCATGCTGAACTTTTTCCTTTAAAAGTTGGATATGACAAACGCAAACATTTTCCAATATATAAACATTTTAAAAGCTTCTTTGACAAATTAAAAGAGACTTTATAAGTTTGGAAACTGAATAAGAATCTGGCAAGAAATAAAACTGCTATGATACTTATAGTGCGGTTGCCGTAAATAGACCATTGTTGCTTTGAGATGGTTACGTTTAGTAGAGTTTACGAGCGTTTTAAGGCACAACCCTGAACTTGAAGGAATCTTATTTAATTGGAATTTCGAGAAATGAAAAAGAAACGTGTGAATCTAGCCAAACAGCAAACATACATGATGAATGCGGCTCTTAATATCGCAAACAGTTCTAATTTACATCTGGGCCACAGTAAAACTTTTATGTGATGATTAGTGTGGGTGGTTGGAAAGCTGGGTGTATGGAGAGACAGTGGCAGTCAAACCGTACAATTGGAAACGGACTTATCTCTATTTAAGTGTGTGTGAATGTGGAAAAGTGTGTTGATCACAAAGAAAGTGTGAGCCTGTGTTTGGTTTTTTTTTTAAATGAATTTGAGTGACATAAAATGAGATATTTAAGTCTATGTGCATACACACACAAACTTGCACACCTACACCCACACACACACACACATTTGCACACACACCACACACACACACACACACACACACACACACACACTCGCTGGCTTGCTCTCAGTGTCTGGAAGTCATTGGCTGAGCAGAGCAGAGCAACAAATGAGCTAATTGTTCTGTAAATGATTTATCCTCTGCTGAGGCCTGTACAGCCAGTGTTTAATTCAGCTGCCGCTATTAGAAACACATTGACGTTGGGCTTTGATGGTGATGTTAAAGAAGCCTGGCAACCACTCTCTGTGAAACGCCCTCGCTGCTTACACACACTCACACATATGACACATACACACACCATAGAAACACTGACACGCTCACATGCAGTGCACCACACTCACTGAGACTTTTATCAAAACCATTTCGTTCTACCTCCAATGCTTTTTTTCTTTTCAGCCAGACGGCAAGTCATTGCTTCTTTCTAGACACTACAACACAAAAAAAAACCTCATGTATGATTACTCACTTAAATAGCGCTTTATCACGACTGTGCTTTCAACACGTTCTGTACTAATGGTGTGTAGGAAGTTGTGGAAAGAGTGATGGAGAAGGAGAGAGGCAGAGGCAGATAAATAGCTAGCGACTCAACATTATAATCAACTTGGCTATTTATCCTGCAGTTTAGACAGTTGGTTTTAGACTGTGCTGAAACTACACTTTGCGCCCTTATAGAGATCAAATGAAGCGTGCACCTTAAGAGAGCTTAAATACAGGACTAAGACGTGTGCAGCAGCACCCTAATGACTGTGGTTTTCACAGTCCTTTGGTTATTAGTCTGTTTTCACTGGAAAAAAGCATTGCGTCACTTGTGTGCCTGAAGTAGACGTTTCGAGGTCCGACATGAAAACTAAATTACCCTCATTTGCTGATAATGCCAGTGTTGACTTGGAGTTAATGTTGTGTGCCTCATAAGTGTGAGCTTTGCCTGTTTGCTTCTCATATCAAGCTATGCTAATGGAGGTGCGTCAAAGGTAGCTAATATTCTGCAGGCAAATATATTCGTGTGTGTGTTCATGCATGGACCTGTCTGTATAATTTCAGCACAGATGGAAGCAGTTAAATCCTAATTTAACGCCAACAGAAGAAGTCGTGTCAGATAACTAACAAAATCTATTAGCAAAACTATCATTCCGTTGTCATTAGGTCTCCAGGGAGAGGGTTGCTCACGGAGCAAATTAAAACAAAACTAGGGAAATCTGAGCCAGCCTAAGACAGCATCTAAAACAAATCTATAACAGAGAAAGGCAGAGAATTGACGGTTCGAATTGTGCCGTTTCTAAGAACAATATCTACTGAATGAATGACATATTGGCTTTTGCAGGGTGCTCATCGAAGCAGTGATGATTAAGTGCTGCTTGTAATGCTGCAGAATGAAGACGGCCATTATGACAGATTATTAAAACGTGGGGACTATTAAATGCATGTGTGGCTCGCTGGTGAGAATTACATCTGATTAGGCAATCTAGGATAAATCAAGTGTTTTCAGAAGCCCTGAGGATGCTTATTACTGAACCACAGTGAGCACGAAGTACATGTCTGCTGCATCCAAGCCACATAATGGCAGACTGTGGCTTATTGGGTGTGTTAGTTAACTTCATTCAGAAGCCGACCTGCTATTTATTGCTCTATTTTAACGTATGTCTCCGGTCCTCTAATCGATGATCGTTTATGAGGGTAATTACAGCTTCTATGAGACACTTGAGGGTACTGACACATATTCACATATTTTCACTCGATAAACTAAAGTTATTGCTTTTCATGGATGAATACCGATCTCCTTATACGATTGTTGGGCCGGTACCCAAGTGGAATTATTTTTTCCAACCAGTCATTCTTCTTTTAATGCAGCCAGAGACTAAATTAGATGTTTGTATTTGACAGAAAGGCTTAATGCAGGAAAAAAGAGGGAGAGAAAGTGTGGAAAATCTGCAGCTATAGGTAGAGGAACAGCCCCGATTGAGTTACGGAAAAACGGTATTAAAGTTTGAATTGTAGAGTTGATAAGAAGCCGTGAAGAGAGTTTTCTATCGTGTTATTAAAGTTTAGACAAGCTCCTTTCACCTTGATAAAACAATAATATTGTTCCACGGTGGTAATATCATCATATTGCATCTAAAGTAAACATCATCAGGTAATCATATTAGCGTTGGACAAATCACCCCCCCGGGAGCTCAGTGGTATGTCTGTGTGTGTGGGTGGGTGTTTGGAGCAATAGAGAAACAGAGAGCGGGGATGTCATCCGACCATGCCATATTAGTCTTCAGGAGGTTGTTTTGACTACCAGGCCAGCTTTAAAGCCCCCCCCCTTGTTTTGACTGGACACTCCAGCTGAACCGCCTTCACCAGATACAGCTGTGCTTCCACATCCAGCCGATTCCTACCAATTCCACTCATTTGGTGGATAATCCAATTGTAATGCATGAAAAGTTTTTGATTAAGATTATTTCATGTTGCCACTTTTTCTTACCTGCCTCAAGCACTTTAACTTCCACTGATAAATGCCATCAATTTTCCAAGGCACCTCCCAGTAAACACCGGAGAGCACGGCCGCACTTGACTCGTACAGCTGTTTGTTTTGTAGTTTGTGTTTGAAGAAAGCTAAATAACAGCAATGCCTTGGGAGGCCCAATGTTTCCCAGGCTGTGTGAAACACATTCACTTCTAAAAGAGACCATTTCATGTGTCAGATGGAAACGTTGGATTGAAGTCATTTTAGGCAATCCAGACAGCAGCCTTCATTTCATCAAACTTGTTTTGCAGTCTGTGATTGATGATTTTGGCACTTGTGATAACCCATCTATTGTTAACTAGTTATTGTATTGCATGATGGGGTGTATATATATAAACTATCGCCTAAAAGTCACATTAATATATTTATTTTATGTGAGTTTTGGACTTTCCAGTAATTAGCTAAACAGTTCAAATGTAAACGCAACTATAAAACTGTTGAATCCTGCTTCTGCAGATTTTTAGGAAAACATATAAAGTACATTGTGGAGAATCATTTCCCTGGTACGTTCTGTATCGGTATATGGTGGATTTGTTAAAGAAAATGTACAAAACCAAGTAACAAGTCAAGTGATTGCAATGCATTGTGGTTTATAGTCAACGAACAAACGGAGTGATGGTAATGCTTCATGTGTAGATGACCGCAGTGGTCCTCTGCTGCAGCTGGGGGAGGGATGGCTCCCCTCCATCAGTGGGAGGACTGATTCCTGTCCAGATCTTATGATCTCACTCTCGCATTACCGCCTGATACCCTTCCAAACACCTACCCACCTTTGTTGATGTCAGTCAAACTGATTCTTTCCAAACACCTACACCTTGTGCACGGTCTGGGAGGAAATGTGTAACAGGTGTTCGGCTGATGAGAGGAAGGGGAGAGTTAGACGATATGAGCAGGGGAAAGAAAAGACAGGGGAGGACAGGGGTGCAGAGAAGCTCACACATACTCTAGTCAAAACGTTCACCCGGCACCTTTATGTACTTTTACTAATATATGTTGTTTTTTTACATTTTTGTCCATGAAAATCAACCACACTTCCTGTTTTAAAGGCCTAAGATCATTTTACAGCCTTCAAATCTAACGTCAGCCCTGAAAAGTCATTAGGACCGGGATGGCGCGTGTTGCGTATCACTCAGCGATGAAATCTCTCGACTGCAGCTAGAAAAGCGAGCGGTAGATGGGCTGAGAAGGGAGCGGAGCAGAGGTTAGGTGAGGAGGGAAAATGTGATGTTATTTTTCCTGGCCAGATAGAGAAAGTCTCCTCACCAGCCAGGAAATCAAAAGCTCTCTCTGTTCTGATACCACAGATAAATGAGAAGCATATCATCGACTCATGATGTCACTCTTCAGGCTATAATCAACTACTGTACACAATGTGTGTGCAGTCAAGGTTCACTTCTTTCATCAACCACAGTAAAGTTGAGACATTCCAACAAGCCACTAACCCCTTTTCCCCATTTATTTCTTCTAGTCTAATTGCTTTGCTAAGATGTACTATTCCTGTAGATTGATTTTGGTGTCTGTTTTTTTTCCAGAACAAAGAAAGAGACAGGAAGTCGGCCATCAGAAGTTAACAATGGAGACGCAAACCAAACACGGATGAAATGCAGCGACGTTAATGCAACTTGATGACTTTTGATGCATTTCAAAGACTTTTGAAGGACTTCTTCAGCACTTCCAGGACTGTTCAAGGAACTTTACCAAGCTTGTTTTCTTACTTTTTATATCACTTTACAAGAATTTTTTACTTTTTGTCAGGTGTTTTCAAAAACACTTCTGAAACAGTACTTTTAAAGGTCGTTCACATGCTTATCAAAGACCCTGACCTGCCTTTCAACATGTATAAGAGACTTCTTACTGTATTGTTCAGAGACTCCGAGACTCTTTATTCTAAGGAACTAATGGCACATGATGGAAAAACACAGCTTTTGATGAAAACAAGTTTGTTGTTCTTATGTTGTGTGTGTTATTAATGTGTAAACTGAAATATAAATGTATATTTATGTGACATAACATTATATAATGAAAGTATGTTATTTAACCAATATTGACATTCATTACAAATAATGTATAAAGGTGCAAGAACATTGGCTAATGACACAATTTATGGCATCCTAAAACGCCATGCTGGAATGTTGTGGTATTGGTTATTTCTGATAATCATCTTTGGAAATGTCTAATGCTGGAAGATAACTCAAGATGACCAATAAATTGTTTGTATATCTGGGACTAGATTTCATGTTATTTTGTCTTTTCAAATCCTGCCAAGCTCCAACCAATATAAGAGTTTCCATTGAACTAATAAAAGGGTTTCATTAAGTTTGGTCATAAATGGATTTAGAGAAGAAATATTGAAGTCTCAAATACTTTCCTTCTCAAAAGAAACAGAGCAGCGAGCATAAGTTGACGTTTCAGTACACCTGTAGCTAACATCAGCCTAACTTTAACTTTTCTGTCTTTTTCGTTCTTTCCCTACGCTCTCCTTTCTTGCTGTCTTTCTTCTCTTCTGGGGCACAGAGATCAGAGCAGACAGAGAAGGGCCAGGTTTTGAAGATGAGGCGGACAAGAGGGGATTGAGGAGCAGAGGAAAGAAGAAAAAAGAAAGGGGAGCAGAATGGAATCTGCAGGTACGGCTGTTTGGACATCTGCCCGTGTCCCCTCGCTGTCCTCTCCTTTACCTTTCCACATGCTCGTTCTCTCTTTCCTCCTCTGCTCTTCCTCTCTTTTCCCTGGAGTGCCACTGGCCAGAGTCTGGCTGGTGATGGCTTTCCAGCCTGTTTAGCCACGCACCACCTACCCTCTCCTTGACTCGTTTTTCCCTTTCATTTCTAACTATCAATGCATCTAATCTTCATTCTTGTTCGTCTTATTTCTTTTCCTGACTACCTTTTACACTCTTTCCATCCTTCTCTTTGCGCATTTCTCTAATCCTTTTCTCGAAATCTGTCCACTGCCCTCCCTAGGAAAATGATCCGGGCATTAGCAAAGAGGAATGTTCTTCTTTCTTTTTTATTTGTATTGTCGCACATACACATCTCAAAGACCATACTCTTTGTTATTCCTGTCTAGAGACAAGTGTTCTCTGTGTTATGTAATTCGTGATCATTTTTTAAAGACAGCAAAATAGCACATGCAGAGATTTTACCTGTCTCTTTGGCAGCAAAACTAGCATATCAAGTTTTAGAGAAAGCAAAGTTGACTATTACTGATGTGAGAAATAATGATATTTTTCTACAATTTTTTTCATAGTTATTATAGATTTTATTACAAAAATGACTTAAGAGATTTAAGCTCTATTCAGGCAGTCTTTACCCAGTCTACGGTGTCCTAGTTCGGCTTTTTTAAACCACATAATAGCAGTATTTCTCAAACCATTTCCCACCATTAAGTGAAATGTAAATGAGCCGTTTATTTAATGGAGGCTAACCCCGTTGCTGCACCGTCTTGGTGTTTCCAAATTATTTTTTTAACAATGCTAACAAGCTGTTTCTGCGACAGAGGTGCCAATAATGGTGCTTTTTCCTACAATGTGCCCGCTCAATGTGCCCGCTCAATGTGCCCGCTCAAGAAAAATAACCAACAGCAAAATCAAACTTGATCGCCGTGCCAAAACAAAGTTCTTTTAGTGGAAGCTGCCTTGAAAAACTAAGATGATTTTTTGTGTGTGCAATCACACAAACACTCAAAAACTATAAACGGCAGCCGACATACAGTATGCAGTCACTTTTCAAGTAAATGTGTCTGACCTTTACTCAGTGATGTCATGTAAAGGAAACGTATTTAAATGAAATAAGTTAATAATGTAGAACGTGAGTAAGGAGGAAAAGGTGTAGCTTTAAAATTGGGATTACAGAAAGAATAATAGTTTCACAGTTGATAGCGTGCTTCTTGAACTCTAGCAAGAATGGCAGATTGTTGCGTAATCCTTCCTGGAGAATGGCTCATGCCAAAGACACAATGCAATTATATCATTTATGCATTTAATGCCCTTTAAATTCAAGTGCCAGAGCAGGTTTTTCCTCCCAGGGAAACAAAAGACTAAATCTCAGGGCACAGTTTGAGAGTAAGTGGTCCCTGCTGCTCGCTGGTTCCTGGGACAAAGGTTTGAAAAGCGCCGTGCGACTTGTTTAAAAGATCTTAGTACTATTATGAGCCGATGAGACGTAGATAATCTTACTGCTGGAGGTTTTTTAAAAGGAAGCTTTGAAAAAAGCGCTGTGTGTCTAGTGTGTCCTAATGACTTCTGGTCCAGTTAGTCTGAGAGTCTGATCTCTCTAGCAGGCCGTCTGTCTGAGCAGCAGTGAGGGGGGAAAGGAACTGGTTCCTCCCACACAGGCCAGATCAGGTTCCCCCTACGCCTACGTATAATTTAGCACACACACACACAGATCACCATTTACACACTCATAAGTCTATGAACTTCCATATGCACAGATAGATGGACTAATGCATGCACGTACAGTCACACACTTCTGCGTGCACACACTAAGCAGGAGGATCTGTGATATAGCTTAGCTGTCTAATGATCTCTGTATTTCACATTGATGAAAACAGATCAGCTGAGAGGGCAGACTGCTGCGGTGTGTTTAAGTAGGCGGTTTTGGAACAAGGTGAACCGGAGGTTGGACGATCGACTGGTTCCTATTATCAATATAATGGTCTCTGATGAAGATGCCCCCATGGAAATCTTGTGAATACTGATAGCCGAGGTAATAAAAAGCTGCTTTAAGGTGGTACAGGGCCAGAGAGGCTGGCAGATTGAGCCTGGGGATGTGTTAGAGAAATTGATAATGTTTTGGAGAAAATGGAAAGCTGGCAGAACAAAGTGAAGGACCAAAACACAACATTGTGATCTATTGTAATCCCTTCTGAAAGAAAAATATATCACATAACGGCTTTATGCTCTCTGGTGAGCTCAACAATAACAATAATTATCCCACCAATTGATTTTCCTGTTGCACAGAGGAACTTGCAGGGATGAGAATACATCTCGAAAGGTAATTTACATTTTTCCACTGTAATTTTATTGGAAACTGTTATTCATGTTCTCTGTTCCCCATCTTTACTCCATCTGTCACTCTGCACATTGAAAATGGATAATATGGAGCCTGGCAGCCGTGCAGGCTAAACTTTCTAAATACAAATTAGGCTACTTGATTTTAAAGTTGGTGAATCAAGTATACCATGTACAAAGTTGTGACACTCAGTTACTTTTTTTAATTGAATGACATTGAGATAATGAAGTAGTAGAAAGGACGTGACATGTTATGTTGTGGCCAGTGGTCAGTTAGAGAGCTGCTGCTGGTGTGTTTGCAACAAGCGAGCAGCTGTAGTTTAGAGTCAAGGTACCAACAAACAGCTGGCAGTATAACATTAATTAATGTATCCTGATAGACTCAACACTCTGTTCAATATTTTTGAAGCTATTTTGGATGTTATTGGAGGCATTTTGTTCTGTTTGAAGTCTGAGTAGTTTTGGCCATAACATTTGAACATCTTTGGTTGCATGAATGTAAAGAGTCTGAGTGGAGTGCAAAATGCCAAAATGCAATGTTGTAAAAAGTAGGCAGCTTATGGTCAAAGCAGTTTGTTTTTGTTAGCCACTAGGGGACAGTGAAAAAAGGAATAAACTCAACATTGACATATTATCAACTTCTTGTCAGTTATTAACACATCCAGCAGAAACAAATGATTTGCTCGGAGCCTACCGACAAAGGTTTGTTCAATATTGATCTGTTTGCTCTGTTTTGGTCTCCCCCAATATCTTATTGAAATAGCTGTCTCGTTCATTTCTTAATGCCCCACATCACCAGCAAGCATTGTGTGCTTGGTGGATCGTGCAGCACGGCTTTTTTGAGCTTAAAACAACTCTCTGCTTATTCTTTTAATGGGAACATAGTCATCAATGCAGCATTCAACTGGCTATAAGGGAGGAATGATCAAATCCTTGTTCAACTGCTTGGCTTCAAAGTGTACTTACCTAAGCCCCACCCTGCAATACAGACTCATTCATTGGTTAGTAAAAAACTGAATATAAAGCATTAAACAAATCTGTTTTTAGTAACCACCACAGGTTTTTTACAAATAAGTAATGATTTATCTTAATTTTTTCCCAAAAATCAGACAGGCTCTCGGACTTACTTTTCAAGCCAGTAACGATGATGTCCACATTTTTCAACTGTCATAACATGAGATTCAGTGGAGGAGACAGGAGCACTTCCTGTTTTTTTTCCAACTCATCCATGTTTTTGCGCTCAGATGGTACCCAGCTGAATAGGGTCTATTAATTAAAGATGGATAGGTAGCAGTGCTTTTCCTGAAGCATGACCTCCTGTTGACATTGGAGCAGGAGTTTCCTCTGGTGTCCTCTCCTGCTCCGCGCGCCTTTTGGCCAACTTCCTGCCTCCACTCGAACTGTCTCAATAAAACATGAAGAACAAAGATATAAAAACGTGGAGCAAAGAGTGAAATACGCCTTTAGGAACATTAGTCTTTCCAACCCAACCGGGACCTGGGCTACGCAAACACACACACACACACACACACACACACACACACACACACACACACACTCACACCCGCACACACAGTCGCACACGGCAGGAGGCTAACTGCTCCAAGTGGGAGCTGTGCTGCTGAGGGCCGGATGAAAGGAAACACTAAAACTACAACGAGGGAAAGACAGGTGGCCAGTTTGGCAGCTCCACACACTCCTGCGCATACACACAAATACACATGTACACAAACTCCTTCCTCCTCAAACCCCCTGTTGTGCACACCTGTGAAAGTGCCAAATCCTGGACTCTACCTCGTTCTGCTCTCCAGCTTTCTTCCTACCTCCACTCTCTTTCTATCTCTCCCTTGTCTCCACCATGATGAATCTTTCTCCCCCTTCCTCTTCTTCAGAGAGCTCCTCTGTGTACACATTCCTCTTCTAAGCTAGCAGCCTGGCTCACCTTTAATTGGTTGTTAAAAAGACATTTCCTGCTCATGAGGATACCACCATGGAAGCATAGGCTGTTTTGTCTAAGATAAGTACATACAATTATAATGCTGCAGTGCTCAAACGCGTATCAATGTATATAGGAGTTTATTATTGGAAGATGTGCCAATCACTATAGTGTAATCATTATTAAAAACATCTACCAGGTATACACAATGACAGCAGAGAGCTTCTCATACTTGATGTTGTAAGCTTGCATATTGTTCTCCTGAATGTATCCATTTGTCCACAGCTCCACTTGCCAGACACCAATCAAAGCACTAAAGCTTGTGGTTGAGGGTGAACTTGCCAGGTATAAGCTGATGTTCTGAGAGCCAGTGATTGTTTCCCTGTTGTGTCTCACCATTGTTCTTCCTCTGGTTTTCCCCGTTTTATAAAAGAAGAAGTCTCAATGGGATCTCACACTGACTGCCATGTCTGTCCGAAAAAATTAACAACCTATGAGCAGAGACAAAATTACCAAGACACCAAAACTGTTGTCCTATAGGCGACTATGAACTGTTTAAAGGGGAGAACATAGGATCAGAGCCAGGGTTCGTACGGTCATTGAAAACCTGGAAAAGTCATGGAAATTCAAAATGCAAATTCCAGGCCCTGGAAAAGTTATGGAAAACAATATTTTTCCCAAAGTTTTGGAAAAGTCATGGAAATGTAACTAAAGTTGCGTCAAATGCGGTCGCGAGCTGTTATGTGCCATCATGACGTGCATGGTGTTATTTTTTAATATATGAAGCGCGAGCTGTGTGCTCGAGTCTTCCTGCCTGTCGGCTGAACTCTGCTGCTCCGGGATGAGGGTCAGCTACATTATCTACGGTGCGTTCGTTAACTGTGCGGAGTCACTGTGGCACAGACTGAGCGCTGGTGAACAGCTGTTAGAACGGGACGTTCAGGTGTTCAGAACAGAGCAGAGCGGCAGAGCGTGATGTGAACTGAACGTTTTTCTGTCGCAATATCAATTAAGGAATCGTTGAGCTAGCTAGCTAGCATACATTGTCATTAACTAACGTTAGCTTTAGCCTTCGTTTTCTAAGTTTTTTCATAGGCTATAAACAGGTGGTATAAGTATAGATATTGTGCTAAAGTAAAAGTAGAAGT
Source organism: Harpagifer antarcticus (assembly GCA_902827135.1). Lineage (NCBI taxonomy): Eukaryota > Metazoa > Chordata > Actinopteri > Perciformes > Harpagiferidae > Harpagifer > Harpagifer antarcticus. The sequence goes on along the minus strand of CADEHL010001257.1, from coordinate 156,663 downwards.
ACTCAGATCTTGTACTTTAGTAGAAGTACTCAGATCTTGTACTTAATAAAAGTAGAAGTACCAGAGGAATACTCTATCACAGTAAAAGTCCTGCATTCAAAATGTTCCTCAAGTAAAAGTAGAAAAGTATTATCATCAAAATATAGTTAAATTAGCGGCAGTAAAAGTAGTCGTTGTGCAGATTGGTCCATTTCAGAATAATATATATGATGTTTTATAATGATTGATCATGAAAGTGTTCTCAAAGCTGGTGAAGGTGCAGCTAGTTTGAATGACTTTCTATACTGCAGGGTAGCTTGTGGATTTACTCCATGTGGAACTAAAGTCTGATTTAACACTTGATTAGATTTCACCTCATTCATCCACATCTGTGAAGTAACTAAAGGGATTAAATACATGTAGTGGAGTAGAAGTACACCTTTTACCTCTGGATTGTAGAGGAGTAGAAGTACAAAGTAGCAAAACATTGAAATACTTAAATAAAGTACAAGTATCTCAAAATTGTACCCACGTATAGTACTTGTTGAGTTTATGAACTTAGTTACTTTACACCAGTGGCTATACAGATAGAAAGAAAGCCTTGCACAGAGGCATGACAATACATTTTCAAAATGCTCAACAGTGCTGCTAAAATTATAAACTGACTGCTCCACAATTAAAATAAATGCTTTTGTATATTTCTATTAGATGTGACTCTTTGGCGTTTCTGTTATCTGCTGCTTTAGTTGTTCTGACTGCTAAAATCCTCTGTTATTCCTCATTTTAAAGCCGATATTCCGTGGGGTCGGGGGGGCGGCTCGGATCCTTGTCACCTTTTTCATACCTGATGAGTTTGCATCCCTGACTACAGTTGCTTTAAGCGTGTAGAAGCTAGTAAGCTAGTAAACTATTTGATTTGTTTCAGATAGGCACAACATGTTTCATATGCAGACCTTATTTTCCTGTTCCATGTTAAAATAAACCATTTTCAGTGGTCATTTTTTTTGGTCATGGAAAATTAGGTAAAGGTCATTGAGAAGTCATGGAAAAGTCATTGAAAATCATTGGTGAAAAAGTGTATGAACCCTGCTAGCTGCATTCATATAACACATGAAACAGCTCTGCACTGACGTTGCCATTGTGTTTCTATGGAGAGAGCCATGCGTCGTACTGCTCTACATTTTTGTGGGCCCCAAAAGTTCAAGTTATTTTGACTTTGAACCAGTGGCGTAGCTGTGCACGTCTGGCCCACCCACAGGCAATCAGCGCAGAGCCGGGAAGCCCAGTTTGTGGCACTTCCAGCGCAGAGCCGGGAAGTGCCACAAACTGCAGTTCATCTAGTGGCCGACAGGGGATGGATGCAAAAAGGAGCAATTCTCATAGACTCCCATGTTAAAATGCCCAACTTTACAGCAGAAATAAACATGTTTCTAGCCTGGATCCAATAAAACTTATTCTGGATATAGTTAGATTCCACCTTCATGACAATGGAATAGGCAGTGCATTTTTTTACCGTGAGTTTTTATAGTAAGTAAAGTAACTTTTGCCGTGAGTGAATGAAAGTATTATTTCTTCTTGAGGTCTGCAGTTTAGCGTGTACACATTTGCTGAATATGAAAACACTCAGTGTGTGCCCACTGTGCGACTGTCAAGGATAAACAACCTGTGGCCTCCGATATATGTCGTATGTATTATTGCTACACAAACATTACATTGCAGTTTAAGTGTCGCCAACTCCGTTTCTAACATGTAAAAAGACAGCAAAATGCGTCTGATTATTTTTAGTATTTTAGATCTTTCCAATCCAGACGAGAGATCTCTCTCCCCCGTCTGTGTGCGAGGGGGCGGGGCAGTTTACACACACGCAGCAACACACACACACACGGAGGAGATGGCGGAGAGAACGCGCTCTGAGGTGTGATTAAACTATAGCCGTGTCGATGTGGACAATACTCGTTACCAAAAGTGGAATAAGAGTTTAGCATGTCAGGGCGGTAACACGAGCAATTTGTCAAAACATCTTGCAAAAGTGCACCACATTCAGACGGAGGAATGCACCGGGTTCGACTGTCTTTCTAGTAGCTCTGTAGCCCGGTCCACGAGTAACGTTTCCACGTCAGGTGTTCTGTATGCTAGCAGCAACACACGGAGTTAACTACATTATACAAACATGGGTTAGTGATTAGAGGTAACTGAGTTATTTATTTTGTTAAAGTTTCAGCTATTCTGTTTACAGTTCTGTCATCACATTATTTAATATGATTTGTTAAAACATTGTTGTTTCTTTTGATGTGAAATATTATGTATTTAATTTCAATAAAAAGCAATGTTAGTTTTGTTCACAATTTGTTTAGTTAGTTTACCTTATTTTTTTCTCCAAAATAACCGATAAAAGTACTGTTAAAGGACCGGATTGATAAGCGCTATCGATAAAATAGTAGTACCATTAAAACATTAACGATACCCATCCCTATGTGGATGTCAGTTTTACACACATTCTGAGGCCGCCGTGCCTATGTTTTTGTTTTCACTGCTAATGTATGCTTATGTTCTATTAGTGCATTAACAAATCTTTAAAATCATTAATGAAGTTTCAGCTCAGACCCCACGCTTAATATGTCTCCCCCTGGCCCACCTACACAATAATTCCTGGCTACGCCACTGCTTTGAACTTGTTTGACGCTGTTCTTTCAATGCCCAGCGCAACCAATCAGAAGACAGCTGGATGAAGCAGCGCAAGCTAGCAGAGGAGTTAACCATAGAAACTAAACACAATTAGCTGTTTTTTACCGCAGAGCTTTGCGCCCAACCATGTGGTGTGGTGAGCAAAGACACATTTGCCTATCATGTGAATGCTACTCAAAGGTAGGTGCAGGGTCAGATATATGCCCCTCCAGCCGCAGTAGCAGCGTAAATCAATGGGGGGAAATGTTGGTGTGGTCCACCAAGTTGTTGAAGATAACGTCTTAACAACTGTGGGTACAAGTTGGTTTGGACAGTCTTGCCCACCTCATGAATAATTGTAATCACTTTGTTGATCATTTCACCTTGCATCTACTGGCATTTAAAATCGAATGTAGTGCTCATTAGCCAAAGTTAGCATGCGAACAGAGTAAAGATGGTGAACATGAAGAGCATGTGTCAAGGAGAGACTCTGAAGCATGAACTCAATTGCACGACTCAGATAGTGTTCTCAAAAAATAAAGACTTTACTGGAATTTAGCACAGTAATCAAAACAAGGAAAACAAATATACTCTTTCGAGGAAAACAAGCAAGTGATCAATGAGGTAGATCCGTGGGAAGTCCGTGAGGTAATCAGGAACGTGGGTCATAGTAAGACAATGAACTGACAATGAACAGGAGGAAGCTACCACAATATATACACAGGTAAAGGGGACACAGGTGGAAACAATCAGGGCGGGGAAAACAATCAAGGATGCAGGAGACAGAAGGGGGCGGGGAGCGTGGAGGCCTGAAATGAGAGGGATGATTAATTAAGGGAATAAACATAAAGCACAGGGCAAAGGGACATGACAAAACTAACATAAAGAATAAACTTTCACTATTAGTTTCCTAGACATGACAGCATGGCGGTAGAATAATGCTAGTAAACATGAACGGCGTGTGTTTTGAGCTTTTTTTATTGCCGCTCATGATAGAGACATAATGCCTCTGGATGTGCAGTCTTGTGAGTCATAGAAAGGGGACAATGGTACCATAAGGAAATTGCTGAAGAAACAGGAAATTGTAGAAAAATAAGCGCTAATCACATTATGGTCAGGTGATTGATTGCATAAACGTTAATTCTCAGAACGTTGATGTTGACTTTGGCTGCTATGATGTTGCTATATGTTTCACATATGAAATCTGGACAGGGGTCCCACAAGTTAATATTTGCAAGTAAAAGCCAAAAGGCACCCAATCTGCTCCTGAGCCAAACCAAAACCAGGCCCGGCTTAGTAACTGTGCGGTTAGATGAAGTATAATTTACTGCACACTTAATACTCGAAACACAAAACACTAACCAACATTATCTACTGTATACATGGAGAGCACCAGAGCTATTTGAGAAAAAGGAATTCATATTTAACATACATTGAAATATAAGACAGTGCTAAAGAGATTTACATTTGACATAACAGCTCTTTGCTGTCAGGGATGGAAAACAGAGCCAAACCATAACCAAGTACAGGCTCAGTGACCGCCAGCTGACAATCAATGGAGACGCATGAAATATTAGCAACCAAAAGAAAACAGTATATCTGGTAACTGCAGGTGAGCTCTTCCTCCATTCCTGTATTAAGTTGTCATCTGTGAGAAACACTGGGTGACCTATGCAGGCTTTTCTTCTTGATCTGGGCTGCTGATAGATGGATATTGAGATAGATGGAGGTTGGGACACACCCTGTGGTGCCTTTGGTGCATGCATGAAGGCACGCGCTCACACAGGGCTGCAGAGTGCTGCAAGTGTTTCATCCTTTTACAGGCCCAGTGAATCAGGAGGCACTTTAGGTTTTATTAGCCTCTAAGCAGGCATGTACAGATCCAGCAATGAACACATGCTGCCCTTCCCACAGTGAGAATTCCAAGTACCCTAGACACACTTATTAAGCACAAGACAAGTACTAGGAACAATTTAAAATAAATAAAACAAGAAAACAGAAGAAGTGAAAGAGTGAACGAGGAGTTAAGGGTCGGGCGAGGAGGATAAGCAGGTACAGACTGCAACAATCTATTCCTCGGTTATAGATAGACCAGAGAGAAATAAGGAGATGGTTAGAAAGAGAGAATGAGAGGGGAAGCCAAGCCTTCAGTCAGTAGCAGCTTGCCAGAGCGTTGCTTTGCTTCGCCAGGTCCCCGTGCTCTCCGCTCTGTCCTCTCCAATAAGACCCCTGGTTTAATGCTGGAAAATTCCCTCCAAGCTGTCAATCACTCCTTTAATAAAAACAAAGTATAACATTGCGGTCTCGCTCGCTCTCCGTACCCCCTGGAGAATTTGAATGCGAGGTTTTGTCTGCGGAACTGTGAAAATCTCCTCTGCTTTTATTAGCAAAGCCCTGATTCGACCAAAACTCTGGAAAAAATCTGGCCACTCTCCTCTCTGCGTCGCCCATCTGGACTACATTAAAGCCAACCACCTGGACCCGAACCAAACCTGAAATGAAACTGGGGGTATTACAGAAAATAACTCCGGGATCTGCCTGCATACACACACAGATACATATCTTCCTTCATTCACTCACACACATTTGCTTGCGTGTGTGCTCCACACATGCGGCCTCTTGTTTCTCCCGCTTTCTATTTCGTGCTTAATCAGATTTCCTTAAGGAAAACTAGTCTTAACCCCATGATGGCATCTGATTTGACTGACTGGCTGCTTGGCTTTCTTTTTTCGATTGTTTGGTTAACTGGCTAGCTGATGGGCTAGCTCCGTGCTGACAGGCAGGCTAACATAGCTGACAGAATGAAGGATGGACTGGCTGACTGATGAGCGACAATTACTAACTGACTGAGTGGCAGCTGGCAGCGTACAGTACGTGTGAGATTAATGAACTCTTTCTTTTACCTGTTGAACCAAGAAAAGGCCCTTCAGACTATGTGTTTGAGCCCCAAGCAGGCTGCAAGTCAGTCAGACGCCATGGCTTCTCTAAATCTTTACTGCTTATCACAGGATATAAAGCAACACATTTCAGCTATCAATGATTACATTTACTTTTCAATTCAAGGATATGTTTCATAATCCTCTATATTTTGTCATTGTCAGTAAATTGCTTGAAAAATAAACTCTCAATAACATGAACACATACTGTTGTTCATTTTGAGTCAATTCTACAAGCAATACAGCGTCATGCAGCTGTATATAATCAAATGTGAATCAATCCTCCAGTTCAAAATAGTGTTGAACAAAGACCCTATTTCTTCCTTTTTTGTGTAACGTGTGCCAAAACCTACCGTGCCCAGCTGTATAGGGAGAATACTGAGCCTAATCGAAGGATTACATTATTTGTCATATTGCTCCATAAAGTTATTGTCAGGATAGCAAAAGTAAACAATGGCTTCAAAAACCCATAGAAAATATGTTTTTCTCATTTGTATTATTGTAGTCCTTGACATACATACTTAGGAATAGCCAAAGTTGTATGGGTACAATACAAAAAAAAGAAAGAAAGTTTAAGCAATAGAAAGCCTTTATAACAACTGGCAGGAAAGCATTAGCACAGCTATCTGATAGATATATTCAGTGTACACAGAATACATTATGAGCTTCTGTAGAGAAACTATTTATCCAACACTTGACAACCACAACCAGTTATAAATAGGATAGTCTGTTGGTGACATCTGAACATACTAAAGTGTTTACTCTTTCTAGAAAAGGTTTAATGACTCAAGGAAATTAAAGAAGATTTCAATGCCGTGAGCAGAGTTGCAGAAACTCCAGATCTGCATTAAATGCAGATCTAACCATCCCTCTGAGGCGCACTGCCTTTGAACGATCAGCATTTTCGTTTACGGCCATCAAGCACTGGAATACTCTTCCAGTTGAACTTAAAACCTGTACTGATTTTAACTCGCTTTCTTATGGTGCAAAAAAAATGATATTATGCAACCAGTCATGCCAACATTAACACTGTAATCTGAGTTTTTTTCATTTGAACTGTATTGTCATACCATATCTTAGATATTTTATTTAAGTGTATTTGAAGTGTATTAAGTATTATGTTCGTATGCTGTATTAAAATCAGGATTTATAATTATTTAAGTGACCGAGATCATGTAAGTGTATTTCAAGTGTACTATGTATTAATTTATTGAGCTGTACTTAAATCAGGTTTTAAAATGTTTGACTGATAGAGATCATGCAATGTTATTATTTGTTTATTGATTGTTATGAACCTGTCTGATGGAAATGAGCTATTAGCTATAATCTGGCATATTGCATCTCTTCTCTTTGCTGAGATTAATGTTTTTGTATGCATGGTCCTTCTATAAATAAATACAAATAAAATACAAATGATTATATTTAGATGAAGCCCCACATGCTTACAGGTGCACAGTGTACAAGTGAAGCTATTTCCTTATTACATAACATACTGCAGAAAAGAGTCAAGAACTAAGACAGAAGAGGATTCAGTAGCCTAATACTTAGGACATGCCCACTCTCTCTCTCTCTCTCTCTCACACACACACAAACACACATACCATGTGTACATCACTTTAGGGGACATCACATTGACTTACATGCATTTCCTGGAGACTTAACCTAACCTTAACCATAACCAACACATGCCTAACCCTAACCCTTACCCTAACCCTTACCCTTACCCTTACCCTAACCCTAATCCTAACCAAGTCTTCACCCTAAAATTAATGATTCCCCTCATGGGGACCTCCAATTTGTCCCTATAAGGGCGGCGAGTCCCCACACGTGACTGTGTAAACAGATTTAGGTCCCCACAATTATAGTAATGCTAGGCCACACTCACACACACACACACACACACACCCACACACACACTTTGGTTGCATTCCAAAACTACTCTAAGCCTCCTTAAATCACCAAGGTAAAGTGTTAGTAGAGGCAGAACAAAATGAAATGAAAATAAACATGGCACAGCAACGTTTACAGCCTAGAACCCGGTATCACTCCCCTCGGTGGAAAACACACCGTAAATTACTGCAGATCATTTTGAGGAATTTCGGTTACACGCTCCAACAAAAAATTGGGCAGTTGATTTATATCAGTATTAATTATGCGTGCATGTGAGCGAGTAGGGCTGATCTGTGTGTGTTTATGTCTGCTGGGTGTTATTGTGTGCATCAATTTGATAATGTGCACGATTCGTCTCGTGTGCTTGTGTATTTCTGTTGAGATAGAGGGAGAGAGACATTGATTTTAGTAACAGCGCTGTGGTTTTTTGACCATATGATCCTGTTCATTTTCACTCTGTAGGCAGTTGCACAGCATCCATTGCTCATAACAACAACAATATGTTCTATATGAATCCAACTTCTCAACACGCTCAGCGTTTGTCAAGTATTTATCTTTTGACTGGTACTGGTCTGGAACCAATTTAAAAGGGACAAAGCAAAATGAACAATGTCAAGGTAAGTCACTGTTTATTGGTCAGAAACCACTGTGGTAAACATTCTTCCAGAGCAACTTAACTCAAAACCTTACCCATCAGACATTGTATCTCATTGTTTGTACACATGTGACCAATGGTTATACAGACCAATGACATGATCTCAACATTCATTCGTTTGGTCTCCTCCAATAATAACTGGTTTGTCCAGCAGATCAGGATGAGCTTTACACATAGATGTATCAGTGGCGAACTGTCAGGGCCTTCAAGGTATTCAGAGAATACCCTGGAACACTCAGATAAAACAAACAAAAAATCGATTTAATTATATAAATAAAATGTATATCAAATGAGAATCGTATCTGTGTTGTTGATCTGTAATATTACAGTGTTACGTTGATTTGTTTGTCCTTCTCGGACCATGCACTACGCATTTCAGTGGTTTTGTGTTAGAAAAGAAAGCAACCAATCAGATCTTGTTCTGGGTCTCTGGGTAGAATGTCCTTCAACCAAGGTATTCTACATCCTTGACCCTGGCCGTTGCACTGAATGAGAGCGTACGTTTGGATTGACAGTTTGATCAACCAATCATATATTGATTTGTAGTGTGCGGGGAGTGTGCGTCTACAAAAGGTCCAGTTGTGATAGACACGGTTCGCCACTGAGATGTATAAAGCAAACTGGATACAGGGTTGGTGGCGGGGCCCTGCTTCATTCTTACTGGAGTTGCCCAGTGGCGCATGAAGCCAACATGGCCTGACTCGAGAACACAATTCTCCAATCATCCATTGATCTCATAGCAATCTGCATCCATGGGGCCCATAGAGCATTGGTTCTCAACTGGTGGGTCACGGACCCGTTTTGAGTGGATCGCAGACCCGTTTTGAGTGGGTCGCAGATTTGAGTGGGTCGCAGATTTGTGGAAAAAAGTCAAACTTTTATTTTGAAGGCCCGATTTGCTAACGCTGTGCACGCAGTAGGCGTTGGACTGGAAGTACCGGAGACCATAAACGTTTTTGAAAACTTCTGTCACGTAGTGATCATCCTCTCAATAAAACATCTTTGCTGATGTTTTTCTGAGTCTTCTGGCCAATCAGAATCAAGATTGTTGCCGGAAGTCCCCACGGAGAATACCTTTGTGGTAGAATTATTCTCTATACATCGATGGGTACAACTTCAGATAAAAATTAACACATGATGAAATATGACCCCCGGTTTGATGACTGACAGGTCACAGAACAATGGGGGCTATCTACCCTACCCACAATTTTAAGTAATTCACACAGACTCTTTACTCTTCTCTCTGTGTGGAGCAGCAAGTTCAGAACTAAGTGAAAAACAAACAATGGCATAAAATATTAATATGTCAGGTAGTAATAGATTTATTTATTTTCTTCTCAGTGTACCAGAATGCGTAGTTTATATGTTAGTAATTCTAAAATCTCCTGGGGGAGAATCCCCCAAGACCCCCCTTCTGGGGTTGGGTTTTCAGCATGCGTGCCTTTTTATACAGTTCAGCTTTGATTCCATCATCTCATTAAACCTTTTTTAAAAGCATATTTTAGTTCTGTGAAGGGATATATGTACTGTACTTCACTTTGATTAATATTGTATGCTGAAAAGCATTACAGCACGATTTCTTTTTTTAATAGACTTGAGTGGTTCAACATTTATTGCCCCGCCTCCGAATCCCTGACTCACGGCCACTCTCCCGTCAGTCAAATCAACGGTGAGGGAAAATAACTCTAATAACTATTAACTCTTTAAGAGCATTTTACAACTCAAAGGCCCTAATGATTTTAAAGGTCTCATGTCATGGCCATTTCTACTGATCATAATTCCATTGTTGAGGTATACTAGAATAGATCTATACTGTGCAATTTGTCAAACTCACATTGGTTTCTCATATAGCATCTCTGTATACTATGTGTATTCACTCTCTGTCCTAAACGGCTTGTTGGAGCTCCAGCCACCCCCCCCCCCACCCCCCCCCTCCCTGTGAGCCCACTGTGCTCTGATTGATCAGCTCGCCACTCTGTGCTCTGCTTGGTCAGCTCGCCACTCTGTTCTGATGAGTCCACCACCGTTACAGCGGAACATCAGTGATTATGTGTTACAATGGCGTTAGCAACTATAAAATGACACCAGTAATGACAAACAGATGAGAATGCTGCGTGGGGTCTGGGTGCCGTGTTGGCGGGACGCTGCGTGGCTCGCTGCTGCGAGGACTGGACAGTGTGAGCTGGGTTCATTTCCTGCTTGCTGCGTGGGGTCTGCGAGAGCGAGGCAGCGCGAATGGACGCGGGGATGCTGAGGGGGCTGCAGCACCCCCCCCCCCCACTGCACCCCCAAACAGTGTAAGCGCGCCACAGTTTCACCGCTGCGAAGCTCCACTAGCACAGCCCCCCCTCCCAGCGCGTCACAGTTTCGCCGCTGAGAGAGTGTGTGCGTGTGAGGAGCTCCACAGATTGGGTCCATTTGGGTATGGGCATGTCACTGTACACGAAGAACACAATGGAAAAAGAGAAATCTCCAACGAGGCGTTCTGGAGCAGCATGTGTTAGAGTTTTACTCGCTACAGGGTGTACTTTGAGGGTTTGTCACTCTGCAGACCGTTTAAATGCATAAAAACTTCATAACCATCCTGGGAGAGGGATCCCTCCTCTGTTACTCTCCCTGAGGTTTCTCCCATTTTTCCCTTTAAACTGTGGGTTTTCTTCGGAAGTTTTTCCTTGTACGATGTGAGGGTCTAAGGACAGAGGGTCGTATTGTCATACTGATATTCTGTACAAACTGTGAAGTCCACTGAGACAAATGTAACATTTGTGATATTGGGCTATATAAATAAACATTGATTGATTGATTGATAACACACAAGGGGACGGGTAATAACCGGAAAAGCATGATATGGGACCTTTAATAAGGGCTATTCAAGTGTTCGTATTGGGTAGTTAATTTACCTAAAAAAATATATCCGCTGATATACAGTCGTCTCTTTCCCAATGGAAATCAATGGCAAAAAGTATTTTTGGGACCAAATGACGTCACCGACTGACACGGAAGTGAAGTACCACTGTTTGGCCACTACAAAAGTTTGCTTGAACGCCTGGCACTCTTTCTCAGGGTTTGTCTCTGCGTCTGAACTTCCAAGTACTGACAACCTAAAATCTATACAATACTTCAAGCGTCCTGCTGTTAAAAAACGATACAAATGTTTTTTTAGTCCATAAAAACCAAAGCGATAAGCTAAAAATGGCTAAAGGTTCAGAAGAGCTGGGGGAAACTTTGGGAGATGTATTCAAATTTGACTATGAGAGGTTACTTTGCAATTTGTGCATTTGGTCCGTTGACTTGCATTGAAGTACAAAGTGTGACACTTTTAGCTATTTCCTAACAGCATAAGGCTTTTAAATGTGTGGTCATGGACAGTGTGATGCAGGGTAAAGCAGTAGCTTAAACACTTCAGCCGAAAGGTAATCTTCTATCTGAATATGCTGAGAAAATTGGTAGAACCCTTTGGTCCCAATTACAGCCCAGAGCCTGTGATGAATAATATCAGCTTGCACATCTGGACAGTAATTTTTACCCAATCTTTCTCACTGCACTAAATTGCTGGATCTCAGTGAATTGGAAACATTTGAAAATGAAATTGTCAAGGCCTTGTCTACACTCCGTTCAGCTGCAGTTTGGGCTCGGCTGTGTGTTTGGGGTCAGTGCCCGTTGGAAGATTGATTCTCTGCAGTAGGTTTTACTACAAAATTCCCTGATAAAAACTGCAATCATTTGGATTTGTTTAGTGCCAACTAATCTACATATTCTAAGCATAGCAACATCTTACACTTGTTTTCATTGCCTTCTAGCTAGAAATTATTATAACGCAATTTCTACCTCTTTTGTTCTCAAATTGCTGGTCCATAGTAGGTGAGCCTGAAGTAAGTATTTTTACAAGCCCTGGTTGCAAAAGAGGCGCATAAAAAAGCCAAACTATGAGGGAAATCTCCTAAAGATCTGTTCCATATTGTATCGCTTTTTCACAGAGTTTATTTGTGCAAAACGCTTGCAGCTGCAAGTCAGAATCTAACATTCTGAAGTATCAAACTGAATTGGAGCGGGCATCTCGGTCCAATTGTTTCTTTTTAAAATAATTTTAGCAGGATTGTACATTGGCAGGGGCTCAAATGGAAAAAGGGGCATCAGTCGGCAGGAGTGTGGTTGGAAATTTAACATCCAGGACTGTCTGCATATTCTGAGCGACTTAGGAATTTTAAATGTTCCTCACTCTGGCTGTATTGGTCATTTTACAGGACCAATAACACTTGAGGCCTCAATGTGGATCAGTTGGTCTTTGTCCCTGTGGAGAGGTTACGTTTCTTTGCTATAAGAGTGTTAACCTGGCTTCCAGCATTTTTGCTCTTTAGCCAATCCAGATTCCTGTGTGCATTTGTATAAAATACATTTGTCATGGACACAAACAGATACCGTGCCAACAGGTAAGAAGGGTTCAGGTTAGCACATTATCTGATTTCAGAGTTGGTGATTTAAAATAAAATTGGTGGTAATGTGCTACAGCTGTGAGTGCCGCGGCTCTAAAGGCTCTCAGTTTGTATCACTATATCACCAAATGTTCCGACAGACTTCTACAAATGCAACACAGTATATCACAAAGTTGTAGGTAGTGATTGTGCAAATTCATTTATAAGTTACTGGCACGAAGACAAATGTGACAAAGTTCAAATACTCATGCACTGGTGAAGTGCTTGGAATGTCTGCATGGACATGTATTTTATAACTTATATTTATAACTTATTTCTAATATTATATTGTTCCAAGATATATTAAAAGGATCTCATGAAACATGTGAAAAATGACATCACTGAGGGGTTAAAGACCAAGATCTATGGGAAAATATCCAATCCCCGCATCTCCATCATATAAAGAGAAGTTGTTGAGTTGGGAAGCAGCTCCAAAGAAGATACTCTCAGAAAAGGAAATACATTTGTACTTGGAACGACTCCAGATAACTCATAATTCAAAGGACATGAAGGTCCAATTCATGCTACAGTAGCCCAACAAAGCAGAGGAGATGACAAATGTGAAATGTCTTTGAAAAGGATCGGGAAATCTAAGAAAAACAGCACATTTATAATCCTGCACTGTCAGCATCTGCCAAAGATTTGAGCTGCTATTGTTGTCCGTTACTCTAGAGCAGGGGTCTCAAACTCAAGGCCCGGGGGCCAAATCCGGCCCGCAACTTCATTTTATGTGGCCCCACAAGAGCTTGCAAAGAATATAATACGTTTATTAGACGGTTACATGCCACTTTACATCACTAAACTACATGTCCCACAATGCATCTCGTTTTGTGTCATGCACACTGAAGAGACTTGCAATTATTTGCCCTGGACTTCTGCTTTCAGACGTAGTTAATTACTAAGTTATTATCCTATCCGATAATAATCCAATTCAGAGGCAATAATGTAATACATATTATATATATATTATATATTTATATAGTAACAACCGGCCCTTTCAGTGCAACCTTTATGCGAATGTGGCCCGTGATGAAATTGAGTTTGATACCCCTGCTCTATAGCCTGTGTACTTTTCAAAGCTCACTTTGCTCTAGGAAGATCTAGTAGAGGACTTGTACTGCGTGAGATGAAGCTGTAACAAACTCGCAGTGAGCTTGAAGTGCAGGATACGCCCTGTGGACTTTGTGTGCCACGGATTTGTTGCCACTTCCACGAGCAGTTTACCCAGGCAGTTAGAGCAGGGTTTGTGGTTAGGGCGGAGGTCAGAGCGGCACGCTGGGCTTCCCTATAGAGGAGCCACTCTGGGTAGGAAAGGAAAGGCCAACCCTCGGAGGCTTATATCATAACAACATTTGATCTTACATATCACTTGATAGCATAACAATGAGATCAAAAGCTTGTAGATTGTAATTGTTTTATACATAGTTTCAAACCGACGGCTAGAGCATTACACCACGCTGATGTAACCCATCTGTACCTCATGAACAGACAGAATTGCCAATTTGTCTTACCTAAGTGATTCAACCGGAGATTGTGTTCATGGTAAAAAAGGAGGAGGAGAGAGGTTGTTGTTTCTTTAATCACTCGGCTCTCAGCCACCAAACCCTAAGTTGCCCTCGGCAGGACATTTGATCTACTTGGCGACTGGCTGTAGGTAGTGTGGTGGTGTAACAGTCCGAAGGTTGGGGGTTCAATCGCAACCCCTGAAGTCAACATGTTGATGTGTTCTTGGGCAAGATACTTTATAGAAGTTGCTCCTGATGGCATGTGGTTGCGGTGAGTCACCATTTTTGAGAAACTGATAATGACCTCTGTTTTCTACCACCATTGTCTGCTGACTCATCACTCCTCTTAAAGGGCCGGTAGGGTCAGAAAGCGATCAACAGCTTTTTTTCTGCTCAGTATTTGTAATTGGTATCATTGAAAGGCCCCCTTGCTTGATGTGTAACCCTGTTTCTGACAGTGTGCAGGATGGCCTGGTTCTGACAGAGTAAGGTTGCTCCTGTATATTTCAGCACTGCATCAACAACACCCCAACACAGGTTGGATGAGTTTAGTCAGGAGCTAGCAACACACTCTCTGCATTTACTTGACATATGATTTCATTTATCTTACAAAGCTTTATAACTTCTTTTTGCATCACAGTCGGCCATTAAACGTTATCTTGTTGTCAATGCACAAGCGCACACTCAGAAACATATGAAATAAAGCTGAGGTTAACGGGGGAAAGGATTAGAGCCTTCAGAAATCTTTTTTCTCATAAGAAGTGAGTGGGAAAGTGGTTGGGTGTGAGAAAAAAAGTTGTAAATATGGAGAGAGGTGAGCTGGTGGGTGCGTCAGGTGGTCATATTGTTCCTGCCACCTCATTAGCAGCGATGACATCACAGCAGATTTTTCTTTTAGTCTGCTACTACCGCGCCACAACTCCTCCGCTACAGAGAGGTAGAGCTGCTACCGGCCGCAGTCTTTGAGGGCAGAGTCTGGGGAGCTGCTTTTATGTCCACAATAACTCCAGAGAGAAAAAGAGGCTATCTACTTTTTTGAGCCCAGTAATCATAGCTCAGATCTTTAAATGCTGCTTATTAATAATCATGAAACGACTGTAGTCCAGCTGCAGCTGTCTGTATGGAACTGATTTAGTTATAAAAAAGACTTTTAGCAGTTTATCTGGAGGATATGGCTTATAGTAATGTTTATAGAAAGCTTTCGAAATTGCTACTTCCTTCCATTTTTCTGTTTGTCAGCAGGATTATGGAAAAACTACTGGTCAGCATGGGTCAAGAAATAAGCCCTTAATTCCAATGGCCACTACATGCATTGTCTTTCACTTTTGTTAAAGATAGGGCCTTTGAGTGCTCTTATAGTTTGTACTTCTACAACGCACACATCTCACATTTGACCAGCAGTGCCTGCTTACTGTTACTTGGTGAACTCCAACCAATCCCTTTCATTTTATTTAAACATTTATTCAACAGGAGTCATATCTAATAGTCATCGGAAGAGAGGTGTCAGCTGCTCAGGGTCTGATTGGCTGCAGAAAAGGGAGTGGTGCCTTGATTCTTTTACAGTGCTGACATGAACCAGATCTTTCACACACTGGAATAAAATGTTGAAGGTAACAGAGGGTGGGGAGTGGTCTGGCTATGGAATTGAGCACACTTTGCTCGTAATTAACATCACATAACAGTGAGATGAGTGAGTGAATACAGAAGCATTCTCAATTCAGGCTTGAATATTTAAGTTAATTAAACCTTTAAAGATATGTGTGTTAAGATACTATGGTGTAGCTACAGAACGTATGCAGGTATAGCTACCCTATGGCTTACATATAACTTTGTGCTGGGGATATAATAGCAACAGAGTTCTGGAGGCGGCAAGAGCTGTGATTGGTCGGTTTCGTCTTTTGCATATACATGATATCCAATTATTATTATAATCAAATTGATGACAAGGAATCATGACATCAACTTTCATTGAAACAATTTGACAGCTTTTTTCTTCCACTTTTGTAATGTTCAGTTGTAACGTTTGATTCTATTCTTCTGTGCTTGGGTACTAAAATGTATTTTTCTATTGTATGATTTCATAATCAAATTTTTACTTCACACTGTTTTACAACTCAATTTGCTTCCCCTTTGAATGCCCAGACAATAGATGACTGTAAAGCTTTCCTGACTCTCGATATGTTAACGGAGGTGAGATGGCCTCGAGCAATGTTCTCCACCCTCAGCTGCCCCAGTGGAGCGGATCAGTGGCCAGCAGCTGTTCTTCGGAAATACTCAGCGTCGGTGTGAATATGTGTAATTGTGTTATTCTAAAGCACAGAGCATCATTTTCAAAAAATAAATAAATGCTCAAGGTTTAACAGAAAAAAAAGAAAATTATAAATGAACACCAGATAAAGGATTGGAAACAGACTTCCATCCTTCAAAGTTTACTTTATTGCCCCCAGTGTTCACAAATACGGCAAGATTCAAACAAACCAGCAGAGAGACACCCTCAGGCTCAGATGTCTGACGACAGCCTTCAGGCGCACTCAGACAAACGAGATAAAAGTCACCCAGACTTTAATTTCCCAGCATTTCTTTCATTGTTTTACAGCGTTCTGAGGGATGTCGAATCAAACAATAGCTTTTTTACTATGTGTTTGAACCCGGTGCACCACGAGCGTGTTTGTGAGAAACTCTATCATAAAACGGGATATGAACGGAAAAAACTAAGAGAGCGAGCACGGTTTCAACTGATGTCTTCCAGTTGTGTGACCTCTCTTTCCTTCCCCGTCTTTTTTCTGTCTCTCTGCCTCTCTCGGTTTTAATAGGGCCAGCTGTGTTAGAGTCTGGCACTCTTGGGAAACACAGTAGAGTGGGATGGAGTTGAGGCTGAATGAGAGGAAATTGGGGCTGGTGGGTGGTGGTGGCGGGGGGGCAAGTTGGGGGGGCGAGCACTTCCGACACATTTTCCCCATGCAATACAGCATGCAGTCTGGAGCGTTGGCAGGCCGCCGCAGCCCCTCTCCCCTTCGTCTTCTCCTTCATTTCCTTCCATACTTTTCTTCCTCCGTCTCCCTACCATCTCCTTCCCCCTTTCCCTCCTGCTTTCCACCCTCCCACCTTCCTTTCTTCCGTTTCCTATTCTTCTTCCTGCAGTCCTGCTTTCTGACAATAATTTTTGGGTAATGACCCTCTCCAGGCATCCGCTCAGCGGCACCATAACAAGTCTAGAAAGTCTTCCCCTCTATCCTCTCTATCACTTTCAGAGCAGGCCAGAAACGAGCGTCCAAGGACTACGTTAAATAGCTCAGGTCCTTGGAGTCACTCTCCCCCTCTAGACGCCTGCTCTGGTACCGTATCGGGTCCAGACCTGCTTCCGAGTTTTGACAGGTCCCTGACCCACGCCAGAGCGGTTCAGCTGGGTTGGGACTGCGTGTGTGTGTAATAATTGTGGGTTTGTGTGTGTGTGAGCGAGGTTGGTGGGTGTTTTTCATCAGACTAATGAATACTACGTCTGAGCTGAGAGAAGAGTATCAAGCGGGAGGAGAGGAGGAGAGGAGGAGAAAGGAGGGAGGAGGAGGGGGAGGGTAATGACTATCAGATGGTGCTCTACTACTGTGCTGCTGCCGCCACCGTTGCTGCTGCTGCTGTGTCCTTAAAGGAGAACAGCCCTCAAACTGAAAAACTCACTAATGTGATTATTACTCCGGGTCTGTGCGATCATCATTGTGAAAAGGAATAAAGTAAAAAGAGAGACTTGAGAGTGTGTCATTTCATATTAAACCTGGTGCAAATGACAGCAGTCCTTCTGGAGTTACGTCTCTATTCAGATGGACTCATGGCTCTTTGGTCTGCTCTAGGTGACTTATTTTAAAGCTGCTATATTTAATATACTCTTTTCAATGAAGGAAATAAATAAGGAAAAAAGAGAAAAAAAACGGTCTAATACATATTAGGAGTTTTACCTACATCCTCAAACACAAAATGAAACTCCTGTTTCCAGGATAACCAAAATGCTTGCTTGCACACCAACTCAAATATAGATTGATTATTTTTGTTGACCAATCGAGCAAATCATTAGCAAGATTTACCTGCAAGACGAAGTATTTACATTTTCCTGGGCAAATGGGCGAGCATTATTGTTAGCCATACAGTGAATATTTGGTGTCCGAATTGTTTGGTTCAGTCTCAACGCTTTCAAAGCAGCATTTGTTGTGCTCTATATCTGCTGGATGTGTAAATAAATAATGATGTTACATAGCCTACCCATTTTTCTAAATGGTTCTTTGAAACGGACAAATGCCAAAATACAGCCATAAGCAGAGAGACATACAGTATGTACATACGCTAGATTTAAACGGTGTTACTTGACTTATTATTCAAATTCAAAAAGCGATTAGTGTTCTCTTCACAAATCTTATCATCCTAATATTACGATAGTGTATATAGAGTAATGAACAAGTAGCAGTTTCCAGCTCGGACGTAGGCCTACTTACTTTCAACAGCTAGCTTACTGTTAGCCTCGGTGACGGGAGTGCAGACGTCCCTTCCTCTCGGTGAAGCCATGTGGTTCTTAGAGACATCTGAAGAAAACCGTCTGCATTTTGTTTTGTTGCATCTCGGAGTTAATAATAATAATAGCTTAGATTTATATAGCGCCTTTCATGGGACCCAAGGTCGCTTTACAAGGAAGTTAAGGTGTATTTCTCCCTCATGGCGGAAGGTACTCCCCTCCTCAGACTGTCTTCACTGAACGAAGAGGAACGAAGATTCACAGACACTTTCATCTGTCATACAACAACAGGTAGGATAACAAACAAGACGACACAGAAAGGTCGAATTTAAGGCATATTTTGAGATATGTTTTGATTCCTTTTATCACGTGAAGGTAAATGGTGTTGTTCAAGTTGGACAACTTTTTAGCAAGGGTGTGGGTTTGGTTTACACTTTAAAATGTGTTGTGACGTCTGTCTATTTCTCCTTTTCTTCTTTACAAATACATTGACTGAAAAATACTTCATGCAATGTGTGGTCTATGTATTTAAAATTCTTGAAACAGGTCTTCATCTTTTTTAAGATTTGAATCCATTTGTTTTACATTTGTTTTGATGAATAGGCCTATAAATCAAGGCCTGAACATTTTGACTACACATTTAGATTTAATATTTTAGATTCATATTAAGTAGAAGCTTCATAAAAGTGTCTAACTGACAACCAGTGTTCTCTATGTAAGGCACAAAAAGCATGGTTATAAATGTAAAATCCAGAATCTGTGCAGTGGACTTAGGTCAACACTTTATGTAGTTTTATGCAAATGTCACCATTACTGTGCTGTAATGTATTTCCTTTTCAAACAACATTCTTCTGGCGAAATGCAGCCATGTGTGATTATGAAAAGACATAATGTCTACATTATACTCAGTCAAATGTTTTCTGGCCTGCGGGCCATCATTCAGAGAGAAATGGATACTGTGTTAGAGCAGCCACTCACTCCTGGGAGATGCAAATGAGAGGAAGATCATGCTAATGCATGTAATGATGGACCACAGTGAGGGAATGGTTTGGAAACCCTCCTCCAGAGTGGGCCCTCACGAATATATGTACAGCCAGTCTAAACACAGTTATTAATTATCTGGGGTTGAATCTACGTGTTGTTGCCATTCTCTTCTTTATATCAATATTAAAAGTGTGTTAAATATACTAAAATATATTTATCATTTTCAACTTTCCTTTTATCGGAAACAAAAGGTTGCACAAAATAAATGTGCTGCCGTTGTGCGTAGGACTGGGTAAAAGCCATGGATATGAGAGGGATGGTATAATCTAAAGGGGGGAAATTGTTTAGGTTTTGAGTTCAAATATAAACACATTTTCTTTTCTCCAGAATCGCTGACTCTACCTTAACTCTTTACACTCCAAGCTGAGCAGAGCATCAGAGGATGTCCCAGACTTTTCTGCTGAATCTCACCACAGAACCAAACCCCTTTGTTTACAACATGCTGGCATGATTTTCTCCCTGGCAATGAGCTGTTGGATTGCCATTGCAGTGTTGGTGCTCAAAAGACAACGTTTGTTTTTATTTTGTTATTTTGGGTACGCTTTGATTCAGGGTTTTGTTATTTTCGAATGTAACATTACTGTAATGTACAGCAATGATATGGGCTGTTGAATCTGGTACACTAACTGAGGTGGAGCCCAGGTGTGGGAATCTGATCTACAGTAGCGGTCACTGCAGATGGCACCGGTTGCATGAAGGCATCTTTTGCGAGTGACTTGAGGTAAAGTAGATGCAGTCTGCGTCTCAGATGTTCAGAGTTGACCGCCAGGCGACTTTTTTCAAACACATTTGATATCCAGTGACCGGATGTGTCCAATGAGAACTGCAGGAGAGTGGAAAACTATAAAATAAACTATAAAATGTGAGTTTTCCATTTCATTCTTGGTCCGTAAGTTTTACAGCAGTTGTTTTCTAGTGAAGGCAATGTATTGTGAATTTGGATGTCCAGTATGGCGACGCGATTACCAAAACCAAATGTGATTATTGAATGCAGCTTTAGTTTGATTGGGTTGAGGGGGTTATGGAGTGCCAACACCTACTGTACAGTAATGCTTCCTGGTTTATCTTGTTATATTATAGGAAACATTCAGTATACCTCCATCCTCCCAGCACTGTATGAACTGTAATCCACCACTGCAACCAGCACTGGCCTCACTTCATACAGTCAATACCACAGCATAAAAACTACGGCTGTGATTGAATGGTAGAGATAGAAACAGAAAGTAAGGAAGGAGAGAAAAGAGAGAAGAGTGATGAATGCTGACTGTAACATTGTGCAACTCTGACAGATTATTCATTGTGCTATTAGTTTTCTGCAGCAGCTTACGGTTGCCAATCTACACAAAAGAGGCATACCAGAAATGACAGTTGGGTTTTGAGTTTTCAATAATGCACTACTGAGGATTACACACTTCATAGTTGAGTTTTACATAGGTTGTCAACCTTTAACCACTGCACAGTTGAAGCCGGAAACAAAACGTTAAGGTCAGCCAGTTCCGTGGAAGAGTTAAGTTGCACACTCATGGCTAATAAAACCCCAAAGACTTTATGAAGGAAAAGCAGATTAAAGTTTGATAAAGGCTGTACAAAAGCTTTGGTCAAATCAGAGGGAGACTTTTCCAAACTGCTACATCACCTCTATGCCTTTTGTACACATATTGCATCTTTATTTGTAGCTAGATAGATGGATCTCTTTCAATCTCTTCTGTCTTTCATTAGTTTTCTCCCACTCCTTTTTTTTTTTTATTCCCCCTCTGTCTTTGCTCCCTTTGCTGTCTGTTCTCGTCTTTTCTTCTCTTCAAGAAGAAGACAGATTGTTAAAGGGAGTGTTAGTGAGTAAAGTAGCAGCTCCCCTACTATAAACCCCTGAGCCTCCCCTTCATCACCAAAACACTCCACCCAAAAGTCTGAATCCCTTGAGGGCAAACGACTTGCAGACCCTCCAGCATCACAGCTTGTACAGATAAAAGTCTTCAGCCATGGCTGAATGAACTCTGTTCCCTGCTGTAACCACGAGCCCAGACTGAACCATCTAACGCTGCGGCCGCCCGCCACGCCGCCTGCTGTCCAGGGGCAAACACGGCCCAGACGTGGAGGCCCAGGGAAGAAAATAAGACACATGGAGGCAAACTCTTTCTACACTACTCAAGCTTCTCAGCTTCTTGCTGTCGAGAAAGTAGTTTAACAAAACATCCGATTGTGCAAACCAAAGTCCCAGTCTCACCTCTTGGTGGGAGTCTGCTCTGTTATGGAAGTATATTGACAACTGAGGACTAAAGTCAAATTCAGTTTGTTAAGTGAGGAGTATTGAAAATCTCATTCATTTTAATTATTTGTAATGATTTAAATAATTTGCTATAGGCTGTGGCTGAATCGAGAATTACAGCATTTTTAGAATAGGCGTGGTGCCAATCCGACACACTGCTTGAATAAATCAGACGGCGATAAGGGGATCAGTTGGATCAACAGATTATGCAGACCTCTGTCCCTCCAGATGTGGGTGTGTTCTGCTGCAGCTCGCTTGTCGAAGATTGTTGGGGACCTCTTGCGACCTTTTGTGACCTGAAGTGCTCCGAAGCTGCTAAAATAGCTGCAGAAATCAGAGAGCGAATGTAGAAATGATTTAATTGTAGACAAGATCGCGTCAGATTTTATTTTGTGCTCTCAAACCTTTGTGTCATGAATATGCTCCTATACTCTAATAAGTCTGAGAAGTCCAGAAAAAAGTTTGGACAAGACTGTTTGCTAGAAAAACATGTTTAGATTACGGAATTACAGTATATTGGATACTTTTAGTTTATGCGAGCAATTGACCTCAAGCCAAGTTAAATAACTTTCTTGTCTTTGCAGAAAAAATATTTTTAAAACACTTCTTTGGTTGGGACGTTTGACATTGATGATAGCACATTCAAGTATTATAGCTCTATTACTATTGTCAGGTGACAGCATTTTTTTTTCATTTTTAGTCGCCTTCCAAGAAATGTAATGTGTATAATATTCATACTTATAGGAAAATGTGTTTTTTAAAAGTCTTTGTGGTCACTATGGTCTCCAAACCCCCTGAGCAAAAGGATGATGCAAGTTCTGTTTTAGTGTCGATTTCCGCTGAAACAAATCATCGTGCAGCCAAAACAAACTCCTGCTGATGGTTAGCCTCTTTCCTCCGGTCTCTCTGGCCTGCTTCTAGACAGCAGCCCAGGGACCCTCAGCACTCAGAGGGAGGAGCAGAGGAGTCCTCCGGCCCTCCCACTAGCTATAAGACCAGGGGCAGACGGAAACACTCAGACAACAGGCACACGTGGAGCAAAGAGGCAGGGACAGAGAAGGACTTGGAGAGAGAGGCCAATAGAGAGCAAGAGACAGTGAAACTGCTGCCACAGACTGGGAGTAGTTCTTTGCCATTGGGACTGACACAGACAAATATAGAAACAAAGGACCAAGAAAGAGGGTTAAAGAAGAAAAAGAGGACAAAATCAGCAACCATTTGACTTGAACGTGTCATTTTACATTTCTTCCTCAGGATTTACAGAACTAAGAACTGACATTTGGTATGTGAAGTTATTTTTGTATAAACCAAGGGAGAAAACTGCCGCTCTGACGTAAAGCTGCTCTTGACCACTGACTAAGGATCAACTCGCTGACCTTATAAACCAATACATCTGAATCACCTGGCTAAACTCATTTTGCAGAGAAGAAGGGTAAGCAGCATCAACAGAACATTTGCCAAGCAACTTCCGATAACAAACCCCACAACTTGAACCTCAACAAGTGTCTCGAGGATTGACCGGTAGCCGACCGAGCGTTGTTTCTGAGAAGATGACATTCGCCATGCTGCGCAGTGCGCCTCCCGCGGGCCGCTTCCTGTACAGCGATATTGCCCTCCTCTCCGAAGACGACGAAGAGAACGGGAGCGAAGGGTCGGGATCTGAGGAGCGTTCCTCCAACTACCGCCTGTCCTCTTCGCCATCTGCCTTTCACATCAAGGTGAACAGGAAGAGGAAGCTGTGTGGGGGAATCGGAGCAGTAGATGTAGAGGCCATGATGGGGAGGCTCATCCCCCCGGGGTCTCCCCCCCTTGGGGAGGGTCGCCAGAGGACTGCAGCCAACGCACGGGAGAGGGATCGCACCAATTCTGTCAACACGGCATTCACAGCGCTGCGCACACTCATCCCCACCGAGCCTGCAGACAGGTACTGAGCAACATGAGTCAGGAGATTTTTGTCTGATATTTTAATCTATTCCATCTTGAAACAAAACTAAATGGTCCCTGATGTAGTTCTGGAGAGCATTTCAATTTAAGCACTATTTAATTATTGTTGGGACAAGTCTGTTCTGTAATTGAGGCAACACTGCATTTAGAGAATATTTCCTATAATAGATGTGTCAAAGAGTTTGTGTCCAGGAAGTACCATCTCACACATTTAAACTCGAGCATCACTGGTTGCCCATTATTTTTGAAATACTGTAATGCATTATTTCTTTTTTAAATTATTGTACACTTTTTTTTTTATGTAATGTTATAGTTAATAACCGACATTTCCTTTTTTATATTGATGATTAGGAAGCTGTCAAAGATCGAGACGCTGCGTCTGGCTAGCAGCTACATCAGTCACCTGGGGACCGTCTTACTCATGGGCGAGGGGCTTATTGATGGACAGCCGTGCCACTCTCCCTCACCGCCGTTCTTCCACGTTAACTCCTCCCCCAGCCGAGGATCTGACCAATCAGCTCAGCCAAAACACATCTGTACCTTCTGCCTCAGCAACCAGAGGAAAATGGTGAGCAGATGCTAATTATAAATACAAATATTAAAGGCCAAATTAACAATTGTCTTTCTAGACATTTTTCAGTGACTTAAACTCTCATACAAACTATTATAATATTAAATTGTATTAGTTATTTTCAAACACTTTAAACGAAGCACTTGAAATGCTTTTTAGCAGAATTAAAAAATATTAGAGTAAAGAGTGATCGGGCCCCTCTGTAGAGTGGGAAACCGTGCAGTGCTTTAGGGTCAATTTGGTGTTTAAAGCTGACCTGAGATCAGTGACTGAGCCTATAAACCAGATTGGCCCTGAGGGACATTAAAAGCAGAACCTCTTTAAAGTCCTCTTTTGGGGTGAAGGACTGCATATTATTGTCCTGTTGGGGGTTGGTTTCACCCGAGCAGGTGGTTCTAAAGTTCAAGGTGCTTTCTGACACTCAGTGGACACTTTGGTTGAGGTTACGTATGAAGCAGTTTAAAATCACAACTGCTGATATTTTCTTTCTTTTTTATAAATATGAATTTAAAGTTTACAAGGTCATTTATGCAGCGAGGGAGATTTATGACTGGGAGCCCGTATAATCCGTCCAAAACCATGTGTATAATTTCAAGAATGTGTTGACGTCAGACTGAAAATAAGGAGGCTTCAATTATAAATGCTGAAAAACTGAACTGAGATTTGTAACCAAAACCTTGTGCCATTGAATATGGATATCACATAAAAAAGTACAAATATTTGCAAGTGTCAAGAAGATTCACGCAAAGCAATGACAAAGCCGTAGGAATAAACGGCTTAAAAAATCACAAAAACTTTCATTGTAGGTAGACGGCGCAATTAAAAAAAATTAGAAAATGTCCTATGAGTCAGATGCCTGCTGCACTGTCAATCTACACCTTGATAGAAATATAGAAAAGGAGAACTTCCTATATTTAAACTAACATTTGATTGATTCCACACAGGAAATAGACATAATCAAGGACACCATCAGCGTAAAAAATGGTCAGTCAGATGAGGAATAACAGGGAATGAATAATTCCTATCAGCTGTATGAAATGAAACGACTGCAGTCCTGACTTCAACAAACACAGGCTGTCTGTGCAGGAGATGATAGAGAGGTGACGTCCACTCCACCCCCCCCCTCCTCTAACCTAGCGGCTGCCCATTTAGTAGGATTTATGGGTAAGGAGCTGACATCTGGCAGACTCCCCCAGCAGTGTGTGAAAGCTAATACCCTCCTCAGTGTCTAAACCCAGAGACCCTTTAGCTGGGGGATAACCTGAGTCTCAGCAGTGTGCGTCTCCCCCCCCCCCCCCCCCCCCCCTCTGAACCTTTGTGAGTGAAAGCCTAGACGTCCTCAGCGTCTGAAACCCAGACACCCTCAGCTGGGAGATAACCAGCCTGAAATCAGTCTTACTCTCTTTTCTTTTCACGCTTCAATTCATCTGTAATTCTTTATTGTTATTCTCTTCGTCCTTTCCATTCTGTTCCAGTTTTTCCTCCTCGACTCTTGTCCCCCACCCCTCCCTAAAGGTCTCTGCGTATCGATCAGCCGGGTGGAGGTCAGAGCTGTCAGTAGGAGCTGTAATACTATCTGCTGCTGTCAACTCACTGCTGCAGATCGGCATGACTGACCTGCAAATGCATGCTGGGTAGAAAACTATTTGGAAACGTTCTCGTGTCAAAAGTCTGTCACGTTAGGCTGTTTCTCATTACCTCAGTAATAGCACACTATTCTTCACACATTAAATGTTTTAATGTAGTGTGGAGCTGGGGTGAAAATCATTTTATCTTGATTCTCCCTCCATTTGTTTACCTAAATAAGTTAATGTCAATCACAGAAAAGGAGAAATGCTTGGGAAATATATAATGTGCAAAGAAAATGTTAACTTAGTCCTAGTGTACATTCAAATGAACTTTATTTCACTGTATCACTTCAAACAATAATCCTCCCTGCTGGATACAGCTGACACATAAGTGTAGTATATGTTTTGTTTTCAAAGGCTTCTTAAAAATCTCTTTCCTGGAAACTGTATTTTTCAGAAGATGTGTCTTAAACAGGACTAAAGAATGACTTGTTGGGGACTGTTTCAGCGGTGGACTAATACACATGTGGTGCCCTAGTTAGACTTCACAGCAGCAAGATGGTTTATGTGAAATAGATTCAAAATGAACTACAGTGCGGATCACAATGAATGTAAACGTCAGCCAGTGCAGCAGTGTGGCCTTTGGTGCATTTACTATCTATTTAGGGGGCCCATAGCCTGACATGGAAAGTATTTTTAGGAATTCAGAGCGGTCATGATCTTTAATTCATAATGTGGAAACAACATGGACACTTAAAAGAATATGTGGTCAATGTATGTTAACTGCAACTTGATTCAACCTGAAAACATAATACAAATTACGTGAGATTATCCACCAGGTTTCTCTATAATATGATGTCAACTCAGCAAGACATCTACCAAAATGTTTTGCCAAATTTCTGAGGTGTCAATGTGAGTTTTTCCAATTGGGAACTATTTTTTCCCACTATTTTAATTCGCATGAATGCAGCATTACTGATGTTTTTCATAGTTTGTAGACAATAATTCTAACGGGACTAACTAACTGTATATCAGGTATCACTCATTCATTGTTGGTTTTTCTCCAACAACAAAGATATAGCATTTCACCAGACTTTTCCTTTCACCTGGAATATGAATGGTTAACTCTGATTGGCAGGACCTGAGAGAATTTAATTTTCCCTGGAAAAGTGGCTGTACAGTGTTTAAGTGGGCTAAAGGGCAGAATCAGTGCTGGTGATTGCAAAGAGGAAACGATTGTGGAGGTAAAACGAGACTTTGTGTCCTGAGTTCTGTCTTTGTATGTTTTTATGGTCATTGAGGTTCATCACAGCTGTCAGCTCTGCTTAGAGCAGCTGCTTCAATTATGCTCATTTCCAATGTGGAAGAGGGTGAAAGTGAGAAAAGTGTACACTCATTTCCTCTTATTATGTATGTATACAGTATAACTGTTTCAAAACAAACATACTTGTTAGAAATTACTACTGCATGGAGAGAGCTTAACTATTGCAGCTTACATATTCAGTGGAATGCTAATGTGATTTCATCATCTGTGTCACTTTACACACATGATTCAGAGATTTAGACCAAGGACATTTATTTCCTCTGGGGTTACGTTTTCGGTTCTTGGATTGTATGTCTGTTTATCACCAGGATAACAAAAAAACGACTTTTTCATGTCCAATGGCTTTTTAATGGTCTATTAATCTTGAGAAGTTAAGAAGTATTTTCTTCAACCTATACCTGTAAATGAGCTATATCAGTCAGTGTATCTGAACAGTCCAGAAACACAATGCTTGGTTTTCTTTTGACAGTGACACTGTTTCTTGAGATGTTTAGAGGTAATTAGAGAACAGTGAAGATCTTCTTAGCATGAGCCTAAAGCAAAGAAATCTGTGTTGCTGATTGCAATTATCATAGATCCTAGTGCAAATCTATTCCTCCACACAACTGCTAAACACTCAAGTCATTTCCTTTCAGTATCTTTTGACCAGAAGCCAAGCTATTCCTTTGCCGCTCACATATATCCTGAGAAATTTTAGATTTTTCCAAAAAACTGCTTTGGGGTGGAGGCACGGACACACCGGAGCGCAGCCTTCACATACTGATGCCTTTGATAAATGAAGTTCAAAAATACGGGATACTCCTGATGGCTGTACATCTGTAAATGAGATGTGCAGAGTTGAGGATGGAGGTAAGCAAGGGGATCCTTAAATCCCTGCGCTGTCAGCTTGATTGATGCAAATGTTCTGTTCAAGGCCTCTCTGCTTCAAATGGTCAGCGACCTGTCAGGTGCCGGGATTCATCCTACAGCAGCAAACCTGCACGATCACTGCCGCTTTAATCACCGCGGTGTGATTATCTGCCACATGTTAAATGACCTTAAAATGCAGCTGAGAATACGCAGCTCTACTTAATTTATCCAGGCTATAGGTGAAGCCAGCATATGAGCAGTATTCAAAACGATATTAAGATGGTGTTTATTCAGTCATTCCTAAATACAAAAGGAAAACAATAATGCTTTTTTAAAAGTGTTAATCCGTCGATAGTGCTTGAAGCATTTTTACGGCTTCGTCTGCAACTGTGTGTTATTTAGTTTGGCACGAAACAGTGAGAGGGTCAACTCAATTCAATGGCAAACAGAAACTGAGATTCATCTGCCAGTAACAGCAATCATGCTGAACTTTTTCCTTTAAAAGTTGGATATGACAAACGCAAACATTTTCCAATATATAAACATTTTAAAAGCTTCTTTGACAAATTAAAAGAGACTTTATAAGTTTGGAAACCGAATAAGAATCTGGCAAGAAATAAAACTGCTATGATACTTATAGTGCGGTTGCCGTAAATAAACCATTGTTGCTTTGAGATGGTTACGTTTAGTAGAGTTTACGAGCGTTTTAAGGCACAACCCTGAACTTGAAGGAATCTTATTTAATTGGAATTTCGAGAAATGAAAAAGAAACGTGTGAATCTAGCCAAACAGCAAACATACATGATGAATGCGGCTCTTAATATCGCAAACAGTTCTAATTTACATCTGGGCCACAGTAAAACTTTTATGTGATGATTAGTGTGGGTGGTTGGAAAGCTGGGTGTATGGAGAGACAGTGGCAGTCAAACCGTACAATTGGAAACGGACTTATCTCTATTTAAGTGTGTGTGAATGTGGAAAAGTGTGTTGATCACAAAGAAAGTGTGAGCCTGTGTTTGGTTTTTTTTAAATGAATTTGAGTGACATAAAAAGAGATATTTAAGTCTATGTGCATACACACACAAACTTGCACACCTACACCCACACACACACACACATTTGCACACACACACACGCACACACACACACACACACACACACACACACACACTCGCTGGCTTGCTCTCAGTGTCTGGAAGTCATTGGCAGTGCAAAGCAGAGCAACAAATGAGCTAATTGTTCTGTAAATGATTTATCCTCTGCTGAGGCCTGTACAGCCAGTGTTTAATTCAGCTGCCGCTATTAGAAACACATTGACGTTGGGCTTTGATGGTGATGTTAAAGAAGCCTGGCAACCACTCTCTGTGAAACGCCCTCGCTGCTTACACACACACTCACACATATGACACATACACACACCATAGAAACACTGACACGCTCACATGCAGTGCACCACACTCACTGAGACTTTTATCAAAACCATTTCGTTCTACCTCCAATGCTTTTTTTCTTTTCAGCCAGACGGCAAGTCATTGCTTCTTTCTAGACACTACAACACAAAAAAAACCTCATGTATGATTACTCACTTAAATAGCGCTTTATCACGACTGTGCTTTCAACACGTTCTGTACTAATGGTGTGTAGGAAGTTGTGGAAAGAGTGATGGAGAAGGAGAGAGGCAGAGGCAGATAAATAGCTAGCGACTCAACATTATAATCAACTTGGCTATTTATCCTGCAGTTTAGACAGTTGGTTTTAGACTGTGCTGAAACTACACTTTGCGCCCTTATAGAGATCAAATGAAGCGTGCACCTTAAGAGAGCTTAAATACAGGACTAAGACGTGTGCAGCAGCACCCTAATGACTGTGGTTTTCACAGTCCTTTGGTTATTAGTCTGTTTTCACTGGAAAAAGCATTGCGTCACTTGTGTGCCTGAAGTAGACGTTTCGAGGTCCGACATGAAAACTAAATTACCCTCATTTGCTGATAATGCCAGTGTTGACTTGGAGTTAATGTTGTGTGCCTCATAAGTGTGAGCTTTGCCTGTTTGCTTCTCATATCAAGCTATGCTAATGGAGGTGCGTCAAAGGTAGCTAATATTCTGCAGGCAAATATTCGTGTGTGTGTTCATGCATGGACCTGTCTGTATAATTTCAGCACAGATGGAAGCAGTTAAATCCTAATTTAACGCCAACAGAAGAAGTCGTGTCAGATAACTAACAAAATCTATTAGCAAAACTATCATTCCGTTGTCATTAGGTCTCCAGGGAGAGGGTTGCTCACGGAGCAAATTAAAACAAAACTAGGGAAATCTGAGCCAGCCTAAGACAGCATCTAAAACAAATCTATAACAGAGAAAGGCAGAGAATTGACGGTTCGAATTGTGCCGTTTCTAAGAACAATATCTACTGAATGAATGACATATTGGCTTTTGCAGGGTGCTCATCGAAGCAGTGATGATTAAGTGCTGCTTGTAATGCTGCAGAATGAAGACGGCCATTATGACAGATTATTAAAACGTGGGGACTATTAAATGCATGTGTGGCTCGCTGGTGAGAATTACATCTGATTAGGCAATCTAGGATAAATCAAGTGTTTTTCAGAAGCCCTGAGGATGCTTATTACTGAACCACAGTGAGCACGAAGTACATGTCTGCTGCATCCAAGCCACATAATGGCAGACTGTGGCTTATTGGGTGTGTTAGTTAACTTCATTCAGAAGCCGACCTGCTATTTATTGCTCTATTTTAACGTATGTCTCCGGTCCTCTAATCGATGATCGTTTATGAGGGTAATTACAGCTTCTATGAGACACTTGAGGGTACTGACACATATTCACATATTTTCACTCGATAAACTAAAGTTATTGCTTTTCATGGATGAATACCGATCTCCTTATACGATTGTTGGGCCGGTACCCAAGTGGAATTATTTTTTCCAACCAGTCATTCTTCTTTTAATGCAGCCAGAGACTAAATTAGATGTTTGTATTTGACAGAAAGGCTTAATGCAGGAAAAAAGAGGGAGAGAAAGTGTGGAAAATCTGCAGCTATAGGTAGAGGAACAGCCCCGATTGAGTTACGGAAAAACGGTATTAAAGTTTGAATTGTAGAGTTGATAAGAAGCCGTGAAGAGAGTTTTCTATCGTGTTATTAAAGTTTAGACAAGCTCCTTTCACCTTGATAAAACAATAATATTGTTCCACGGTGGTAATATCATCATATTGCATCTAAAGTAAACATCATCAGGTAATCATATTAGCGTTGGACAAATCACCCCCCCGGGAGCTCAGTGGTATGTCTGTGTGTGTGGGTGGGTGTTTGGAGCAATAGAGAAACAGAGAGCGGGGATGTCATCCGACCATGCCATATTAGTCTTCAGGAGGTTGTTTTGACTACCAGGCCAGCTTTAAAGCCCCCCCCCTTGTTTTGACTGACACTCCAGCTGAACCGCCTTCACCAGATACAGCTGTGCTTCCACATCCAGCCGATTCCTACCAATTCCACTCATTTGGTGGATAATCCAATTGTAATGCATGAAAAGTTTTTGATTAAGATTATTTCATGTTGCCACTTTTTCTTACCTGCCTCAAGCACTTTAACTTCCACTGATAAATGCCATCAATTTTCCAAGGCACCTCCCAGTAAACACCGGAGAGCACGGCCGCACTTGACTCGTACAGCTGTTTGTTTTGTAGTTTGTGTTTGAAGAAAGCTAAATAACAGCCCAATGTTTCCCAGGCTGTGTGAAACACATTCACTTCTAAAAGAGACCATTTCATGTGTCAGATGGAAACGTTGGATTGAAGTCATTTTAGGTAATCCAGACAGCAGCCTTCATTTCATCAAACTTGTTTTGCAGTCTGTGATTGATGATTTTGGCACTTGTGATAACCCATCTATTGTTAACTAGTTATTGTATTGCATGATGGGGTGTATATATATAAACTATCGCCTAAAAGTCACATTAATATATTTATTTTATGTGAGTTTTGGACTTTCCAGTAATTAGCTAAACAGTTCAAATGTAAACGCAACTATAAAACTGTTGAATCCTGCTTCTGCAGATTTTTAGGAAAACATATAAAGTACATTGTGGAGAATCATGTCCCTGGTACGTTCTGTATCGGTATATGGTGGATTTGTTAAAGAAAATGTACAAAACCAAGTAACAAGTCAAGTGATTGCAATGCATTGTGGTTTATAGTCAACGAACAAACGGAGTGATGGTAATGCTTCATGTGTAGATGACCGCAGTGGTCCTCTGCTGCAGCTGGGGAGGGATGGCTCCCCTCCATCAGTGGGAGGACTGATTCCTGTCCAGATCTTATGATCTCACTCTCGCATTACCGCCTGATACCCTTCCAAACACCTACCCACCTTTGTTGATGTCAGTCAAACTGATTCTTTCCAAACACCTACACCTTGTGCACGGTCTGGGAGGAAATGTGTAACAGGTGTTCGGCTGATGAGAGGAAGGGGAGAGTTAGACGATATGAGCAGGGGAAAGAAAAGACAGGGGAGGACAGGGGTGCAGAGAAGCTCACACATACTCTAGTCAAAACGTTCACCCGGCACCTTTATGTACTTTTACTAATATATGTTGTTTTTTTTACATTTTTGTCCATGAAAATCAACCACACTTCCTGTTTTAAAGGCCTAAGATCATTTTACAGCCTTCAAATCTAACGTCAGCCCTGAAAAGTCATTAGGACCGGGATGGCGCGTGTTGCATATCACTCAGCGATGAAATCTCTCGACTGCAGCTAGAAAAGCGAGCGGTAGATGGGCTGAGAAGGGAGCGGAGCAGAGGTTAGGTGAGGAGGGAAAATGTGATGTTATTTTTCCTGGCCAGATAGAGAAAGTCTCCTCACCAGCCAGGAAATCAAAAGCTCTCTCTGTTCTGATACCACAGATAAATGAGAAGCATATCATCGACTCATGATGTCACTCTTCAGGCTATAATCAACTACTGTACACAATGTGTGTGCAGTCAAGGTTCACTTCTTTCATCAACCACAGTAAAGTTGAGACATTCCAACAAGCCACTAACCCCTTTTCCCCATTTATTTTTCTAGTCTAATTGCTTTGCTAAGATGTACTATTCCTGTAGATTGATTTTGGTGTCTGTTTTTTTTCCAGAACAAAGAAAGAGACAGGAAGTCGGCCATCAGAAGTTAACAATGGAGACGCAAACCAACACGGATGAAATGCAGCGACGTTAATGCAACTTGATGACTTTTGATGCATTTCAAAGACTTTTGAAGGACTTCTTCAGCACTTCCAGGACTGTTCAAGGAACTTTACCAAGCTTGTTTTCTTACTTTTTATATCACTTTACAAGAATTTTTTACTTTTGTCAGGTGTTTTCAAAAACACTTCTGAAACAGTACTTTTAAAGGTCGTTCACATGCTTATCAAAGACCCTGACCTGCCTTTCAACATGTATAAGAGACTTCTTACTGTATTGTTCAGAGACTCCGAGACTCTTTATTCTAAGGAACTAATGGCACATGATGGAAAACACAGCTTTTGATGAAACAAGTTTGTTGTTCTTATGTTGTGTGTGTTATTAATGTGTAAACTGAAATATAAATGTATATTTATGTGACATAACATTATATAATGAAAGTATGTTATTTAACCAATATTGACATTCATTACAAATAATGTATAAAGGTGCAAGAACATTGGCTAATGACACAATTTATGGCATCCTAAAACGCCATGCTGGAATGTTGTGGTATTGGTTATTTCTGATAATCATCTTTGGAAATGTCTAATGCTGGAAGATAACTCAAGATGACCAATAAATTGTTTGTATATCTGGGACTAGATTTCATGTTATTTTGTCTTTTCAAATCCTGCCAAGCTCCAACCAATATAAGAGTTTCCATTGAACTAATAAAAGGGTTTCATTAAGTTTGGTCATAAATGGATTTAGAGAAGAAATATTGAAGTCTCAAATACTTTCCTTCTCAAAAGAAACAGAGCAGCGAGCATAAGTTGACGTTTCAGTACACCTGTAGCTAACATCAGCCTAACTTTAACTTTTCTGTCTTTTTCGTTCTTTCCCTACGCTCTCCTTTCTTGCTGTCTTTCTTCTCTTCTGGGCACAGAGATCAGAGCAGACAGAGAAGGGCCAGGTTTTGAAGATGAGGCGGACAAGAGGGGATTGAGGAGCAGAGGAAAGAAGAAAAAAGAAAGGGGAGCAGAATGGAATCTGCAGGTATGGCTGTTTGGACATCTGCCCGTGTCCCCTCACTGTCCTCTCCTTTACCTTTCCACATGCTCGTTCTCTCTTTCCTCCTCTGCTCTTCCTCTCTTTTCCCTGGAGTGCCACTGGCCAGAGTCTGGCTGGTGATGGCTTTCCAGCCTGTTTAGCCACGCACCACCTACCCTCTCCTTGACTCGTTTTTCCCTTTCATTTCTAACTATCAATGCATCTAATCTTCATTCTTGTTCGTCTTATTTCTTTTCCTGACTACCTTTTACACTCTTTCCATCCTTCTCTTTGCGCATTTCTCTAATCCTTTTCTCGAAATCTGTCCACTGCCCTCCCTAGGAAAATGATCCGGGCATTAGCAAAGAGGAATGTTCTTCTTTCTTTTTTATTTGTATTGTCGCACATACACAATCTCAAAGACCATACTCTTTGTTATTCTGTCTAGAGACAAGTGTTCTCTGTGTTATGTAATTCGTGATCATTTTTTAAAGACAGCAAAATAGCACATGCAGAGATGTTACCTGTCTCTTTGGCAGCAAAACTAGCATATCAAGTTTTAGAGAAGCAAAGTTGACTATTACTGATGTGAGAAATAATGATATTTTTCTACAATTTTTTTCATAGTTATTATAGATTTTATTACAAAAATGACTTAAGAGATTTAAGCTCTATTCAGGCAGTCTTTACCCAGTCTACGGTGTCCTAGTTCGGCTTTTTTAAACCACATAATAGCAGTATTTCTCAAACCATTTCCCACCATTAAGTGAAATGTAAATGAGCCGTTTATTTAATGGAGGCTAACCCCGTTGCTGCACCGTCTTGGTGTTTCCAAATTATTTTTTTAACAATGCTAACAAGCTGTTTCTGCGACAGAAGTGCCAATAATGGTGCTTTTTCCTACAATGTGCCCGCTCAATGTGCCCGCTCAATGTGCCCGCTCAATGTGCCCGCTCAATGTGCCCGCTCAAGAAAAATAACCAACAGCAAAATCAAACTTGATCGCCGTGCCAAAACAAAGTTCTTTTAGTGGAAGCTGCCTTGAAAAACTAAGATGATTTTTTGTGTGTGCAATCACACAAACACTCAAAAACTATAAACGGCAGCCGACATACAGTATGCAGTCACTTTTCAAGTAAATGTGTCTGACCTTTACTCAGTGATGTCATGTAAAGGAAACGTATTTAAATGAAATAAGTTAATAATGTAGAACGTGAGTAAGGAGGAAAAGGTGTAGCTTTAAAATTGGGATTACAGAAAGAATAATAGTGTTCACAGTTGATAGCGTGCTTCTTGAACTCTAGCAAGAATGGCAGATTGTTGCGTAATCCTTCCTGGAGAATGGCTCATGCCAAAGACACAATGCAATTATATCATTTATGCATTTAATGCCCTTTAAATTCAAGTGCCAGAGCAGGTTTTTCCTCCCAGGGAACAAAAGACTAAATCTCAGGGCACAGTTTGAGAGTAAGTGGTCCCTGCTGCTCGCTGGTTCCTGGGACAAAGGTTTGAAAAGCGCCGTGCGACTTGTTTAAAAGATCTTAGTACTATTATGAGCCGATGAGACGTAGATAATCTTACTGCTGGAGGGTTTTTTAAAAAGGAAGCTTTGAAAAAAGCGCTGTGTGTCTAGTGTGTCCTAATGACTTCTGGTCCAGTTAGTCTGAGAGTCTGATCTCTCTAGCAGGCCGTCTGTCTGAGCAGCAGTGAGGGGGGAAAGGAACTGGTTCCTCCCACACAGGCCAGATCAGGTTCCCCCTACGCCTACGTATAATTTAGCACACACACACACAGATCACCATTTACACACTCATAAGTCTATGAACTTCCATATGCACAGATAGATGGACTAATGCATGCACGTACAGTCACACACTTCTGCGTGCACACACTAAGCAGGAGGATCTGTGATATAGCTTAGCTGTCTAATGATCTCTGTATTTCACATTGATGAAAACAGATCAGCTGAGAGGGCAGACTGCTGCGGTGTGTTAAGTAGGCGGTTTTGGAACAAGGTGAACCGGAGGTTGGACGATCGACTGGTTCCTATTATCATATAATGGTCTCTGATGAAGATGCCCCCATGGAAATCTTGTGAATACTGATAGCCGAGGTAATAAAAAGCTGCTTTAAGGTGGTACAGGGCCAGAGAGGCTGGGCAGATTGAGCCTGGGATGTGTTAGAGAAATTGATAATGTTTGGAGAAAATGGAAAGCTGGCAGAACAAAGTGAAGGACCAAAACACAACATTGTGATCTATTGTAATCCCTTCTGAAAGAAAAATATATCACATAACGGCTTTATGCTCTCTGGTGAGCTCAACAATAACAATAATTATCCCACCAATTGATTTTCCTGTTGCACAGAGGAACTTGCAGGGATGAGAATACATCTCGAAAGGTAATTTACATTTTTCCACTGTAATTTTATTGGAAACTGTTATTCATGTTCTCTGTTCCCCATCTTTACTCCATCTGTCACTCTGCACATTGAAAATGGATAATATGGAGCCTGGCAGCCGTGCAGG
Organism: Harpagifer antarcticus; assembly: GCA_902827135.1. NCBI lineage: Eukaryota > Metazoa > Chordata > Actinopteri > Perciformes > Harpagiferidae > Harpagifer > Harpagifer antarcticus. Next base: position 119,748 of record CADEHL010001257.1, on the reverse strand, counting down.
CTAAACTTTCTAAATACAATTAGGCTACTTGATTTTAAAGTTGGTGAATCAAGTATACCATGTACAAAGTTGTGACACTCAGTTACTTTTTTTAATTGAATGACATTGAGATAATGAAGTAGTAGAAAGGAAGTGACATGTTATGTTGTGGCCAGTGGTCAGTTAGAGGGCTGCTGCTGGTGTGTTTGCAACAAGCGAGCAGCTGTAGTTTAGAGTCAAGGTACCAACAAACAGCTGGCAGTATAACATTAATTAATGTATCCTGATAGACTAAACACTCTGTTCAATATTTTTGAAGCTATTTTGGATGTTATTGGAGGCATTTTGTTCTGTTTGAAGTCTGAGTAGTTTTGGCCATAACATTTGAACATCTTTGGTTGCATGAATGTAAAGAGTCTGAGTGGAGTGCAAAATGCCAAAATGCAATGTTGTAAAAGTAGGCAGCTTATGGTCAAAGCAGTTTGTTTTTGTTAGCCACTAGGGGACAGTGAAAAAAGGAATAAACTCAACATTGACATATTATCAACTTCTTGTCAGTTATTAACACATCCAGCAGAAACAAATGATTTGCTCGGAGCCTCCCGACAAAGGTTTGTTCAATATTGATCTGTTTGCCTCTGTTTTGGTCTCCCCAATATCTTATTGAAATAGCTGTCTCGTTCATTTCTTAATGCCCCACATCACCAGCAAGCATTGTGTGCTTGGTGGATCGTGCAGCACGGCTTTTTTGAGCTTAAAACAACTCTCTGCTTATTCTTTTAATGGGAACATAGTCATCAATGCAGCATTCAACTGGCTATAAGGGAGGAATGATCAAATCCTTGTTCAACTGCTTGGCTTCAAAGTGTACTTACCTAAGCCCCACCCTGCAATACAGACTCATTCATTGGTTAGTAAAAAACTGAATATAAAGCATTAAACAAATCTGTTTTTAGTAACCACCACAGGTTTTTTACAAATAAGTAATGATTTATCTTAATTTTTTCCCAAAATCAGACAGGCTCTCGGACTTACTTTTTCAAGCCGAGTAACGATGATGTCCACATTTTTCAACTGTCATAACATGAGATTCAGTGGAGGAGACAGGAGCACTTCCTGTTTTTTTTCCAACTCATCCATGTTTTTGCGCTCAGATGGTACCCAGCTGAATAGGGTCTATTAATTAAAGATGGATAGGTAGCAGTGCTTTTCCTGAAGCATGACCTCCTGTTGACATTGGAGCAGGAGTTTCCTCTGGTGTCCTCTCCTGCTCCGCGCGCCTTTTGGCCAACTTCCTGCCTCCACTCGAACTGTCTCAATAAAACATGAAGAACAAAGATATAAAACGTGGAGCAAAGAGTGAAATACGCCTTTAGGAACATTAGTCTTTCCAACCCAACCGGGACCTGGGCTACGCAAACACACACACACACACACACACACACACACACACACACACACACACACACTCACACCCGCACACACAGTCGCACACGGCAGGAGGCTAACTGCTCCAAGTGGGAGCTGTGCTGCTGAGGGCCGGATGAAAGGAAACACTAAAACTACAACGAGGGAAAGACAGGTGGCCAGTTTGGCAGCTCCACACACTCCTGCGCATACACACAAATACACATGTACACAAACTCCTTCCTCCTCAAACCCCCCTGTTGTGCACACCTGTGAAAGTGCCAAATCCTGGACTCTACCTCGTTCTGCTCTCCAGCTTTCTTCCTACCTCCACTCTCTTTCTATCTCTCCCTTGTCTCCACCATGATGAATCTTTCTCCCCCCTTCCTCTTCTTCAGAGAGCTCCTCTGTGTACACATTCCTCTTCTAAGCTAGCAGCCTGGCTCACCTTTAATTGGTTGTTAAAAAGACATTTCCTGCTCATGAGGATACCACCATGGAAGCATAGGCTGTTTTGTCTAAGATAAGTACATACAATTATAATGCTGCAGTGCTCAAACGCGTATCAATGTATATAGGAGTTTATTATTGGAAGATGTGCCACTCACTATAGTGTAATCATTATTAAAAACATCTACCAGGTATACACAATGACAGCAGAGAGCTTCTCATACTTGATGTTGTAAGCTTGCATATTGTTCTCCCTGAATGTATCCATTTGTCCACAGCTCCACTTGCCAGACACCAATCAAAGCACTAAAGCTTGTGGTTGAGGGTGAACTTGCCAGGTATAAGCTGATGTTCTGAGAGCCAGTGATTGTTTCCCTGTTGTGTCTCACCATTGTTCTTCCTCTGGTTTTCCCCGTTTTATAAAAGAAGAAGTCTCAATGGGATCTCACACTGACTGCCATGTCTGTCCGAAAAAATTAACAACCTATGAGCAGAGACAAAATTACCAAGACACCAAAACTGTTGTCCTATAGGCGACTATGAACTGTTTAAAGGGGAGAACATAGGATCAGAGCCAGGGTTCGTACGGTCATTGAAAACCTGGAAAAGTCATGGAAATTCAAAATGCAAATTCCAGGCCCTGGAAAAGTTATGGAAAACAATATTTTTCCCAAAGTTTTGGAAAAGTCATGGAAATGTAACTAAAGTTGCGTCAAATGCGGTCGCGAGCTGTTATGTGCCATCATGACGTGCATGGTGTTATTTTTTAATATATGAAGCGCGAGCTGTGTGCTCGAGTCTTCCTGCCTGTCGGCTGAACTCTGCTGCTCCGGGATGAGGGTCAGCTACATTATCTACGGTTGCGTTCGTTAACTGTGCGGAGTCACTGTGGCACAGACTGAGCGCTGGTGAACAGCTGTTAGAACGGGACGTTCAGGTGTTCAGAACAGAGCAGAGCGGCAGAGCGTGATGTGAACTGAACGTTTTTCTGTCGCAATATCAATTAAGGAATCGTTGAGCTAGCTAGCTAGCATACATTGTCATTAACTAACGTTAGCTTTAGCCTTCGTTTTCTAAGTTTTTTCATAGGCTATAAACAGGTGGTATAAGTATAGATATTGTGCTAAAGTAAAAGTAGAAGTACTCAGATCTTGTACTTTAGTAGAAGTACTCAGATCTTGTACTTAATAAAAGTAGAAGTACCAGAGGAATACTCTATCACAGTAAAAGTCCTGCATTCAAAATGTTCCTCAAGTAAAAGTAGAAAAGTATTATCATCAAAATATAGTTAAATTAGCGGCAGTAAAAGTAGTCGTTGTGCAGATTGGTCCATTTCAGAATAATATATATGATGTTTTATAATGATTGATCATGAAAGTGTTCTCAAAGCTGGTGAAGGTGCAGCTAGTTTGAATGACTTTCTATACTGCAGGGTAGCTTGTGGATTTACTCCAGGTGGAACTAAAGTCTGATTTAACACTTGATTAGATTTCACCTCATTCATCCACATCTGTGAAGTAACTAAAGGGATTAAATACATGTAGTGGAGTAGAAGTACACCTTTTACCTCTGGATTGTAGAGGAGTAGAAGTACACATTTTACCTCTGGATTGTAGAGGAGTAGAAGTACAAAGTAGCAAAACATTGAAATACTTAAATAAAGTACAAGTATCTCAAAATTGTACCCACGTATAGTACTTGTTGAGTTTATGAACTTAGTTACTTTACACCAGTGGCTATACAGATAGAAAGAAAGCCTTGCACAGAGGCATGACAATACATTTTCAAAATGCTCAACAGTGCTGCTAAAATTATAAACTGACTGCTCCACAATTAAAATAAATGCTTTTGTATATTTCTATTAGATGTGACTCTTTGGCGTTTCTGTTATCTGCTGCTTTAGTTGTTCTGACTGCTAAAATCCTCTGTTATTCCTCATTTTAAAGCCGATATTCCGTGGGGTCGGGGGGGCGGCTCGGATCCTTGTCACCTTTTTCATACCTGATGAGTTTGCATCCCTGACTACAGTTGCTTTAAGCGTGTAGAAGCTAGTAAGCTAGTAAACTATTTGATTTGTTTCAGATAGGCACAACATGTTTCATATGCAGACCTTATTTTCCTGTTCCATGTTAAAATAAACCATTTTCAGTGGTCATTTTTTTTGGTCATGGAAAATTAGGTAAAGGTCATTGAGAAGTCATGGAAAAGTCATTGAAAATCATTGGTGAAAAAGTGTATGAACCCTGCTAGCTGCATTCATATAACACATGAAACAGCTCTGCACTGACGTTGCCATTGTGTTTCTATGGAGAGAGCCATGCGTCGTACTGCTCTACATTTTTGTGGGCCCCAAAAGTTCAAGTTATTTTGACTTTGAACCAGTGGCGTAGCTGTGCACGTCTGGCCCACCCACAGGCAATCAGCGCAGAGCCGGGAAGCCCAGTTTGTGGCACTTCCAGCGCAGAGCCGGGAAGTGCCACAAACTGCAGTTCATCTAGTGGCCGACAGGGGATGGATGCAAAAAGGAGCAATTCTCATAGACTCCCATGTTAAAATGCCCAACTTTACAGCAGAAATAAACATGTTTCTAGCCTGGATCCAATAAAACTTATTCTGGATATAGTTAGATTCCACCTTCATGACAATGGAATAGGCAGTGCATTTTTTTACCGTGAGTTTTTATAGTAAGTAAAGTAACTTTTGCCGTGAGTGAATGAAAGTATTATTTCTTCTTGAGGTCTGCAGTTTAGCGTGTACACATTTGCTGAATATGAAAACACTCAGTGTGTGCCCACTGTGCGACTGTCAAGGATAAACAACCTGTGGCCTCCGATATATGTCGTATGTATTATTGCTACACAAACATTACATTGCAGTTTAAGTGTCGCCAACTCCGTTTCTAACATGTAAAAAGACAGCAAAATGCGTCTGATTATTTTTAGTATTTTAGATCTTTCCAATCCAGACGAGAGATCTCTCTCCCCCGTCTGTGTGCGAGGGGGCGGGGCAGTTTACACACACGCAGCAACACACACACACACGGAGGAGATGGCGGAGAGAACGCGCTCTGAGGTGTGATTAAAACTATAGCCGTGTCGATGTGGACAATACTCGTTACCAAAAGTGGAATAAGAGTTTAGCATGTCAGGGCGGTAACACGAGCAATTTGTCAAAACATCTTGCAAAAGTGCACCACATTCAGACGGAGGAATGCACCGGGTTCGACTGTCTTTCTAGTAGCTCTGTAGCCCCGTCCACGAGTAACGTTTCCACGTCAGGTGTTCTGTATGCTAGCAGCAACACACGGAGTTAACTACATTATACAAACATGGGTTAGTGATTAGAGGTAACTGAGTTATTTATTTTGTTAAAGTTTCAGCTATTCTGTTTACAGTTCTGTCATCACATTATTTAATATGATTTGTTAAAACATTGTTGTTTCTTTTGATGTGAAATATTATGTATTTAATTTCAATAAAAAGCAATGTTAGTTTTGTTCACAATTTGTTTAGTTAGTTTACCTTATTTTTTTCTCCAAAATAACCGATAAAGTACTGTTAAAGGACCGGATTGATAAGCGCTATCGATAAAATAGTAGTACCGTTAAAACATTAACGATACCCATCCCTATGTGGATGTCAGTTTTACACACATTCTGAGGCCGCCGTGCCTATGTTTTTGTTTTCACTGCTAATGTATGCTTATGTTCTATTAGTGCATTAACAAATCTTTAAAATCATTAATGAAGTTTCAGCTCAGACCCCACGCTTAATATGTCTCCCCCTGGCCCACCTACACAATAATTCCTGGCTACGCCACTGCTTTGAACTTGTTTGACGCTGTTCTTTCAATGCCCAGCGCAACCAATCAGAAGACAGCTGGATGAAGCAGCGCAAGCTAGCAGAGAAGTTAACCATAGAAACTAAACACAATTAGCTGTTTTTTACCGCAGAGCTTTGCGCCCAACCATGTGGTGTGGTGAGCAAAGACACATTTGCCTATCATGTGAATGCTACTCAAAGGTAGGTGCAGGGTCAGATATATGCCCCTCCAGCCGCAGTAGCAGCGTAAATCAATGGGGGGAAATGTTGGTGTGGTCCACCAAGTTGTTGAAGATAACGTCTTAACAACTGTGGGTACAAGTTGGTTTGGACAGTCTTGCCCACCTCATGAATAATTGTAATCACTTTGTTGATCATTTCACCTTGCATCTACTGGCATTTAAAATCGAATGTAGTGCTCATTAGCCAAAGTTAGCATGCGAACAGAGTAAAGATGGTGAACATGAAGAGCATGTGTCAAGGAGAGACTCTGAAGCATGAACTCAATTGCACGACTCAGATAGTGTTCTCAAAAAATAAAGACTTTACTGGAATTTAGCACAGTAATCAAAACAAGGAAAACAAATATACTCTTTCGAGGAAAACAAGCAAGTGATCAATGAGGTAGATCCGTGGGAAGTCCGTGAGGTAATCAGGAACGTGGGTCATAGTAAGACAATGAACTGACAATGAACAGGAGGAAGCTACCACAATATATACACAGGTAAAGGGGACACAGGTGGAAACAATCAGGGCGGGGAAAACAATCAAGGACGCAGGAGACAGAAGGGGGCGGGGAGCGTGGAGGCCTGAAATGAGAGGGATGATTAATTAAGGGAATAAACATAAAGCACAGGGCAAAGGGACATGACAAAACTAACATAAAGAATAAACTTTCACTATTAGTTTCCTAGACATGACAGCATGGCGGTAGAATAATGCTATTAAACATGAACGGCGTGTGTTTTGAGCTTTTTTTATTGCCGCTCATGATAGAGACATAATGCCTCTGGATGTGCAGTCTTGTGAGTCATAGAAAGGGGACAATGGTACCATAAGGAAATTGCTGAAGAAACAGGAAATTGTAGAAAAATAAGCGCTAATCACATTATGGTCAGGTGATTGATTGCATAAACGTTAATTCTCAGAACGTTGATGTTGACTTTGGCTGCTATGATGTTGCTATATGTTTCACATATGAAATCTGGACAGGGGTCCCACAAGTTAATATTTGCAAGTAAAAGCCAAAAGGCACCCAATCTGCTCCTGAGCCAAACCAAAACCAGGCCCGGCTTAGTAACTGTGCGGTTAGATGAAGTATAATTTACTGCACACTTAATACTCGAAACACAAAACACTAACCAACATTATCTACTGTATACATGGAGAGCACCAGAGCTATTTGAGAAAAAGGAATTCATATTTAACATACATTGAAATATAAGACAGTGCTAAAGAGATTTACATTTGACATAACAGCTCTTTGCTGTCAGGGATGGAAAACAGAGCCAAACCATAACCAAGTACAGGCTCAGTGACCGCCAGCTGACAATCAATGGAGACGCATGAAATATTAGCAACCAAAAGAAAACAGTATATCTGGTAACTGCAGGTGAGCTCTTCCTCCATTCCTGTATTAAGTTGTCATCTGTGAGAAACACTGGGTGACCTATGCAGGCTTTTCTTCTTGATCTGGGCTGCTGATAGATGGATATTGAGATAGATGGAGGTTGGGACACACCCTGTGGTGCCTTTGGTGCATGCATGAAGGCACGCGCTCACACAGGGCTGCAGAGTGCTGCAAGTGTTTCATCCTTTTACAGGCCCAGTGAATCAGGAGGCACTTTAGGTTTTATTAGCCTCTAAGCAGGCATGTACAGATCCAGCAATGAACACATGCTGCCCTTCCCACAGTGAGAATTCCAAGTACCCTAGACACACTTATTAAGCACAAGACAAGTACTAGGAACAATTTAAAATAAATAAAACAAGAAAACAGAAGAAGTGAAAGAGTGAACGAGGAGTTAAGGGTCGGGCGAGGAGGATAAGCAGGTACAGACTGCAACAATCTATTCCTCGGTTATAGATAGACCAGAGAGAAATAAGGAGATGGTTAGAAAGAGAGAATGAGAGGGGAAGCCAAGCCTTCAGTCAGTAGCAGCTTGCCAGAGCGTTGCTTTGCTTCGCCAGGTCCCCGTGCTCTCCGCTCTGTCCTCTCCAATAAGACCCCTGGTTTAATGCTGGAAAATTCCCTCCAAGCTGTCAATCACTCCTTTAATAAAAACAAAGTATAACATTGCGGTCTCGCTCGCTCTCCGTTCCCCCTGGAGAATTTGAATGCGAGGTTTTGTCTGCGGAACTGTGAAAATCTCCTCTGCTTTTATTAGCAAAGCCCTGATTCGACCAAAACTCTGGAAAAAATCTGGCCACTCTCCTCTCTGCGTCGCCCATCTGGACTACATTAAAGCCAACCACCTGGACCCGAACCAAACCTGAAATGAAACTGGGGGTATTACAGAAAATAACTCCGGGATCTGCCTGCATACACACACAGATACATATCTTCCTTCATTCACTCACACACATTTGCTTGCGTGTGTGCTCCACACATGCGGCCTCTTGTTTCTCCCGCTTTCTATTTCGTGCTTAATCAGATTTCCTTAAGGAAAACTAGTCTTAACCCCCATGATGGCATCTGATTTGACTGACTGGCTGCTTGGCTTTCTTTTTTTCGATTGTTTGGTTAACTGGCTAGCTGATGGGCTAGCTCCGTGCTGACAGGCAGGCTAACATAGCTGACAGAATGAAGGATGGACTGGCTGACTGATGAGCGACAATTACTAACTGACTGAGTGGCAGCTGGCAGCGTACAGTACGTGTGAGATTAATGAACTCTTTCTTTTACCTGTTGAACCAAGAAAAGGCCCTTCAGACTATGTGTTTGAGCCCCAAGCAGGCTGCAAGTCAGTCAGACGCCATGGCTTCTCTAAATCTTTACTGCTTATCACAGGATATAAAGCAACACATTTCAGCTATCAATGATTACATTTACTTTTCAATTCAAGGATATGTTTCATAATCCTCTATATTTTGTCATTGTCAGTAAATTGCTTGAAAAATAAACTCTCAATAACATGAACACATACTGTTGTTCATTTTGAGTCAATTCTACAAGCAATACAGCGTCATGCAGCTGTATATAATCAAATGTGAATCAATCCTCCAGTTCAAAATAGTGTTGAACAAAGACCCTATTTCTTCCTTTTTTGTGTAACGTGTGCCAAAACCTACCGTGCCCAGCTGTATAGGGAGAATACTGAGCCTAATCGAAGGATTACATTATTTGTCATATTGCTCCATAAAGTTATTGTCAGGATAGCAAAAGTAAACAATGGCTTCAAAAACCCATAGAAAATATGTTTTTCTCATTTGTATTATTGTAGTCCTTGACATACATACTTAGGAATAGCCAAAGTTGTATGGGTACAATACAAAAAAAAGAAAGAAAGTTTAAGCAATAGAAAGCCTTTATAACAACTGGCAGGAAAGCATTAGCACAGCTATCTGATAGATATATTCAGTGTACACAGAATACATTATGAGCTTCTGTAGAGAAACTATTTATCCAACACTTGACAACCACAACCAGTTATAAATAGGATAGTCTGTTGGTGACATCTGAACATACTAAAGTGTTTACTCTTTCTAGAAAAGGTTTAATGACTCAAGGAAATTAAAGAAGATTTCAATGCCGTGAGCAGAGTTGCAGAAACTCCAGATCTGCATTAAATGCAGATCTAACCATCCCTCTGAGGCGCACTGCCTTTGAACGATCAGCATTTTCGTTTACGGCCATCAAGCACTGGAATACTCTTCCAGTTGAACTTAAAACCTGTACTGATTTTAACTCGCTTTCTTATGGTGCAAAAAAAATGATATTATGCAACCAGTCATGCCAACATTAACACTGTAATCTGAGTTTTTTTCATTTGAACTGTATTGTCATACCATATCTTAGATATTTTATTTAAGTGTATTTGAAGTGTATTAAGTATTATGTTCGTATGCTGTATTAAAATCAGGATTTATAATTATTTAAGTGACCGAGATCATGTAAGTGTATTTCAAGTGTACTATGTATTAATTTATTGAGCTGTACTTAAATCAGGTTTTAAAATGTTTGACTGATAGAGATCATGCAATGTTATTATTTGTTTATTGATTGTTATGAACCTGTCTGATGGAAATGAGCTATTAGCTATAATCTGGCATATTGCATCTCTTCTCTTTGCTGAGATTAATGTTTTTGTATGCATGGTCCTTCTATAAATAAATACAAATAAAATACAAATGATTATATTTAGATGAAGCCCCACATGCTTACAGGTGCACAGTGTACAAGTGAAGCTATTTCCTTATTACATAACATACTGCAGAAAAGAGTCAAGAACTAAGACAGAAGAGGATTCAGTAGCCTAATACTTAGGACATGCCCACTCTCTCTCTCTCTCTCTCTCACACACACACAAACACACATACCATGTGTACATCACTTTAGGGGACATCACATTGACTTACATGCATTTCCTGGAGACTTAACCTAACCTTAACCATAACCAACACATGCCTAACCCTAACCCTTACCCTAACCCTTACCCTTACCCTTACCCTAACCCTAATCCTAACCAAGTCTTCACCCTAAAATTAATGATTCCCCTCATGGGGACCTCCAATTTGTCCCTATAAGGGCGGCGAGTCCCCACACGTGACTGTGTAAACAGATTTAGGTCCCCACAATTATAGTAATGCTAGGCCACACTCACACACACACACACACACACCCACACACACACTTTGGTTGCATTCCAAAACTACTCTAAGCCTCCTTAAATCACCAAGGTAAAGTGTTAGTAGAGGCAGAACAAAATGAAATGAAAATAAACATGGCACAGCAACGTTTACAGCCTAGAACCCGGTATCACTCCCCTCGGTGGAAAACACACCGTAAATTACTGCAGATCATTTTGAGGAATTTCGGTTACACGCTCCAACAAAAAATTGGGCAGTTGATTTATATCAGTATTAATTATGCGTGCATGTGAGCGAGTAGGGCTGATCTGTGTGTGTTTATGTCTGCTGGGTGTTATTGTGTGCATCAATTTGATAATGTGCACGATTCGTCTCGTGTGCTTGTGTATTTCTGTTGAGATAGAGGGAGAGAGACATTGATTTTAGTAACAGCGCTGTGGTTTTTTGACCATATGATCCTGTTCATTTTCACTCTGTAGGCAGTTGCACAGCATCCATTGCTCATAACAACAACAATATGTTCTATATGAATCCAACTTCTCAACACGCTCAGCGTTTGTCAAGTATTTATCTTTTGACTGGTACTGGTCTGGAACCAATTTAAAAGGGACAAAGCAAAATGAACAATGTCAAGGTAAGTCACTGTTTATTGGTCAGAAACCACTGTGGTAAACATTCTTCCAGAGCAACTTAACTCAAAACCTTACCCATCAGACATTGTATCTCATTGTTTGTACACATGTGACCAATGGTTATACAGACCAATGACATGATCTCAACATTCATTCGTTTGGTCTCCTCCAATAATAACTGGTTTGTCCAGCAGATCAGGATGAGCTTTACACATAGATGTATCAGTGGCGAACTGTCAGGGCCTTCAAGGTATTCAGAGAATACCCTGGAACACTCAGATAAAACAAACAAAAAATCGATTTAATTATATAAATAAAATGTATATCAAATGAGAATCGTATCTGTGTTGTTGATCTGTAATATTACAGTGTTACGTTGATTTGTTTGTCCTTCTCGGACCATGCACTACGCATTTCAGTGGTTTTGTGTTAGAAAAGAAAGCAACCAATCAGATCTTGTTCTGGGTCTCTGGGTAGAATGTCCTTCAACCAAGGTATTCTACATCCTTGACCCTGGCCGTTGCACTGAATGAGAGCGTACGTTTGGATTGACAGTTTGATCAACCAATCATATATTGATTTGTAGTGTGCGGGGAGTGTGCGTCTACAAAAGGTCCAGTTGTGATAGACACGGTTCGCCACTGAGATGTATAAAGCAAACTGGATACAGGGTTGGTGGCGGGGCCCTGCTTCATTCTTACTGGAGTTGCCCAGTGGCGCATGAAGCCAACATGGCCTGACTCGAGAACACAATTCTCCAATCATCCATTGATCTCATAGCAATCTGCATCCATGGGGCCCATAGAGCATTGGTTCTCAACTGGTGGGTCACGGACCCGTTTTGAGTGGATCGCAGACCCGTTTTGAGTGGGTCGCAGATTTGAGTGGGTCGCAGATTTGTGGAAAAAAGTCAAACTTTTATTTTGAAGGCCCGATTTGCTAACGCTGTGCACGCAGTAGGCGTTGGACTGGAAGTACCGGAGACCATAAACGTTTTTGAAAACTTCTGTCACGTAGTGATCATCCTCTCAATAAAACATCTTTGCTGATGTTTTTCTGAGTCTTCTGGCCAATCAGAATCAAGATTGTTGCCGGAAGTCCCCACGGAGAATACCTTTGTGGTAGAATTATTCTCTATACATCGATGGGTACAACTTCAGATAAAAATTAACACATGATGAAATATGACCCCCGGTTTGATGACTGACAGGTCACAGAACAATGGGGGCTATCTACCCTACCCACAATTTTAAGTAATTCACACAGACTCTTTACTCTTCTCTCTGTGTGGAGCAGCAAGTTCAGAACTAAGTGAAAAACAAACAATGGCATAAAATATTAATATGTCAGGTAGTAATAGATTTATTTATTTTCTTCTCAGTGTACCAGAATGCGTAGTTTATATGTTAGTAATTCTAAAAATCTCCTGGGGGAGAATCCCCCAAGACCCCCCTTCTGGGGTTGGGTTTTCAGCATGCGTGCCTTTTTATACAGTTCAGCTTTGATTCCATCACCTCATTAAACCTTTTTTAAAAGCATATTTTAGTTCTGTGAAGGGATATATGTACTGTACTTCACTTTGATTAATATTGTATGCTGAAAAGCATTACAGCACGATTTCTTTTTTTAATAGACTTGAGTGGTTCAACATTTATTGCCCCGCCTCCGAATCCCTGACTCACGGCCACTCTCCCGTCAGTCAAATCAACGGTGAGGGAAAATAACTCTAATAACTATTAACTCTTTAAGAGCATTTTACAACTCAAAGGCCCTAATGATTTTAAAGGTCTCATGTCATGGCCATTTCTACTGATCATAATTCCATTGTTGAGGTATACTAGAATAGATCTATACTGTGCAATTTGTCAAACTCACATTGGTTTCTCATATAGCATCTCTGTATACTATGTGTATTCACTCTCTGTCCTAAACGGCTTGTTGGAGCTCCAGCCACCCCCCCCCCCCCCCCCCCCCCCCTCCCTGTGAGCCCACTGTGCTCTGATTGATCAGCTCGCCACTCTGTGCTCTGCTTGGTCAGCTCGCCACTCTGTTCTGATGAGTCCACCACCGTTACAGCGGAACATCAGTGATTATGTGTTACAATGGCGTTAGCAACTATAAAATGACACCAGTAATGACAAACAGATGAGAATGCTGCGTGGGGTCTGGGTGCCGTGTTGGCGGGACGCTGCGTGGCTCGCTGCTGCGAGGACTGGACAGTGTGAGCTGGGTTCATTTCCTGCTTGCTGCGTGGGGTCTGCGAGAGCGAGGCAGCGCGAATGGACGCGGGGATGCTGAGGGGGCTGCAGCACCCCCCCCCCCCACTGCACCCCCAAACAGTGTAAGCGCGCCACAGTTTCACCGCTGCGAAGCTCCACTAGCACAGCCCCCCCTCCCAGCGCGTCACAGTTTCGCCGCTGAGAGAGTGTGTGCGTGTGAGGAGCTCCACAGATTGGGTCCATTTGGGTATGGGCATGTCACTGTACACGAAGAACACAATGGAAAAAGAGAAATCTCCAACGAGGCGTTCTGGAGCAGCATGTGTTAGAGTTTTACTCGCTACAGGGTGTACTTTGAGGGTTTGTCACTCTGCAGACCGTTTAAATGCATAAAAACTTCATAACCATCCTGGGAGAGGGATCCCTCCTCTGTTACTCTCCCTGAGGTTTCTCCCATTTTTCCCTTTAAACTGTGGGTTTTCTTCGGAAGTTTTTCCTTGTACGATGTGAGGGTCTAAGGACAGAGGGTCGTATTGTCATACTGATATTCTGTACAAACTGTGAAGTCCACTGAGACAAATGTAACATTTGTGATATTGGGCTATATAAATAAACATTGATTGATTGATTGATAACACACAAGGGGACGGGTAATAACCGGAAAAGCATGATATGGGACCTTTAATAAGGGCTATTCAAGTGTTCGTATTGGGTAGTTAATTTACCTAAAAAAATATATCCGCTGATATACAGTCGTCTCTTTCCCAATGGAAATCAATGGCAAAAAGTATTTTTGGGACCAAATGACGTCACCGACTGACACGGAAGTGAAGTACCACTGTTTGGCCACTACAAAAGTTTGCTTGAACGCCTGGCACTCTTTCTCAGGGTTTGTCTCTGCGTCTGAACTTCCAAGTACTGACAACCTAAAATCTATACAATACTTCAAGCGTCCTGCTGTTAAAAAACGATACAAATGTTTTTTTAGTCCATAAAAACCAAAGCGATAAGCTAAAAATGGCTAAAGGTTCAGAAGAGCTGGGGGAAACTTTGGGAGATGTATTCAAATTTGACTATGAGAGGTTACTTTGCAATTTGTGCATTTGGTCCGTTGACTTGCATTGAAGTACAAAGTGTGACACTTTTAGCTATTTCCTAACAGCATAAGGCTTTTAAATGTGTGGTCATGGACAGTGTGATGCAGGGTAAAGCAGTAGCTTAAACACTTCAGCCGAAAGGTAATCTTCTATCTGAATATGCTGAGAAAATTGGTAGAACCCTTTGGTCCCAATTACAGCCCAGAGCCTGTGATGAATAATATCAGCTTTGCACATCTGGACAGTAATTTTTACCCAATCTTTCTCACTGCACTAAATTGCTGGATCTCAGTGAATTGGAAACATTTGAAAAATGAAATTGTCAAGGCCTTGTCTACACTCCGTTCAGCTGCAGTTTGGGCTCTGCCTCCACCTCGGCTGTGTGTTTGGGGTCAGTGCCCGTTGGAAGATTGATTCTCTGCAGTAGGTTTTACTACAAAATTCCCTGATAAAAACTGCAATCATTTGGATTTGTTTAGTGCCAACTAATCTACATATTCTAAGCATAGCAACATCTTACACTTGTTTTCATTGCCTTCTAGCTAGAAATTATTATAACGCAATTTCTACCTCTTTTGTTCTCAAATTGCTGGTCCATAGTAGGTGAGCCTGAAGTAAGTATTTTTACAAGCCCTGGTTGCAAAAGAGGCGCATAAAAAAGCCAAACTATGAGGGAAATCTCCTAAAGATCTGTTCCATATTGTATCGCTTTTTCACAGAGTTTATTTGTGCAAAACGCTTGCAGCCTGCAAGTCAGAATCTAACATTCTGAAGTATCAAACTGAATTGGAGCGGGCATCTCGGTCCAATTGTTTCTTTTTAAAATAATTTTAGCAGGATTGTACATTGGCAGGGGCTCAAATGGAAAAAGGGGCATCAGTCGCAGGAGTGTGGTTGGAAATTTAACATCCAGGACTGTCTGCATATTCTGAGCGACTTAGGAATTTTAAATGTTCCTCACTCTGCTGTATTGGTCATTTTACAGGACCAATAACACTTGAGGCCTCAATGTGGATCAGTTGTCTTTGTCCCTGTGGAGAGGTTACGTTTCTTTGCTATAAGAGTGTTAACCTGGCTTCCAGCATTTTTGCTCTTTAGCCAATCCAGATTCCTGTGTGCATTTGTATAAAATACATTTGTCATGGACACAAACAGATACCGTGCCAACAGGTAAGAAGGGTTCAGGTTAGCACATTATCTGATTTCAGAGTTGGTGATTTAAAATAAAATTGGTGGTAATGTGCTACAGCTGTGAGTGCCGCGGCTCTAAAGGCTCTCAGTTGTATCACTATATCACCAAATGTTCCGACAGACTTCTACAAATGCAACACAGTATATCACAAAGTTGTAGGTAGTGATTGTGCAAATTCATTTATAAGTTACTGGCACGAAGACAAATGTGACAAAGTTCAAATACTCATGCACTGGTGAAGTGCTTGGAATGTCTGCATGGACATGTATTTTATAACTTATATTTATAACTTATTTCTAATATTATATTGTTCCAAGATATATTAAAAGGATCTCATGAAACATGTGAAAAATGACATCACTGAGGGGTTAAAGACCAAGATCTATGGGAAAATATCCAATCCCCGCATCTCCATCATATAAAGAGAAGTTGTTGAGTTGGGAAGCAGCTCCAAAGAAGATACTCTCAGAAAAGGAAATACATTTGTACTTGGAACGACTCCAGATAACTCATAATTCAAAGGACATGAAGGTCCAATTCATGCTACAGTAGCCCAACAAAGCAGAGGAGATGACAAATGTGAAATGTCTTTGAAAAGGATCGGGAAATCTAAGAAAAACAGTACATTTATAATCCTGCACTGTCAGCATCTGCCAAAGATTTGAGCTGCTATTGTTGTCCGTTACTCTAGAGCAGGGGTCTCAAACTCAAGGCCCGGGGGCCAAATCCGGCCCGCAACTTCATTTTATGTGGCCCCACAAGAGCTTGCAAAGAATATAATACGTTTATTATACGGTTACATGCCACTTTACACCACTAAACTACATGTCCCACAATGCATCTCGTTTTGTGACATGCACACTGAAGAGACTTGCAATTATTTGCCCTGGACTTCTGCTTTCAGACGTAGTTAATTACTAAGTTATTATCCTATCCGATAATAATCCAATTCAGAGGCAATAATGTAATACATATTATATATATATTATATATTTATATAGTTACAACCGGCCCTTTCAGTGCAACCTTTATGCGAATGTGGCCCGTGATGAAATTGAGTTTGATACCCCTGCTCTATAGCCTGTGTACTTTTCAAAGCTCACTTTGCTCTAGGAAGATCTAGTAGAGGACTTGTACTGCGTGAGATGAAGCTGTAACAAACTCGCAGTGAGCTTGAAGTGCAGGATACGCCCTGTGGACTTTGTGTGCCACGGATTTGTTGCCACTTCCACGAGCAGTTTACCCAGGCAGTTAGAGCAGGGTTTGTGGTTAGGGCGGAGGTCAGAGCGGCACGCTGGGCTTCCCTATAGAGGAGCCACTCTGGGTAGGAAAGGAAAGGCCAACCCTCGGAGGCTTATATCATAACAACATTTGATCTTACATATCACTTGATAGCATAACAATGAGATCAAAAGCTTGTAGATTGTAATTGTTTTATACATAGTTTCAAACCGACGGCTAGAGCATTACACCACGCTGATGTAACCCATCTGTACCTCATGAACAGACAGAATTGCCAATTTGTCTTACCTAAGTGATTCAACCGGAGATTGTGTTCATGGTAAAAAAAGGAGGAGGAGAGAGGTTGTTGTTTCTTTAATCACTCTCAGCCACCAAACCCTAAGTTGCCCTCGGCAGGACATTTGATCTACTTGGCGACTGGCTGTAGGTAGTGTGGTGGTGTAACAGTCCGAAGGTTGGGGGTTCAATCGCAACCCCTGAAGTCAACATGTTGATGTGTTCTTGGGCAAGATACTTTATAGAAGTTGCTCCTGATGGCATGTGGTTGCGGTGAGTCACCATTTTTGAGAAACTGATAATGACCTCTGTTTTCTACCACCATTGTCTGCTGACTCATCACTCCTCTTAAAGGGCCGGTAGGGTCAGAAAGCGATCAACAGCTTTTTTTCTGCTCAGTATTTGTAATTGGTATCATTGAAAGGCCCCCTTGCTTGATGTGTAACCCTGTTTCTGACAGTGTGCAGGATGGCCTGGTTCTGACAGAGTAAGGTTGCTCCTGTATATTTCAGCACTGCATCAACAACACCCCAACACAGGTTGGATGAGTTTAGTCAGGAGCTAGCAACACACTCTCTGCATTTACTTGACATATGATTTCATTTATCTTACAAAGCTTTATAACTTCTTTTTGCATCACAGTCGGCCATTAAACGTTATCTTGTTGTCAATGCACAAGCGCACACTCAGAAACATATGAAATAAAGCTGAGGTTAACGGGGGAAAGGATTAGAGCCTTCAGAAATCTTTTTCTCATAAGAAGAACTACCGACTCCTGCACATACTCAAACGAAAGAACAGACAGGAAGAGAGACGTAAGAGAAGCCAGAACCTAATAATGAATGAAAGACGCTTGAAGTAAAGACAATGATGGAAGTGACAACCAAATATATGTATTTACTTTTAGGAAGTGCTTATTCCGGCTTTGGCACAATGGGTGCCATGGTTGCAAATGTTATGTTGTCGAACGCGAATTTGATTATGTTTGGAAATAGGAGAATACATTGAAAACATTTAGAGAAACAGCAGCATCGGATTACGCTGCG
Source organism: Harpagifer antarcticus (assembly GCA_902827135.1). Taxonomy (NCBI): domain Eukaryota; kingdom Metazoa; phylum Chordata; class Actinopteri; order Perciformes; family Harpagiferidae; genus Harpagifer; species Harpagifer antarcticus. The sequence continues at coordinate 101,578 of CADEHL010001257.1, read as the reverse complement.
TACAGACTGGATTTAAAGTGAATTGACCTCAGCGGTGAAATAGTGCAAACATGCCCCTGCAGATGTGGAGTGATGGGATTTCAGGTCCCAATAAGTTATGGAATGTGCTTCTGCCACTTGTCTCTGTATGGACCATAAAGCAAGCGTCTCCTCTCTGGACAATGGGCCCCCTTGTGAGGGGAAAGATGTTCAGGGAGAAAGAGCTGCCAACAGAAATAAAGGATGGAGGAGATGGAGCGCTCTGCAAAAACGTGGAAGCTTTTAAATGAAAGAAGAATAAGATCCTTGCTCCGCTGTGAGACATCAATCAGTCCAGAAGTCTCTTTCTTTTTGCTACAAGAACAAATGATAATATTTTGGTCAGCATAAATTAGAAGCTCTACAGAACACTGCAGAATGTTTTATTTCGTCTCCATGACAAACATGTTAAGTGGTAGTTCTAAATGTGAGACATTTAATATATCTTATTCAATGTATAGATAAATCTAAATAGGGAGTGAAGTTAAGTCTTGGCTTTCTACTATTTCTCTTTTGCCTAACTTTGTCTCTTCTGTGTTGTTAAAAAGATTTGACTGGCTCCAACAAGTAATCCTGTTATGTATATTCCTGACTGTAAAACTATGAATGTTGGAACTTGCAGTATAGATTTAGTCAACATAAAAGTTGCCGGTGTCATGTTCAGTTGTTGACAGTTTTACAGTGTAAAAACAGTCAGACACACTTCAAGGATTAAATGTACCTTTGCTGAGCACAATGAAGAACAATTATCTTTAAATAGCTATCACTGTGATGTAAATGGATGGCTTAATGTAAACACTTTTGAATAATGATACAGTCAGCGTTTAGATTGGTTCACTTTAAACCACGCTTTCACTTTACACATTTCATGCCATTGATGACGTTCTCCCGGGACAATGAAGGCTTAATATAAAGCACAAAGGAAGTGCATAACCCATTGCACAACCAAAGCAGGAAGAATATATCGCTTTAGTTTCCCAGGTAGCTATCAGTAGCTATCCCTAGGTACCGCAAATGCCGAACATTGGAACAACCGGATTAACTGTGGAAACTCTACCCGGCTAATGCAAAAGAGCCCCATTGACAGAGAAGGCAAAGAAGGCGCAGAGGGAGAACGATAAAAACCGAGGTAAAACAAGAGCGAACATCATTCACTCATTGGACTTGAGAGGGTTCCAAACCGACATCCAGTTGGCATTCCTTCTACTCGATCAGTATGTAACGGAAAATAAGTAAAAACGGAAAGTGATCCAGTTGTCTTTGTGCAATGGCGCCAATGACAATAATACCACTTGGAAACGATGGGGGGGAGTTGAAAACGTGGTCTTTCTTACACTATAACACACACATATTAAGGTGGTATAAATCTTCTCATCCAACTCTCTGAAAGAACATTATATCATACTGAAAAATCCAACTACAGCAAGCACTGAAAACCCAGGTGGATGGGTGTAGGTTAATAAGCATTAAGCAACAGTTTGACATATTTGACAACTTAAAAAAACAAAACATTCTGCGGTCTTGCTGTTGTTTTGAATGGAGGGAGTTATCACTGAGGTTTCACAGCAAGGCTGCCAACAGCTCACGACGAAAACAAGCTGGAAGTGGAAAAAGTAGTGAAGGAAAGTTTGTAGTGGGAACAAATTGGCTGCGTTAGGGGAGTTTCTGTTAAGTGTTGTAGATTCAAATATGCTGTTTAGTGGCAGCTGCAGCTGACTGGTGGTTATGGAAACAAGTGAGCAATGCATGACACGCTTTTTATCAGCACAAAATATGGTTAAGGCAGCAGTTTTTCTATGACAAAAAAGCACACGCCATTTCTGGTGAGGTTATTAGTGAGGACAGCATTTTCTTTTGTTTCGCTAAGGCATATTCATTTGTCTTGCCAATGGAATACAACATAAAACCTGTATGTTGCTATTGAGGATGGTTTTCCAGGATTTTCAGGATTATTCTTGCTCTTCTCTTCTCTATACAATTCTCTCACGTCTTTTATTGTTTAACCCTCCCAACTCCAATGTCATACAGGGAAATTATAGGCCTAGTGTTGCTGCTATATGGCTGTGGGTCCGAGCACTGGGACTAGTGCCAAACCTACACCAAGCTGCTTTCCTTTTTTTCTTTTCCTTTTCTTTGTTTTCTTGACCCTGATAATGTCTCTCCTATTTCTATCATAGGTTAGGTAATTGGTTGCTACCTTTAGAGACGTACAATATAATACCATGATATTTTTGCACATAGGTGAAATACTTATGCCAAGTCAAAGTGAATAACAGTTGGTGCAAAGCATTACATCTGTTTAAAATTAAAAAGAGTTGCCACATTATGGAAAATTCTTTGCTTTGACTGATTGAATGTGATGATTGTTTCCAGTCATTATTTTCCCTCAAGGTACGTAGCACCGAGTTAATGTAACTTTTACTTTGTACTTCTGTGACGTTATATGCCTTACATTTTTTCTTCTTTTCATTTAATCTATGACCAAATTTATGTTTTTTCAGTTATCACTAATTACTTTCCTACCCGTCAATCCACAAATCTCCCCGCTAGATTTAACAGTCTTATAGCTTAAACTAACTGCAACAAACTATCATTTTCTCCCTTTGAGGTTGGTTTCAAATATGAAGTTGGAGCATATTTAGTGATGGAAACCACCAGAAGTGCTAAAAATACCTCTGCCAGTCTGCTAGCCACGAAGCTCCATCACACACTCATTACCACACGACCTGAGGTTGGGAGGAGAGGAGAGAGGAGGGGATGTGGTCAGGAGAGAGGCACATAGCGCGTGTGTGTGTGTGTGTGTGTGTGTGTGTGTGTGTGTGTGTGTGTGTGTGTGTGTGTGTGTGTGTGTGTGTGTGTGTGTGTGTGTGTGTGTGTTTGTGTGGGTGTGTGTGCATGTGTGTGTGTGTGTGTGTGTGCGTGTGTGTCTGCCTGTGTCTGCACAGAGTCAAGAATGGCTGTGGTCAGATACATTAGTATTATATGATATTTCCTATGGTCTCCTGGCATTTCTGAATGACGGCACATATTGCAGCCTACTGGGCTATTATTGAGATCTTGCATCACATCATTTCTGAAGAATTTGCAGTTTGTTTGTCTGGACAAATCCCCCTCTTCTCTGAGCCCCCTCATCATCTCTCCCTTTCTCTCTGTCCTCCGCACTTCCAGCCTCCTTCCTCTTCCCCTCTTTTCTGATTTATTCCCCTGTTTCTCTCCATCCGTCCGTCCGTCTGTCTGGTGTTCTCTGTTCCAGCTGCCGAGTCCCTCCAGGACCATCAATCCTTCTCCTCAACCCATACCTGGCCCTTGTTCAGCAAACACACACACTAAGCATCCACACGTGTACAAATATAAAGCCCTGATGTGCACGCATGCAGACACATGTAGTATGTATGCACGAACAAGCACTAAAAAATACACAGGAACACACACACATCAGGAAGCCAGAGGGGCAATCTGATCCTTCAGTCAACCTTGGAGTGAATCACACAGATGGAACTTCCAGGTTTGGTCCGAATCTGAAATCAAGACTAGCAAGACGATGTGCGGCTCCGTGTGCTGGCAGCAACACGGTCTGAGCTCGGCCCACGGACAGACACTGTCCTCCCCCACGTCTCACACCGGGATTTTTTTTTTATTTGAAAAAAAATGAAAGAGATGGAGAAGAGAAATAGAATTTTAGTCTTCACTAAGTTATATGATGCAGTGTGTTACCTAATTGTATTTATTTGTATCAATGTACTGGTCATAAAAACACAAACACACACTCCCACACAAACATATACAAATAATGACACTAGATGAGTAAAATAAAATATGCAAGAATATAATATAAATATAAAATTAGAGATTCAAAATAGATTAAACACATCTTCAAATACACATATCATTTATACAGTGAATATACACTAGGGTTTTAAGTGTATTACTTTATCCTGAACCACAAAATGGCCCAGGGATCAAACAAAGCAATATTTTGCAGATGTCAGTGATATGAGCATATTCACATTAGGATTGTAACTGCGGTCAACCTAATCGTGGTGAACCACATGAAAGATTAATTTGTGTGTGTGTAAAAGTAATTGGTATTAATATTTGGTAACTGAGCCATTATATTTCCGTTAATGTAGACTGCAGGAGAGGAATTGTTTTTTATTTCATTTATTTATAGTTATATTTTGAAGTCTTGAAATGCTTTGCAGGTTACATTTGTTTACTGTAAATATGTGTGGACCCTTATCCCTGCTGTTGCCTGACTGGAATGTTGGGAGGCAACCTGCCACAAACAACATTTAACGGTGCATAACACAACGGATCACTCTGTTCTCGTTATGGTTGTGTTTGGATAGCGTGTTCGGACCTCTGCTGGACGTCTGCAAGTGATAATTCTTGTCATGATCCCAGTTTTTAGTTTGTCTGTTCCTTGATGTATTTTGAAGTCTTTCTGGGTTTTCCTGCCTGTTTGATTGTCTGTCCTGGTCTAATTAGTTTTACCTGTTCCCATCAGCGCTGCAACCACCTGACCTTCTGTGCACCTTTATCCCCTCATTATTCAGATTATATTCAAGTCCTGCTTTTGACTCCAGTCATTGTCCTATTCTTGAGCATTGTGCATTGTGAAGTTCTGTCTTGTCCTGTTCGGGTTTACCTTGCCTTGCATTGTTCGATCTTGTCTGGGCTAAGCTTTAAATAAAGGTATTTTCAGTTAAGTGTTTCTGCGTCCCGCATTTGGGTCCACTTACCATGAAAATCACCATCCAACAGCTTGTGTTTGATGGAGGAGGGAAGATGTGTGTCTAAATATGATAGAGAGGAGGCCCCCGTGACAAATATGACACACCATTGTGTTCGTCCATGAAAATCAGTTTCTCTGTACAACATAGATCAGGTGCAGCAGCTGCAGAGAGGAAGCATCGCTCGGTCTGTGAATTAAAATCCCTTTGCTGCTCGTGTGCGGCACCATGGGACACGGCTAAAAAGAAGACACATCTCTTCTCTATTCAGTCATTCAAGGTAACACGAACCAGAAGTGTGAATTTTCACTTATTTGTTGGATGCTTGAGGCGCAGAGATGTGAGAGCTGTCCCACACACACTTGTTCATTAGTCCCTCTCCCCAGGCATTTAGAAGTGTAAATGATTGTATTTGGACATTTAAACAGGCAATTAAGGGAGTTGTCTGGGTAAACATTATCACATATTTTGGCTCATTTCCATGTCGAAGAGCGCAGAGCAGCCCAATGCAAACACATGACATCAGAGAGAGACACTTACAGACATCTGTGTCGAAAGAGTCTGAGACATGAAGTGTGAGACAAACAGGCGAAAGAGAACATTTGAAAAAAATAATATACATATAGATATGTTTCTTGGTCGGCCAGCGGCTCAAGGGTGCGTTTAATACACTTAATACTAATATACCTTTTTTAACAGTTCCTGATTTACTAAGTGGGAGAGGTGATAGTGCAGACAGAGAAGGAAAGATGAGGAGTGAAATAAAGAAAAGAGGTCACATACAGGACTGGGTGTTGATGCGTGAAGCCGAGAGGAAAAGAGAGAAGAGGGTACAGTGAAGGTGGTAATGTGCGCAATGGTCAATCTCAACATTGAAAGAAGAGAAGAGACACAAAGGAAAAAATACAGGAGAGGAATTGGAAGCAGAAAAACAGTGTAGAGTAAAGGAAAGAGGAGATGAGTTACATTTAGCTGGGTATTGTGGAGAATTACTTGAGTTAGCAGCTGTTTAAACATAATAGTATTTATAGCGCTTTAATAGCATTGAGTTAAAGATTGGAAAAAACATCCAACCCTATTTAAAATGGAAAACAGTCTCAAATCCATAATGCTGTCACATATCGTCAACCCCGATTGTTCTGCAACATGTGATTTTTCTATATATCCTTTATTGTTTTAAATTGAAATAGCCCTTAAAGAAAAGAAGCTGGGTTAGTACAGAATGCTGTCTCTTTGAATATATATATATATATATATATATATATATATATATATTCTAAAAAAAAATCTTCCTTTGGTGGTTTCTTTTATGGAGGAGTACAGTCATACATTTTTCCTTGAATTCATACACAGCGTGTTATTGCATGCAACATTTAAAGAAAATGCATAGGGATAAATACAAAGTGCATGAAGTAATTTTGTGGAAACAACCTCTAAGGATTTTCTAAAGGAAAAAAAAGAAAAGCTCACATGTATGAAGGCCTGAAGAAGCCTAGACATATCACTTTTTACTACCTTAAAAGCCAAAGCTGTAACTTATGGTCCATAGTAATGACATATATCAATTTAAAAATTGAAAATAATGTATTATTTGTAACTTGAGTTTTTACATTAATACAACTAGCAATGATTTTTGAAGTTGTAAGCACTATGAAATGCTGTGGTTAGGATCGGATTGGGATTGTCAGATTTCTACAGCTGTGGAAAAAACCTTAATAAATAATATGTTTAAGTAATTTAGCAATTCTAGTTTTGGGTTTTGGTGTTATAACTGTTATAACAAAAGTATGTCTCATGAGTCAATTCCCTTGACTGTGGATTTGTACGCTGGGTACTTTCAGTCTAAAATGTGCCGTTTTACAAAAACACTCATTATTTATTCTGGTAAGAGTTTGCTCATCTCTGTCTCTGACTCCTTCTGTCTCTGACTCCTTCTCTCTCTGTTCCTCCAAGAAACTTTGCTCATCCCTCCAGAGACCCACCTGATGTTTTTGACATAAGGTGAGCGAAAGAGAAGAGACACGTTGTACTCTTAAGAATGTCCTCCTGACTTTGCCATACCACGTCCTTCACTCACAAACTCATCACATTTCCCCTCTCTGTCCTCTGACTCCATTCTTTAAACCTTACCACTCACCCAAACCACTGGATGACTGAACTTTTGCTCCTGCGCTCAAAACAAACCGCAACAAGTGGTCGTACATACCTACAAACACACTCACATGGAAACACAAAGTTTATGTAAGCACTTCACATCTCCCCAACTGGAAAACCCGTTAGACGTAGAACATGCAGTTAAATGCACAACATATATCACACATTTCCCCCACGCAAACACACACCTGCTAGGAAAATAACCATCTTTTATGCCAAAGGTGAATATCGTCATCATAAAAAAGGAGTGAGAGACAGGAAGGAATTGAAACAACTAAAGGAAGTGGAAGATCAGAAGCAGTAAAGAAGATAAGAAAGTGAAAGGATGTAAACATTGGAGATATGAAGCTCTTCTTGTATAAAGTCTTGCTGTGGTCATCTAGTGTAAAAATACACGTTTTTATTCACTGCAACTTAGTTCAAAGAGCACTCCACCGATTCAGTACCATACTGGAGGATTATTTTATCTAACAATTTTACTTTACTTGAATATTTCCATGAAATGCTACTTTATACTTCTACCCGATTACATTGTACTTTTTACTCCACTACATGTATTTAACCCTAACAGTTACTAGTTACTTAATACATTTGTAAACACATTATACAGTAATGTAATACTAATACAGCATTAGAGCCATTCAGCATAACAAGTACTTTTGATACTTTAAGTACATTTAGCTCGAAAATACTTCAAAATGGTGTCATTGTGCAGAATGAGTACTTGTTGTGCTTTAAGTATATTTTAATGCTTACACTTTTGTGCTTTTACTTCTAGTATAATCTTTAATTCAGGGATTTGACCTGTAATGGAGTATTTTAAAACCAGAGTATTTGTAATTTTGCTTAAGTACAGGATCTAAGTACTTCTTCCAAACTGCATGTTATGCAAGCAGCAGCTAATTTAGCCTCGAGTCTCAAACATCGATGAGAAGCAGGCTGACTCACTCTCTTCATCATTTAAGGACATTTATCAGATGTTGCCCCTTCTTTCAGGAGCCAGAGACGTTTTTATTCAACTTTATTTACATATGCTAAGAGATTTTGATGTGAAAAATCTGTGGAGCTCACTTTTACTTTATGTAACTCTTGGTGCTGTTCTTGTATAGTAACATTAAAAATAAAAACAAAACCATAAAATAAAATGGTGGCAGAAAATCCATCACAGAATAGTGGGAACACCTTTATCTCACCGGTTACTGTCATGCAGCTAAACTGAATTCCTCTAGAATTCTACATTTGCTCCTTTTTACAACTAAATTCCTGTTACTGTTGTTATGTATGCACCGTTATACACCAAAGCAAATTCCTTGTATGTTTATTCCTAGTTGGCAGCAAACCTGTTTCTGAATAAATATTCTTTGCCTTCCGTGTATGAGTGATAAATTGCCCGCTCAACAGTATTGTATCACTCTGCCAGGTTGTCAAATGCATCGCTGTGGTAGCTCAGTGGAATTGGAGAGCAGTTTATTTCACAATACCTTGTTGCCTTCACAGTGAACCCCGGCCAAAGAAAGGAAAGGTTCAAACCTGGCAGAGTCCCACGCAGCGCTGAGGCTGATTGTAGAGTTATTACAGGCAGTCTATCTCTCAGATAGACATCGCTGTGAGAAGAACTTCACAGTTGTTCCAGAGCCAACAGTGTTTGTAGGAAGCTGCCAAATCCAGGTTGAGGATTTCAGATCAGATTAACAGACATCCTACTGCGGCCTCCAAGGGGAACAGAGCACTGTGTGATGAGGTGACACTTCCAGTCCCTCAGTGGCAGGCCAAAGAAAACAGGGAGAAAGGGAGAGGAAGTGAGGAGATATATGCAGGAGAGAGACAGGTAGGATGAGAGGAAGGTAGGAATGAAGGTGGAATGAGACATTGATCTCTCTCTGCTCACTGTGGAAATAATCTGAATTATGCCAGAACATCAGAAGTACATTACATTACATGACATATCATTTAAATGACGGTTTTATCCAAAGTGACGTAAATTGAGGCCATTCAACCATGAAACAAATTTAAACAAAAATCCTGCAAGTACATTAGCTTCTTATAAGACAAACCTTTCTATGTGCTACTGTCACGGAGGTGATCTCTGGGCCCATAGATCTCAGCCTCCGTTACGTGTTGTATAGCTTCATTGTTGTTGATTATGTTCACCTGGTGCCCTGTGTTGTCTCCTCCCCTCTCACCTGTGTCTTGTTGGTTGATTAGTCTGTGGGTATTTAGGCTCTGTGTTTCCTGTTTGTGTGTGGGAGATCCTTGTTGCTGGTGACTGTGTTCACATGAGACAGTAAGATTGAGGCGGTGTCATGTACCACAAGGAGTAATAAATGCCCACACCGAGTTATATTTGAACTCTCCTTGCTTGCTGCTCAATGGTCAGTCTCACAGCTACGTACAGAAGTAAGATAAGTGAGAATGTAGCTATTATTCAATATAGTATGAAAATAATCTAAATATTATGTTGGGGTTGACAGAAATTATATGACATAATGTACAATGTCCATCTGAGTTAGCACTTACATTCTCTGCATCGAGCTTCACATTTTTCCGATGCCCCAGGTTGGTTTTCTGCTGCGGTGAATCAAGAGGACATGGAGAGCAGCACCCAAACCACCAGAGCCCCACATCCACACTGAAGTGAACTAAACGCTCACCATAGCTCACATTTCCATCCTCAATCTTTCTTTTTTACTTTTATTTTAAAATATATTTACATCTTTAATTAAGACAGGGCTGGATTAATTTACACAAGAGGGTATTACAAAAATACAGTTTCAATTTGGAAGGGCCGACACAACTTACTGTACTCCATATGTTATCATTCTCCATTTGTACCCAAAGAATATGAATACTATGCTACAAAAAATACCACATCATTGTTTCAGATTGGTTTTCACCGCATGCTTGTACATATTCAACTTTAATGAGTTTATAAATGCATTTATAATCAAATATTTGATTGTGCTCCTTGTAGTATTTAAGATATGTATTCTCTACACACATGGGATATGGAAATATGTAGAAAAAACAGTATGTGCCCAAATAATTCATAGTGTGAATCATTTTGGTCTATTTTCAGCCAAAATGCTTCAAAAATGTTTAACGTTCAAAATGTATTGCGGGCAAAAAACCAAGCTGACCTGCTAACAATAATTAGCTTACTAATAATAATTTGGCCAAAAAGATATGTCTCAGTTGTTCATTTGGACATGAATATATGTCATTCCTCTTAAAAACAAAATGCTTACAGAGTTAATAATGGTGCTCTGCATAGTGTTGTTAGGTGTGTGTTGCCCTCTGCTGGACAACAATGCAATGCAATACACCTCTCTTTGTTTTCCGTGTTGTGGCATTAATGGAACATTTCTGTCACAATGAAGACTCATCTATCAGTTTTAATTGCAACAACAGTGTGTTCTGTATTGAAAAAACTGGTTTGTATTATTAATTAGCCATGTATAAGTATTCTGTTAGCTGTTCTGAGGGAAGAATCTTAGTCAACCATCCCAAGGATTCAAACCATGTCTTCACTTTTTACCCATGTGGCTACCGTCAGCTTCCTCCACTTTCAGGGTCTGACAGACAGTTAGGAACATTGTTGAAATGTTGCATATACGGTATGTATAAGTGGTGTCAAAGGTTTGAATCTGTCTTAAGAAGGCTACTTCACCCCCTATCCATCCCATCTTTCCTTTTATTTTCCACTATATATTTTCTTAAAAGGCACGATAGGCCATAAAAAATAATTGTTGTAATGAATGTTTTAACTTTGGCTAAAATCTGGCCCTCGAGGCTCTCTATCCAGACTTTGTGGTTTACTGATGCTAAGCAGCTCTTGGCATCAGTGTAACTCTGCGATTAGTGCCCCTTTAAACACTTATAATTCACAGCCTATGAAAATATTATCAGAGAGGGCCAGCTCTCTGCCTGAGGGGGTCAGGAGGTTGTTTTAATGGTACCATGGGCTCAGTGTGTTGAACTGTTGGAGCTCTCGGCATTAGTGTTGTCTTAAATCACTTTCAGTGGGTTGAGAATGTGAAGAAAACTACAACATATAATCATATGTGTATGGAGTAATGTAAATGTGAAAATTATAGGCCTAATACTGTGGCTATTAAAGACACGACATAACTGGAACATGTGGAAATTATTTTAAAAGTTTGTATTATAATGACAAATGGTTTGTTTTTCCAATGTTGTGTGTAAAACTGAATTCTCATATGTTCACATCTGCACACACTCACCTCTGCTCAGACCTAAATGTCCTGTTAAGTAGTGGTAGGAGGAGGTGTATATGACACATTTGTCCTTCAGCTGGTGGCTCATTTTAGCCGACAGTTTACATAAGGAAGCTTAAATGTCAATAAATACTTTGTTCTGCTACACACAGGTGCTTTCCGTTTTAAAAGACTCAATCTTTGGTGTGTGGATGAAAGAAATAATGAAAAATAACTGAGAAGAGGTTCGACTTTATGATTCGACACCAAAGCCAAAAAATGCAAGAAAGCTTTTTTTACCTTATCATCACATACCAGATGAATAAACAACCCTTATTTGCGTTCTTCTTTTCTTATTTACTGGTAACATCCCGGAGTCATAAAGTCGACTAACTGGACTTTGCATTTTGCAAGGTGGATTCAAAAGCGTATAATGTTTTTTCTGTTAGAAGTGTTTTTTTAGAATCCCTGACAAACGTGTTAAATTACTTTTCACAGATTTATAATACTGTTATGAGCCAGAAAAAACACACAAGACATGGTCCATATATGAAAAGTATCTATAGCCTGATGAACATCTGCCTTACTTCAAAATAGTCAAAATAGGGATTTTCAGTTTCACAAAAGAGATGTATCTTAAAACACTGATTACCTTTACACCTTGATGGTTTTGTGCATTCATTAGATACTACTTTACAATTTAATCACTTTAATATCTGTTTCCAGATAGTAGATATTAACAGGTTATGTTCAACTGAAGGTGACTGGACACAAACTCTGTCCCTCTAATGACGCTCCATATACTGTAAAGGCAAGTTCGCCCTCTGCTGTACAACAATGACATTGCATGGATAGTGTAACTGGAAAATGATGGTTATGTTCACATACTTATTTGGTTATTAAAATGTAAACCGATCTTTTTCATATGGGTGTTTTAGAGTTGTACCCCCATCTAGTCTCTTGTAATTGTGTGCTCAAAGTGCACCAGATTGAAGCATTTTACTGTATACCCCTGAACCCCCCAAGAGGATGTGACGTTGTTCTAGTGTTTCCACTGCAATGAATCTTACAAACACAAAAGATCCACCGTAAAACCTTCTATGTGCTGCATGTTTATAATCCACAGTGTGCTGACAGTCAACAGAAACAGTAATGTCAAAGAGTGTTGTTAGGACAAGACACAGGAGGACTGCCTCTAGAACAGCTATGCACAACATAGTCGGCAACATTGTCCAGCCGATGGCGCCATAGATGTATTCCTGATCGTGAGTGGACCCTGTGATTGTGCAGAAATAAAATAATTATATTTGGAATTACCAAAACATAAGTAGCCCACTGTGATGGTGATTGTTTTATTTCATAAACTAAAGAAAACGAAATAAAATAACATTGATTTAATTCAAAATATAGGGCATGGCAAACTGAAAGAAAATGACGAGCATGCCATGATTTTGACAATTTATTTTCATTTTCGAAATGTTTTGCAGAGATACTTATAACTTAGATATATCTGCAGAAACTATCTACTGTTCGATTGATTTCTATGATAGATAGATAGATAGATAGATGGTTTGATCCTATACTTTACAAGGCAGAAATTCAAAGCCAATACAACAGGGGATGTGCAATGTGTGCAAATCATATTGGTCAACGACTTCCTGCTCACTGCGCTGCAGGGATCTCCCATGTTACAGCAGTGCACGCATCCTCCCTCACGTAGGCTCGTTCTGTCTGACACGTGCTGAGACATGAGGAGAAGAGGGAAAGCAAAGAAGAAAAATAGAATAGCATGAAAAAGAATAGGATATCATTCAAAATAAGTCTAATTCAGATATACTCTTAAATATTATTTGTATTGTTAGCTCTTTTTATATGTTTGTGTTTACTTCTGTAACATTAGGTAAACAAATTGGTGTCACAGAATGTAGAACGTATCTCCATGGGATCGTGGTTGGTTTCATGATTGCTTATAACAGTGCTGCATCCATCCATATAGGCACACACACACACACACACACACACACACACACACACACACACACACACACACACACACACACACACACACACACACACACACACACACATGCTGCATCCATAGGTGACCCAGTCTGCAGTCCTTTACAGTTCACTGCACAGTGTAGGCCTAAACATGTGTCTTAGGGTGATCAGCCACCAAATAGACTGCATTGTGTTATTTTGACTATTGTAATCTACAGCTGCTATAGTTTCATGTCTCTATTAGCTACATATAAAGGCTGTCCATGCATAATCTTTGATTCTTCTGTATTTCATCCCATACATGTGGCCAATCCATCGTGGAAAAGGGACAAAATGCTTCATCATTCCCCACTTCCACGCTGGCATCCTGCCAGTGTCTCTGTCTGTCCTATCTCCTTGTCCTTCATCTCTCTGTCTGCTTGCCTGTTTTTCTCTCTGCTTAATATCATCTTTAATCATCACACCACCCTTGTCATATATTAGTTTATGAGTAAGATGTGTGAAAAAGTATGTATTCCCTCTGTAGTTACTATGGCAGCCGTGACCAACCCCTCGTTCAGAATGGAGCCTAGCAGCATAGGATGAGGTGACGTCACGTCGCCAGGACGACCAGGCTTCCCGAGGCACGTGTCTTGTATAAAAGCGGAAGGCGGCACCTAGTACTGCGCACCCAGACTCAAGAAGCATCAGCAGGAGGTAAGCCTAACACCGATTTACCGTAAACTGCACTGTGTAGAAGCCATTATACAGTAAATGTGACTTGATAGATGACGTTACCAGTATTTGACACTACTCAGCCTTCACTACGGGTGTATATGTTAGCTTATATGTCTGTATACACATGTAGGCCAGTCGTACAGTAAGTAGGTTAACTATGCCGCTTTAAATATACATATGTACCCTTAAATTCGTCAAATATTGTCCCGAGACTGAAATTATTAAAAGCTGTAAACGACTTATAGCTCCAGTAGCCACCCTGGAGCCATTACAGTGCATGTTTTAATCGGCCACGTAACCGTTTACAGTGGCGAGAGACAGCCAGGCGAGAGGATGAGAGTGAGGTAACATTAGCTTATATCACATTTAATGTTGCATTGGTGAAACAGCCTAGCAGTAAGCACCTTTTATGGTGGTCTGCAGGAAGAGAAAAGCGAGGATGATAAATGGATGCGGACATGGCCTTTCAGTCAGGAGAGAGGCTGCTCGTTGTTCTCTCTACTTGAGTTTGTCGTTGCATCATATAGCCAGCACCCACATCCTCTATCTATAAACTCCCAAGAGAATCAAAAGCAATCGTGCCTCATTGTGAAGAAAAGGTACATAATATGGAGCTGTTTCATAACGTTTAATTCATTCATCTGAAGCTGAGCTGTTTTACTGAGTGCGTGACGTGACATTGGCAGCTCCCATTGCTGCATCTTTGCGGAAGTGGATTAGTCTCCGTGTTATATAACCTCAATACAAAAATATATATGTCCGCGTTTATCACAGAAGAAACGTAACAATATTCCATTGAAAATAGCTATGCAGTGAGTTTGAATGTGTTACATGTAAAAGCTGTAATTTGACTGCAGGTACATTTTTGTATTGGGCTGTAATGGACGAAATGTACGGGAGGGTACGTGCATGAAGGGTAAGCTACATGCGTTCCCCAGACTTCATGATGAAACCTGTCTTTCCGCCATTAGATTTCAGAGATGACGGATCACAGTGATGCAAGAACTGAAACGGGGGAAAATGAAATAACCCTGGCTTTATTTAATGTCGAAAGATGAGAGAGGCGTGGTGCAACAGGCTTCAGTGATGGCTGTGAAGGGCACAAGGACTGCGGTGTCGCATTATTCTGTCGCAGTTTGACTCGACAGACCTGTTGATGCGGTTCGCAAAGAGGCCTGCACTTTTTAAAGCAGCAATACCTGCTTTAAAAAGTCTGGCCTTGTCTCCCTGTTGAAGGTCATCACTGCAGCTGAGAAGGACACAGCAGGCCCAGTGCAGCAGTGATGCTGACCAGCTGCTAAGCTGTATTCTTTAACTATATATCTACTTGAAATTGTGTTTTCCCCCACTGTACTCGTGGATGGGGAGTAAGGCCTCTTATCTCAGGCTCTGGATGACTGAAGGTCACTCATAACAGGCTCAGAGCTGCCAGGGGAGATGCTAGTATAGTCAAAGCTGTAGAAGTTGCCAAACTGAAGGATCTATTATCATAGTTTCGGGGAAATTGAACAGCAATTTGCCATGCATCAGAATCTTTTTAATTTACATAATTTATCATTATAACCCCCTGTGTATTTAATTGATTAAAAAATAATTTGTATTGCACATGTATAACAATGAGATTATCATTACATGCTCAAGTATATCAGTGATTACAGTCATGTTATTAAAGAGATATGGACAACCCACATACACACATCGTGATATATGCAAGTATGAGGGTCATGGGGTGTCTATTACATTGGTGATAGTTATGGTCGTGACTCTCAGGTTCTTGGTGTTACAAGTAGTTTTTTTGTTGTTCTTCTATTAGATTAAAGTCTGCACGTGCTACTTATGTTGGACAGAAGCTCCTACTCTTCCTTCTGTACACACTTAAGTGAATGGTTGTATAGATGGGGAAGAATCCCTCATACTTAAACTCCTGAGAATATTTCATACGGTCATTAGTTCCTCTTGTGTTGATTATGACTTGTTTTTCACTAGATTAACACACGTTTTCCATGTGATGTGGTTGTTTCAAGGCCAAGGTTAACATGAGTGTTCCTCTCCATTCTGCTCAATGAACAACCAGCCATCTTGTCCAGGATGTGTGTCAGAGAGAAGGATCTCAAGAGTGACACAGCACTCTGCACCTAACTGTCACACAGGAAAAGGGAAATAAGCCCTCCAGTAGGTAAGGATAGACGTCTGGGACAAAAGCAGCCCTTACTTGTGAAACAAAGCAGTTTTGCATAGCTGTTTTTATGCAGATATTGATAGGGCCAGGTGTTTGTACAGCAAGAAGATAGCAAATGCAGCATAACACTGTAGAACTGTAGCTTGAGGAAAAGAGGCCAGTCACAGGGTCTGAGCACGAAGGGAATCTGTCATCTGCCTGCTGACAAAAGCTCTTACCGTGTGAGTGAGTGAGAGTGTCGTCCAGTATCAGTATTACCTCTGCAGAGCGGTCACATGTGTCCCTTCTATTGAATCCTTTGCATTTTGATACGACACACCTTTAACTAATTCATGTACATACATGTATCATATCACCTTCTTTATCATCTATTCATATCTTTGATTATCAAAACGTATTCATTTGTTAAAAGTATTAGCACTGAATATAGTGTCGGCTTATCAGGTTATTTTGCCACTGGTGAATTGTCCAATAGAAAGATTGAACTTATTATCTGCCTATCAGCAGGACGCCATGCCTGCTGACACAGCCGACACCCTGGGGTGGTGTGTGTGTGTGTGTGTGTGTGTGTACTTGGTGATGTGATGGCATTGGACATTTAACTGACTGGTTAATAGCAGAAAGTGACATTGCCTCAGAGGTGACACTGTAAAAAGGGCAGCAGCAAAAGAAGAAGAGGAAGCAGAGGAAAAGTTTTGAACACAGAAAGATTGAATCGAGTGTTTGTATCTAAGAGGCGTAAAGCATGATTTGTGATTCAGTCTGTAATGTATTTCTTTTTTAAATTGCGACCAGAAAGGCGGGCAAGAAGGGAAAAGCTAATTGGATAGTCTGCCTGGCCTTTAGCCAATCAGCACTGCAGTGGAAAAATACTGGTGGACGAGGGTGTGACAGAAGGAGGAAGGTTTTCAAACGCAAAAGACACTGAAAGGAGAGCGGGGGAAGGCAGGGGGAGTGGCAGAGTGGGGAAAGGAAAAGCAAGGGCAGGAGCTCTATCTTTACTCTTAAACTCTTTAATATGACCCACTCTATACCAAATAAGTAGCCGTGTAAATGGTTTATTTATTTAGTCCTCTCAAAACTCAGGTACATATTAGGTTCGACTGGAGTCCACACACTATCCAAAGGCTCTTCAAATACTGTTACATAAAAGAGAAAAGAAGAGGTATTCTTCCCCTTCACATGTCTGATATATTTAGTCTCAGTTTTAGTATTCGACCACCTGATGCAGAATTATTTTTCTGCCCAACTAGTCATGAGTCATCCTTCCCCCAGTGGTCTTTACGGTCCGTCCCCCCCCCCCCCGTGGTTACACTCTGTTTGTGTGAGGAAAGTGGGTCGCAGCTCGGACAGGGGGGACGAGGGTTGTGGTGCTAAATGAACAGGATCAGACAGACAAAGAGTGGCGCGGACAGGAGGGGGTAGGGAGTTGAATTGTAATGATTGGTTTGAGTGGTGTGGGAAAGGGGGGGAGGGTTTGATATTCTGAGTGTCAGCTGATTTCAAGCTGCAGCTAACAGCATGTCACTTCATTGCTTTGCATACACAATACTGCCTCTATGAGCTGAGACATGTCTGTGTGAGTGTGTGCTGAATGCCAGATCAGACTGATTGCTCTGCAGCCAAAAGAGACGAGCCTCCAGTGCTGAAGAAAGTTCACTGCAATTGAAAACATGAGTGTTACTCTACATTGAGAAATTGGATGATTTAACAGTGCTGAACCAGGGATTGAACAAAATGTACACCATCAATGCCCAAGTACATTTAGCACAGTTTATACCTAAACTAAATACAACTTAGCACTCCATTTGGAAGCTGAACAGTGGTGCTACAGTTTCATTCCTTATGTGCATTCATTAAAACTGCGTTGGCAAAGTTGTTTTGGCTTCTCGTATAAATGGGTAAAAGCCAGACACTGTTGCTAGGCATCAGGGGTTGCACACAGATGTATTCAACTCACATTTTCATAGTTTAGCCTTAAACAATTGTACTATTATTCTCTGTGCACTGCAAACTAGGGACATTTAATTATCCATCAACAGATCTCTCTAATGTGGCCATATTAGTCTTTGTCCAGGCGTTCCCCATGCTTTAGTGAATCAGAATAGCCTTCTCTTTTAAGTACTATCATTTATCAGTAGAGCAACCATTTTACATTGGAAAACCCAGGGAACCGGCTCTGTGTAAAGAAAACGGAGAGAACAGAGAGAGGGAGAAAGCCACCAAGTGAGACAAATGGTGAGAAGTGCACAGGGGGGAAGAGAGTTCTGTGAACAACACACAATAGGACATGGTGGGAAAGACAGAGAAATGTGAGAACTGCATGGTAATACTGTCTGCACCCTCTTTCTTTTCTCTCTACCTCTCTCTCCTTTGGCGACCTTGTATAATAGATGCTACCAGCAGAGTTCAAAATGGCTGCTCAGCTCTAAACAAAAGGCACATGAGACGAATCAAAAACAAGCACATACACACAAATCACCCTGTTGGAAATCTGACAGTGGAAACGGTGGCAGACAGTTCAATAAATAGATTTGAACTGGCATCAGATTGGCTTAAAATCCCAATTAAGAACAAGTGATACATTAAAGTAAAATTGCTCCAAGCTTTATGGAGAATTGTTCACATTTGAGAGCGTGTGTGAAAATGAGAGAGAGATTTATCCTAATTTGCTTGCCCATTTTAGTCTATTTAAAGTGTTCCCACAATGCATTTCACCAGATCGACATCCTGTCCTACAGACTCCCAGCTGGGACACACACGACTCACACTCAGTGAGACGCATACACACAACAGATTAGGAGATTACTATAGTCTAAAACGACAACCAACCAAAGTCAAGGACAATCAGCGTTAACCTCGGTCACTCGACCACTATCTGTTCACCTGTATGAGTAAGTGTTTTGGTACATGTTACAGACAGGGTTATTGACCTTTAATACATCTTAAATGAATTTGTATATTCATTCTAAATTGTGTAATTGTCTTGTAACAATAAATAGTAAACATAGCTCAATTTGAATTGTAAATGACCATATTAGTTATCTATGCCAAAAGGTGCAAGTCCCAAGACATGATTTGCGAAGCTAAATAAGAAATCAGAGAGTATATCGCTTCGAGCACAAACAGATTCAAAGACAGCAAAGGAGAAGAAGGGGTGGAGTCAGAAGATGAAGGAGGAAAAGGAATTAAAGGAGAAGGGATGCAAGTGGTAGAAAAGTAGAAGGCGCGGACAGAAGAGGCGTTGAGAGGAGAACCGGCAAATGAGTGCACAGCATGAGAAGGAGAGGAATGCTGAGGGTAAAGGAGGTCACATAGCTGAGTCAAAGCCAGGCTTCCTCTGTTCAGTCGGCAAGTCTTTGTTTGTCAAGTTGCGTGCAGTACCTACAATTTCTCTCTCCTTTCATTGTTGTGGAAACATGTCCCTGCATGATGTTGAACATAAAGCAGCCTGCAGCCTGTACCGTCACTGATAACAAACGGTCACACCAAAGCTGGTATTCTAACTTTGACAGTAGTAACCAGCTCATCTTGACATTAGAACTTCAGAATCAAACCCTCATGTATACAATGCAATACAGCTTTATTTATATAGCACTTTAAACCTCCTCTAGGTGTTCTCTTCCTCGCTGTAGTGCTAATGCGCCGAGCTTCTACTGTGCTGTGAAACTACTGCTCCCTGCCTGTCTTCATGTTATTGTAGGAGCTGACACCATGCAACACATTTAAAACATAGAAAGTAGCCTGGATGATAATATATGTTGCACAGAGAATTTAGAAATGCTTTAAGCTACATACACAGGCCTGCAGTCGATCAGTCCGCAGGGTTTAATGCAGAGATTTCATTTCACTGCTGTGAACATGTTGGACTGGAATCCTCCATTCCCCCAAATACAGACTTTTAATCATTTCTGGAGCCTGTCCAGTACGGAGCGCATATTGGACATGGTGACAGCTGCAGTGATTCCTGGCACTGTTCATTCATTAGACTGGATGTGTTGCATGTTTTTTCCATCAATCGGTAGCTGTAGTTCTAATGCCCTTGGTCCCTCTGTTTCTTTCTTGTATCTCTCAGGTATCTCAATCCCTCTAAACAGCAGCAGCCATGTCAGACCTCTGTGTTGGAATCAATGGGTGAGTTTAAAACACACACAAACAGGGCTGATTTTGTGATGGTTAGGTTACGATGTCAAGTAAAGCAGACTTTTGTAATAATCAATCAATAATATCATACTAATGGCTCAGGAAAAGATGAACTTACTCTGATTAGATGTCACAAAAAAGCCTTGAAGTCAGGTTTTATTGTCAATTTCATCATAGCTTAACATCAGTGGAGCTGTTAGGAATACAATAGTGGAAACTCATGATTTCATGTGTTTTTATGGAAGATTCTTGTGAGGTCTGTGACATTCTGACAACAACTATTATTGATCCCCCTCCCTCCTCGCTCTCCCTGCAGATTTGGCCGTATTGGCCGCCTGGTCCTGAGGGCTTGCCTCCAGAAGGGCATCAAGGTCGTGGCCATCAACGACCCCTTCATTGACCTGGAGTACATGGTGAGAAAGCGTAGATCTACTTATTTGCATACAAAAAATTAACAACAATGTATTTAAATATCACAGGAGTATCTTAGAACTAAAACATATACTGTATATTACTCACTTTTATTAAATTATAACATTGGGTTGAAACACAAGCTTTAATGCTTTAAATGTTTATTTCTGAATGGGTTTGGTTAACAAAATAACAAACCGAAAACTGACTCATAGATTATGTTTTTAATTATACCTGAACTAAACTGGTGTTATCTTCCCGCCTCCAAGGTCTACATGTTCAAGTATGACTCCACCCACGGCCGTTACAATGGTGAGGTCTCCAAAGAGGATGACAAGCTCGTCGTCGATGGCCAGGCCATCTCCGTCTTCCAGTGGTAAGTGTGGGTGATGTTTAGTGGTTAGTGGCAAGCAGATTTATTTAATATGATTTAGTGCCAGTTTCACCTTCTGTTATTCAGTATCCTAAATAAAGGCTTTGTGCTGACTCAGCGATCACACATGGGAGCTGGCCCTCCACACGTGGTGCCGGCTGTTGTTTTAGTCCGTTCAGCAATGGTGCTTCCTCATCTGCAAAATGCAACGCCATCAGAAAGGATAGTTAGAGAGTCCTGATCCTCTGAGCACTGAGCGTCAATTATTATTCAGTTCTCACCAAATAACATACTAAATATGGCAGGATCTGAACCTTAACTGCCTAGGTGTTGAAAAAAACTAAAACGTTTCATCACTGGCATAACATGATCCAAAGAGGCTCTGTAGTGTTTTGGTGTTACTTCCTTTTGTTAACCTTTTTATTTTATTAGTATCGACTCGGAAAAAGAGTGCATACAAGTGTATCAAAGCTTTTCTTCATCCTCCCCCTTCTTCATTTTCCTGATCATCATTTTATTTTTCCCTTGACTACAGCATGAAGCCCCAAGAAATCCCCTGGGGCAAATCTGGAGCCAAGTACGTTGTGGAGTCCACCGGAGTCTTCCTCAGTGTGGACAAAGCCTCAGTATGTACCCACATGCACACACACATAGAAACAGATAACACAGACGGCCTAATGTCTCGGTTTCTAACCTGTGCCCTCTTCCTTCTCCGATCGCAGTCTCACATCCAGGGTGGAGCACAGCGCGTGGTCGTGTCCGCCCCCTCACCCGACGCTCCAATGTTCGTCATGGGAGTCAACCACGAGAAATATGACCCCTCCACCATGACCATCGTCAGGTGTGTTTGGATATGGACCTTTCATTTTTCACAAACATGCTCATAGATTTGGGAGGAGCAATTCCATTACCTTTGAGTCCTATACTAAGTGACCTGTCTTTCTGTTGATAGCAATGCCTCCTGCACCACCAACTGCCTGGCCCCCCTGGCCAAAGTCATCCAAGATAACTTTGGCATTGAGGAGGCTCTCATGGTAAGTCGCAGTGTGTCCAAATGTTATACTGTATTTTAACTCATGAATGTGTGTCAGAGTCACTGATGTTCTTTTTAATGTGACACTCCTCTCTTTAGACTACAGTGCACGCGTACACAGCCACCCAGAAGACCGTGGACGGACCCAGCGCCAAGGCCTGGCGTGATGGCCGCGGTGCCCACCAGAACATCATTCCAGCCTCCACTGGGGCTGCCAAGGCTGTCGGCAAAGTCATCCCCGAACTCAACGGGTAAGGACACACACATCTTGATATTATTACTTGGCTTAGATGAAAACTTAATCCTGACCGGTCAGTTTGTACATTCAGTGGCCTGCTCATCATCAATAGCAAACTGCTAGGAAGGACACTCAGATCAAGGGACCTTTGGCAACAAATAAATAAAACACTTTTTTGTTTTTTGTTACTCCATCAGAAAAAATACTTTTTGATATAAGCAAATAGCACGCAATGCAATAAAAAGCAGGAAAGAGTTTGAAGACTCATGAAGTAAACACTAAAGGAAACAGCAGAGGAAGACAAACAGGAAGTAAACCCTAAAGGGAACATGGTATGGGCAATGGCATTGTTTAAAGACTGTTTAATGTAAAGGAAACTGTGAACAGTCTTGGGACAGTTATGTTGCGGAAACCTCAATCAGTTACATAAAGTTACATTGCTATAGCTGCCGTTCAGTCTTTGGGTCCTGCTCACATTGTCGGGATACTTTCGCAATAATGACCGGGCCGCTGCATATTATCCCTTCCACTACATGCAGTAAGAAGAGCATGTCTGATATCTCTTTTATGTCCGTCCTCTCTCCAGGAAGCTGACCGGCATGGCCTTCAGGGTGCCCGTGGCTGATGTGTCCGTGGTGGACCTGACATGCCGTCTGACCAAGCCTGCGTCTTACGCCGTTATCAAGGCAGCCTGCAAGAAGGCCGCGGAGGGACCCATGAAGGGATATCTGGGTTACACCGAGGACCAGGTAACACCAGAGTTACTTCACACACACTGTGAAGCTAATACATGGCTCCCAGAACTACAATTGTGAATGACCGGTAGTAACGATTCGACAAAGAACTTCAGTTCAGTCCACGTTATGTGCATTTGTCCATTTTATTTGGATGCATGGATAAAGATGAACAATTTACAAGATAATTATTATGATTCATTTTGCATAAAAGGTGGAAATGGATGTTTCCTCTGTGACCTCTGATTCACTTTGTAATTTGCAGGTGGTTTCCTCTGACTTCATTGGCGACACCCACTCCTCCATCTTTGATGCTGGTGCCGGTATCGCCCTGAACGACAACTTTGTCAAGCTCATTGCCTGGTATGTTTTCAATGATCTTGATCAATAGTCTACACAGTTCTATCATTTACAAACCAAACAATTTATTCCTCTTTCTTCTGTCCGCTCCCTCTCTCTCCAGGTATGACAATGAGTTCGGCTACAGCCACCGTGTCGCTGACCTGATGCTGTACATGCACTCCAAGGAGTAAAACTTCCTGGCCAAGAAGGAAGTCAGAAAAGGGACCACCCCCACCATCCTACCACACATTCCCTTCTCTTTTACACACCCCACCCATAGCAAATTCATAGCATCACGGCCCCTAACTCTACTACATTAAACGTAGGCAGCCGCTACTGTGTGTTTGAGTGTTCTGAGTTTATATGTTTTCCTTTAACGACAATCGGTCGGTGACAGTATTTGTGTCTGTGTGTCCCCTCTGCACCTCCCCCTGCCTCTTTAGATGTGTCCTTATGGCTCACTACTATGGTAACTACTGTATTCATCTCCCTGTTGGTGTGTTTTAAAGACTTCATCACCAGTGGAAGGAGGAAGATGAGGGGAAGAGCTACTGTAACTCGGCTTAAGAGTAATGAGACTGAAATAAAACTTCAAAAACCTCAAGCTGTCACGTTGTCCTATTTGTATTGGTATTATCTGTTCACTGTGTCTCATGCAGCCATAACACTGTCATAATGTTGTAAAAGGTCAGACAGGTACAACATATATAATTGAATACATAAAAAAATTATATTCACAAGAACTTTAAAACGTTGTGCTTCTTACCTCTAATGAGTATAAAATAATTGTTTTTATTATTGCTAATCAAATTCAAACTTAATTACTTACTTTTTTATTGTTTTTATCCTTAATTTTCTAATTGTGTTGGCATAAGTTTAATTTGCCCTGTTTTATTTCCACCATGCTACATTTTCCAATAGTTTTTACTACTTATTTAGTATCCAGCTCATGTCATCTGTCAGGGCAGAAAGATCGATAATGTGAAGGAAAGCACTACTGATGATGTTAATATGAATATTATAATATCTATGTATAGGCTGGAGACATTGGAGCAATGAATGGACCTGAAATAAAGAAAGGGGGCATAGTGAAGTAGTATCCTACCTGAAACAGCGTGCTCCCAATATTTATTCTCTCCATTTTCTGCATTTGAACTGTCACCTGTCAAACTAAGGAAAAAACATGAATAATTGGGTTACATGATTTATGTGGAAAGCATAGCAGTTTGCATAGTCATACGTGCATAGCAGTTTGCATAGTCATACGTTAAATTACTTCGGGGGGGGGGGGCCCGTAGCAGGAACCTTCAGAGTCACCTGCGGCCTTAGTGTACTGCAGCGGGACTCAGCATGAAGGCTGCATCCTTATATAGCAGAATTGCTGCCCTGCTGTTTTTTCCTGCTCCGGCCAAGCGCCGTATTTATACGGCGATGCTTCCGCCAAGTTACTCGCTATTAAAAGGAAATTACATGAAAAGCTTAGAACATTTGTTTAATGATTTTTGCTGCAGTGCCTCCTGCTGTTTGATTGGGTGCACTAAAATAGGAACAACCCATTCAACAAGGCTGTGGAACTATGGGCATAACAATGACCTGGTAACATACTTTGTTATAAGATCATGTTCTAGGAGGAGGAGACAGATGGAGAGAGGTTGAGGTCAACAGCATCTCCTGACTAAAAAGAAATCCGATCATTTGCCTGCTGCCTGATTTCCCCATGCATGCATGGAGACTGGACCGTTTTGAATGTAGAACATTTGAATGTAGCTTTCAGATGAAAACAGAGCTTTCCCCTGCTCCACACATGACTGGAGTCGGTCCACTTTGTTTTTTATCTCTTTGTTTTTTTAATCCTTTTTGTCTTGTCATTTGTTTATTCCAAGGCGACATGCAAAGCAGATAGAAGCCAAACAAACTATGGTACTCTGGTTTATTTGTCACCACTCCAAAATGCCAGTGTTTCCCATACTGTAAATGTGACTTGCTATTGGATATTGGATCTAATTACTTATTGTTGTCCCTATTTGCATGGATATTTTGTTTAGGGAAAAATAGAGTTGTCTCTTTGGGATAAAGAAGAAAAAACAATAAGTTGTCTCATGAGGAAATCATG
Organism: Harpagifer antarcticus; assembly: GCA_902827135.1. Taxonomy (NCBI): domain Eukaryota; kingdom Metazoa; phylum Chordata; class Actinopteri; order Perciformes; family Harpagiferidae; genus Harpagifer; species Harpagifer antarcticus. The sequence goes on along the minus strand of CADEHL010001257.1, from coordinate 76,175 downwards.
AAGGAAGAATAGGACATAGAAAATATGTTTTTTCCATTTCCCCAAAGCATTGTTAATCATAGTTATCATTCACATTATGTACCTTATGAACACAGAACAAACTAAGATGGACACTAACACACTTAATGTATGTGTGTTACTCATGGGACCTCTTGGCTAATTGATCAATATATTCAGTTTACATTTGACACTAAGTAGTTTCAACAAATGAGAAGTTAAAGTTATTTCTCCTATGATTGTAATACAATGAAGACCCCCTTTTATGGCCTATATTTATTTCTGCAATAACCATTTAATGAACTCTCTAAATAACAGTTTCAATTGTTTGTATTGATTGGCTTATAATCAAAACGCACTTGCTGTTCACACGGAAATCATGGATATCTCAGAATTAACCGAGACGGAATTCGTACACAAAATACAAGCTTCAGGTGATAGAGTTTATTCAGGTCACGGAGAAATTGAGGCATGATCTGTGTAGTCAGATTATCATAGGCAAAGCTGACAATGTGACAACAAGCATTTTGAAATCCTATATGTCTGTTGATTTTCCATTCGTTTTTCCATAAGAGAGGTTATACAGGTCAGCTGGGTGTGGCAGGGTGTGTCTCAGTGGGACTGTGCAGGTATTTAGTCCGTATAAAAGCAGAGGGACAGCTGGACCTGCTCTCAAACGTACACATCTTTGTAGACAGGAGCAATCATGGTGAACAGCCGCTCTGAGCTCACCCTCTCCCTCCTGCTCTTCAGTGCTCTTTGCTTGGAGGCGTTCGTCATAGAAGTAGTCTACTCTCCAGCTCAGAGGATGAACTGGTCAGAGGCCAGACTGTACTGCCAGAGGAACCACATTGACTTAGCTGCTGGGAACATAGTGGATATTTCGGGCCTGAATGGGTTTCTGTTGAACGTCAGTCAAGTCTGGATTGGTCTACACAGAGTCCCTCTGAGCGACTCAGCGTGGAGGTGGATTGATCCAAAGTGAGTATTCTGATGCAAATATCATGTAATATTGAGGAGATAAATTGTAGTTGCTGAGCGAGACATTATTCATGTCTTTTCAGAGGTGGAGAGGGGGTCTCAGGAGGAGACTTCTCACAGAGGGTCCTCTGGGCCGATGGAGAGCAGAGCGACCACTGTGCACTTGTGGATGCAGATTTAAAGTGGCACAGTGTGAGATGTTCAAGTACACATCCATTCTTCTGTACACAAGTGAACAACATTAAATATAATTCCCAAAGAAAAGACTGGTACGCGGCTTCTGATTCCTGCAGTGATCAAAGTGACAGTTACCTGGCCACCATCACCAAGGATAACAAAAGCCAATTGAAGTATGCTGGCTGGATCGGGCTGCACCGAAAAGCTGGTGAGACCTGGAGCTGGATCGGGGATCAGCAGTCTGACTTCAGAAACTGGGCCCAAGGAGAGCCTTGCGACGCCGACTGTGGCTCTTTTGATCCTGTAAATCAAAAGTTTCACAGCAAAGCATGCTCCACAGAGCTTCCTTTTCTCTGCTATGATGACAACCTTGTGGTGGTGAATGAGAACAAGACATGGGAGGACGCCCTGAAGCACTGCAGGAAAATGGAGAGCCCATGTGAGGACGAACCGAGCCCCTGCATCTACAAACACGACCTCCTGAGCCTGGAAGTCCTGGCTGACTACAACTACGTCAGAGATAGGATCTACAAAGCCACCACTGATGAGGTTTGGGAGTATGGTGGTGGGCTTTCGATGCTGGCTTGTGACCATTTAGAGTGAAGCAATGTCCACCATGTATACCCGGTGGAAGTGCTCGCAATATACAACCTGTCATAAAAGAGGGATGATTTTCCCCTATGTAATAGTTTATTTAAAAAATGTTAAGACCTCTGGAAATAAAAATATCAAATATTTCTAGAAACAACATGTATTTGTATTAACTCACAGCCCCCCAGACGTTCTTGCAGTTCCTTAATAGTCTGAATTATGAAAGACAGATTCATCATGAATAGGATATTAAGAACTTTTTTTTAATTTCAATGTTAATGTTTAATAATTATAGCAACAGCAGGAAACAAACAAAGTCGCTGAGAGGCTGAGGCCGGGCTGTTTGACGCTAAAAAAGTACTTGCTGAGATCAAAAGCTCTGTTTTGTAGTATTGTAGTTTAATGACAAAGAACTCGGTGATCAGACATATACATTGTTATAATAATCAAAGCAATCGTAAATCTTGCGGTCAACAAAAAAGTACAATGGCCCTGTGTCACCCTCTCTTCCACACACACACACACACACACACACACACACACACACACACACACACACACACACACACACACACACACACACACACACACACACACACACACACACACACACGTGAACAGGATTATAATGAGATACATTTGAATGCAAATGTATTCACTGCTGTAATGGCTCTTTTATAAGCACAGGTATATTGTTACTAAGTAATATAACATAAAGTCCTGTTTTCTCATGGTAGTTACCGTTTGCTAAAAAATAAACTAACCTTTAGCTTGTTTTTTAAAACTGTATCTTCAGCTTTCAAGGTCAGTTCATTGAGTTACGAGAATATCATTTTTGGGGTTTTCCATGAATTAACATTGACACCCTTATTGTTTCTAAGCTTAATAAAACTACAGCTTCATCGCCAGGCAAGTGTAATGTGAATGAAAGAGTGAGCAGTTACAGATAAAACCCTTTTAAAAGGGGGAGTCACTCTCAAAGCCTGTCTTATGTTTCTCAGGTTTGGACGAGCCTGCGCTTCCTGGGAGGGGAGTGGCGGTGGTCCAACGGACAGCAGCTGGAGGACCAGAGTCAGACCATGCTGCCGGACTGTCCGTTCCAGTGGAAACACTGTGGAACCCTGTCCAAACATGACACCAACCACTGGATCACCAGCAACTGCTTGGAGAGAAGAAACTTCATCTGCTACAGATATAAAACTGTCAGTAATCAGACAGACTATCTTGGGGTTTGAGAGCTTTTCGGGGCTTCATTTCTGCCTGTTTTGTTTGTATGTTAACACACTGAGCTCTATATATTAAAGGGTTTGATCAGATAATTAGAATTAGACTAACCTGGTTTATTTTTGCCAGTGAGTTAGAAAGAATATTGGCATACAGTGGGAATGAAAAATGTAAAACAAAAAGGTATTTCTTTTTGTTTTTTCTGATGGTTTTCACAATATTATGCTTGTGTGATCTGTAGCAATCCCAACGGACAACACATATCATGGACATATGAATACTCCTGTTTTGTTTAGACTTTCATCATTACCAATCAAACCTTGATTCAGCTGAATCCCATTAGCTGCTGTTGTTCCACAAATGTGGCAAATAAAACATGGTCTATCTACTCATGTATAATTTTTTTGTTTATTTTTTTTATTTTAGTAGCTCCTTTATTGAAAAGTAAAGCTATACATATCACAGTGTTCATAACAAAATAAAATAAAAAAGTTATCAGATATTACAACAACCACCTCAAAGTCATTGCAAAACATTTTTTTTTTAATATAATATATCAATGATATAAGTGAACTTGCTGTTTTCTGAAGAAAAATCACAAGTTTACACATTTTTGGATAATCAAAAAACATGCACGCCCACAGGCAGCACCTGTATTTCAGTATTTAAGATGTACCTTTATTGGAAATAAAGTTTTCAACTCGGCTTTTTATAAACGCATTATTTTTGTTATACAGGTACATACAAATACACACAGTTAAGTTCGTTCACACATGCATTTTTGTTGCACAGAAACAAATGCACACATGTGCATGTGTGCCGCCCATCACTTCCAACATCACTCACAAAACACACAGAGAGTAAGGATTTAAAATATTTAACTATTTGTATTAATTTTACAATTTATATTTTTTATATAAACTCAATACAATGCAATATTGTCTGTTACACTCAAATGAACGCATTACATGTGAACTATCGTTCCTATCTGTGACGTAGTCGGAGGCATTTCGAGGCTGAGCCAAACGCACTTCCGGTTGTCATTCAACGAGCCAGCACTGTGAATCACCCCGGCTCTAACACAGTAAGTAAAGGACGGGTTTTCATTACAGTTGCTGAATTAAACAGTTAAATAAAAACCTTAATGAAGACTCGCTTAATGTAAGACTGCACATACAAAATAACCCTGGAGACGGGTTCTGTAAATACAGCAGCAGCGCGTGTAGCGGTGCGCAGGCGACGGGATTGTAGTTAAGCTAACATTAGCTAATGTGCAGCTTATTCATTTCCGTAAAGACTTATTACAATAAATAGTTTAGCTATGTAAATGTCTTGAAAAAGACAACTGCCGATAATTTCACTTGGCGGTAGCAGCCTTGTTATTGCTTTACAAATGCTGTACATTAGCCCGTTTGCCTGTTCGTATAGTGTGAGCTAGCTCCAGTGTGAACTGTACAGCAGGATGTGTAGGCTGTTAATGACTGTCGAATAAAGGTCAGCAAGTAGACACATGCCAAATCAGGAATAAAAAAATACTTCTAAATATGAATATAGATAAGTCGTACAAGTGTAGAAACAAATTAATTACAGAAATTAAGAAACGGCAATACTCATTTAATTACGAACGTCTCTGGTTTAAGCTCATCAAATGATAGCTTCTTCCCTGTGTTTTATGAAATAATACATACATTAATATATTATTAAAATAAATATATTTTGGTTTTGGGTGATAGTCAGTCAAAAGAAGACATTTGATACCTTGACAACTTTTGTTGGGTACGTTTCAATATTTTGTGAAAATAAAAAAGATGTGTTTGTGTGTGTGCCAAAGCCCTTAACAACTCCTGACCTGCTGAGTGGACTCTGCGAACTCCTCTTCTTCTTTATTTCCTCAGGGGGCTGAATTCTGTGACCAGACACCATGACGCTGTTTCACTTCGGGAACTGCTTTGCCCTGGCCTATTTCCCTTACTTTATAACATACAAGTGCAGTGGCCTGTAAGTGCTTACTATTAATACACCGTTTTTGGCATTGTTTTCTATGTTCCTGTGTTGTAGCAACATGCTCTGCGACTAAGAAGTCTGTTAATAATCTGCTTAGTAATGTGTGGGGTTTGGGAGGGGGTCAACATAATCTTCTTAGAACTGTGTAGTGTGCTCTTGGATTTGGCAGTACCTCTGCCTTACCACACATTTTAGTTTTTGTAACAATTATTGCTATCAAGTCTTAAAAAATGTCTTTCTGCCCCCTTATTTTACAGTCCGGACTGTCATTTAACTCTTTCTCTTTGTGTTTTCAATCTTTAGTTCAGAGTACAATGCCTTCTGGAGATGTGTCCAGGCTGGAGCAACGTACTTGTTTGTCCAACTTTGTAAAGTGAGTTGGCTTTCTGGGGATTAAATAATATTCCATTGTGAAATTGGGCAGGAAAAAGCTTGAGTTTCGGAGAGTGTAAACGGGTTAATATGTTTGTGTTGCAGATGCTGTTCCTAGCTACATTTTTCCCCACATGGGAAGGAGGAGCTGGAGTTTATGATTTCGTAGGGGTGAGTGTTCCTTCAGATTCCTTTCAACTATTTTAAGGAAAATACAAAGAAAACCAGTGTCTTAATATCTTGTGAAGGATGTTATAATGATTGTATTTACTTAAAATGAAAATGTGTTTTAGGTTGACCTTTAAAATCTGTCCAGGGACTATAGTTGAAAAATAGCCTCTTGGCTAACTCTGGCACATTTACAGCAATGTTAATTAATGTGCACTGTCCCTGTTAAATAAATAAATGTTCTTTTAGGAATTCATGAAGTCGACAGTGGACATGGCAGACCTGTTGGGTCTCCATCTGGTGATGTCCCGTAATGCTGGCAAAGGAGAGTACAAGATCATGGTGGCGGCCATGGGCTGGGCGACAGCAGAACTTGTGATGTCCAGGTAAGCTGCGACGCTGCGCCTGAAGAAGAAACATTAGCGTTCTTAAATGACTATTGATATACAAATGATGAATCTTACCCTTTGTGCTGTTATGAATCTTCAGGTGTCTTCCTCTGTGGGTGGGAGCCAGAGGGATTGAGTTTGACTGGAAGTACATCCAGATGAGCTTTGACTCCAACATTAGTTTGGTGAGTAGCCGTCCTATTCTTGTTTTTCACTACTCCACTCTGTCCGCTGCTGTATTTTTTAAATTGTCACTTTATCTGTAGTTTTTTATGTCAGCCTTTTCCCTCTTCCTTCCATCTCGCTATCCTCCATCGTGGTTTTTGTTTCTCGTGCAATGTTTTTAATCTTTTTTTCAAACCCTCCTATCTTGTTAATTGCAAATGTCGCCACCAAGTCTGTTGCTACATCTGATTTTAACTACACAATTATTGTGGCCAATCCAATTCAATCATACGACCGCGATATGTAAAGAAAATAAAAAACAGAAATATGAGGATCACTGTAATTCATGTTCAACCTTTTTCCTCTAAAATGTTAGAATTTCTGGATATCTCAAGAAAAAGACACGAGACCGGAGCTTACCATTTTGTTAGTGTTTAATTGCAAGACAACCATCGAATACAATCTATTTAGTTTATTAGCATAAACATCGTTCAAATAAAAATGTTCAGTCGTTTTTATGATGTATCATAAACTGCTTAGAGTTAGTGTTAGGAGGTTAAACTGTGTCAGTGACTTTTTAAATTAATTCCTCAAATAAATGTTTACAGACTAGCTTTTATGTGCTTTTATCTTTTAAGGCGTTTACTCCTTTTCTTTATATACTATATACTATTTCCACTATGCTTATGCTGTTGCTGTTAATTTGCCTCCTGGGTCCAACAAATGTAACATGTTTTTATTTTTATGTTTTTCTAGGTCCATTATATCGCCATGGCAGCAGTGGTGTGGATGTTCACACGGTACGACCTCCCTAAGAGCTTCAGGCTTCCTGTTACTGTGCTGCTGGCTCTGTGTGTCTACAAGGCCTTCCTCATGGAGTAAGTCTGACACACTCATTCACAAACTTCACCCCCTACCACCTCATCTAGCTTTAGACAAGAATGCACATTTCCAAAAAGGACAAGTTTGAGGGAAAAGTCGGTCTGTTTCTACCATCTATGTGGTGGCTGTGCTTTGTTTTTGCAACCACAGGAGAGCACTATATAACAGCAAGAATACTAACTCCAATTTACAATTCAAGTGCGAGTCAGAAAAACAAACTTGCCGGTCAAATGAACGACATAAAAGTTGCATCACTTGACAAACCTAAAATATCTTTGAAATCTCTTTCCCTGAAGTATAGAGAGTTGTGCAGTGGTGTGATCTCATTTTAAATGTGAGAAGAGATGGTACTGGACCCCGGGTCAGTTGGGTGGACGTTTAGTCTATTGCAGAGATGACACTTTAATCATGTGCGCCGTGTTGGAGTCCAGAACAAACTGTGCGATGGAAATACATGTATATTGAATTGTAACTAACTAGTACGTGATTTACTGTTTATAGAACATGTTGCTCATTAAAAAATCCTCCAAAATGTGTTAATGTGTTTAAGAGACCAACGGGAGGACCAGCACATCATTTTATTATATTTGGGTTTTCAGTATTAGTGGCTGAAGTAAACCATAGTTTGTACAAACAATACATTTAACTGTGCGTTTGTACTTGCACTTTGTTTATCTTACGGATGGTTGCAGTAATGCACTGTTGTCCTTTTGTTCCTTCCCATTTTAACTTACTTTGTGTTTCTCTCCCTCTTCAGGCTGTTTGTCAACATCTTCCTGCTGGGCAGTTGGACCGTGTTGTTGGTGAAAGCCGTGCTGACGGGGGCCATCTCTCTCTGCTCTCTGTTTCTCTTTGTCACTCTGGTCCACAGCAACTAAGTCAAACCCAGTACCCCGGGATAAGCCTCCAATGGTCTTTTGGGTCCAGACTGGACCCCAGTTGTCATAACCTAGAAGCTCCTGAGGCCTTTTGTTTTCAGTCAATGTATCACCATACAACACCAAAGACTACTGAAAAATGCTTGTTGATAATGGGTTGCTGAACTGGTCTTGGGTACAATTCTGGCTAAGCTACCCTACTGGAAAGCTAACCAGTTCTTCAAGATGTTTAGTCATCAGTCAGTAAAGACCTGTGATGGGAAACTGAAGCTTTGCTTGCTTTCAGTCCAACCAGTACACACTGCTGGTTGAGTGATGACATCAGAGAGCTTCTGTCACATGATTGGCTTTCCATTGCTGTGTTGATTTTGTTACACAGGGGAATTTTGTACCAGGAAGACCACAAATGAATTTATATAACATTTCTTTTTTATGTGTTGTCGAATGAGCCATCTTAGATGAAATAGTCAAGTGAATTTATAAGAAACGAATGACTGATAGTTCCTCGCGTGGCCACCAATTTATGAATTTATTTATATATTACTTGTATTACAAGTAAATATTATGTAGTAGTTCAAACGTAACTAGCAAGATTTTTTCTAATTCTTAAAGAAATTGATTTCTGTATTTATAGTTTAACAAAAAATAAACAGTCCTGCAGTTTGAGTGAACTCAGCATTATGATCACATTTTGTTGAATTGTGAGTATCTGTGATTTTGACATTTAAGTAATAAATATGTCTTTTTGTCTTATCTCTGCTCTCCGAGTCTTCATTGTCAATACTGTTCAATGGCTGTCATGAGTGACTGTCATATTTAAGAATGAGTTCACAGGGGCCCTACAAGCTCACATTCCAGTTTTATAACTGTATTTTGTTCTGTGACATGTCTCCATGCTTTAATGTTCAAAAAGCTATTTCTCATACTGCCTGTGCTGCAGCACCTCTTTTCACCCTCTGTCTGAACCCAGAGCCCAGTCTGCTCTGATTGGTTAGCTGGCTGACTCTCTTGTGATTGGTCAACCACTTAGAGATGTCCTTCCCCTTAGCCTATCGCGTCCAAAGTGTAGAATCTACATTGTTACATAGGGATCCCTGTTGTCCTATATTTTTGGATGTATTTTACTTCTGCATACGTTAGTGTGTGCTATTTTTAACACCTTTTACATACTAAACTACGTAGCTCATCTTATTCTAAAAGATGATTAAAAATGTGCAGCCTCGCTCTCATGTAAGAACCAAATATCTCTAAAAAGTCAATTTATTTTTCTCAGAAAAATCGGCACATCTTCTCGCAGCTTCAAACAGGTTTTTAAAGTAGAATATGTTTTTTTAACCCTTAAAAGGTACACTTAATCAATTCATCAGAAAGAAGTCAAAATCATCAAATTTGGACATGAATTGTTTTGACTGGATAGAAAAATATGTGAACAAATGTGTAGTATAAAAAGTAACCGTCAGACAAATGTGGAGTAAAATGTACGATAGCAGCATTATTTACACTATTTGGATTAGAAGTATAACCTTTATGAAATAGAAATACTCAAGTAATGTTCAAATACCTTAAATATGTGCTTTAATGCAGACCTTGAGTAATGTACTAAGTCATATTCCACCACTGGTGCTCATAAGAAAGTACAGATTACAATGTCCATAAAAAAACGTTGCAGAACTCTAAAACCATTAATACCATTGGGTTTTGTGATAAATCTAAATATGAACCTTCAATCCAATGTAACACTGCATCTCCAATGAGTCACTGCAGCAGCCCAGTGTAAGTTTGCCATTTACTGTTGGATGGTTATAAAAGTTCTCCATCTGTTCTCACACCTCTGCGATTACATTTGACAAAGAGAAAAATAGTCTTGAATCAGGGGACTGCTGGAAAAGAGATCAACCTCCACACACCTGAATGGATGGTCCTTCTGATGGAGGGAGGGAATACAAAAACTCTTTTAGAAATTAAGAAATAGGAGAAGAAGACATTATTTAACGTGAAAGCCTTGGTTAGGATACAACTTTGAGTGTTAACAGAGGGAGATGAAGAACAACATCACAGACAATGTTTTCTTTACCTGACTAAACCATAATTCCAGATAAAGATCATGTTACAGACAAGGAATGTTCTTTGTGTACAGTGTTAATTAGATGGAACAGTGCCAAATTGTGCGAGCTATAAAAAAAATAATAATTTTGAACTTCTTATAACTTTGTAGCAGGTATATAAACGACACATATGTTGTGTAGTCAAAGATAGAAGTTGTTCTTTTTTTTTCTGACAACTTCTGTCCAAGTGTTCTGTCCAATGAGCTTCAATACATTTGAAATAAATAGTGAGTGGAATTTATTTAAAATAAATGACAGAGAAAGTTACTTGTGTACTAACTCTACGGTGAACACAAAAATGGACAAACATGGCTGAAACATTGTAGCTTTGGTTGACTTTTGCAAATTATTATTCTGATGTTAGTTGGTAGTAAGCTTTTTTTTTTTTTTTTAAATAAGGGATGTATTGATCAAATGCTGCCCCTATTTGAATGAAGCACGTAGTCCTGTTGTACACTTTTATAAATAAACAAGGATTTTGCTCCAACACTCCTCCTCCTTTGTCACTTCGGGTTTTCCCCTTTCACTTCTTCGGTTTAGTAGACTGTCTGCATTCTCTGCTTCTCTCTCCTCCCTCGGTCAGCTGGGGGGGGGCTGGAGTCCAACAAGGTGATCATTATTGGAATTCAACAATGGGCTCTGCTGTTACCTAATAGTACTGTGTGTTTGCAGCAACACATCGACATTAGCCTGACCTTGTGATTTGCAGCAAGAATTAGAAGAGTGTGATTCTAACTATCAGGATGGTACCACCCCTGACCCTTTGCAGGTGTACTGGTCACAAGGCCCAAGTCAAAGCTTCCCTGACAGTATAATTTAATTTGACTAAAGCAGCTGCGTATGCTGATCACAAGTCTGCTTATTGGACCATTTTATTTGAGTTACACAAACAGTGAGAAAACATAGTCTTGTAAAGGGTATATTTTATGTCTCATGTATCCTATGTTTTTATATTTTTGCCCCACCAAAGGTTGCTCTGCCTCTGAACCGTAGGCCTGGACTGCTTAGATATTCAGCCCATGAAGGCACTGACAAGGGATCTTTTCTTGGAAATGGTTCCTTGTACCTTTTTACTTCCTGGATACATTAACTTATACTTCCTTTAGGTGCAGATCTAAAAGTAACCCCAACATTTAAACCTGTGCCCAGTGTAGTAGGCATTGACATCCCCCAATGATGTTGTTAGCTCACTGCTTGATGGTTCACCAAAGTGATCCCGGGATACTCTTCCTGTCTGTGGCACTGTGAAGATCACATTGAGGGATATCTTCAGCTACATTGAAGCTGGCTTTCACTGCAGCATGATTTTTCGGTGGAACTTTTGGAAACATATTCTGTCGGAATGCAATTCTTGGACTTTATGTTGTTTATGTTCGTGGCTGAGGTAAGCATATTTGGCATTGCAATTGGTGTCGAAGTGCCGCTGTGAATTGTGTCCTCAAGTACGGCCACTGCACAGCATATACAGTCTCCATTATTAATTAATTATGAACCATCTAGAACCCCAAGGTTTTCTGGTACTGGTATTTTAATCTATACCTAAAGTGAAAACAAAGACCCAAAGTGAGGCGTCTTTCCATTACTCAGCCCACAATTGTGGAAAGCCTCCCTGAAGATCTGAGGGGGCAAAGAGTGTTCATACTTTTAAAAGTGAATAAAAGACCCACTTTTTTAATGTGGCTCTTAATTGAATTACATTTATATTTATTCAAAAGTTTGATTCTTGTTTCATTCAGTCCAGTGTTTACTGACTTCTATTGGCATTCAATGTTTGTCCTAATCAAAAAGCGATGTGATTTATTACCTGGGAAAGGAGGATTTGATTTAATTTGCCCTTCCCTACCCTGAGCCTCACCAAGATGGCGTAAAGGGAATGTGGGTGGGCCCTTCCAGCTTGGAAAAAAGAATGGCTCAGAGAAAAGGGCCTTTATGTAACCAGATACACTCCCATATCACCTCAGACAGAGGAAGGAGCAACGTGTAGGCTACCAGACTAGCTAGCATCATGTTCTTCAACGAGTACATTACGTATCATGGCCTTCCCCTGCCCCCTGTGGCTCACAGCACGGAGAGCTTGGAGTACGCCCAAAACTTCCCTGTGGAAGACACCGACGTGTTTGCTGTTACTTACCCCAAATCAGGTACAGTGCATTCATTCTCAGATCTGTAAGGTGTTTTTATCCGGCTGTTCCACTAATCCCTGGGTGATGCATCACCTTTTAATAACTTTTTTCCGGATACATTGTATTTTTTCAGCCGTTTAGAAAATAAACTCTTTTGACCATTACCTATGCTCACCCTTACCATTAAGGTATATGTCTAACCTCAACCATCTGCACTTGTGATGTCAGGAGTTCCAACGGGTGTGAGGTTCATCTGTTTATGATGCAGGCCAGGTCTTAAAAATGATGTATGTATGTTTTGCCAAAGATTTAGAGAAGAAAATACCCAATACTGTCCACATACGACCCAACGCAAAAAAAAAAAAATGTCATGCGTATTTGGTTGACGTCAGAGCGTATTTGCCCATCCACACATAAACATCTAGTTTTTGGTTCAGATCAGGCTGAGACAGTTTGATCAGCATCAATACTGCCTGACAAAGAGAACTGATCTGTGTGTCATTGTTCTGTATGCTTTGGTACTGTGATGTTTAGTAACTTCATTTGCTTCTGGTGCTGCGGCAGATTATGAAAATCCCCTTTGATGGATCAATTAAGGCACATCTGAACTACAGTTCTGCAGTTTTGTATACACTGGTGTTATAGGCTACTATGTATCCGATTTTATTTGTTCTGTTATTGCTCGTTATAAACACTTGAGCACGTCCTCCCAGACCAGAACATCTCATCACCCCCTCCATCAGTTCATTGTTACTTCTTGCAATAAACCTACAAACATCACACTGTTGTCCCTGCTAGTGAAAATGGTGTTAAGTGGAAATCATGACTGCTGCAAAAAAAAACGTGTCAGAATCACAAGCGTGTGCTTGTGAACCCATTTGGCGACTGTTGGGAAAAAAAGTTGTTATAGTCCTATATTTTGTTCTGTTTATCGTTTTTTGGAGTGCCTGTAAAGGCCCAGACACACCGGGCCGATTTCGGCCGTCGATGAGCGTCGTGTCGCCCAGATTCGTGTGTCCCGCACCGTCGCGTCTTTTCGGCCATGCCGACACCTTTTTGGCCAAAAACCTACCGATTCAACAATCGGCCAAAGGCTGTCGGTCAAATAAATCACTCTGATTGGCTGTTCAGCTAGCGAATCAGTGCATGAGAAGCTAAACGGAAGTGAGAGACCCAAACAAACGATTAGGAAGGCACACACAGACGGCTATTCTTTTTCATTTTCATCTCAGCTGGATGCAAGAGTTTATTTTTCATCATAGCGATCTGGAATGAAGAAACCGAAGATCAACGCACACGCTATTTGTTGTTTGTTTATATCACGCAGTCTGTTCTTCTTCTCTCAGTGTATCACGCAGTCTGTCTTCCGGTTGTTGCCTCTTTTGAATGACGAATACACATTATCGCCGCCTGCTGGTAAGGATTATTATTGCCACTCAGTTCGTATGTGCTACTTGGCCGTCGGCTGAAGTCTTTGCAGTGTGTTCCAGTGCGACTGTTGGCCAAGACGCAGGAGACACAACAGTCGTGTTCCGTCGGGACCTGTTCTTTGGTGTCTGGGCCTTTATATCCAACAACACAACATTGCTTACAGTATAGGGTTAAAAGAGAAAACATTTGGCTACTTTGTTTGGCGTACAGGCTAATTTAATTCCGCTGTTATCCTCTAAAGATGGCCGACTGTTAACTCAGGCACTCAGGAGGTAGGACCCAATTGCACGACCCGGGAGACATGGTCACTAACTAATCTCAGATTGAGATGACAAAAAATTGAGAACAAAATCAAAATCGCTCACGTGGTGAGGAACACAACTTTTCAAGAGCACAGAGAGCACAGAGAGCATAGACCTGACCATGGCAAGAGACAAGACGAACTGACACTGAACACTGGGAGACTGGGGAATTTAAACACGACAACAAGACACAGGTGATAACAATCAGGGGCGGGGCTGGTGCTGATGATCACAGGAGACACACAAGGGAAACAGGTGAACAAAATCAGACAATTAGACACACCAGGGAAACTAATGACAGGGAGGAAAACACAGGGAGAGGGACCAGACAATACCCAAGGAGGAAAACATGACAGGGAAAACAGAACAGCAAAAATCCATTACCAGACACACCAAACTAAAACCGTGACATGACATAGGAATCGTGACACCGACTTGCTGTTGATGACGTCACATTCCTCTTCCCTATACATCCATACAAAGTATGTGCCAAAGACATGGCCAAAGTGGGAAGAAGACAATTCAGAGGCAGAGCAAACTTTGGTGGGATAAAAATATAAACATAAACACAAAATATACGCTTTACAAGACTATGTTTTCTCACTGTTTGTGTAACTCAAATAAAATGGTCCAATAAGCAGGCTTTTTCTATGATCAGCATACACAGCTGCTTTAGTCAAATTAAATGCTACTGTAACGGCCCGTCCACACGGCGGCGTGCGTTGAAGCTTCAACGTACTGTAGCTTCCCATTCACTTTCAATGGGGTGACGTCAGGCTGTGCCAAACTGCATTGTGGTTCCGCCGCGTCGCTTTGCCTTCGTTGCTCGCTTCGAAAGTTGAGAAAAGTTCAACTTTTCAAGCTTCGACGGAAGCATCAGCCAATCAAATCATATGCCAGTACAAGCTCTAGCCAATCAAACCACGTGCTTGTGTGTTCGGGGCGGGAGATTAATGTGATTAGTTGTTGGTCGCGCTCCAGACACGCGCACCGGCAAGCTTCAACGCACGCTGCCATGTGGACGTACCGTTAGGGAAGCTTTGCCTTGGGTGGTACCGTTATCTGTTACTTTACAGCTACATTTATCAATTAGTATTCTTTGTCAGCATGCTGGTTTGGTTCTGGATGCCTTAGGTGGAGATGGTTCTGGATGCCTCAGGTCGTTGTTGGTTCAGCTCGGGTTCTCTGTCTGTTCGATGGAGGAGGAGGAGTCTCCTGTGGTGAGGTCATTTGTCTGAAGATGGGGTCGTAGCGTTCTGACAGGCAGAGAGAGAGAGAGAGAGAGATCTCGGGACGCATTACCTATAGTTAATTCTAACACACTGAGGTAAAATAAATCCAATCCTTTCCACTCTATTTTCCTAATCTTACTATCTGTCTTAGATGTTAAATGTAATTAATGTCTACTAATAGTTGTGCCATATCCCTAAACATTGCTTTCACCCACTGTAACATGGCTACTCCAAATAACTCTTTCAGGAAACCATTTTCTTCTATTAATTTAAAAATACCTACATGTTTCAAGCACCACATATTTCACACACTATAAAAGAACATCCCCATACTTTCTCCATCACTTTAAATCTCACTGTTATTTAGAACATAAGTAACTTTTGTGACAGGACATATCTGCAATGTCGCCACAATCTGCTGGGGAATTTCGTTCATAGAGTTTGTACATACAAAGCTGTACTTGTGGGTTAGTAGCCTGTTTCTACTGTAATCATTTTCAATAATTTTGCTCAGGTCACCGGTCGGTTGTCCATAAACTTAACAGGAGGTGTTTCTGGTACAGACTAAAACATGGATCCAGTGTATTTGGAGATTCCCCTAATCTGTAAATCCCCATCACTGATTATCCCGATCACTTAAACCCATCTCATCATTTGATATAAGAACTGCATATATGGGGGGTGAATCATCTTGATGACCGCCTCACCTTTGGGAACGAGTATTTCTAAATCCTCCTCTCGTTGCTCAGCTGATCTTCTGGCTCTGGGGATAAGTGAAAGTCTCTGAAACTCAGCTGGAGTTTTGTTAGTGATGTGGGCATTCTCTATGAGTGGACTAATGGATCCATGTCTTACTTGATATTGTACTCCCCATCCAACCAGAAAGGTGCCAAGTGTAATGAGCACAATCAACAATGCTATTCTGACTCTTATCCCTAGGGGACCCCACAATTGCTTTGGCTTTGTTCTTGACATCATCTCTATTTTCTCCATGGTTGTGTCAGTTACAGAATTTAAATAATGAGTACTATAATAACGTATACAAAAGTTGGACTCTTTTTCAGATGTAAAGCAAAAATAGGTTTTCACTTTAGTGTACAATCTATAAAAATCTATAGACAATTCGTCTTTTGAGCTGTTTCTATCTTTATCTTATTTCTATTTATTGTTTTGTTCCAGCTCTGCCAAATCAGTCCTAACTCCCAATAATGTTCTGGAAGTTGCCAGTGAAGGGTGACAATGTGTGAGGTGGTGTCAATTTGCTCCTTTTTCTTTACCTTTAAACCGGAACGCGTGTGAAGTTTATTACAACTTCTCACTGTTCCGTCCACCGGGATCAGCCCACTGTCTTTTGTGAACTTTCACTCTCACCCATTCACCTGGCCGAACAGGAGTCTCTTCTGGTGTCTCGTCTGGTATCTCTAGCTTTCCTAGTCTGTGTAGACAAAACTTGGATAATATTACTCAAGAGTTCTGACATATTCATTACTTCTATTCGTCTAATATCTAAAACTGGACCACTCCCTCCTTGGAGGAGGCCCAAGCTTCGGCATACCTTTCGTCGTTATGAGATCTATTATTAACTTCATGTTATTATTTATTAACTACAACGTCACTGAAATCAACATGTCTGTATAATCATGACACTGCCTCCTTTGAGCATAACATGCTCAATTAATATTGCAATGATTACCCTATTCTGAACAGGACATGTAAAACCCATAACGTTGCATCAAATAAACATAACTTCTCCGTGTACCCATAAGGCGTACAAAACATATCGTATGATGTATGGTTTTCTGTGGGTATAAAAACATTCACTAAAATCTGCCATTAGCACAACAAATTGTTTACTTGTTTCAATAATGGCTTTTGTCATGGTATTATGCATCATTGTTGCTGCGAAAAACAATAGCCCTGGTTTCGCTAATGCGTCTCAATAATTCTAGGATTAGAGGATTGGTTGTTACTGCTGAACAAAGATATGATCAAATAATATTGCTCTAAACTAGAGGGAAAATATTCTCACAGAGGGTGACATGCATGAAGGGCTGGTGCCCCTCACTCAAAATGCGATATTGCCTTACGCACTACATTATAAATCAGTAAAGTTACTCAAGAATAAATAAATAAAAACTGATTCTTGAAACTGTTGTAAAAACCCTACAACTTCTTCATCCAAGCTCTCAATCAGTGTTATGTTATTTAATCTGCAGCTCATTTCCTTAAAACAAATACTTCAGACCAATTATAACATTTTGTTTATGAGAAAAAAAAAAAACTGTAATCTGACTCCATAAATCACATAATTGTTTGACTAAAAAACTACACTTCCACTAACAATAAATGAAGTTCCCCTTTAAACACAGCCCCGGTCTTCTGACGGGGTCTATCTATGCACTGGCTGGAAAATGTTGGGCCAGTTTCTGTCGCTCCTTCACTGTTCTCCTGCTAACAGTCACTCTCTAGTTCTGCTGGGTTCTTGTTGACTTCTTCCAAGCGACCCTATCGGACACCTCCCTTTGTAGCCAGACTTCACCACAGCAGAATCGAGTTTCTGTTTTCAGGTCTCAACAACTCCACGTCAGGTGTATCGCCGCCCCTTGAACTGCAGTCGGTGTAAACAGGAGGACTTGGTAAGGATCCTCCGTCTTGGGCGAGTACCAGGTTTCCGTCTTCATAATTTGTGGGTGGAAACCCGTCGTCTTGACCTCACTAGCTGTGTGGACACAATAGTTTTCTGTGTAGGGGAACAACATCACTCGTAATCTCTTTCCTTCTCATAATTACAAAAATAGTCTGCTAAATGTTCTATTCTGTGGATGCTTTATGTGTAAATGCAAATGCTACTCTCGATATTGTTTTACATTAAACCTCTCCCTCCTGTGGTGACAGACATGGCTCAATGTAGCTGGATTTCAAAATACCCTTGTGCTGAAGATGCATCACCTGGTGGTCTGGCCCTCTGAGCTTCCTCATTGTTGTGGTTGATACCAGGCTGTCAGTGGCATTTGGGTCATGTTTGGCACCCCTCATCGTCTTTGACATCTCTGGGACCCCCTGCCTCCGTTGTCATCATGGAAACCCCCCCCCCCCGGGGTATCTGCATGGAGGGCTGTTGTTTGGTGCATGTGTTGGGTGTTTCATTTGTTGTTGTGGACAATCTCTAGCCCAATGGCCCATTTGGCTGCAATGGTAACATCCCTCAAACCGTAAACGTCTTCTGCCTGTGCCTCCTTGGAAACCTCCTGGTTGTTGGTTCTGCTTCTGATTTTCTGGCACTATCTGAGATTTTACTGTTTGAGGTGTCTGCCCTGCATTCTCTGGTTCTTCCTGAGCCGGAGAAACGTCATGCCGTTCTCCAGTGTAGTCCTCCCACACTCCTTTACATCTCTTAAAGAAGGCATGCATGTCTTTCCCCGGTTCTTTTCTCAGGTTGTTTAGGGCATGTAAACTGCGTGTTGTCGGGTAGATGTGACGAATAGCAGCCCAATAATTCGACCTGATGTAGTTGAATGGAGTGTCATCTGGGTCATTTGTGCAATTGGCCTCGGAATCTATTGCTCTCGCTTCAAGTCGTCCTTCAATCCGTCCGAGCAGGGCTCTCATGTCTCCCAAGCACAGGTGGTCTTGGACAGTGTACTTCTCCAGATCATTCACCCACTTCTGACCTCCTTTCGTGAGTGGAGGTAGCTTTGACACTAATGCTTCCAGGTCCCTGTGAGTCCATGATTGGTATTGAAATCCTCCTCTTCCAGCCGCTATCAATGACATGGAGGTATGGGCACCGGTCTTGGTTCTTTTAGTTGTGGGCCATGTCTTAGGGTAATGTTGCTTGTTTTCGTCGCTACTATTATTCTCAGGATGAGATGCAAAACTGCATTATTACTGTGACTGTTCATGGTATGGGGAGTGTCTACTGGTTTCAGACTGTGTACCGCCGTCGTCATCTTCCTCTCCCCGTCCTTTGGAATAGTCAGGAGAGTAGTTTGTTCGGCGTGTTCTTTGAGTTCTTTGTTCTTCTCTCCGTTGTCTATCTGCCATCATGTCCTGGAACCTTACATCTTCTTGTCGTCTTTCCGCCAGAAGTTGTTGGTATTTATCTTTCTCCCTTTGTCTTTCTACAACAATGTCATTATGGGCTTCATCTGCCTTTCGTCTCTCTTCCATTCCTCTGATGAGTTCTGCTTCCATTCTTCTGCCGAGTTCTTCCTCCATTCTTCTGCCGAGTTCTTCCATCAGCTGGTTGACACTGGATAGGATTCTTACATCATACGCCAATTCTTTCTCATTTGGGGCTTGAGTCGAAACTTGGTGAGAAGGGTTGTTCTCTGATATGTCTGGAGGAGACACTTCGGTCAGGCTTGGATACTGCTTTGGAGTTTGGATAAGTGGAGCCTCTTTTATCTCTTCCGTTGTGTGTTCCTTCTCTAGCGGATTTGCTCTTTGAACGACGTACATGTTTGCCGTCTCACTAACAGTATACTTTAAATGGAGCATCAGAACTGCAACTTGTGTTTTTCTTATCTCCGCTTTGTTCATAGCACTCTTTGTAGATCCATACCAAGAGGGTTGTCCGGCTTTGATCCATGCTTGTTGCTCTCGCAGATATTCTCCGTTCTCATGGTCTATTACAGCTTTTCTATGGGCTTTCGTTGGTCCAGGCTGATCATCTGCTGGAAACAGTCCTCTCGTTTGCCACTGTTCCCACAGTCTCTCAGCTTGGTCCCATGTCTTCTGTCTACGACTTGGAACTGTTGTAGCATCTGATCTGATTTTTACCCTTTCCTTGATATCTGCAGTTGTGCCTGGCTCTACGTCTGGTCTTAATTTAGTTTCTTGACATGTTCTCTAACTATTTGAATGAAAAAATATGAAATGATCAAAGATTGAAGCACTAGTCCTTTGACTAGTACCTTCGTTGCTGTTCGTCCGAACTTTAAATCTGTATTTTTTAATAAGGTCAATCTATAAAATATAAATACATCCATCCATCCATCTTCTTGCGCTTATCCGTGGTCGGGTCGCGGGGGTAGCAGTTCCAGCAGAGAGCCCCAAACTTCCTTTTCCCTGGCGACATCAACCAGCTCTGACTGGGGGATCCCAAGGCGCTCCCAGGCCAGCGAAGAGATATAATCCCTCCACCTGGTCCTAGGTCTACCCCTTGGTCTCTTCCCAGCTGGACGTGCCTGGAACGCCTCCCTAGGGAGGCGCCCAGGTGGCATCCTAACTAGGTGCCCGAACCACCTCAACTGGCTCCTTTCGACGCGAAGGAGGAGCGGCTCAACTCCGAGTCCCTCCCGGATGACTGAACTTCTCACCTTATCCCTAAGGGAGACACCAGCCACCCTGCGGAGAAAACCCATCTCGGCCGCTTGTATCCGCGATCTCGTTCTTTCGGTCATGACCCATCCTTCATGACCATAGGTGAGGGTAGGAACGAAAATGGCCCGGTAGACAGAGAGCTTTGCCTTCTGGCTCAGCTCCCTTTTCGTCACAACGGTGCGGTAAAGCGACTGCAGTACCGCTCCCGCTGCTCCGATTCTCCGGCCCATCTCACGCTCCATTGTTCCCTCACTCGAGAACAAAACCCTGAGATACTTGAACTCCTTCACTTGGGGTAAGGACTCATTCCCTACTTGGAGTGGACAGTCCATCGGTTTCCTGCTGAGAACCATGGCCTCAGATTGGAGGTGCTGATCCTCATCCCAGCCGCTTCACACTCGGTTGCGAACCGATCCAGTGAGTGCTGAAGGTCGCAGACCGATGAAGCCATCAGAACCACATCATCTGCAAAAAGCAGTGGTGCAATCCTTAGTCCACCGAACTGCAGACCCCCTCCCCATGACTACGCCTCGAAATCCGATCCATGTATATTACAAACAGGATTGGTGACAAAGCGCAGCCCTGGCGGAGGCCAACCCTCACCGGAAATGGGTCCGACTTACTGCCGAGGACCCGGACACAGCTCTCGCTTTGGGAGTACAGAGATTGGATGGCCCTGAGTAGAGACCCCCTCACCCCATACTCCCGCAGCACCTCCCACAGTAACTCACTGGGAACCCGGTCATACGCCTTCTCCAAGTTCACAAAACACATGTAGACCGGATAAGCGTACTCCCAAGCCCCCTCCAGGATCCTTGCGAGAGTAAAAAGCTGATCCGTCGTTCCACGACCAGGACGGAATCCGCATTGTTCCTCCTCAATCTGAGGTTCGACAATCGGCCTGACCCTCCTTTCGAGTACCTTAGAGTAAACTTTCCCGGGGAGGCTGAGTAGTGTGATGCCTCTGTAATTGGCACACACCCTCTGATCCCCGTTTTTAAAAAGGGGAACCACCACCCCGGTCTGCCACTCCTTCGGTACTGTTTCCGACTTCCACGCAATGTTGATGAGACGTGTCAACCAAGACAGTCCCTCAACACCCAGAGCCTTCAGCATTTCTGGGCGGATCTCATCCACCCCCGGGGCTTTGCCACTGTGGAGTTGTTTAACAACCTCAGTGACCTCCCCCCGGGAGATTGGTGTTGATCCCCCGTCATACTCCAGCTCTGCCTCTAACATAGAGGGCGGAGTTGTCGGGTTCAGGAGTTCCTCAAAGTGTTCCTTCCAACGCCCTAACACTCCATCAGTTGAGGTCAACAACGTCCCATCCTTACTGTACACAGCTTGGATGGTTCCCTGCTTCCCCCTCCTGAGGTTTCGGACAGTTTTCCAGAACAACTTTGGTGCCGCCCGAAAGTCCTTTTCCATGTCCTCTCCGAACTTCTCCCACACCCGCTGCTTTGCCTCGGCCACGGCTGAGGCTGCTGCCCTTCGGGCCTGTCGGTACCTTGCAACTGCCTCGGGAGTCCCCCGGGATAACAAATCCCTGAAGGCCTCCTTCTTCAGTCGGACGGCTTCCCTGACCACCGGTGTCCACCAGGAGGTTCGAGGGTTACCGCCCCTTGAGGCACCTAGGATCTTGAGACCACAGCTCCCCGCCGCGGCTTCGGCAATAGAGGCTTTGAACACCGACCACTCTGGTTCAATGTCCCCAACCTCCACAGGAATGCCCGAAAAGCTCCGCCGGAGGTGTGAGTTGAAGGCCTCCTGAACCTGGGCCTCCTCCAGACGTTCCCAGTTCACCCGAACTACACGTTTGGGCTTACCAGGTCTATCCAGAGGCTAAAAATATAAATGATTATTATTATATATTTTTTTTTCCAAAGTCAATCTATAAAATATAAATGATTATTTCCTTTTTTAACAATTATGCACATTTTTAAAATCAAAATTGTAAAAAAAAATAGACAACAATTGTACTGTGTACAGTTTTGACCTTGAAATATAAACATTTGAAATCTGATGTGGCTCTACTGGGTTCCACTTTCCGAAATGTTTGGAATTATGTAAATGTCATAACTTGTGTTAGCTTCAATACATTTGTTTGCTTTTTTGAAAGAGTATTATGTAAGGTTTCTAATCTTATAATTAGAAACCACTTGCAATTCTATCTCGGCGATAAAGCATGTGTTCATTTATAACACTTAAAATCAAGCTTCAAAATGTTATAGTATCTTTGTCAAAACTGACCTCTTTTTAACAAGAAGAAGCTTATTTTCCTTAAAAATGGGAGAATATGGTTAAACAACACAGCACATAACCGCCAAAACACATTTGCAAGCAAGAATATTCAAAAACAATCCGCCAATACACACTTGCAAACAAAAATATTCAAAAACCCGCCAATACACACTTGTAAGCAGAAATACGTACAAAACCAGACTCCTACAAATACCAAACTTCCCACGGTAAGATAACCTGTCTATTTTATAGTTCCAACTCTGCCAAGAAATATGAATATGTCCTTCTCAATATGGAGTGCCGAGCCTCATGTGAGTGTGACTGAGTGTGTAAGAACAAACCGAGTACTTTCAATTAGCATTTCACGAAATGGCGACTGCCGTGTGGCTTATTTTCAACATGAGGGCAAGACAAGATGGCAACCTTTAACCTGAAGAACAAAGGCATTTGAAAACACCTCGTGGTTCTCACAGCGGAGTTGAAATAATGACTAAAACACAAAACACTGCAGTTTAAAATAACATTTCTATTTATTGTACAATTATAAATGGGCCTCAAACCCTTAAACCCTGGCTCTGAACTCATGCACGTAATGTTTTGACTTTAAGAGCCAGTATGGTTATCTCCTCTGTTTAAACACGCTATAATGGGACAAATTAAGACGCTATCCAAACACAATTAGCAGAATATCGTCTATCTAACGCACGAATGTTGCATTTCTCATCGTAATCCACACGCAATGTCTGTTTGAAAACAGAAAATATAACCACTGAAAGCTTCAAACTTTTCAGGCCTTTTCCCCGAAAAGGACTTTTTTAAAAAGAAAGCCTCACACTGTAATTAAAACACTCACCCAACTTTGTTCTTGTCTCAAACAGTCCCCACTGTTTAATAGCCTCAAACTATTCACGTTAAATTAAAACGTAACAAGAAACACTTGAAATGATTGCCCTCATCACACAAAGGACTTTTAAAAAGAAAAACAGCCTCACACTGTCTTTAACACAAACACTCACTCCAATATTCTCAGCTTCCACTATGATTGTGTTCTTTGTCTCAAGCAGTCCCGACTGCTTAATAGCCTCAAACTATTCACGTTAACAAAAACACTATTGAAGTGATTAGCCTCTTGCCGACATGTAATAACAGACAAACGAATAGCATGCAGGGTTAAATATAAGAAAAATAAGTAATTTGAACTCACCTGCTTGTGACAAAACAACGCCACGTGTTATTGTTATTGTTATTGTTGCATGGTGCAAGTGATAACTCAATCAACCCTGTTACTTGGAGACTCTTCCGTCCCAACACAGCAGGACAAATAGTTCTCATGTACACTGACATTAGCCAAAAGGAGCATGTACTCCACTTTGACGTGACGTGATTCAAGATGGCGCCTGTGTCGGCTCGCCGCTCGCTCAGCTGTCTACCTATAGCTATCCTGTTTCTGTTTTATGTTTGTCTGAATGTCTCTGCTCTGCTCGTCTATGATCGCCAAGCCCTCCTCCACCTCAGACCCTCACTGGAGTTGATACTGCTGCCCAAAACCACATCTGGCAACCAAAAATCGTCCCCCCCCCCCTCTACTGTTGGACATACCTTTCTACCTGCGCAGGTTGCCCTCCATCCTGCCTCGCCGAAAGCGCTTCAGACGACGGGGAAAGCGTGGTGGTGCACTGGTCCACCTTAAGGCTTACCTGACGGCTTCTTCCGGGACCTATCCACGCCTCGGATGTCATGGCCCTCCCGCTGCACGTCATGTGAGGGATCGGTGGATTCGCCCTGTCTTTCCGGAGCTGCGGCCTCTGCTGGACCCGCTGGCAGCTCCTCCTGCCCGACTGACTGCTCCTCCTGCCCGCCTGACTGCTCCCGGCCCGCGCGGCGTTCAACACGGACATCTTCGACAGCTGAGACGAACTACACCGTCGGCAAGCCCGGAGCGAAAACTTCGTCTGGCTTTGCTAAATGCTAGGTCGATAGCTAACAAAACGTTCCTGCTGAACGACTTCTTCACCTCCCGTGAACTGGATTTCATGTTCCTGACGGAGACCTGGGCACACGCTGGCGAGTACACATCATTCTTTGATCTTCTTCCTCCTGATTGTACATTCTTTAGCTCCCCCCGTGCCACCGGCCATGGCGGGGGCATAGCTTCGGTGTTTAGAGCTAGCCTCCAGTGCCGATTGCTACACCATGTCACTAGCTATGCTAGCTTTGAGTTGCAGCTCTTTGAACTGAACCCGGCCTCGCCTATACTCTGCGCAGTTGTGTATCGTCCGCCAAAGCGCAATAAGGATTTCATAAATGACTTTTCTGACTTTCTGTCCGGGATCATGGTGAATTATGATCGTGTTTTGATCTCCGGAGACTTCAATGTCCATGTGTGTTGTGAGTCCAAACCTCTGGTTAGGGACTTTTTAAATCTCCTTGATTCTTTTGGTCTCGTTCAGTCCGTGGCTGGCCCAACACACGAAAAAGGACACACTTTGGACTTAGTATTATCGTTTGGACTGTCTGTATCTGTGGATGAAATATGTGCAGCAACGCGTATCTCAGACCATTTACCGGTTCTGTTTACAACCTCCATCCCTTCCGCAGGAGTCGAGTCACGTGCCCCTGCGCGTCGTCTGCGTTCGATTAACCCCTTGACTGCCTCACAGTTCTCTGATGTTTTTAACGCTTCTCCGATCTGTAAATTAGATGTGGACTGTGCTTTTAATGCTGATGAGCTTCTCTCTATGTTTGACTTGACATGCACACCAATACTGGATTCTGTTGCTCCTTTTACGCTTAGACGCACCAAAGTTCTATCAGAACCGTGGCTCAATGACTGTACTCATGCTCTCAGACGCGCTTGCAGGCGTGCTGAGAGAAAGTGGAAAAAGGATAAACTCCATGTCTCCCTGGAAATCCTTCGTGCTTCCCTCTCTGACTACCAGACGGCAGTCAAAGCAGCCAAAACAGAGCACATTTCTCTGTTCATCTCTAAAAACAGCCATAAACCTCAGGTTCTTTTTAATGTCCTCAACTCCATCATTAATCCCTGTGATGTTTCTTCTGTTGTGCCATCGCCTGCTCTCTGCGATAAGTTTCTTAAATTTTTTATTGGAAAAATATCTGCTCTTAGGCTAGCTCACACTAGTGCTACCCCCGATCCTGCTCCCTCTCTGTGCCCTGCTGTCCTCGACCACTTTGAGCCTATTTCCCTCTCTTCTCTCTCGGACATAGTGGAGCACCTGCGGCCGACAAACTGCTCCTCTGACAGCATTCCCTCTCGCCTACTCAAAGAGGTTTTTCTTTCAGTTGGAGCAAGTATTTTATTACTTTTAAACACTTCTCTTACCTCAGGATGTGTCCCAGCTGCCTTTAAACATGCCGTGGTTACGCCACTACTTAAAAAGAAAAGTCTCGACCCCTCCACTCTCGCAAATTTTAGGCCCATCTCCCAGCTACCGTTTTTATCAAAAGCCCTGGAGCGCGTAGTCTACGCCCAGCTGCAGTCTTTTTTAATCCTTCATGGCATCCATGAAAAGTTTCAGTCTGGCTTCAAACCCATGCACAGCACTGAAACAGCCCTTTTAAGAGTTTTTAACGATCTGCTCCTAGCCGCCGACTCAGGTAGCCCAGCTGTCTTGGTGCTGTTGGACCTGACAGCTGCCTTCGACACCGTGGACCATGGCATCCTGCTGTCACGGCTTGAACAGTCCGCTGGCATCACAGGCTCTGCCCTCGCATGGTTCAGGTCCTACCTTAAGGACCGTAGCTTCTCAGTGCAGCTAGGTGCCTTCTCCTCTGCCAAAGCCCCTCTTACCTGTGGGGTCCCCCAAGGCCCCATCCTGTTCCTACTATACATACTGCCCCTAGGTTCTATTCTAACAAAACATAATATTCCCTTCCACTGCTACGCTGACGACGTCCAGATATATCTCCCGCTCAAAGCAAACATCAAACAGTCACTACAGCAGCTGATGGACTGCTTAACGGAGATCAAATCCTGGCTGAGCAACAATTTCCTGAATCTTAACGAGGGCAAGACGGAGGTCATCTTTTTTGGACCACAACCTCCAGCCTCTCAGGTTGATATTCTGGGCTCCCTCCAACAAAACATCCTCCCCTCGGTCATGAACCTTGGCGTGACCTTGACGAACACTTTTAAATTCGATAAGCAGGTCAGCAGCGTAGTCAAATCCTGCTTTTTTAAAATAAGACTATTGGCCAAAACCAAGTCCTATTTATCTTTTAAAGACATGGAAAGGGTCATCAACGCCTTTGTTACCTCAAGGCTGGACTATTGCAACGCTCTGTATGTGGGTATGGACCACGCGTCAATTAAACGCCTGCAGCTGGTCCAAAATGCAGCTGCACGTTTGCTGACTGGCCACAAAAAGCGCGACCACATCACCCCAATTCTGGCCTCACTACACTGGCTTCCAGTTCAGTTCAGAATTGATTTTAAAATCCTTTTATTTGTTTTTAAAGCTCTAAATGGGCTGGCTCCTTCCTACATAACCGAACTCCTCCAGCGCTACACCCCAGCAAGAGTTTTAAGGTCTGCTGACCAGCTGCTGCTGGTAGTGCCGAAGACCAGGCTCAAAACCCGAGGGCACCGAGCCTTCGCAGCAGCTGGCCCGAGGCTCTGGAACACTCTGCCCCTCCATGTGAGGTCGGCCCAGACCCTAGGGGTTTTTAAATCCTCTCTAAAAACACACTTCTTCTCTCAGGCTTTCTAGCTAGAGCGGAGCATGACTTCTGACATTTCCCTGTGTATTGTTTTTATATTTGCTGTTGCAAAATGACTGTCTTTTGTTACTATTGCACTGCAGTAAAGTGTTTTTATTACATGTACAGCACTTTGGCTCGACCAAACATCGTTTTTAAATGTGCTCTATAAATAAAACTTGATTTGATTGTTATAAATTTGGTTGTTTTAACATTCAATTTCCCAGCTATTTTCAGGAACCGGAAGCAGCCGTCCAACACACAATCCTAAGATTGTCCTGCATAAACTATCGAAGAATTTGACATAACAGGTTTCTTCTTACCGATGGTTTGAGCTCTATGTGTGTCGAACGGATTGCCAGCGGTTCCGGGCAACAGCCGGCTGTGTAGTCTCTCCCGGTCTAACGAGAATCACGTCGGGGTCACCAATTGTTATCTGTGTAATAATTCTCGCGTCCAGGAGAGAAGCTTAAAAAGGAGACTAAATGGAGTCTCTGAGATGGTTTCAAATTGGTACTTTAATTAAAATAAAGGCGCGGTAATGTTACAAACAGAATATTGTTCGACAGAAAAGCAGCTGTGTTTCTGGCTCTGCCAGGTGAAGAAAGAGGCCGAACCCCTCAGGTCCCGCTGTATTTATATCCTCAGCTGGCTCCTCCCTGCGGGCCGGCTCTCCAACGTTTTAATGTCCGTTGTTACGCATATCAGAGGATACAGACATTGTACATTCAATATATCTAAACACGCCTTTTCTCTTCCTTAACTCTTTCATAACTTTATATGTAATACATGTTGACGGCGTCAATAGCCACTTTAGTGATACTAATGGACGGTAGTCCCGGATGTTGTCATGAAGGATTTTCAGAATAAAAGCTTGGTATTGAGAACTTCCGGTTTTTTCCAGAATAAAATAGCATTTAAACTGACGGTATGTTTAAGCTACATTATGCTATTAAACATTGATTTTAATTTCTAACAGTAGTAAACAAAACGTGCATTTATCAAACAGGTTTGTTTTCCACAGACCTTATTTCCAGCTATTTTCCAAAACCCTGTGGAGAAATCCCATTGTTTTTTGTCGAGGGAACCAGCAGCTTACTTCCTGGTTTTAGGACGCGTCACTGGCTGTACCTCTCAATATGATGCCAATATAAACAAGGTCTTCTGTCGGCTCTGTACATCAATGCCGACCTATGCTGACAAGTAAGTGAAGAGTAGACAATATAAAGGTATTGGCGAAATGTCCCAGCAGTTTAGGATAATGAAGGTTCTAATCAAATCAATTACATAGCCATTACATGTCTAACTCCTAATGACAGGAAGGCAGAAAGCGCATTATACAAATAATATCAGAATAGCAGAATTGTTTTAACAATGACCACAATATCATTATTTTAATAAACCAAATATGAACAATTGAGGAAAATGAGGAAGAACTGATGATTCAAATGTTGTAGTACAAGTAGTAATGTTGTTAGTGCATACATTACTATTGCAACAAATGTGTTGATTTTTTTTTGGACGAATGCTCTGGGCCAGTGGTTACAATGGTGGGGCCAGTGATAATATAATGCCAGTAACATTTTACCCTTAATGTCTACCTCTGCGGTAAGTCACTAGCACCGCGGTGGGCCGGCGGTACCGAAGTGGGCCGGTCGAGAGTCCCGGGCTGATTTGTAGTCCCAGTCCGCCCCTGATTGCGAACCAATAGTATGAAGCTGCAGCGTCGGAGACTGCAGTCCTGGGACCGCACTCCTAGGACCCTAGTTGTTACGCAACATCGCCACCTAGCGAATTGGATGCACGCAAAAGTACAACCAGCGAGTATTGAGTCTCATACACAGCGAGTCTCTTTAGACATTGTAATGCTTGTTATTAACGATCTAAAAATGCATGAAAATATTTTTTTCTTACAGAAATTAAATTATTATTATTAACAACAATTTGTTGTTATTATATTTTTGTTTTTTTAATAACAAATGTATTTTGTATGTCAGATGTAAAAATATAGTCTTTTGCCGAAAGTTATAGCTAACGAATAATAGTTTTTAGTGCCTTTAATACGGTTAGAAGCTATCATAAGCTAACAGGTGATTGTTTGCCTTAAGACTATCATAGTTAACGTTAGCTAATCACACTTCATTTCAAGACACCGGAATTGTTATTAATGTTAAACAAATAAAACTTTAAAAGCACTTCACATTACTCACACTCTGTGCGTTGTCGTCCTATGGTTGTCGTTCATATTTATGTCTCCTACTCGCTAGGTGGCAGTGTCACGAAAAACTAGGGTCCTAGGAGTGCGGTCCTAGGAGTCTGGTCCTGAAACTGCAGTCTCCAACGCTGCAGCATCATGCTACTCTCGCCATCTGCTATATTTAACCATATATCGAGCCCGCTCGTCGATTTCCAATGATTTAATGTGATTGTTTGCCTGTCTGGCCATTGTAATCGGGCTCTTTGAAGATCCAAAAATCCACGGTTTTCTTAAATTTCTGATCGGATTGGCAAAAACAGTGTAGGACATTCCCGAGTTGCGTATTCACTGATGTATTATATTCCGTAGGGAAAAACCCGTAAAAGTCCCATCTAGCTTGTTTTATCCAAAGTTATTTAAAAAATCTAACCACAAAAAAACTTGAATAGATATGGCAAAACTTCAATGCATTTTTGATTTAGTACTGAATTAGGCTACTACTTGATTGCCCAACAAAAGTCAGCTCACCATAATAAAGTAAACACAAATAAATCAGAAATGTATAGTCTTGGAGCTTTTGATCTAGGGTCATTAGGTTTCAGTCATTTGAGTGCGATTATGTGTGAGTTATCATTTTCCCCACAGTTATGAATGCATCATGGAAGTCACTAGGCTTGTTTGAGACGCGTTGCGGCTTGCCTCGAAAGTAGACGAGAATAGCCGATCGCAGCCGGGGGAGGTCTCAAAAAGCTCGCCTGAAGTCGGACAACCCGGAGTCGGCTTCGTCTTCTTCTTCTTCTTCTCTCGGTTTTTTGACGGATTGCAAACAACTTTAAAGAGCCTGTGACAGCATCCCAACAACTGTTGTGCAATGCAATATTGGGCTACTAGTCATCTCGAACCGTCAGTTTAAAAAAGAAGATGCGATACCGTTACGATAAATATCAATAATTTCGAACATCGCGGGGAAATTCCTTCGACTCATTTTGAAGTTTTGGGGGAAGCCGGAAGTGACGTCAATGCGGGAACGCTTCACTGTGCGGCGAGAGAGCCAAACACGGACAAAGTGTGTTGTCATGCGTAGAAATTGTGAATTACTGAGTTTAGGCACGTTAATAACGTTTTAATGAAGTTGACAGTATTCATATATGTCAGTGCTTTCATGTCAATTCGGCGAACATAAACATAAATGATCGTGGTGAAGATGATGATTAAATCAGGATTAAAAATCGGTAGTGAGAGCTGCGGAATTTCCTCCCGTCGGATGTGACATAAAAACAAATGGATTATTTTTGTAGTTGTAAACTCAAGTGGATGAAACTACATTTATTAGTGCTTTCATGTCAATTCGGCGAACATATGATAGATTAAATGATCGTGAGGATGATGATTAAAAATCGTTTGTTTGAGCCGGTCTGCATTTCCTGATGAGAAAACAAACCGATGCTTTTTGTAGTTGTAGTACACCAACGTGGATTAAACGTGTGGTTTTTTTACCACAATGTTGGGAAATTAATGGATAAAATGCACGGATTATTATTATTATTCCCACTCCGATCGGGACACTAGGTCCACCGTTTCCCCGCAGCGAGTCTCCCCCCGTTGACAGTTTACGTGGGCTGGGTGCAGTGGCGGACTGGCCATCGGGACGAATCCCGATGGGCCGGTACCGAAGTGGGCCGGTCGGATAAGTCACTAGCACATCCCCCATAGGCGGCGCGTGAGGCTCAGGTTTGGGAAGGCTAAATAACTTTTTTTACCTGACGCTGCCCGCCTCCGGCGTCTATAGAAAAGAGATCAACTCAGTGTGCAGAGTTTAAATCTCTCAAGTCATATTACAGGATAAAGGAAATACAGTTTAAACTGCCATATGCAGAGAAGACGCCGACGTGTCGCACTTATCATTCATATTACATCATCAATCAGATCATCGATCATATAATATCATAATATATCATATATTTCCTTATCTGAGTCAGCTTCTCCAGCCGTATCTGGCTGTGCAACACTTACAGTGTCACATACTGTATGCAGAAGTATTATTTTAAGCAACACATTATGTTGACGAAACACTCGAGTCAAATGTAATTAAAGTCAGATCCACTCGTGTCTTTCACGTGAACGCGCTCTCAGCTGGTGAGAGAAACCCTGGCTTGATTTACCGAGTTGATAACCAGCGTCGTAGGACCGCTTAGCGAGATCTCGTTTGTTGTTAGTTTGTTTGTTACTCAAACATATCCAGGGTATGTTGAACTGGCTTCGTAGTACAGGGCACAGGTGGCTAGCAGCGCTAATGTCAAAGACACAGACATTATACATTATATTTGTATTTTACCAGGATGCAGTGACACAAATATTTGGGAAGGCTTAGCCTTCCCTAGCCTACAGCACCCGCCGCCCCTGACATCCCCCACTCCCCCCGTTGACAATTTACTAGCGGTACCGAAGTGGGCCGGTCGAGAGTCCCGGGATGATTTTTAGTCCCAGTCCACCACTGGCTATGACCGTATGATCGCCCATATTGACGGACCTAATTCCTAAACTTCTAACAGATACAACACAAACCGATCCTTCAGCCTCATATGAGCTCTCAGACACGTTCAAAATTAAACTGTCATCGCTGTCTGAGCTTGCTGCTGTGTGCGCCATCGTGTTTACATGCAGATGCTGGGATCCTGAACGGTGCAGCTGGAGCGCTGTGCCCGCAATGACGTCACACATAATTTGGCGGGACTTGAAGAATCCTAGAGAAGATCCAGAAAATGGTCAACATTGAAGGGCAGATTAATGGTTATCAAAGTACAAATATCCAAAATCAGTTCAGTAACGGTTTTCAAGGGGACAATATTTACTCAAATTGATGGGTTTGGATGATGGGGGAAATTCGTGTCACAGGCTCTTTAAGGTGCATACCGCCACCTCCGGAGTCGGCTTGACTCGGTTTGCATTTATAAAGAATGCACACATGTGTTTATTCGTTAATGTCAGATATGTACTAAGTAAATACATTTGTTCCTGCTCAAGATTAGATTCAACTTTATTGTTATTGCACATATTACAGGTACTGAGACAACGAAATGCAGTTTAGCGTCTAACCAGGTGCAACAAGCAGTGAAGTGAAAAGTAATGTACACAATAGACAGAATAAAATATAGAATGAATTGAATGATGAATAAACAGTGAGGGGTATGAATACACTAGATATCAGCCTGTGAGCAGTATGAACAGTGTGTATGAATATGCTAAGATATATAAAGTATGAAAACGGTAAGCAGTGCAAGTATAGTATCAAATATATAGATATTCATTTCATGATGATAAACATTGTGGAACAATGATGAAAAATGTGAATGGAAGTGGCGAAGTAAAACTGACACAAAACAACAACAAACTTTTGCCGAGCCAATTGGAGAGCTTCATCAGCAGCACGTGGTAAAAACCACCAATGAGAGCTCAGCTCGAGATACCAGCGAGTCGTTTCCCATCAAGCATTTCGCTTCCGCAGCCGGTGGAGAGGAACTGCACCGCCTCGCTCTCAAGGCTGCGGGCGTCTTTGTCCCGCGAGATTTCAACGTCCCATGTAGGCGAGCCTCCAGAGCAGAGCCCTAGAGAGATAAGAGTTACGAAACTCCCATAGACCTCCGTTGTAAAAAATGGCGGCGCCTACTTCCGGGGTATGGACATCGAAATAGTTCCAAATATTGTCATTTGGGCGTTGGACCTCATTCACTTACATTATGGCGCGTCGATTAGTTCCAGAGGGTAAGTTGCTGAAATATCGAACTCTTTTGAATTGTCAACTGTCTATATTGTATCATTGTATATTGTATCAGAGGCCCTTTATGATGCTCCTGTTGAACCATGGTTGAACAGGAGCTTCTGTAAATAATTTTGTAAATAGTTTGAACATTTATCATAGTAATCATTTTCAGTCTCCCACTCTGTCTCAATTTAATTTATCGTTTCTTTGCCCCACCCTATGTTTTGTTGTCCAAGGGCACTAATTTGGTTTGTGTGATTGTTTTACACTTTAGATTAATCAAATTGTGTTTTTTTGCTGAATTAATCTTTTTCTGTTTAACCCTAACCCTCTTTGTTCTCCTTCTCTTTCATTTTACTTTGTTTTGTTCTAACCAGTGTTGTGCTAGTTACTGAAAACCAGTAACTAGTTACCATTACTAGTTACTTCATTTCAAAAGTAACTCAGTTCCTTTACTGATTACTTACACCAAAAAGTAATGCGTTACTGTGAAAAGTAACTTTTTAGTTACTTAAAAAAAGGGCTCCCATTAATGCCCTTATAGCCTTCATTTCAGTACTGTTATTGCATTGGAGAATAATACAATCTGTTGATCAACTTGACATGCATTATATGAAATCTGGATTGCATCGATATTAGCTGGCTTTCCATTTTTGTATATTCTTTCTCCAGGTAGTTGGAAAAAGTTTTCCGTCCCATATGCCGTGTGCCGCCCGGACATGGTATCATGCTAACTAGCTCCCTGAAAGCGGGTGACTCCACTGTAGCAATAGCCTGCATGTGTTCTACAACATACCGTGCAATGGCTTTATCGACTTTTCCCTGGCTAGCAGTCCCTTGGTTAAAATCCAGCCGCTGTTGCTTAGGTGGAGGTGGAGTGGCTTCGGCTGAGTCTGTGCCGGTCTTAGTTACTAGCTTCGTCCCAGCATGTTGTTTTTGCAGATGTTTTAAGAGATTTGAATTACTGGTTTGGGCAGTAGATAGACTCTTTGACCCGCCAGGACACAACTTACATTTAACAGAACATTTATTTTCTTTGTGCTCGACAAAAGTGAAATAGTGAGAATATCTCCAGGTGGAGAAACTAGACTTGGGCTCCGCCGCCGCCATTCGCTAGTCTTGTTAGTAAACAACACAAACACGCCCACAGCCACAGCCCGTCTCCGCATGTGACGCAGGAAGTATTTAAGTACATTTACTCAAGTACTGTACAGTTCTCATCTCTGTTCGCCTGGCTGTTGACTATATAAAAGAACTAAACGCAGTAACGGAGTAACGCACCATGTAGTAACGGTAACTGAGTTACTGAATTTAAAAAGTAATGCGTTAGAGTACTAGTTACTGCCGAAAATAACGGCGTTACAGTAACGCGTTACTTGTAACGCGTTAGTCCCAACACTGGTTCTAACACACATCACTTTTTCCATACACTGTTCTTAATACTTGTTCACACATTTGTTCGTAACCTTTTACTTTGTTCTTCCTGCTGTTCTTGTTCAAACACATATATCAATTGTTCATCCACTGTTGTGGTAAAATTATATTCATAGTCTTAACATGATCATGCTACCCATGCTAACATGAACACAAGCGATCCATACAAAGTGTAACCACATCATGTAAATATGAAAGCAATCTTTAAAAAATAACAGCGTTGGTTTAATTTATGACTATTTTGACCATGTTTGTGCTGTTTTTGCCATAGAGAAGCATTGCCACGGAAGTGCGTTTGGAACTATCCCGGCATACATAAACCCCGTGACCGGCTGGCGGCGACATCAAAGAGTGTCGTAACTCTTAGTATCTCTAGGGCTCTGCTCCAGAGCAAGTCGGACAAAATGACTATCCATCATGCAACGCACTAGCAAGACGTTGATCCCAACTGCGCAGGTCTGCGCAGGTCTCGCTTGTCTCAAACAAGCCTACTCCTACGTGATTAGTGTATGTCTGTGTTTGGCTTTTATGCACGCGAGTTGCCAGTTGCCAGTTGCAAACAAAGCTAACAACAGCTTCTAGTCAACGCTCCCAACATGTCTTCTGACGGCTTGAGTCTGCAGTATCAGGGAATTCTGCTTCCTAGAGAAACTCACTCCTTAGAGGGCCTGGAGTTTGCACAGGAATTCAAGTTTAGGGACGATGACATCATGACTGCCGTTTATCCGAAATCAGGTTAGTGTTGTTTTGGGCTCACTGCAGCTTTAACAGCAACTTAATCGGTCCAACAAAATCTGACAACTATTTTATTTTGCACCACTTCGGGTTCTTTTTCCTCTCTCTGCTGCTGGTGGACTTGGAGCAGAGTTGCGAAGTTGTGTGTTCTGCAACTTTCTTAGTTGTGTCAGTTAACCGGCATATGTAAAATAGGACAACGTTAGCTTCCCTTTCCATTATGTGAATGGCTTTTTATGATCCTTTTTAAGCGTCCTTGAGTTTCCTGAAAAGCGCTATACAAGTCCCATTTATTATTATTATTATTATTATTATTATTATTATTATATAGTATATAGGCCTACCCTAAAGCTGAAAAAAAACCAACGAAAAATTCGCACAGAGGATTTCAGAGAAATGCATACCATGACCTGATCAGTAAAGTATGTCAAGTCAAAGAGTACATCTGATCTAGTGCCAGATCAGATAAACTCTTTGTGCTCTAGTTGTTTGGTTAGGTGAGCTTCTGCAATGTCACTCTCTTGACTCTTGTCTCTAATGGTAGGGTATATTCAGGTTGTATTCATGTTGGTGATAGATCCATTGCGATAAAATAGTGCTATAAATATAAATAGTGTTTCTTTAAAAAGTGTGTATAGACTGACCAACAAACAAAACCCTAATCATAGCCTAACTATGAAACAAACTTAACTTAAATGTGACATTTAATGCAAAATACGCATTTTTCATGGCTTTTCAATGTGTCTCTGTGTCTTGAGATCCTCACAAATGAGTAAAGATCTTTGTGTAGTGTAATATCGAGCAATTTAAAACCAGATATGGGGTTTATGTGCCATAGGACTGACTCAAGCCAACTGACAATCCCTGCCATCAGAATACTTGTTGTTCTTGTTCTGTTTGCCATTGTTATTTCCATGCCACAACCTGGTAACGCCTCATATGCAGGCATCAACAGAAAAGCCTTCATTGCTCCCATCATCAAACAAAGTAAAGACCCAGTGGATTAATATTATTGTTATGACTGACATGTGCCCACAACCACTGAAAAGCTCTCTCTCAACAAGGGTTAATAGCAGGGGTTAAATTGGGATTTGATATGTGGGGAGGGGGGGGGGGCTCTGTGTGGAGGTTCGAGGGGGTAATATACACAAGATCTTTTTACACATATCAAGCCTTCAAATTGCTATTTTAAATCAACATTGCTCTGCACACTTGCTAAAGTGGCGGCTGGTGGAATTCTTTCTAGGTAGGCTGAGGACTATGTTAAAAACGATGGCATTAGCAATACTTGCATATATGTATGTATATATATCATATATGTATAAGATTAGGGATGGTGGGACCATATAGAGATGACTGAACATTCTCACATGAGTGACTTGAAAGCTGTCTAGCTTCCTATTATGGTAGATGAGGGAATAAAGAGCATGAAAACAATGAATTTATCATGAAAAAAACTCACAAAATGATGCTTTTTTCCATTTTATATTTTTCATTTATGTGATGTACCCAGACATTGTGTCATATCCGAGATGCAATACAAATATTTAAATGAATCAATTAATGCAGATCTAATAAAGTAGCCCAATGGTGTCTGGATGTACAGTTTGCAGGCTTTTATTTAAGAATCTTTTCGTGTGCCAACGTGTTCCTCCAGCAAAATGGAACTTTGCCTCCAGGTTAGAAAGATCTATGTTGGAGAAAAAAAGAGCAGAGCTGTTCCAACACGTTACAGACCACTGACTCTATCCATTGTGCAATAGTTATAGCACACAGATCAAAAGTTGTGTTTTCTGATATGTACTTTAAAGTAGGGCTGCACGATTTTGGGAAAAAATCTAATTGCGATTTTTCTGACAAATATTGCGATTCGATTTGTCATATTTGTTTTTAAGCGACCCAACGGAAGTTTATAGTAGAATGCGGCCATATCTCCGGCTAGGAAGGTTGCATCAACATGCTCCAATCTCTAGTACCCCTGCACCCCGAGCTACGAGTGAAAGAACTAAACTTACATGAAACTTCCGTTGCGTTGCTTTAAAGTCAAGCTTCAGTTTAAGATCCACCCTGTAATAGATGTAAAACATGTGAAGGAGCATTACTAACCTGACTCAGATGGTTTCCCAAACTATCTAGGAAAGCTCCATTGGAAGCCATTTGGAAAGGACAGGCACTTTCAAAAATACTTGGCAGGTGATTGGATCAATCTGTCTATCACCGTCTATTATGGGCCACTTCTGATTGGTTAACAATGGCTGGTACATGTGTAGCACAGCACTTCTGATTGGTGTGGATGACTGACACACAAGGAAAAAAATCGCAGGCTTTGCGATTTGATAATTGCATCATTTCAAATCGCGATTTCAATTTAAAATGAGTTGTTGCCGTGTTATGCATGCCCGCCCAAAAGGAAATTATACCGTTTCCAAACCTAACTTTGCCGAACAGATCATTGAAATGTCTGGGAGTATTTGCTTTACGCTGTCCGCGCTCCCGCGAGGTGCAGTGGACATGCATAACACGGCGCTAACAGTCCCCTGTTGACAGTTCACGAGCGTGCTCCCGGCAGAGTTGTGTACAGGCCGACCGACGGGTAATAATGGATTTTGACGGAAATGTTACGATCCTGCCCGTCAAAATGACGGGCAGCGAAAAAGTCTAGCGCAACCTCTGGTCTACATCTCTCAGCATCCATATGAAACAGAACTGTATACAGATTTACTTTTTCTTTATGGATATTTTACTAATCACTCCCCTTTTAAACTGTATTCTTGTGTTACTGTCCTATAGTATTTCATACCCGTTTTTTTATTTATTCTCTTATTCTTTAATAACTATAATGATCATATAAAGGTATTCCTCGCAAATACTGGTTTACATAAATGGTGGCCAAACCGTTTGAGACCCACTGAGATAACCTACACTAAAGTTAACTATCTAAACACTGAGAGAGTCCTTACCTCACTGAACTGAGGTTATAAGATCCTCTCAATCTGACAGGAGGAGAGGGGTCTGCCTGCAGACCTCCACTCTCAGGACAGTTCCGGTGCAGACCTCCACTCACAGGACACCTCCACTCTCAGGACAGGAAGTGCACGCTAAGAATTCCAAAATAAAATCACCATTATCAGTACAGTGCCACTTTCCAAACAGGAAATGCACGCAAATACAAAATAAAATTGTACTGACACTTATTATCTATACATATTGATATATATTTATATAAATACGACATCTTGTATTTTAGTTAGACAACAGTGGAAGGTTCGAGAAACAACCGTGTTTGCCGGGTGCACCGCGGCGGAGGTGGGGAGGTTCCAGCTGGGAACCTCCACCCCGCTGCGGGACCCCTAGACGGTCACACTTCATATCGGCCGGCCCGGGAAGGAAGAGACACGCAGAGTGGGGGAAGTCCCCACCCCAACGCAGCACACCCTCCCGA
Organism: Harpagifer antarcticus; assembly: GCA_902827135.1. NCBI lineage: Eukaryota > Metazoa > Chordata > Actinopteri > Perciformes > Harpagiferidae > Harpagifer > Harpagifer antarcticus. The sequence goes on along the minus strand of CADEHL010001257.1, from coordinate 37,301 downwards.
TGAGTGGGGGGGGGGGGGGGGGGGGGCTGGACACAGGCCGTGGGGGGACACCCGAGACCGGGCAATGTCCCCTGTAGAAACCGGGTGAAATAGCCAAAATAATAAAACCGGGGAAAAGTGAAAAAAAGTGTCCGAAAATAGGCACTCGTGAGGTGGGCAGAGTCCCCTGTCAACTCCCGTTACATTCCTCCATGGTGTCATTTGAGCGAAAAACTTTTACGAGAACCAGGCTGGGGGGGTCAAAAGGGCTTGACCAAGGCCGACCCAAAGTGCACGGTGGGCGGACTCATCACCTCCGTGATGAGTCTCCAACTTCCATCAAACGAGTCCTTCCGTGGGCGGGAAAAAAACCGCGTCAGAATCGTCATTTCCTGTACTGACAGTGGAGGTGTCCTGAGACTGGAGGTCTGCACCGGAACTGTCCTGAGAGTGGAGGTCTGCAGGCAGGCTCCCATGGACAGGAGAGGACTCTCCTCCACCTTGGTGTAGAAACAGCTCTTTATATCCGTTAGCATAGCTAGCTAACCAGATGCTAACAACAACATTCCACATTACCGCTTGCGCACTCACAAAATGCGCTCGTGCCACACACACAGAGTCGAGCTTGAATGAAACACAGAGACCCAGAAGTAGGCTACTTGTACTGTACTGTATATCATATTATTTTCGATGGCTTTACTGTATAATCAGTGTAACAGATGAACAGATCGCCACCGGGCTTTCATCTAAACACACAGCCACGTAATGATAACAAAACAAAGGTTAGGGGTCATTGGTCAAGCAACACACCAATCAGAGAGCAGCAGTGAGCACACCTCAGGCTGTGTTTTAGATTTGTATTCTTTATTTCTGACGTATTTCACACAAAAAGACTTTAGTGGAAACGTTTTCACTTATATGATTTAAAAAAAAAAAAAAAGGCAAAGTGGCAAGGCTTGCCCACCCTGCGTTGGGGGGGCACAGTGACTCATTTGGGGGGGCATGGCCCGCGAATGACCCCCCATGACGCCGACCCTGGTTGAGGCTCAGTTGAGGCTCCCTCCGCAAGATGAGGCCCCCTCCGCGAAGTGAGGCCCCACGCAGTCTGCGTGATCTTCCTGTAGGGAGGGACGGCCCTGCTTGCCATTGTGTTTATATTGAGGCCCAATCCCAAACCACTCCCTAGTCCCTACCCCTCCGTGACGGAGTGAACTCCGTCTGTAGCCACACTCGCAGCTTAATGAAGTTCCCTCCATTAAGGGTTAAGGGTATAAATACAATAAATTAAAGTGGACCTATTATGCTATATTGGAAAAAAAATATTGTAGGGCCATACCTATACAAATATAGGTCTGTGAAGTGTTTTGCTTAAAATACCAAACAGTTCACCCATTTTAGCCATGCCTCATACTGCTCATACCCCTCTTGTGCAGCCCTGTTAGAGAAACGCGGGTTTTGGGTCCTTAGCTTTAAAAAAAAAAAGAGGAGGCGGAGCTAATGCCTGATCAGAATTCTACCGGAGATAAAGTTAAATTCTGTTGTAATAAAACGCCATCCTGTTCTTATCCACATCAAGGATTATTTCTGAAACAGTATGGATCTCAAATGTTGGTCCAAAACACGTTCAAAACGCGTCGGGCATTGTTTCTGATAGCAACTTTCTGTGGGTCCGCTGCCGATTTGACGTCAGATTGGCAGCAAATCTGTATCCGCTCGTTGTACACCTGTTTTTAAAAGATTTGGGTATGGAGGAAAAGAGAGCGGGTTTTATTTTCTGACGCTGCGTGAGTTCCCCGACGCACCGGGGGCACATATTTATGTATAAAAGACATCACAAAGTGCATTTTGCATGATAGGTCCCCTTTAATGTATATTGACGCATTCTGAGAATGAACGTGCATATATTTACTTGTGTGCGCGAGTGTCACGCATTTAAGTTAACCACAAGTTTACCTTGACTTTCTAATGCTTCTAATGCCATTTTTGCCGAGGTTCAAGGCATTGGCTACAGACAAACAGTGCAATTTCTCCCACTAGTTCAAGCCATGATACTGTATGTATGTATGTATGTATGTATGTATGTATGTATGTATGTATGTATGTATGTATGTATGTATGTATGTATGTATGTATGTATGTATGTATGTATGTATGTATTGAATGTCTGTGTGTATACAGGGGCGCTGTTTACCGACAGGCAAGTGCTTGGACCAGAAGGGGGCTAAAGTAGATTAATCCAATCCAATCTAACTTTATTTATATAGCACTTTAAAACCTCCTGACCAAAGTACATGCATAGCACGCCGAAACTGCTTCTTAATTTCAGTTTCGTTGCTCCGCTCCGGGGGTGTGGGGGGGGGGGGACTTTACTGGCATTGATCCGGACCATTGACCTTGTATAAAATTCACAAGTGGACCTTTAACAAAAACGTTTGAGTACCCCTGCACTAAACTCTCAACTTAAAATGAAAGCGTTTAGTTTAGTTTATAAAAGAGCACATGTTCAATGTGAAAAGTGTCAGGAGATATAGATTATTTGCAATTTGGTGCTATATACAGTGGGGCAAAAAAGTATTTAGTCAGCCACCAATTGTGCAAGTTCTCCCACTTGAAAAGATGAGAGGCCTGTAATTTTCATCCTAGGTATACCTCAACTATGCGAGTCAAAATGAGAAAAAAAAATCCAGAAAATGACTGTCTGATTTTTTAAAAATGTATTTGCAAATTATGGTGGAAAATAAGTATTTATTTTCAATAACAAAAGTTCATCTCAATACTTTGTTATATACCCTTTGTTGGCAATGACAGAGGTCAAACGTTTTCTGTAAGTCTTCACAAGGTTTTCACACACTGTTGCTGGTATTTTGGCCCATTCCTCCATGCAGATCTCCTCTAGAGCAGTGATGTTTTGGGGCTGTCGCTAGGCAACACGGACTTTCAACTCCCTCCAAAGATTTTCTATGGGGTTGAGATCTGGAGACTGGCTAGGCCACTCCAGGACCTTGAAATGCTTCTTACGAAGCCACTCCTTCGTTGCCCGGGCGGTGTGTTTGGGATCATTGTCATGCTGAAAGACCCAGCCACGTTTCATCTTCAATGCCCTTGCTGATGGAAGGAGGTTGTCACTCAAAATCTCACGATACATGGCCCCATTCATTCTTTCCTTTACACGGATCAGTCGTCCTGGTCCCTTTGCAGAAAACCAGCCCCAAAGCATGATGTTTCCACCCCCATGTTTCACAGTAGGTATGGTGTTCTTTGGATGCAACTAGTGTTCATTTCGTTGACTAAAACTATGACGAAATATGTTCGTCAACGACCTTTTTTTCCATGACGAAGCGAGACGATGACGAGACGGCACCGACGGCAGTAAACAGTAACTGTAACGAAATCATCATGCAATATCGTTGACGAAAAGTGACGAGACGAAAATTTAGTTTACTAAATTAAAACTATGCCAAAATCTCTCTTTACTTTCGTTGACGAAAAATGAGGAGATAATGATTATATCATCTGATATTTGGGAAGAGTGTTACAGTAGAAATGGCAGAAAGTCTTGTTGCAATTTCCAGATATTGAAAGAGGCCCTGGAGTTTCTCTGGTAATTATCAATAGTAGCAGTTAAGTGAATACTGTTCAAACAATACCTGTGTTTGTGTTTTGTATTGATTTCTCTGTTTTATCCTTTCATAAATGTGAGGACTAAACTTTCTTCAAACATGCCTGGGTGCTAAACAGGTTTTATTGCTCTGGGGGAGGGGAAGTTAAGCAGGCTGTGTGGATGACAGTTCTTCTGCTTAAGGTCTTCAGTATGTCATGTTTCAGGGAAGTCTACATATCTTGAATGGTATATATGTGTTTAATTACTTTGTATTAGTAATAGCAGTGTGTAAACAAAAGCTGGAAATATGAGAGTATTAATAAGTATATCTTTGTGAACAAATCTCTGGAATGCTGTAAGATGGGCCCTGTGGGAGGAGAATCTCACCCGACTCCTCCCCGTGGTTCCTCTACATCTCCTGTTTGTGTTTGTGTGTTCGGTCTCTTTTCCTCCTGCCGACAAGATGAGAAGATCTCCCGGCATCAGAACAAGAGCAGGGAGTGGGGGCCCACCCCACCCCTTTGAAAGTATATTGTATTATTACCGTTTATCATTAAAACAGATTATTGTTTAACCCTCATCCTGGCTGTTTTGAGTTTTCCCTCTTTTAAAGCACACTCCTATAGGATCGGCGCAGACCAGAGATATCTGCTCCAACAGAGACGAAAAATATTATCAAAGATAACGTTACTTTTCTGATAGTCAGTTTTTCTCCCAGCAGTTCCATTTCCGGTGCTGCGGCAGGGCAGCAGCTGTGTGTCTGTGGTGCGCGCGGCGGTAGATTTGAATTACACCGGGCAGCGGCAGAATATGAACTGTCAGTAAGACTCATTACTAACTCATGGTCTAACTAACCTTATTTAACAGAAAATAAAATGGCAACAACAGGGCTTGAGAGCAGTGGTCGCACTTGCGTTAACCGAATACCCCCCCGTCAGCGCGAGTGAGTGATAAATTGTGCACTCGACGGGTAATAATGGATTATGACGGAAATGTTACGATCCTGTCCGTCAAAATGACTGACAACGAATAAGTCTAAAGCCACCACTGCTTGGGAGAAAGAAACAATGTGATATTTGGTCCCATTTTCGCTACAATGAGGCGGAGAAAAAAAGCGAATGCATTGTTTTATCAGAAGGGAAGCAATGTGGCCATAACACAGCTGGTAAAAACACCACAAACCTGACCAGATACTCTCTGCAAAGCTGCATTCTTAAATATTCAACCTGTGTTTTTCATCAAATAATGACAAATTATTGGTTTTGGCTAGAGTACTTTGACTGAAATGTTCTATATAATCTGATGACTAAAAAAGACTCAACAGTTTTCATTGACAAAAAGTAATTAGTTTTCTTTGACTAAAATAAGACTAAAATGCTCAGACTTTTAGTCGACTAAAACTTGACTAAATAAAAACAGGATGAAGGTGACTAAATATGACTAAAACTAAAAAGAAAATTTAACACAGGACTAAGACTAAAACTAAATAAAAAAATAGCTGACGAAATTAACACTAGATGCAACTCAGCATTCTTTCTCCTCCAAACACGTCTAGTTGAGTTTTTACCAAAAAGTTCTATTTTGGTTTCATCTGACCATATGACATCCTCCCAATCCTCTTCTGGATCATCTAAATGCTCTCTAGCAAACTTCAGACGGGCCTGGACATGTACTGGCTTAAGCAGGGGGACACGTCTGGCACTGCAGGATTTGAGTCCCTGGCGGTGTAGTGTGTTACTGATGGTAGCCTTTGTTACTTTGGTCCCAGCTCTCTGCAGGTAATTGACTAGGTCCCCCCGTGTGGTTCTGGGATTTTTGCTCACCGTTCTTGTGATCATTTTGACCCCACGGGGTGAGATCTTGCGTGGAGCCCCAGATCGAGGGAGATTATCAGTGGTCTTGTATGTCTTCCATTTTCTAATAATTGCTCCCACAGTTGATTTCTTCACACCAAGTTGCTTACCTATTGCAGATTCAGTCTTCCCAGCCTGGTGCAGGTCTACAATTTTGTTTCTGGTGTCCTTTGACAGCTCTTTGGTCTTGGCCATAGTGGAGTTTGGAGTGTGACTGTTTGAGGTTGTGGACAGTTGTTTTTATACTGATAACGAGTTCAAACAGGTGCCATTAATACAGTTAACAAGTGGAGGAAAGAGGAGGCTCTTAAAGAAGAAGTTACAGGTCTGTAAGAGCCAGAAATCTTGTTTGTTTGTAGGTGACCAAATACTTATTTTACCGAGGAATTTACCAATTAATTCATTAAAAATCCTACAATGTGATTTCCTGTATTCTTTCCCCCCATTCTGTCTCTCATAGTTGACCTAGGATGAAAATTACAAGCCTCTCTCATCTTTTTAAGTGGGAGAACTTGCACAATTGGTGGCTGACTAAATACGTTTTTGCCCGACTATATATCTATTTAAAAAAGAATAATAATAAAACACCTTGAATTTCAGGGGGGGCACGGGACTCCGTTGGCGGGGCACAGTGCCCCTCCAAGACAATGATAGGGGAAACATTGCAGGATATTTAGATATATTTTAATGTACATTCATTTATTCTTTCTTTCCTTATAAGCTATACGTGCATATATGTATAGTGTCTGTAGAATTCCAACACAAAGAAATGTTGTCAGTAGTTAGAATAAGTATAGAATAAAAAAAGGAAAGGTTAATTTGACTCAAACTCAAAAATAGTAAATCCAGATAAACATATAATGCTGCAGTGGTCTCAGAGGTGTGTGTGTGTGTCATATTTTGGAGTATAGTATTTTAACAATCTTTTACAGGGGGGCAAAGGTCTTTACATGCAGCTCAATGCTATTGCCCCAATTCTCGCCTTGTATGCCAACCCTGAAGCCTGTCTAAAGAAGGACTTTAGAGTTAAGCGCTCTAGTGTGGCTTATTTAGTGCAGATGCTTCCCTCCCCAAAGGACCACGGATGGGGACAAGACATCGAGGTGCTTGTTCTCCTCTACAGCTTGGCCCATGGACTATCGCTCTCTGTGGTGGGTTCAGCATTCGGGATTCCCAAATCGACGGTCCACAGGATCATCAAACACGTCATTGGGAAGATAAAGGCCAACCTGAAGACCCTCATTTCCCTGCCAACCGAAGATGAGCTGCCAGAGATTGCAGACGGCTTCTGTCAGCTTGCAAAGAGTCCTGCATTTCACCGTGCTGATGCATATTCGCATCAAACCTCCAGGAAACGAGTACCACAAGGACTACATCAACTACAAGCTGTTTCCTTCCATCCAGATGCAGGCCATCTGTGACTCAACTGGGAGATTCTTGGATGTCTTCATCGGCTATCCAGGCTCCGTTGATGCCAGAGTACTTCGCAACAGCCCCATCTTCTGCCAGGCACTGTTTCTCCCAGCTGGTTGGTTCCTCCTTGGGGACGGTGGTTATCCCTGCCTGGAAAACCAGTAGGATTACTCACACCCTACAAGGTCCCTCACGGCCAGGTGCAGGCCAGATTCAACGCGCATCATGCCAGGGCTCGGTCTGTGATGGAAAGAGCATGTGGAAGGATGAAGACTCGCTGGAGGGCCACCCTTTTTCAAAGCGCTGGAGGTCAGTCCAAGCTTTGCCCCTGAGATAATTGCATGTTGTGCATTTCGGTGCATAAACATGATCGATGTTCTTGAGGATGCTGAAGCCTTCCCCCCCCTGAAGATGGGGACCAGAATCCTGTCGCAGCATGTGGACAGGAAAGTCCTGGACACCACCTAAGGGACAGGATTGCTGCACAACTCTGCTCCTGTCCAAATGGCACCACACCTGAGAGAGCACGATTACATCTCATGAACTTTGTTTTTTTGTGGGTTTTTTGGCAAAACGTGGTTGTCTGTTAACTTGTGTTTTTAAATTATGTGCACACATACCTGATTTAATTTGTTTGTTAGCATGCTCCACTTCTCACTTTAGCGAAAAAAAGGTGAAATAAAAAAAACCTGTGCAACGTTGATTTCAAACTTGGTTTCCCTCAATTGCCTTCTGCATAATCCCAAATTGGAGACTAATGTCCTTACCTCTTGGATCATTCAATCACATTATAGGAGCACAGAGCAAAGGTTCAGAAAATGAATAGAGGTCTTCTAATACAATCACTTTTGTTTTTGAGTGCAACTCAATTAATGCCGTAAATGGCATGTATATTTTAATGCCTTATACCTATGAAGCGCACACACATATCTTTATTTAAAATGCTGATAATTAATCTTCAGACTTTGAAAAAAACACTTTTGTTCCGTGTACAACATTACTTTGTGCAAAAGTTTTCCTTCTACATTATCAAACCCACACAGAACAATGTAGCCATCTAAGTAACAATCAAGCAAAAGCAATGTCACCCTCATCACCCGTCTACCTGTATTTACAATATTTAAGACATGAAGGACAGTACGTTAAATTAGGTTTATTCTCTTCCAAATAAATAATACAAGCGAACAAAAACAACTCTTTACAAGTAACATCAATAATCAACATAAAAATGGCCAATGGTGGGGGGGGGGGGAATCAATCACATTTTGTCGACCATTTTTTCGAACAGGGTTAGAAATTTCTCTGAGTGCTGCATTATTTCTCTGTGGCGTTCGTCTTCTTTTTCTGCCTCGCAGGATTTCGCTTAGCCGGCTAACTTCAGGGAAAACTCGGGTTCTCTTTTTAGCAGGCTAGATCTCCATGGTAACTTATGCTGTGCGGCTAACCTGCCCCGGAGCAGGTTAGGTTGCAGGCTAAGCGCTCAACTCAGTGAAAGCACTGCCTACTGACCAATCAGAGCTCAGTGTGCGGAGTTTAAAGTGATCAAGTCATATTACAGGAGAAAGGAAATACAGAAAAACTGCCGTTGCAGGAAATACGGCCGGCAAAAATCACAGACTGTGTGAACGTGAACATTAATAGAATATCACCTCCCATCTTCAGAGCAATCTGACTATTATAACATTAGCGTTAAGAAAGCTTCCTTAAATATCTGCCACAACATAAACCGGATCAAAGTAACAGTACAGTCCGTGGCATATCACATCATAATGTATCATATGTCCTTATCTGAGTCAGCTTCTTGAGCCGTATCTGGCCGTGCAACACTCACAGTGTCACATACTGGATGCAGAAGTATTATTTTAAGCAAGACATTAAGTTGACGAAACACTCGAGTCAAATGTAATTAAAGTCAGATCCACTCGTGTCTTGGATTGGGCAGTGATATCATAAACCTGTATGCATTCAAACACTTTTTCTTTTACCAGCTGTATTCACCTTGCAGGTGCAGCTATGTGGCTTTTATCCTGGATAAAGTGTTTAAGTCATGGATGTTTAAAGTTTAACTTCTTCATATGTCTAATATTATAGTTGACTTTTCATTCAGGAAGTGTCACAAACGAGCTGAGGACCAAAATGCAGAACACGGGAAACCAGAGATAGTCGGTAACCAGCTTTATTAGAGGCAATAGGCTGGTTGAGCCCAGTGCGGTTGATGTCAACTAAAGCACTGAGTTTGGGTACCATCATTAACTGTTATCATCCGACATAAAAAATTAACTCAGGTCAACTCAGACCTTCCTTTCAATCATTTTCCAGCATGTGTGAACAGTTCTGTGGGTGAATGACAGTAGTCACTGCACTACTTATTACATTTAGCCCTTCCATGTGTATTTCTTTAACAATGAGAAGTCCTTCTTGCATGGGAATGTCTTTCAGAGCAATTATTTCTAAATGGCATAGGAATATTTTTGAACAACAATTCCTATTTTGTTTGCACATAGGAACACTTCACACATAACAATCAGTTCTGTTTCCAAACTTTTCCAAGAGATATGACCTCATTAGGGTGAAACAAGCCCATAGTGTCTGTTATTGAGATGTCTGCTTGAAATGGAATGTCTCTTTTGCACATTCATTCAATCTACATTCCGTACCTCCTTATTACTGTTCATGTGTCATAGGAACCAAGTATTTCTGCAGAGTAATATCTCCTAGGACAATCACAGATAGGTAAACATTGAAATCATAGCGAATAGTTGCTCCTCAAACCCCAGTGAAATCTTGTCAGCTTCTTTATTTGTGCATTAGATACTATAGTTGCAGCAGCCATTTTATCTACTGTTCTACTATTTTTTATTTTCTGCAGGTACAATCTGGATGCAGGAAATCCTCCCACTGCTGCTGAATGGAGGCGATCTGACCCCAATCCAAACCATCCCTAACTGGGATAGGGTCCCCTGGCTGGAGGAGAACAGATTAGCAGTGATTGCGGATACGTTGACTGCTCCACGGGCAATGGTCACACATTTCCCTTTCCGACTCATGCCCCCATCCTTCCACGCCTCCAAAGCAAAGGTAAAAGGGTGGAGGCATTTTATTTTATTTTTAATTTTCTTTTTGAAACATCCATGAATTGAGCTCCATATTGTGGTGTTTCTGTGAAAGCTTCCACGTGTTATTGAATTAGTCTCTCATGTCTCTGCTATAGGTGATCTATGTCATGCGGAACCCTAAGGACATCCTAGTGTCTTCATTCTACTTCCATCAGATGGCCGAATTCCTTGATGATCCAGGGACCTTTGATGAATTCATCGAAAAATTCCTTGATGGCAATGGTGAGTGGTTTCATCCCCAATAAAGAGAGCTTCAGAATTATAATGTGAACACATTTTTAAAGGAAGTAAAAGTCACCTTTGTATTTATGCTGAGGTCTATTTTCCATGTTGTCTGCAGTGATGTTTGGAAAATGGACCGACCATGTGAAAGGCTGGAGAAGTGCCGAGCTGGGAGACAGGATACTGTTCATCACATATGAAGAAATGTGTCAGGTAAAACATAAACATGTGGAGACAGCTTATTCACCATAGGCAGTGATCTTACTCACTATTGCAGCTGAAGGCAGTCCAAAACAAGCCGCAAGGCACTTTGACGGCTCAAACAAAACCCCTCCACTCCTTCCTTTCGTTTGACAATCTTTTACAAACACATGCAAATAAATACAATCCAATACCAGAGGAAGTGAGATTTCCCCATGAAACACCTTTTTTATACTCCCATTTAACCTTTTATCTTATGTATTTTTAACCAGTTACCGTGATTTTCCATGTATTATTTCCTTTATTAATTCCCTTCCCTTATATTGTGTTTCAATTTGTGCCTGTGTCGGTTAAGTTAAGGCGGTGTGTGCGGCACAGTGGGTTGTGCGTAGGTGTTTGGACCAGGGGGTCATAAGTTCAAACCCAACTAACAAGTGACCAGTGGCGAGCCGTGACTTTTATACCTAGGCGCTCTGACCCCCCTTCCCTCGAGAAAAAAAAGAAGAGATATTACGTCACAGCGTATATACTTCAGCGGAATATCAAAACAGAGTGCAAAACACATCAATGACAGCGACCCTCTACCACACAAAACAACACCATTTATATAAACACCTATCATGACAGGGCATCCACAGCCAAGTAACAATTACAAATGAATTAAGTCGGCACGGCGGCCCGCATTGAAAATGACTTACGGTAAGTCCACACAGCAGCTTTTCAAAAATCTTGAAAATCTTGGAGCTGGGCGTGTCTGAAAGCTTGGGGATTTTTTGCGAGCAACGCGACCAACAACCAATCACATGAATATCCCGCCCCCAACATACAAAGCAAAAAACCCTGGTTCTTCTCCACTATTGTCAAAATGGATGCCGGTTCTGTAGCAAGAGTAGTAGCAAGGGTGAATTTAGTGGATGCAATGTCTCGCTGGAGGCCATGTAGTTTGCGTCGCTGTTGGGTACATCCAATACTCCGAAAACGTCTGCAACGGGGGGAATACCACGTTCTGGTCCAAGAACTCCGTATGGATGACCTGCTGTTTCAGCAGTACTTTAGGATGAGCAAACACGTGTTCGACGAGTTGCTCCGGAAAGTGGGTCCACTGATTACAAAGGCTGACACCCATATGCGTTTTTCAATTGGACCCGCCGAGCGACTCGCCATCTGCCTACGGTACGTTTGTGTATTTCTACTTCTTTAATATGACTCTGTATATAAAGAGAGAGAATGCATGATTTAGTTAAGATGGATGACATTAATTTGATAGCTAGGTAAACACAGTCTTGCTCCCCTGTGTACATGGCGTGTGTGGTCTGTGTGTGGGGGGGGGGGATCTCTGTGTGTGTGTGGGGGGATCTCTCTCTGTCTGTCTGTCTGTCTGTGGTCTGTGTGTGTGGGGGGGGGATCTCTGGGTGTGTGTCTGTGGAGGGGATCTGTGTGTGTGTGTGTGTGTGGGTGTGTGTGTGTGTGTGTGTGTGTGTGTGTGTGTGTGTGTGTGTGTGTGTGTGTATGTGGGGTCTGACATATTTATTTTAATCATGTATATTGTTTTTTTCTCAGGTACCTGGCAACCGGTGACTCATACAGGACCATAGCATTCAGCTATCGGGTAGGGCATTCAACAGTGGCTGTCATCGTCAGGGAGGTTGCGGGTGCCATCTGGACCGCCCTGGTTGAGGAGACCATGCCGGTACCACAGATGGAGGACTGGAGAGCCATCGCTGCTGGGTTCCAGGAGCGCTGGAACTTTCCGAATTGCGTTGGTGCCATTGATGGGAAGCACGTGGTGATCCAGGCTCCGGCAAATTCTGGGTCCCTGTACTTCAACTACAAGTCCACCCACTCCTTGGTACTGCTGGCTGTCGTGGATGCCCAGTACCTCTTCAGGGTAGTGGATGTTGGAGGCTTTGGAAGGAGCAGCGACGGTGGGAGCCTGCGGAATTCCGCTTTTGGAGAGAGCCTCAGAGATGGCAGTCTGCAGCTACCACCTGACACCGTCATCCCAGGAGCAGAGCGGCTCGGCCTTCTTCCCCATGTGTTTGTAGGAGATGAGGCTTTTCCGCTGCTGGACAACCTGCTGCGTCCATTCCCTGGACGCCAGATCACACGCGAGAGGAGGATGTACAACTACCGCCTCAGCCGTGCCAGGTTGGTGGTTGAATGTGCGTTTGGCATCCTCTCATCCCAGTGGAGAATGTTCAGGCGTGTCATCACCACCAGCCCGGAGGTAGTAGAGTCTGGCTGGCTGGCTGGCTAGACTGGCTGAATGACTGGCTGAATGACTGGCTGGCTGACTGGCTGGACTGGCTGGCTGACTGCCACCTGGCTGGCTTTCCTGGCTCTCTTCCTCTGGCACCAGGGTGGATGGAGGAAAGGTTTGCCGGGGGACATTGCTGGACGTCTCACGGTCAATCCTGAATGGGTTTAAAAAAGTCATGACTGCTGCGAGATGCCAGGGCTTATATCCCCCCGAAGACCCTGCACCGCTTCTTTTCCCCTCCTTTTCATTTTGTTTCTCCTTCCTGTACTTGTCCCTCAGTGTCTTCCATTTCTTTATGCACACTTCGTCTAATAAAATGAAATGAAAGAATACAGCTAATTTCTTTAATTTACGAAAATTATTCCTCCATTAATGAAAACCTAATCCCTTTATCACTGTCAATTGCATAAAAGGTTTTACATGTCAATGTCAATGAAGCTTTCTTAGTCCTATCCTAATTTGTAGTGCATTGTGGTATGTCTGCAAGACATATACATCGTAACGAAACCATGGTAGCTGTTTTTTTTATTCAAGCTCGAAGTTAAAAGTGCTAAAATAAAACAATAATTTACTATATTTGTTATTTTTTATGAGCAAGCTACATTGTCCAATAACACGACAGTGGTTGGTTTTACATGTCACACTTTATCAGAATCAAAATCAGAAACAGGTTTATTGCCAGGTAGGTTGCACATACTAGGAATTTGACTTGATGTCATGGTGCATATATAAAAAACAAGAAATCTAATATAAAACACAATGTTTTACACCGTAATAAAATACAGTTAAATTGCAATAAGATAACAATTAAATAAAGCAGTAATTTACATGGAAATAGAATGCTATGAATGCATTTTTGCATATAAACTAAGAAATGTGAAATCAGAATATGTGCATAAAGGAATATGACATTGTGTGCATTAATGTGATGCAGATATAGTCTATGATGTGGCAGAGGTAAAGTGTCAGTGGGAAGGGCTATGATGAACATTTATTTTTTGAACATTTTGAACATTTATGAGATTGATGTCTATTTTATGCTACATTCCATGCTGGCTAATGATACTGTCTATGCTTGCTAGCAACGAAGTAAACTAGCAACGAAGTAAACTGGATATAAAATCCCCAAACAAGCGAAAACCTACCAGTTTCACCCACTGTCTCTGCCACCTCCCTCCATGCCTGGTTCCTCCGGTTTGTATCCCGTTAAGTAAATAGGGACTGGTCATAAAGAACTGGGTGATTTGCTACCGTAATAACTAACTTCTCCTCCATTTTTGTTAGGAATATAGAAATGAACTGCGGTCTGGCTCTCCCAGCTTGCACGCGGTTTGATTGGCTAGCGCTTGAACTGTCAGATTTGCATAAACGGGATTTGATTGGCTGACGCTTCCAGCTCAGCTTCAAAAGTTGAACCTGTTGATCCTGAAAATCCTGGAAATCCTGGAAATCTTCGCTTCGCTCCCCCACAATGCAGTTCGGCGAAAAGCGAGGCAAAGTGACGTCATCCCCATTCAAAGTCAATGGGCAGAGAAGCGTTGGAAGCGGTGGAAGATTCGTCTAAAGCTGCTGTGTGGACGCACCGTTACGGAGCCTACATTACATTACATTACATTGCATTTAGCTGACGCTTTTATCCAAAGCGACTTACAATAAGTACATTCGACCAGGAAGACACAACCTTGAAGAAAACGGAATCATATAAGTACATCAGGTATCATAGAGCCAAACATTTCAAGTGCTACTCAACTGGCTATAGATAAGCCAGTCCTTTATTAGTATATAAGTGCCTTGTTATTAATTCTATCGCTCGAAGTGGAGTCGAAAGAGATGAGTTTTCAGTCTGCGCCGGAAGATGTGCAGGCTTTCTGCTGTCCTGATGTCAATGGGGAGCTCATTCCACCATTTTGCAGTGAAGGACAGGTTGTTATCTAGGATTACTCCCAGATTCCTTGCAGTCTGAGTCAGGGAAACAACAGAGGTGCCAATGTTGATTGTCAGGTCAAGAGTGGGACAATCTTTTCCCGGAAGGAAAAGCAGTTCAGTCTTGTCAAGGTTGAGCTTGAGGTGATGAGCAGACATCCACTGAGAGATGTCAGCTAGACAAGCAGAGATGCGTCTGCCTACACACGGCGGTGTGCGTTGCCGCTTGGCGGTGGGCGTGTCTTGAGCTCGGGGAGTCAACGCGAGCAACGCGACCAACAACCAATCACATGAATGTCCCGCCCCGGACATACAAAGCAATGGTTCTTCTATCCACTCTAGCCAAAATGGATGCCGGTGTGGTAGCAAGGGTGGCATTGGTATATGCATTGTATCTCGGGAGGCGACGTCGTGTGCGTCGCTGTTGGGTACATCCGATACTCCGAAAACGTCTGCAATGGGGAGAATACCACGTTCTGGTCCAAGAGCTCCGTCTGGATGACAAACTGTTTCACCAGTACTTCAGAATGAGCAAAGGCACCTCAGGTACCTGGCAACCGGTGACTCGTACAGGACAATATCATTCAGCTATAGGGCCACCAGCCCGGAGGTAACAGAGTTGTGTGTGAAGGCCGCCTGTGTGTTGCACAACTTCCTCCGTAGGAAGACAATATGAAGGAACACACGCAAATCTGTCGAAGACTCCACGGATGAAGCTCCAGATACTCCAACCCTGTGTGATGTACCGAGGATGGGCTCCAACAATGCCACACGCAGATCGCTCCAACTGTGGGAGAACTTCTGCTCCTATTTCAATGAGGAGGGTGCAGTGCCATGGCAGCAGAATGTGGTGTAGGGTCACCATGGCTCTTTTAAGAGCCTCCAAACCAAAAGCTATTTTAAGAGCTACCCATATTTTCTTTAAAAAGCAAATATTCTAAATGAGCCATTTCAAAATAAAACATTCCTTATAAACATGTTTCTTGAATTGATATTATGATATTGCTAACAACCTTTTTCCTTCAGCCCTGTTTTTACTGATAAACCACTCATAATTTCAACAGGTTTTCACATGGACAATTATACAGAAGACAGCACATTATATATCGACATACAGTGGGGCAAAAAAGTATTTAGTCAGCCACCAATTGTGCAAGTTCTCCCACTTAAAAAGATGAGAGAGGCCTGTAATTTTCATCCTAGGTACACTTCAACTATGAGAGACATAATGGGGGGAAAGAATCCAGGAAATCACATTGTAGGATTTTTAATGAATTAATTGGTAAATTCTTCGGTAAAATAAGTATTTGGTCACCTACAAACAAACAAGATTTCTGGCTCTCACAGACCTGTAACTTCTTTAAGAGCCTCCTCTGTCCTCCACTTGTTAACTGTATTAATGGTACCTGTTTGAACTCGTTATCAGTATAAAGACACCTGTCCACAACCTCAAACAGTCACACTCCAAACTCCACTATGGCCAAGACCAAAGAGCTGTCAAAGGACACCAGAACCAAATTGTAGACCTGCACCAGGCTGGGAAGACTGAATCTGCAATAGGTAAGCAGCTTGGTGTGAAGAAATCAACTGTGGGAGCAATTATTAGAAAATGGAAGACATACAAGACCACTGATAATCTCCCTCGATCTGGGGCTCCACGCAAGATCTCACCCCGTGGGGTCAAAATGATCACAAGAACGGTGAGCAAAAATCCCAGAACCACACGTGGGGACCTAGTCAATGACCTGCAGAGAGCTGGGACCAAAGTAACAAAGGCTACCATCAGTAACACACTACGCCACCAGGGACTCAAATCCTGCAGTGCCAGACGTGTCCCCCTGCTTAAGCCAGTACATGTCCAGGCCCGTCTGAAGTTTGCTAGAGAGCATTTAGATGATCCAGAAGAGGATTGGGAGAATGTCATATGGTCAGAAACCAAAAATGGTATGAAACCAAAATAGAACTTTTTGGTAAAAACTCAACTAGACGTGTTTGGGGGAGAAAGAATGCTGAGTTGCATCCAAAGAACACCATACCTACTGTGAAACATGGGGGTGGAAACATCATGCTTTGGGGCTGTTTTTCTGCAAAGGGACCAGGACGACTGATCCGTGTAAAGGAAAGAATGAATGGGGCCATGTATTGTGAGATTTTGAGTGACAACCTCCTTTCATCAGCAAGGGCATTGAAGATTAAACGTGGCTGGGTCTTTCAGCATGACAATGATCCCAAACACACTGCCCGGGCAACGAAGGAGTGGCTTCGTAAGAAGCATTTCAAGGTCCTGGAGTGGCCTAGCCAGTCTCCAGATCTCAACCCCATAGAAAATCTTTGGAGGGAGTTGAAAGTCCGTGTTGCCCAGCGACAGCCCCAAAACATCACTGCTCTAGAGGAGATCTGCATGGAGGAATGGGCCAAAATACCAGCAACAGTGTGTGAAAACCTTGTGAAGACTTACAGAAAACGTTTGACCTCTGTCATTGCCAACAAAGGGTATATAACAAAGTATTGAGATGAACTTTTGTTATTGACCAAATACTTGTTTTCCACCATAATTTGCAAATAAATTCTTTAAAAATCAGACAATGTGATTTTCTGGATTTTCTTTTCTCATTTTGTCTCTCATAGTTGAGGTATACCTAGGATGAAAATTACAGGCCTCTCATCTTTTTAAGTGGGAGAACTTGCACAATTGGTGGCTGACTAAATACTTTTTTGCCCCACTGTACATGAAGCTTCTGGTATGTTGCAACTGACAAACCACAAGAACAAGTGAAGACACAGTATAGTCATAACATACTTTTTAAATCACTTTTATTTATGTAAGTGTGTGATGATTGGATAAGTGTAACACATGTAGTGTTGTGTAGTATGTGTGTGAATTACAAAAATCAGTTCTCTTCCATCTCCTGCTCTGCCTCAAAAATGTATTTGTATATTTCAAATCGGACTCTTGTCCTCTTTACTGTCTATGCTTGCTAGCTGTCCATTCAAACGAAGTACACTGGATATAAACTCCCCAAACAGGCGAAAACCTACCAGTTTCACCCACTGTCTCTGCCACCTCCCTCCATGCCTGGCTCCTCCGGTTTGTATCCCTGTATGTAAAGAGGGACTGGTCATATAGTACCGGGTGATTCCCTACCGCCACGATAATTTTCTCCTCCATTTTTTGACATATGGGAAATAACTGCGGTCTGGCTCTCCCAACATATACGCGGTTTGATTGGCTTGCGCTTGCACTGTCAGATTTGCATGCACGGGATTTGATTGGCTGACGCCTCCGTCGAGGCGGCAAAAGTAGAACATTGCTCTACTTTTGCAGCGAGCACCGCGAGAGAAGCTACGCTTTGCTCCCACAATGCAGTTCGACGAATCGTAACGTCACCCCATTCAAAGTGAATGGGCAGAAGCGTTGAAGCGGCAACGCACGCCACCGTGTGTAAGGGCCGTTAGGCCTACCTTTGATGATCAAATCACTTAATCACAAAGTCCATCCTCCTGTCCTTTTGGATGAAGCACTTGCGGGTCATTCAGCTGATCCTTTGCCACTCCAGTTTATCATTGTAACTCAATCTTGAAAATGACTCGGTTAATAATTTCGCAACGATGTCATCACTATCACTGAAGTGAGCCATCATGAACGAACTTATGCTCATCATAAATCTATCGATTAGATTTATGATTCGAAAATAATAAAAGTAGGGTAGACATGTGGATATTATCCGGCTGAACAAAACGTGCATTTATCTAACAGGTTTGTTTTCCACAGACCTTATTTCGAGCTATTTTCCAAAATCCTGTGGAGAAATCCCATTGCTTTCTGTCGAGGGAATCCGAGTGAAGCTTACTTCCGGGTTCTAGGACGCGTCACAGCACCACTTGCATAGACCTTACAGCGGGCGGAACTTGTCATAAAGTCCGCGAAAATAAAGCCCGCCCATTTAGAGGGAAGATATGATTGGTCAATTGGTCAATTGTCTTTGGAAATATTATTTTAAATACAATTAAATCAAGTTATTTTGGTAAAACTAATGAAAAATGTAACAACAAAATATTTTAAAAAATATTTTAAAAAAAAACGTTTTTTATGTTTTCAAATATTATTTTTTAGAATATCTTAGGCCCTCACAGAGGGCCTAGAGGGCCCTGACGGCTCGCCACTGCAAGTGACATGTAATGTAATGTAATTAAGTAGTTATTAAACATGATACAAATATATATGGGGCCCTCCCAGCTGAATGCCTCCTAAATCCTAACCTCCGGGGGTTTGCCGCCAAGTTTATATTGGATGATTAAATGACTTAAATTGAATTGAATGAACGGTTGCGTCTAGATTCCATGAATCCATTCATTGAAATGCAGGGTTTCACCATGGGAGGGTGCTACCTATCAAAAAGCACGTGCAGCTGCCAAGCTATACTGATGAAACTTTGGTATTTGTTCATGCCATGGTCGACACTGTATGTTAACTAAACATACAGTACATTAGTTGCTAACTTCAATAATGTTTGCTGCCCCTCAGTTGTCAATCATTGACATGAATGTTATGTTAATGTATTACAATTGTGGCTAGCAACTGTCTCCTGTGTAAAGAAAACTTAGATGGAGTCCGAGCAAAAATCATGTAGAAAAGTTCTTCATTAGAGAATGTGCAGTATAACAGCTCCCGTTGCTCCACACACATGAAAACACATGTCCATGTTCCCCGTGTTTAGGACCTCCCAGCAGCTCTCAGGCAGATGTCAGATTTCCTTGGCCGTAACCCGAGTGAAGGCACTATTCATAAAATAGCACAACATTGCACCTTCAAGACGATGAAGACAAACCGCATGTCCAACTTCAGCTTGGTCCCCAAGGAGTACATGAACCCCGAGAAATCTCTGTTCCTCAGGAAAGGTGAGGCGGCGTGTGCCCATCATCATAACCCCTATTTTTTTTCAGTTTGCTTTGAACTGTCAACCTGGTTTAATTTTCAGTCGTGTCTGACACTGTGTGTGTGTGTGTGTGTGTTAGGTCTTCCGGGAGACTGGAAAAACCATTTCAGCTCAGAGCAACTGGCCAGATTCACTTCAGCTATTCGCAAAGAGCTGCAGAGTGAGAGCTTCACTCTGCCCTACAATCTGGATTAACCATCAACTGGGGCAAAGACGAAGATATAACATCCAGACAAATAAAAAAGATAGCAGTAAACTACTGAGCATTAACAAATAACTATTGTATTTTACACATCAATAGAATTATGCTGTTAGTCGGCTTTATTCCTACACATTTATATCCTTTCATGTTGTTAAAATGTTTTTAACTGGGTTATTGTTGCATTTGAGCAATTTAGTGACATTTCTTTCAGTAATGAAACATAATTAGTATAATTGTTGTAGGGTTTCAATTTTAAATGAACTATTATTTAATTATTACTTGATTGATATGCATCCCTTCTTGTATTACTGTGTGCATGCTTGCTTTAGCCTTAGTAAAGTAAAAGAACATTTGAACCTACTTTGTAAACTTCTTTTTTCCTATGAGTGTTCCATTTAGGAAATATATGACTGAAGACTGTCATGCTGTCCTTGACATTTGGTTCCGTTCTTCGTACATGGGTAACCAAGTTATCGCTTTGTCCTAAAAAAAAGTCACTCAGACATAAATAGAATTAGCACCATCAATACATTACATTCCACTTTAAGTGAATCTCTAAACCTGGGGAAAGAATCACGAGTGATTAATCTGTCACAAATCGTTATCACAGGTTAGCAGTATACTCAACACCAGGACTTTTTACACCAGCCAGCACAGGAATTTAGTCTTCTCTCATTTGCCGGCATAACACTTTTTGCAAGTCAAAAATAGCGCCTGACTCGTAAATTGTCAAAGAGCTGGGGTTAAGGAGTAGTACATTACTAAAAAATGAGAAAGAAATGTCTGGCCTTATCCCAGTTAGACAAATGAAAACACACAGCTCATTATCAAAATTCATGAATGTATGAATGTTCGGTTTTTTTTTGTCTAACCTTTAGTGAAGGAATAAAATGACTTCAGGCAAACATGTCTGAGCGTGTCTGCACCCTGAAGCAACCAAAAGGAGAGGCAGATGATACTATCCCCTCTGACACACACAAACACACACAGACGGTGAAGTCAAACAAATGTTGCAGTGTTTGTATTTCATTCAGCCACTAGCTGGCAGTGACACATCATCAGCATTTCTGCAGTAGCCAATCCTACACAAAATGCAAAAACATAATTGTCTCATGTAGTAAAAAGATCATAGACTGTTGGAGCACCACACAATGTGCGGTGTTGGAAGGTTTACCTCTGCTCCGCGCGTCCCTTGATGACTGATGAGCTAGTCAAATTACAAAAGAAGGAACTCAAAGCACCAGGATAAAGGTTAAACAATAATCTATTTTAATGGTAGAAAATAACAATACACCATACGGAGCACTCTGCAACAGAACTCCGGGCTCAATACCTACCACCGTGTGATATACAGGACTGTCTCAGAAAATTAGAATATTGTGATAAAGTTCTTTATTTTCTGTAATGCAATTAAAAAAACAAAAATGTCATACATTCTGGATTCATTACAAATCAACTGAAATATTGCAAGCCTTTTATTATTTTAATATTGCTGATTATGGCATACAGCTTAAGAAAACTCAAATATCCTATCTCTAAATATTAGAATATCATGAAAAAGTATACTAGTAGGGTGTTCAACGAATCACTTGAATCGTCTAATTAACTCGAAACACCTGCAAGGGTTTCCTGAGCCTTGAAAAACACTCAGCTTGGTTCAGTAAACTAAATCACAAGTATGGGGAAGACTGCTGATCTGACTGCTGTCCAGAGGACCGTCATTGACACCCTCCATCAGGAGGGTAAGACACAAAAAGAAATTTCTCAAAGAGCAAGCTGTTCACAGAGTGCAGTTTCAAAGCACATCCACAAAAAGTCTGTTGGAAGGGGGAAATGTGGCAGGAAACGCTGCACAACCAAGAGAGATGACCGCAGCCTTAACAGCATTGTGAAGAAGAGTCGCTTCCAGAATTTGGGGGAGCTTCAAAGACAGTGGACTGAAGCTGGAGTCCAGGTATCAAAAGTCACTGTTCACAGACGTATCCGGGAAATGGGCTACAATAGCCGTATTCCCATGGTCAAGCCACTTCTGAACTCAAGACAACGGAAGAGGCGTCTGACTTGGGCTAAGGAAAAGAAGCACTGGACAGTTGCACAGTGGTCCAAAGTCCTCTTTTCAGATGAAAGCAAGTTTTGTATTTCATTTGGAAGTCAAGGCGCCAGAGTCTGGAGAAAGGCTGGAGAGGAGCAAAATCCAAGTTGCTTGAAATCCAGTGTGAAGTTCCCACAGTCAGCGATGGTTTGGGGAGCCATGTCAGCTGCTGGTGTTGGTCCACTGTGTTTCATCAAGCCCAGAGTAAATGCAGCTGTGTACCAAGAGATTTTAGAGCACTACATGCTTCCGTCTGCTGAAAAGCTCTATGGAGATGAGGAATTCATTTTCCAGCATGATCTGGCACCTGCCCACAGTGCCAAAACCACCAGTAACTGGTGTACTGACCATGGCATTACTGTCCTCGATTGGCCTGCAAATTCCCCTGACCTGAACCCCATAGAGAATATGTGGGGTATTGTGAAGAAGAAGCTGAAAGACACCAGACCCAACAATGCTAATGAGCTAAAGGCCGCTATTGAAGCATCCTGGGCATCCATAACACCTCAGCAATGCCACAGGCTGATTGCCTCCATGCCACGCCGCATTGATGCAGTAATCCGTGCAAAAGGATTCCCAACCAAGTACTGAGTGCATTAATGGACATTTTCAAATGTTTGATTGTGTTTTGCTGTTATAAATCTTTTTTTTTACTTGGTCTGAGGAACTATTCTAATTTTTTGAAATAGGATTTTTGAGTTTTCTTAAGCTGTATGCCATAATCAGCAATATTAAAATAATAAAAGGCTTGCAATATTTCAGTTGATTTGTAATGAATCCAGAATGTATGACATTTTTGTTTTTTTAATTGCATTACAGAAAATAAAGAACTTTATCACAATATTCTAATTTTCTGAGACAGTCCTGTACGTACCACGACAGCCAGTCAGGAAGAGAGCACAGAGCATAAGAATGTTACAGTATTTATACACATAAGCGGGGAGGAGTTGTGTCGGTTCATCCTCCATAGCTGTTTGTTATTGGCGAGTTCACTTCTGGGCGAGCTAGCCAGTGAGTTGGCAGTTCTCCATTGGTCAGTTTCACTTCTGGGCGAACCCAAGACAGTGACTCAGCAGTTTGTTGATTCCATCTCCTTACTGTGTGTGTGTGTGTGTGTGTGTGTGTGTGTGTGTGTGTGTGTGTGTGTGTGTGTGTGTGTGTGTGTGTGTGTGTGTGTGTGTGTGTGTGTGTGTGTGTGTGTGTGTGTGTGTGTGTGTGTGTGTGTGTGTGTGTGTGTGTGTGTGTGTGTGTGTGTGTGTGTGTGTGTGTGTGTGTGTCTCTACCCTCAGGCAGTCCCACAGTCATGCTTTGGAGTCATATAATTTCACAGACAGAGGACTCTTTAACAGAACTCACACACATTCCCCCTAAAACATCTTTAACACACACATCTGTTTAAAACAACTATTCCAAAATGTGGTGGCAATTTAGTACATATAACATGAAAGAATAAAACAGAGAGAAATCAATATAACACAAACACAGGTATGGTTGAGCAGTAATTATACATAGCTACTACAATAAACACACATATCCTCCCTATGCATGTTTGATGAACACACATCTTATCCTCCAGCTTATTGGCATAAATATGATGATGGATTATCAGTAATCATTTCAAAGTGACACAGACACATTGGATTAACTATTGGATTCACCTTCAGCAGCGTGTTGTGTGTTGTCTGGGTTTGCCTTGGCTGCCCTGAGTTTTGATCGCACAGTGATGATACTTATACCTCTAGAATCTGTGGAATATCAGCTTTAATCTGATATGTTGTGCAGATCCGATAAGTAATAAAGTATTTCTACCGTGAGTTCTGTGCTAAGTGCGTTAGCATTTTTTCGCTCAGGGCCAATTCAGATGCTTGGTATTGCTCTTGTGTTTCGTTTAGCTAAAATTGGTTCATATCGTCAGTTAGCTGAGTTTCTTCCCGTTAAGTGGGTATGACATATTAATAGGTTGTTAAATGTTAAAGGAAACACCAATTACAGCTATAATATTCCGGTAGTTTATTCATTTTATAATGGATATTGATCGTAATATTTATTGTATATGATATTACTCGCCAAAAGAAAATTAATTATCCGCCGGCCGGGTGGGGAATTCCGGGACCAGGCCGCCGCCATTAGGGGAGTCCCAAATGGTGACGTCACTGGTTGGGTCTTCGCTACCAGAAGTCAACACAAAGTAGCAGATATGGCAGCGATGGGGGAATTTTGCAATGAGATCGAGGTTTTGAATGATGAATTTGACTATTCGTCGGGAGATGACATTAATGTGGAAGCATCTACAGTTACCAGGCATCCCATGGCCTATGCTTATCCTATACTTTTCTACTTTTACTTGAGGAACATTTTGAATGCAGGACTTTTACTGCAACAGAGTATTCCTACACTCTGGTACTTCTACTTTTACTAAGTACAAGATCTGAGTACTTCTACTTTCACTCAAGTACAATACCTGAGTACTTCTACTTTTACTCAAGTACAAGATCTGAGTACTATACTTTTATTAAGTACAACATCTGAGTACTTCTACTAAAGTACAAGATCTGACTACTTCTACTTTTACTCTAGTAAATATCTATACTTATACCACCTCTGTTTATAGCCTATGAAAAAAACTATTAGAAAACGAAGGCTAAAGCTAACGTTAGCAGATAGTGACAATGTATGCTAGCTAGCTAGCTCAACGATTCCTTAAATGATATTGCGACAGAAAAACGTTTCAGTTCACATCACGTCTCAGTCTGTGCCAGAGTGACTCTGAGTGACTATTTTCCAACACCTCATACATCTTGGCAATACCATCCATTGAACACCTAGTCCAGCAATACTAACCTTTTTAGGGCTGTTTTCGACAGATGAGCGTGTGTATACCAGTTTAATTTGTTGAGCTATTCCCAATTCTCCATTGTACGTCATAATAATAGCTACCATTTAGTTTGGACGCAATTGCGTTAATTAATAAGGTCACACTGTGTCAGTAAATACATGTGTGAGCTAGTAATCTGGTAGTGCTGCAATATTTACCTTTCTCTCGGCAGCTGAAGCAACTCGTTTGGTGGCTCGAGCTTCACGTTTGTTGACACTGTCATTGTCTTGCGCGGCCGACGTGCTGGGACGGTCGGTGTTCCCGACTGCATACGTTGAGAAATCGAATATTGTGGGAACAGATCCTGGCTTCAAATCAGATGTTTAGTATTGAACCAGGCATCCAGACTCATCAAACCTCATTTTGTGGACATAATCGTCATTTTTAAAGTGTTCGCTGCACACACGTGCGTACTGATTCAGCGGCGGATCGGACCGTTTCATGAAAATAACCCATGCTTTGAGCAGCTTCTCGTCCGTTAGTGGCAGCCTATGGAAATGTACTTCTTCCTTCTTCTTTATATAAAATCCATTTGTGCAGCCTGGGGCAATACAGTAAACTCCTGACGACGACCGTTTTCTTTTAGGTGCATTGCACGCCATGTTGTTTGTTATTGAGCTTTGGCCCAGGAAGCCGTACCCACTCAGTGACGTCACTGGGAAAGTCCCGGAGCAATGGAAGCGCCCATGGTCATTAGGCATGATTTCAAAACATAAATTAGCGTATCTCGATTGTTTACATTGGAAATAGACTAGATAAATACATTTCCTAATGGGAATATTGTCGCATGGAAAGCAGTTTGAAAAGTGTTTCCATTTCCCTTTAAGAAGCCCTGAGACACAGTTTCGTGAAAAAAAGCCGGGCCTAAAGGTGGGTATGTAATTTGAAGAAGAAACCAGCTCGAGTGCGCTAGAATTGAAAATACACAGCCGGAAAAAATCTGCCACTTCCTTACAGAGCCCCTCCTCCAACACACACGAACACACACATGACCAATGAGGGCACGAGATAAGTTTGTGCACAGATGGAAGGCTGACAGGCAGGTAGGCCATCCAGTTACTTTAGCCGGGCCGGCTAAAATTATTGGTCGTGCTTTTTACAGTACTACAGCTTCCACAGATGACATTTTGTTATGGATTTGTTGTCAAAGCACTTAAGATATTCATTGCTATCGGGATGTTAAGAGCATTCCATGGAATATAACAAAAAGTGTATCTCGAGCCGGTTTCTCAAACTTACCTACCCCACCTTTAAATGGTTTAAAGAAGTTTTTCTCCCAAAATCATGTGGCCTCTCATTGGTGGTGGTCGCTGTGTAACGACTGGCACGTGAGGAGCAGCATACAAACAGAGGCTTCATTTCGGTAAACATTCTTAAAACGGCAGGCCGATCACCAGGGTGTTGAAATGTGTGGATGTGAGGGTGGGCTACATCCTCAGGTCAGGTCATGTTCACCTAGACAGAAAATGTTTTAAATGAAATATAAAAAACAAGTGATTTGGACACCTGATTGATACGTTCAATGGGCTTGTTATCAGATGTATTCAAAACAGTTTAAGGACATGTACACAATATCACAAGTTTGTTATGAAGGTTCTGGACCAGGGGATGGAGCATTCTGGACTCGCTCGCCAGTCACAGTAATACTATAGAGCAGTGGTTCCCAACCTTTTTTCCCAAGAGTGTCCCCAAATGACTCCTGTTGGAAGTTGGACACTTTACGGGCAGAAGAAACATTTCTATTAAAGAAAGAATTATAAATGTCTGTCTTTTTATGCCTATAATAGCCACTAACTTGAATTTGTATTCAAATTAATTAATCAATTATTTTTTATATTTTATTGTAATGTAGAGACAAGACTTTTAGTGACAATCATGTATTGCGGTACAATTACATGTAAAAAAAATATGATATTTGGCCTCAAATCATCTGAGGCCTGGCGCCCCCCTGCGATCTTTGGGCCCCCCAGGTTGGGAACCACTGCTATAGAGGGATGAAAAGTCGGCACTGTTTTGGGAGGCTTGGCCTGTTTGCTCTAAATTCTGATTTATTATCATTTAAGTTTTTAACTTTGATATTGACTTTGATATCTCTTGTCCTGTCAGCTGTATAGGTACAGTGGGGCAAAAAAGTATTTAGTGAGCCACCAATTGTGCAAGTTCTCCCACTTAAAAAGATGAGAGAGGCCTGTAATTTTCATCCT
This sequence comes from Harpagifer antarcticus, assembly GCA_902827135.1. Lineage (NCBI taxonomy): Eukaryota > Metazoa > Chordata > Actinopteri > Perciformes > Harpagiferidae > Harpagifer > Harpagifer antarcticus. Next base: position 10,423 of record CADEHL010001257.1, on the reverse strand, counting down.
AGGTACACTTCAAATATGAGAGACACAATGGGGGGAAAGAATCCAGGAAATCACATTGTAGGATTTTTAATGAATTAATTGGTCAAATAAGTATTTGGTCACCTACAAACAAACAAGATTTCTGGCTCTCACAGACCTGTAACTTCTTCTTTAAGAGCCTCCTCCGCCCTCCACTTAACTGTATTAATGGCACCTGTTTGAACTTGTTATCAGTATAAAAGACACCTGTCCACAACCTCAACTCCAAACTCCAATATGGCCAAGACCAAAGAGCTGTCAAAGGACACCAGAACCAAATTGTAGACCTGCACCAGGCTGGGAAGACTGAATCTGCAATAGGTAAGCAGCTTGGTGTGAAGAAATCAACTGTGAGCGCAATTATTAGAAAATGGAAGACATACAAGACCACTGATAATCTCCCTCGATCTGGGGCTCCAGGCAAGATCTCACCCCGTGGGGTCAAAATGATCACAAGAACGGTGAGCAAAAATCCCAGAACCACACGGGGGGACCTAGTCAATGACCTGCAGAGAGCTGGGACCAAAGTAACAAAGGCTACCATCAGTAACACACTACGCCGCCAGGGACTCAAATCCTGCAGTGCCAGACGTGTCCCCCTGCTTAAGCCAGTACATGTCCAGGCCCGTCTGAAGTTTGCTAGAGAGCATTTAGATGATAAAGAAGAGGATTGGGAGAATGTCATATGGTCAGATGAAACCAAAATAGAACTTTTTGGTAAAAACTCAACTAGACGTGTTTGGAGGAGAAAGAATGCTGAGTTGCATCCAAAGAACACCATACCTACTGTGAAACATGGGGTTGGAAACATCATGCTTTGGTGCTGTTTTTCTGCAAAGGGACCAGGACGACTGATCCGTGTAAAGGAAAGAATGAATGGGGCCATGTATTGTGAGATTTTGAGTGACAACCTCCTTCCATCAGCAAGGGCATTGAAGATGAAACGTGGCTGGGTCTTTCAGCATGACAATGATCCCAAACACACCGCCCGGGCAACGAAGGAGTGGCTTCGTATGAAGCATTTCAAGGTCCTGGAGTGACCTAGCCAGTCTCCAGATCTCAACCCCATAGAAAATCTTTGGAGGGAGTTGAAAGTCTGTGTTGCCCAGCGACAGCCCCAAAACATCACTGCTCTAGAGGAGATCTGCATGGAGGAATGGGCCAAAATACCAGCAACAGTGTGTGAAAACCTTGTGAAGACTTACAGAAAACGTTTGACCTCTGTCATTGCCATCAAAGGGTATATAACAAAGTATTGAGATTAACTTTTGTTATTGACCAAATACTTATTTTCCACCATAATTTGCAAATAAATTCTTTAAAAATCAGACAATGTGAGTTTTGGATTTTTTTTCTCATTTTGTCTCTCATAGTTGAAGTATACCTAGGATGAACATTACAGGCCTCTCATCTTTTCAAGTGGGAGAACTTGCACAATTGGTGACTGAATAAATACTTTTTTGCCCCACTGTATATAAGTTTTTTTTAAATAGGAGTAAAGCTTAAGGAATATTTGAATTATTGGCAATAGTATTTTCTGCATAATGCACACAAACACCACTAGTCAGAATTCTGTTAAAGTTTGATGTATGCAGATTAAATTGTGTGATTTTTATAAATTCCAAAAAACAAATATTTTGACAATAACAGTGAGGAAATACTATCACATGTGAACTTTAGACAGCACTGACTCAAACTAATGAGTCAATTGTATCCGCATAGCTAGGATTCTTGAGGACTTACACACACAGTCTATATTATGTTCACAAAGGGGTGAGTGAGGGAGGATTCTCTGTTGTCACGAGAGTCCGTCTGTCTCCACTTACTGCCTGTCTCCTCTTCACTTCTTCAGCTGTCACATCATTGTTACTTTGTTTTAGTATTCATTATATCAATACAAAGATACAAAAATGTGTTATATAATGTATTATATTTCAACAACATACAATGTATTTGTGTTTTGTCTGTGTATTTGTTGAAAGAGTTGAAAACAGACAAGTCCCTGAGTCCCTATGCTGAGACAACTTAAACAGAATTTCATATGTACAGTATGTGTTAACATAGCAACGTAAGAGTTTTTCTAAAACATTCACAGTTAAAAATGAATCAGAGGTTTTTCAATTTGTAAAGCCTGTTCGACACTAATTTAATTGACCAAAGTATTGGTCATTCATGTCATTTTGTCACTTTGTAGAAAAGTCTCTGTGAGCTGTAAGTCTTGTCTCTGTGTGAATAGATGAGTGTCAATTTGCTGTTAGTGAGCCTTGGGCATGCACTTACACAATGTCGACAACATCAATTATAAACATGAGTTTTGTTAATTATTCCATTATTACCACAGTTACCAAGAGAGGAAAAAGCCACTCTAAAGAATGTGATGTAGGGCAGCGCTCAGAGTGCCCGCCCTTGTTAATGGCCCTCCTTTTCAGCCTTCATTATGAGCACACTCCGTTGTAATGAGCCATAATAGCGACTTCTGATAAAATGGCCGCTCTGGATTATTTTCAATCTCTCGACTCGTTTCAATTGCTGATAGGCTATCAAGGCGAAGGTGGGAGGGAAAGGCTGGCAGTAATACAAACACCACTGGTCAGGGACAGTCGAACTCAAAAGAACACAGGTTGATTGTGTTCAGTTAATAAAATTAATTGCGGCTGAATTCCATTTAGCATGCGTCGGTTTCAGACTTCAGGTATTTTTCACACTGACTTGTCCCATTATCAGGACACTTTAATAGAACCGCGCCAGTGTTAATGGTTATAATACCTGTACTTTCACGTAGACGTCAAAAGGCCTATTTTCAGTTTAAATGAAGTAGATTACATTTGATAAAGCCTTTATCTACTTGCAAAATTTGAAACTTTGGATCAAGTGTTTCTAAGCGTAACTTTGCAATTTGTCACTCCCCTCCTAATCAATTGACGACAAATTTGACGTTTCTTTTAAGTTGTGTTGTGGAAACTTTCACTCGTTAATGATCCGGAAATGTACTAGTAATAATAATATAATAAAACTGGTCCTGTCACGATCTGTTTGTTTTGTTTTGTCTTGTCTTTTTCTGTCTTTGGTTTCCTGTTTTATTTTGAAAAGTGTTCACCCCCTGGCTGCAGTCGAATAGTCCATTTAGCTTAGGAACCTTCCTAACCGAATGAAATGACCCGGAAGTCCCTCAGTGGCAGCCATGATAAGTGCCGTTCGAATTCTCTACGTGATAGGAAAGGAGGTTTCAAACTTCCTTTATAACCTCCTTTAGCTTAGGAACCACTGGACCTCCCTTACCGAAAGGAGAGGAGAAAATGCTGCCCCACAATGCCTTGCAGCCACAGCATTTGCCGTCACACAACAGTCGGCCGTTCACGGAAACAACCGATTATGAGAAATTATATCATGAAAGATACGGTGATTATTAAGCATTTTAAAACGTATTTGGTAAGTTGCCAAAGTGCTTTGTTTTGAACGTTCATCAGTATTATAATCAAAAAGAGAAATATGAACGTTAGTTTTTACTGAAATTATCAAATAAAGTCAACATTTCACTGAGCTGTGTGCGGTTTGTTCAACTTTTAAAAGATGTTTGAATGGTGATGTACACAGTGATAGATGTTAAGGACTAACGTTTATAATAAATACATTTGTATTGATTTTAAGATCTGTTCATACAATCATACGTATTGGGATCATTTGTATTAATGTGGACCGGAGGGAGAGGGTGACTAGAATAAGTTTCACTTTCCTTTTTTATTTAAATTCCAACTTTGGTCATGAAGAATATGTTTCTCTGTTGTCCACGTTCATAAAGCAAAACAACAGCATCAGAGCACGGTGCAGAGTCTCTAGATGAGTTTACAGTAGTCCCTCGTTCTTATTAAACATCCATGTTGTAGTCCGCTGTATAGAAAACTGTAGTTTCCATAGTTTCCCCACAGCAGCAGACACACAAAATGACTTCCGCTGGCGCATCATAAACACGTCGGATAGTGAAAGTGCAGTCGGATTCTCTAAAGTACCGCAGTCTCTTCTCCTAAATCCTATTGAATTCTCCTATCCACTATCCCTTAACGTTTCACTCAGAGCTCAAGGAATAGACGATAGGGTTAGAACTTAGGAACTTATTTTTGGACTATTCGACTAGTCTTGCCTGTTGCTTTCTGTCTGTGTTCCCTCCTGTCTGATTACCCAATTGTCCTCACCTGTCTCTTGTTTCATTGATTAGTCTTGTGTGTATTTAAGTTCCGGGTTTTCTGTCTGTCATTGTTAGTTCCTTGTTTGTCCTGACTGTGTTCACTGGGAAGAGTTTTGTTGTTATATTAGCCTTGAAATAAAGGTATTTTCTGTTTAATTCTGCATTTGGGTCCTGCCTACTTCACTCCCCCTGACAGAAGGAACTAACCAAAGATGGGCCCAGCAGATCCATTTGAGGTGTGTGAAGAATAATCTTCTGGGATTCAATGCAGAGCCAATGTTGAAGAATTGGAGACGGAGAATCTTTCATCAAACACGGAGATTTATTGAAGTAACGGCCGGAGAGGATACACTCAGTTTCATACACGTTTAACCGTCTTCCACCGAGCGGACTCTCTGAAAAGGTTGAACAAAATACACCCAATATATATTGAAACAAGCGGATCTGAGATTTATGCGCCTGTCTCTGCTAACCATAAAACATAATGTACACACTGCAGGGCAACTTAGAGGCACCGGAAAGCCCCCCTTTCTTCAGAAAGCCAGGCGTCCGACCTTTGAGTTGACCCTGAGAACGACATGATGATATTCCACAGATTGAAGAACAACACTCTTAACCAGAGAAGAAGCTCTGCAGATAGGGTCCTAATTCCATATAAGGAGACAGACATGATTAAAATATTTCCCTAACAGCCCCTCCTTTTATCAATTAATTGATAACCAATTAACACTAGTCTAAGAATATTTTAGTCAATACTCAAATCAATGAACGCCTTCAGAGTCTGAGATCACACACATTAATCACATCATAAAAGTAAGCAGAATTGAAACATTTCAATTACCTTGATTGAACACAGTCAATCATAATAAAAATCATCTCTCCTCCGTGTCTGATATCATTTGTCAAAAGCACAATAATAAACACACATGTAATACAAAATATAATGGCAAAATATATGTTTCAAAAATAAGATCTTTATCATTTAACACTCAGTTAATCTCATTCTTCAAACACAAATGCAAAGTCAGCTTACATCTCAAAGATTTACTTCAAGGCAATTACTTAAGCACAATTAGAATTTAGGATTATAAGAAATCCAAATGAGGTATAAAAACTGAATCATGAGAGATCCAGGATAAAATTCTCAGTGATGAATCTGTAATCTGTAAAGTTCAATGTCCTCAATCTTAACATTATTTTACGTTTACTTTAATACGCTTCATTCAAGAGTAAGGCACTTTTAGTAGTTACATATATTTCATTCAAATACATTTGTTTCAATATCTGAAAAGGAAGAATCAGATATTTATTGTATAACAACCTGAAAAGGGAAAATCAAAACATCTGTTCTTTATTCTGAAAGTCAACTGTAATCAATTTATTAATCACTGAACGGGGGTACCCATGGGCCAGAAACTGCGATGGAGACCCATGGAATCTCGCAATTCCTTGTTGTACATTAATATTATTTCATCTGCAGTTGAATACCCCCACAACCCTCTGTGGGGCCTGGAGAGCAGTTTTGGCGCACCTGCGTATGGCCAATTTAACTACAGTTATCAAACAGGTAATTAGGATTAGCACACCCAAGATAAACACTGCAACAGTAACAACAAATTTAACCAACCCCGCTCCCCAGGATCCAATAGTTTCCACTTAAATCTCCAAATGTAAACCCATGTGTTTCATGCAATTGTTTTATTCCCCCGAGCAGTATCATGAGCCAATCCAGAACTTCAGGTGTCGCATCAGAGATGAAAGAACAACACTCAGACCCAATCCACCTTACATGTGCCTCCCTGAGCAGCGAGGAGGAGATCCAACGCCATGCGATTCTGTAGTGCTACTGTCCTCACTTCCTGCATTCTTTGTGTTCAGCCAACATCGCTTGTGTTAGATACATTTAGATGTTTTTCGACACACTTCTGACATGGGCCACAATCTCCTGTTGAGTAACATAAATACCGTACCACAGGCAAAAATAGGCTCGCTATCTGTTGTCCTTGTGTAATTGATCTGCTATTCCGATGTAAAGAGGGAAGTATCGCTGCAATTCATCACTAGCCTCTACTTTACGGATTAAAGGATTAGATAGGCTAGATAACAGGTGCCATAGAAAATGTCAAAGGGTACACAGCCATAATCGCGGTCTCCACAAACTAAGTAAACTCTCTGTGGGAGGGGAATTCTGGCTAATTTTACCCTCACTATGGCATTGCAGTCGCTGTGTCCCACATCTGGAGAAGTATGAGATCCTGCTTCATTCTGGAAACAGATAGACACATTCTTCCATTCATGTACAGTAATTGGTGGTACATAACTAAGGCATATTCTCGTGTTAGGGTCTTGCCTAAGGGGATTGGTTGTGTACAGTCATGTATCCTTGACTTTAATTGGAGTTCCACTGTTCTGGACCCAAACCAGGGCACAACTGTTACCACAGCTTCAACCAACAAAGATGGCGTGTGTGATGCTTTGGCAATTTAGATTTGTAAGGTTAACTGAACAATTAGTCTGGGCTAGAGCTAACTGAATCTGTATTCAAAAGCTAAGTTAACATTCTTTCTTCACGTATATTAGTTTTAAAAACATCAATCGTTGAAGCCGTCAGGCAGGTAATTTTCATTTACTGTATCAACAATGAGGGAGACTAAACCCTTGTACTGTACATGTTGCTTCCTGAGTCTAAGGGGGTAGGACGGAGTGAAGCAATCCTCAGCTTCATCGCTAATTCTGGATGCAATGTCATTCCAGCTTATTAAATCATAATCAGCTTTCGTGAACGGAATTGGGCTAAACATTGGAGAATGCATGGATTCTGGCATGTTTTGGCACAGCCAACAGTTGCTAACATTACGTTCATGTGCGTAGTCTATCATTAACTTATTGCAGAATTAGTTTTAGCCGTTTAAGTGGAGTGATTAAGGCCTTTTTTGAAGAATCTACAATCACCTCCTGTTTGTTGAAGTGGAGTGGATAGAAAATCTGTTTTTGCTATCTGGTCCAGTATATGTGCATTTAGTGACAGGTGAATTGGGGACTTTATAATCTGGTTTCCTCGATGTGCATTGTACCTCATTCATTATCAGTTTCCTTAATTGTTCCATGGTGGTACACCAATAATTCTGAGGGCATGTTGAAGGGCATGGTGTTGAGTGCTATTCTTACCACCTCCTTTGTCCTCCCGACCACTGGTACTGGTTTTGCGGATACATTCCCCATGTCAAGTAATCATCACCCTTGATTGAAGACACAGCAAACACAATAATACAGTTAGATGGGTTTACATATTGAAGTTGAACAGTTAAAAGAAATAGTCTCTATTTCATGAGTAGATGTCGACGATCCTCTTTACTCTTCCTCCTTCTCTCTCTCCTCTGTCTCTCTCGCACCATACTGAATGTCTGTGTGGTGTTTAGATACACCTGTTCCTTGTCGCTAGGCACTGATTTGCCCGTTGGTGTTGTTTTGCCCTCAGGGTCTGGACCCTGAGTAGTCAAGTCGTGTGCGCTCTTGGATAGAGCACCTTATCTTCTCTCTCAAGAGGGGCGAGAGCCCTCGCCACCTGTCGTTGATATTTCCACAGCTTCATCTAGTAGGGCGTTCTTGGCCAGGTACAGCAAACCCAAGGATGACGATGATGATGACTCTGCCTTCATACGCCAGCATCCGGTAGAGGGGAGAGAGACGACATCTGGTAAGCGTGGATCCCCTCTGCTCTGCCTTGGACTCTTAGGGCGGTTCTGGTCACGATCAACACCTGGAAAGGACCTTTCCACCTGTGTGACAGGGAATCTTTTTCAAGAGATTTTGATTAGTACATTATCACCAATCTTAAAAGGGTGGGTGGGCTCTTCCCCCGGCTGAGGGTAGCCTGTCAGCCACCTGCCTGTGAAACTTTCTCAACATGTCAGTTAGATATTTTACATAGTTAGTCATGTAATCCTCTGTCCACAGAAGGGTGAGTGTGTGGGGTGATGCTGGGGGCTAGACCCTGTGAACATTACTCTTCCCATCAATACTTCGTGTGGGGCTAAGCCCTGTCGTTGCATTCTGGTGCGCTTCTGATGGAGCACAGAACTAGCGGCAGCGCGTCTACCAATTTTAGTCCTGTGGTCAACATTTGTTTAGTGAGTTTCTCTTTTATAGTCAAGTTCATTCTCTCAACCTGGCCTGAGCTTCTGCGGGTGATAGGGAACATGCAATTGCCATTTAAACCCTAACACTGTAGCTAGACTCTGGGTTATCTTAGAAATGAATGCTGGACCTCTGTCACTGTTAATCCCTGCTGGAACACCAAAATCTAGGGATAACATCTTTGAGAAGACACTTTACAAACTGTTCTAGCCGTCTTCTTTTCTGGTAGGGTAGGCCTCTACCCATTTGGAGAACTGGCACACTATTACCAAAGATATTTGAATCCTTGGCATGGTGGCATATGCGAAAAGTCAATATTTGCATATTTACAAAGGGCCCTGAAGGGGGCGGTAGATGTTCATTGCTGAACCAGACCACTTCTTCTTCTTGTTTGCTGGCATATCATGCATCTATCTACTAGGGTCTGTGTAGCTAATGTTGATGCCTGGAGCAAACCATTGTGACTTTATAATCCCATTCATCCCTCCTTTTCCTACATGTGATTTGCCATGTGCAACATGTGCCAGAACATGGAGGAAGGAACGGGGACAGACCATCCGGGCCGTCTGGGTGGAGCCACAAGCTGGACTCAGCGTCAAGTGTACAACCTCGTCTTAGCCATAAATCTTTTCTCCTAACATCAGCGCGGGGCTTGCATTAACCGCGACAATCATAAAGGAAGGCCAAGAAATCGGTTTCTGTGGGTTTGTGTCAGGGGGGAATCGGCAAGCACCAATAGAGAACATGAAACTGCTGCTTGTTTAGCCGCGGTGTCGGCTAACGCATTTCCACGCGAAATAGGGTCATCAGAATTTGTGTGAGCAGCACATTTCACTACTGCTAGCTGTGCAGGGAGCAGGATGGCATCTAACAACTGAGCTACCAACGCATGATGTTGAATAGGCTTACCAGCGATGTTAAGAAACCGCGCATCTTCCACAAGACACCAAAATCATGGCACACACCAAAATGCATACCTGGAGTCTGTGAAAAATGGGTTGCAACTTTTCCTTTAGCCAAAATACACGCCCTCCAGCAGAGCATGCAACTCTGCAGCCTGAGTCTGACGTGCCATTTGGCAAGGCCTGGCTTTCCAAAACCTCCCAGTCGTTCACAACAGCATAGCCTGCTAAGTGTACTGTGTCAGACGGCCTGCTCGCAGATCCGTCTGTGTAGAGAATCATATCTGAATTAGGGATAGGAGTTTGCAACATATCAGCTCTGGGGAAGAAGACATGTCAATTCGTTGTGAACGCAAGTCATGTGTTATTTCAAAATCTGGATTGGCACCAGTGTAGCTGGGTTTAGGGGGGGGGAACGTTTAAGAGTGATGTGTGGACTTGAAAGAATTACTGCTTCATAACCAGATCGCCTAGCTGCTGTCATATGCTGAGTAGCAGAGGTATTCAGAATATGCAAAACTGCATGTGGGACATGTACTACAACCAGTCACTGGCCAGTACAATAGAAGAGGATTGTTTAATAACAATTGCAACTGCGGCTACTGTCTCGCAAGGCATGAAGGCATACCAAGTACCACAGGGGAAAGTCGAGACGATAGTATGGCAACAGGCCGGAAATTGGATCCATGCTTTTGTACCAAGATGCCAGTTGCAAAGCCCAACTTCTCATGGACGTGTAGATGGAAAAGTTTGATGGTAGTCAGGAAGACCCAGGGCCGGAGCCGACGGCGTGAGGGCTCGCTTTAAGTCTTGAAAAGCTGTGTGCATATCCTCAGACCAGTGAACAATGGTTAGGTGCGGGCCTGCAGAGTGGCAGCACGTAGGATGGAATCCATGGCAGCGTATTCGTATATCCAATGTCTGCAGTAGTTTGCCATGCCCAAGAAGGAAAGCATTTCCTTTTTAGTTGTTGGTGGAGGAACTTTGTTCAACAGGCAGATTCTCGCAGGTGAGAGGAGGCGGTGTCCATCTCTCAGAATGTGACCCAAATACGTGACCTCAGTATGCAGTATTGCAACTTGGCCAAGGATGCTCTGTGTCCGCATTCAGAAAGTCTTTTCATGAGCAGAATGGAATCGATGCGACAGGCGTCTCTGTTAGGTGATGCAATCAACAGGTCATC